>CM021101.1:715656201-716272593 GCA_007115665.2 Sequoiadendron giganteum | reverse complement strand
AATCCTTTAGAAAGTGTATAGGAGTGAATTCTCACCTCTAACACAAATTCTCCTTTTACCCTTCTTCACTTTAGAAAACCAAATTTAGAGGCTTAATTCCACCTAAGTCCACTACCTTCGTTCCACTTGGTGCCTGTTTTGAGCATCGGTAGGAGAATAACTATCGAGGAAACCCACACAATGTGCTTATGTCCCTGGCAGATTCTTGTGGCTGGAACCTATAGAGGCATTACACTTCCCATTGGAGGTTGAATTGTAACGCCCCCCTTCGACTGGCCGACCCGAATATGGTCATTTTCTTCATCTTTCCTTCAAATTCATTTAATTTCATCCATTTTCATCTCTAGATGTCTCTTCACAATACATCTACAATATCTCCAAGAATTCGAGTATTCACTTCAAGAATTCAACAATATCTTGGCACTCCATAGCAACAACTTCATCACTCCATCACTTCAATAGAGCAAGCGTAGAACAACACCATTGCAATAGAGGCTTGAGTTCCTCTCATTTTCTCCCCCATTAGCCTTGAGCACTCTTGGTGGAGGTAGTAAGCTCTCTACTTCCCTTCTCTATTACTTGGTTGAGTTAGCACATTATTATTTTGTAGTGTTTTAGTGTTCTTTTCTTGTATTTCATTCTTTATCATATTACTTCTACATCGTTGCAAACTTGGTTGTCTGTAATAATTTCTCTCTCTTTTGTGTGTAGGTGGAGATATCTTGGAGTGAACTGGTGAACAAGCTTTTGTGTGAGATCATTCTTATCACCCTTGCCTTAATCTACTTGTTTTATCATAATCATTTATATGTCTCGTATCTCATAGTGCTATTTTATCTCTCTTAGAAACCATTAGCTAGGTCGATATTTTGTTTTCTAGTGATTAGACCTTGTCTTTCTGGTCCTCTACCCATATGGATGCCAGTGCACTTGAGAGACGCCAGCGTGCCGCATTGTCATCCCAAAACTGCACTTTTGTCCTTTGACAGAGAGCTATTTGAGACACATAGTTGATCCTGAAAAATAGCTCACCTAGTCTCCTCTCAAATCTCAAGCTTGTAGAGTGATCAAAGGATCTTATAGTCCTCATCATTATCATCCCGCCTTTCCCAATATTCCCTTAAATTGAGGTAAGTTAGGGCAACCTACTGCTCTTGACCCTCCATTGCTTAGGGCCTTAATGTGGTTGGTTCCCCTCTCTTAGATTTTTGGTGAACCTGATGTGAAACAATGTCTACTCATTTTTCGGTGTTTGATCTTCTCCCCTTGTACCCTGTGATCCTTGTACCCCTGTGTTTTGTGAAGGTTTATGAGAATTAGAACCTAGTCCACAACCTTTAGGTATATTATTAGGAGAAATTTATGATACCTTCCGATGGAGAAGATGGTAACTTCTAACTTCTCTATAGGTCTCTTTTTTAGTTCTATGGTTGGCCTGACCATGCATGAGTAGGTATCACGAGGCGAGTCAAGATTATTTTATGAAACTGACCACATCCCTACTCCTCCCGCTTCACCTACATCATCTTCAATCGATGAGCATGAAGCTATGCACATTCCTTCTGAATAGGTTGCTAGTCTGAGGAAAGGGTTAGGTACTTTGGAAAATCACTTGGAGAAAAACCCAAAGCTGGTTAGAGCTGCTAAAGTTATCAATGAGATAAATTATATGGTAGGAAAATACCAAACAGTCATAAAACTCCTAGCTATTCTCACTAGTTTGGCCAAAGTGTGCACCCCTTCAAACCATAGTAGCATGATATGAGGTGGCCCCTTCGAAGAATGTGAGAGACAGTTAGTAGTATCGATGCTTCTCACATCTGTGTACATGGCCGATAGGGTCCCTTTGATCAATATCCCCACTACTTCTGAATGTTTTGAAACTATCAAAGTAAACACAAACCCTCTGGGTTTCCACCTCACCCCTCTTATTGCCTCTAGCGGTGGAGGCTTCAGTGGTGGTACCTTTGGTGGTGGAGGTGACACTGGCGAAAGTGATTTTGTTGGAGGTCATGGTAGTAGTGGCTTCAGTGGAGGTCGTGCTAGTGGAGGTGGCATTGATGGTGGTAGTCATGGCAATGGTTTTGGCGGTGGCTATGGTGGCAGTTCCACTAGTCCTATATCTTCTAATGACCCAATTCTAAATACCCTTCTTTAGAATATTGGAAAGATGTAGAACTAGCTGGAGAACCTTTCCCAAGATTTTGCCTAGCCTATCTTCCAGCCCTTCTTTCGACATAGCCCATTGTCAGTAGAAAGTATAAACACTCCCTTCCTACAAGGGATGGATATTCCTAAATTCAAGAAATATGGTGACAAAGGGGAATTCAAAATGCATGTGTCCACCTTTAATGCCTTATACACACAATTCTTCTATCACAATGTGTTGATGGCAAAACTATTACCTCGATCTCTCAAGGACACAACGCTTGAGTGGTAATGTTCCTTGCCTAAGAATTCCATCTTTACATTTGATTAGCTTGTGAACCAATTCCTATGATAGTTCCAAGCCAACATAGGGCCTAAGATGACCTTCTCTGACTTTGTCTGATGTAAACAAGGGTATAATGAGAAGATTACCGATTTATAGCGTGCTATCAGGTGCTCTTTTCACAAATCTCATACCCATTATCAAACTCTGATGTGCAGAAGGTGTTCATAAGGAACTTACAAAGGCCTTGGTAGGAGAAGTTTACCCTTATGAAATACCCTTCTTTCATGCATTTGTGTGGAACCCTATGGGAGTACCAGTAGACGATGGTTTAGTTTGGGGGACCTTCTTCATGGTCCCAACCTGAAGGGAAGTCCATTGTATCAATATTTGGAAAAGGAAAAGTTGTTGCAAATGTAGTAGCTGTTGTGGATAACAATGGCCTAAAACGCGCCCAAAAATTCACAAAGTTATTAGAATCTTATTCCTCCATCTTGCAAAAGTTGTTGAAGGATAAGATCATTAGCTTGCCAAGCCCTAAGCCCGTTAGGGAGCCTTACCCTAACTGGTATGAAGAAAATAACTATTTTCAATACCATCGAGTTAATGAACATGATATCAAACTTTTCATGTGCCTACATTATGAGATACATGATCACATCGATCATGACACTATTTGTCTCGATGGAAGAAAAAAAAATACAAACAAATCAATGGAAAAAGCTAATAGTGAATTGTAGATATACACAGACTCATTTTCGTCGCATTCTGCTAACATGATTATCGATCCCTCTGTTTCTATTGCTCAGCCTGAAGCAAGCATTAACATGGTTAATGTTACTCATCGTCTTGTGATTGGTTTGTTGGATATAATATTCACTTCGTAAGATGTACTGGAAAATGACAAACCTTCTGTGCTATACATCACATTCTTGCTCGCCTCAATGGCAACATCGCGATGGGGGTCTTAGTCGACCCCATGAGTAGGGTGAATTTGATCAAGGAGGAGACTCTATTTTGAATTCCTTACAAAAGGAAGAATACAATAAAATGAAGTCTATCATTCGTACGCTTGGTGGCCTTTCTCTTAAACCATATGGCTTGATAACCCTATCCATCTTGGTTGGACCTAGGAATGTAGACACTGTTTTTGATGTTATTCCTGAGTCAGACCTATTCATGGTGAAGTTAGGTATACCATGGATAACTTCCATGAATGAGATCACCTCTGTAATTCATGTGTTTAAATTTTTCCCATGAAGGTGTCGTGCATGTAGTGCATGACACCGAATACCATCATGTGGTGTCTCGTGGGGGATATTCGTTGGATCACTTTTGGCCCACTCTAGTTGGTTTGCTTCCTCTAAGAATGGACCTAATTTACAAGAACTACATAAAGTATAAAACTAGGGACAAGGGGCAACCGAAACTGACCCTTCCTATAGCAGAGCAGCTGACTGCCTCCTCTTCCCAAAATGGAAAGGAGAAGCCTAACCCTTCTCAAGCTGCCTCGTCCACTCCCCTTTCTTGGGAGGAGTATTGGATGAGTAAGCTTGGTATTTATCCATTGATTCTGATGGTGCCTACTTGGCGTAGACCCAATATCAGGATATTAGATCTCCCTACCAAGCCTCTTGGACCTTGGTATTAATTGAACGATATAAAAAATCCCCCTATGGGGAATCCTCTGTGGCCTCCTACCACCCCTGCTTCTAAAGCAGAGAGCGAGGAGAGGCCCAATTTCGAGGTGTTGGATTCGAATCCCCCTTTTGTCTTTGAACCTATCCCTCCAAATCCAGTGCAAGAGCCTGTCCTTCCACTAGAAATAGTTTTGGAGGAAACTCCCATGGCTGAGCAAGATTTTTATGTTCACTCGCAACCTCTGGCCTCTAGTTCAAAGAGTTACAAAAACTGCCTTGTGTGAAAGGCTCTCTTGGTTGAGGAGGCCACCTTATACAGGAAGGAAGAAGAGATGAATGCCCTTATTTTAGGGCCTTATGTTGCATCCTCCTCTCCCCTTCCCTCTGTTCCCATTGAAACTAGCTATGTATCACTCTTGGCTTCTGCTGCTAGTGCGAATGCACCTGACCTTAGAAAGGTGTAGGTGTTCATCGCTCCTTCAGTAGAGCCGCCTTTGCTGAAATCCATTTCAAATGTATCGCCTTTCCAAAATCCTATAGATATGATTAACACTTTGGTTGTATCTTCTGTTCTTTTCCTTCTTGCCGGGTTTCTCAGGAGTTCGGCCTCCTTCACAAAGCGCGAAGAAGGGGGGGGGGGGGAGGGTCTCGGGAATGGAATGGAATGGAATGGATGATGGATGGAATGGAATGGAATGGATGGAGGGGATGGAGGAATGGAAGGAAGGATGGAAAGGAGGATGGAAGGAATGGATGGAAGGAGGAAGATGGATGGAATGGATGGATGGAGGAATGGAATGGAGCTGGACGGATGGAGGAATGATGGAATGGAGCCGGAGGAAGGAAGGAGGAAAGGACAAAGGAAGGAGGAAAGATGGAATGGATGGATGGAATGGATGGAGGAATGGATGGACGAAAGGAATGGACGGACAAATGGACCGGACTCACTAGCAAGTGTAGAACAAAACCATTGTAACAAAGGCTTGAGCCCCTCTCATTTTCTTCCCCATTAGCCTTGAGCACTCTTGGAGGAGGTGGTAAGCTCTCTGCTTCCCTTCTCTATTACTTGGTTTGAGTTAGCACATTACTATTTTGTAGTGTTTTAGTGTACTTTGTTTGTACTTCCTTCTTATCATATTATTTCTACATCGCTGTAAACTTGGTTGTCCGCTTGGAGGTGGTGTTCACCAAATGGGGTTTGACCGAGGTAGACCCTCAAACGTTCCACCAAAAAATTTATCTCTATGTAGTGCAGATATTTCAGTCTTGGAGCAACCGGTGAACAAAATTTGTGTGTGAGATCATTCTTATCACCCTTGCCTTAATCTACTTGTTTATCATATCTATTTATATGTTTTGTATCTCATAGTGTTATTTGATCTCTTAGAAACCATTAGCTAGGCTGATAGTTTTTTTTCCAATGATTAGATCTTTTCATTCTAGTCCTCTAGTCATACAGATGCTAGCACACTTGAGAGACGCCAACACGCCACATTGTCATCCCAGAACCATGCTTTTGTCCTCGATAGAGAGCTATCTGAGACACAAGATTGATCCTAAAAACCAACTCGCCTAGTCTCCTCTCAAATATTGGGTTTGCAAGTGATCGAAGGATCTTATAGTCCTCATCGTTTTCATCTCTCATTTTCCAACATTCCCTTAAACTGAGGTAAGTTAGGGTAGCCTGTTGCTCTCGACCCTCCATGACCTTGGACCTTGACCTAGCTTGTCCCCCTCTCTTACAGAAAGATGTTCACTTCATCAAGGAATGCAAAAGGAAGAAAATTCCCCCTCATGAGGGGAAGGTCAAGAATTCTGTCGTGGGAAAAGTTTCTCCCTCCTCGAAGGAAAGATTTTCAAGTTGTTTCTTTGTGAACCCATGACAAAGGAAGCATGTTCCACTAGGGGTCCTTGTTGAGAATGAAATTTTTGAAAAAATGTTTGCAAATATTTTTGAGAAAATATTCATTGGCAATCAAATGAGTTTTCTAAAAATTGAAGTTGATATGATAGCCCCCCTTAGGATGGAGCATGTTGAATGCAGATGCATGTGGCATCCTAAGGAGAGAAAAGAAAGAATTGAGAAAGTGACGTTGCGGCCCATGGGGCATAGCAAGATGTCACTATGACAGTGTTGTCACACACACGAGGGAAAACACATAGGTGCCACAGGATAAAAAATCAAGCATGAAAGAGAAGAGAGAAAAAATGTAAAGAAAGAGAGTAACATCATGAATAAGAGACACAGGGGAGATCTGATATTTCAGGGTTAGAGCTACTCATAAATATATATAATATAATAATAGTATATTTAATGAACTATAATCAACCCCCTACTAAATCAAACCATATGAAGAATGCACGAGAAGACAAAATGAAAATAAAAAATTGGGTAAACATGGAAGGGAAGCCTAAATGCCCCCAACAATTTTCATCATCCCCAATTGTCGAAAATCAAAACACATAACAAAGGAAGAATGATGCCACAAATAGAGGAAGTTACATGACATATAATCACTCATGTAATCAAGCACCTACGAGAGTGACAAGGGTCATCCAAGAACACATAACGCAAGCATGGAGGAACAAAAACACACACACACACACTCTCTACACTATAGATAAAGAAGAGGCACCCCCTTAGCACTCATCAAACAAGAGGCCATTGACCTTCGAATCTAGATCATTATACAGGGAAGACAGACAAGCTTGCAAAGGTGGAATGTCAAGGGGGAACCCTCCAATCCTCCCGCAAAAAGGACCATTACAAAAGAAGGCCCCATGAGGTTTTCTCCTCTTAGTTCTTGTGGAGAAAAAGTTAGCAACTTCATGAAGGTCACTGATAGGGCTGAGACCTTGTACAAAGAGTTAAAAATGTACTTTACAGGAGTGCCATGTGCAACCTCAACGAATGAGGGAGGCGACATCTAAGATTCATTGCTAGCCTCATCGAGTAACTCAAGATAAATGATGAACTCAGAGGATACTAGAACTTCTTTCGTCACTAGGACGATACATGCTAGCATAGGACCACCCTCCAAATAAGGAGGACACCTCTTATGCCCTTCATTGCTAGAGGGGCCAACCTCCATCTTCCACTTCGTTGGAGGATGTGAGTTCCCCATAGATGAGGTAAAATTCATGAAGGAGGAGGAGAAGACTATGGCAGACACCACTAAGGTGTTTGAAATATCTACGGGCTTTGATAATGGTGAGATGTATGAAAGGGACATCAAGAGAGGGGGATCGATCAAAGGAGCAATAAACACCTACACCTTTTTAGGGTTGGGGGTGTTTACACTCGCAACAAGAGTCAGAAGAAGCACTAAGGATAACTGAACTAAAGCAGAGGGGATGGGAGAGGAGGACACCACAATAGGCCCTGAAATAGGGGTGGTTGACTCTCCTTCCTTCCTAATCAAGGCCGCATGTTCAGCTGCCAAATCCTTTTACCAATTCTTGCGCTCACGTGCAAGGTGGTTCTTGTGAATCTGGGAACTAGGGGTTGAGAGCTAAGATGGAATAGAATGATCCGTCTTGGCCATTAAAGTGTCCATCACGACCGTTTCTGGTGGAGGGAATGACTCCTAGATGGGAGCAAGAGGGAGAGGCTGAGAGGAGGTTGGAGAAACATTGAGGGGAGTTGGCTCTAATGCCTCGATGGGCCTCTTCCCATTCACTGTCTCGAGAGTAGGAGAGATAGGAGGCTACGAAGGTTGAGACATAGAGGAATTCCCATGGGGACCCTTCCATTTAACATACTAAATGGGCCTAGGCACCGTGTGCAGAACAATAATTTCAGATGTTGGATGCTTGGGATTTCACCAAGTGGGCACCACAAGATTCTTTATCAATTGCTTAGGAGTGGAATTTTATGATGAAGCAACATGGCAAGAGGTAGTTATAGGTGGGACAATAGCCTTAGAGGAAGAAGGAGAGTGTCGAGCATGCTTTTCCTTTTCTCTCTTCTGAGCCAAGGTGACATCCTTTTCAGCCTTTAGGTAGGCCCTATGTGAGACAACATAAGGAGATGGAGGGTATCTTAATTTATGCATTAAGGACCCCTTCTTGTACTTCACATAGGTTTGGTACAAGAGGTCCATCCTAGGCAGAAGCAGACCAATGAGTGAAGCCGAAAGTGATCTAGAGAATAACTATCATGTTCTACTGGTGGTTTATATCTAGTGTCATGGATTACGTGCGATGAACCCTCATGGATAAATTTTACACTTATGCATGACTGATGGAACTGCATTCAAAGTGACTAACCAAGGGGTACCTAGTTTCACTCTGAAGATTTTAGACCCTAGAATTATATCAAAAGGTAATTTCATTGATTTTGGTTCCATAAGGATCCACAAGGTGATGGAGCCTAAGGGAGGTATGAAAAATATTTTGTGCATATAGATGGTAATATCAAGTGTTCCATACCCATCTTTATGTAGGAATTTAATCAACATAATCTTTTTAGTTATGATATTTACCTGATATGTGGGGTCAACAAGAACACCTATCACAATGTTTCCATTGATTCATGTAGGGATATATAGAGGAGAGGGTTCTCTATTATAACCCATCAATAGGTCTTGTGAGGTGAAAGTTATAAATGAAGAATTACTCACAGGTTGCACAAATTTAATGGGTAGGTAGAAGAAAGAGGCCATTGCATACACTATACAAGACTTTCACAGAGCCCCAAAAATTATCACAGTTAGAGAGTGACTTGATTAAGGTTTCGTTCTACAAAACTTACGAAACCTTCCCACTACAAAACTAGGGGTCGCAGGTTGGGTTCCAAGGAAAATTGCCTTAAAAAACTCATGCTTACAACACTCCTAGGATACTAGGAAAGAAACTTTCAGCACTGCTAAACAAAACCATAATGGTTCATGTCAAGTTCACCAAAATGTAAAGGTAGGGGGAGCAACCACACCAAGGCTCTAGGTCATGGACAGATGAGAGTGGAGGGCTTCCCTATCTTACATCAAGGTAATAGGTGTTTAAGGCAAGGATAGAGAATGAAGAGCACTCGCAAGTGCTTGTGTCACTCTATAGATCCAAAAGCTTGAATGGGGATAGGTGAGTCAGTCTCTAGAATCCAAACTGCCCCTTAGACAAATCTCTATCCAAGGACATAAAATGCGGGTTTGGGATGACAACACGGCACAATGGCATTTCTTTGGTGCGCTAGTGTCTGGACAACTAGAAAGTGAAAACTACAGTGTGGGAAATGAGAAAACCTACTAGCAGATTAGCTGACAAAGTTTAACGAAATAAAAATAACTATAAAGTATGAGAAGTAACTATATAAATGAAAAAGGAGGTAGATGAAAGTAAGGGTGACTAAAATCCACTCAATGAGGCTCCAGTTCACCAGTGAACTCCATGCACACATTCACCTATGCACAACCAAGAGAGGGAAAAAAGTTATGTTGTATAAGGGTTTGCCTCAATCAAATCCTGCTTTGGTGTTTCCACCTCCATGAATAGCTAGGAAAGTTATGAAGTAGAAAATGTGATAAAGAAAAAATAATATTGAACACTACAAAAGGTACAATGCTACTCTATTAAACCATAATAGGAAAGGAAAGTGAAGAAATACCACCTCCACCCAAAGGCTCTCAAGGCCAATGAAGGGAGAATGCAAGACAAAGAGATTTGCAAAGTCGACACGACTGCAACAGTGATGAAGGGAGGTCTCGCAAGACTCCAAAATCATAGCTTCTATGGTAGCACCACACATACAAAATGAAGTTGATGGAGTAAAAAGTTATTGTAATGATCAATGGAGTTGCATGAAAATGCTCAAGAGAATGTGATAGATTGCTCAAGAGATCAAGAACTTCTAAGAAGATGGATTGAATGAGCAAGATAGGCATTTCAAGACCAAAATGGGAGGGAAAGAGCCATTTTTGGGTGGGCTGGTGGAAACAGAGGCTTTAAACTTCATGCCTAATGGAGAATGTAATGTCCTTATGAACACCAAAGGCAAGAATCTTTTAGGGATGATAACATGCTGCACAAACATCTACACATTACGCTTGTGTCCCCGACAAATATTACCCCACCAACACACATGACAAATGCCAAGTGAATGGGAGGTAGGTGAGTGATATGGAATTTTTCATTCGGGTTTGATTTTCTAAGGTGGAGGGAAGGAAAAGGGGAATTTACACAAGGGGTGAAATTTCACTCCTATACATCTTGTCCCCACTTTATTGAGCATGTGTGTCAATGAGTGCTTAATAAACTAGATCGAAGCATTAGAAATGTATACCTAAACCATCAAGGAAGAAGACTGCCATATGGCGAGCTTGAAAGCGCAATGGAGAAAAATAGCTCCACAAGTACTCTCTCCTAAGGAGGTGCAAGCAAAGGAACCTATAGCACCTTGAAACTTCAAAGTTGAACAAATTACATCAAAGAAACACAAACCAACCATGGAAAAATCTCATAGGATGCAAGCGCTTCACATGCCCTCAAACTTGCAAAGAAGGTGCCCCCCAAGTTCTCTCTCCTAAAGGAAGCCCAGTGTAAGGGGACTCCACAGAGTTGGATTAGAAAGCAACTTCACAGACACACCTACAAAGCAACATGTTAATCCATAGATACAACATGTTAGAGATCAAAATCAGCCACATAAGCAAACAAGTAGAGAGTCACACAAGTAGTCAAAAATTGAAGGAAGAGATTTCAAAGGGGTCCCTCGAGAACCCTTCAAAAGAGGAGGGGTCCACTTCAAGGGACACATTGTTTAAAAGTGAGAATTTTTTGCAAATCAATTCATCATCAAAGAATTCTTCCAAAAGATGTTCACTCCATCAAGGAATTTGAAAGGAAGAAACTGCACCCTCGCTAGAGGAAGGTTGATACTTCTCCTGTGGGAAAAGTTGTTACCTCCTTGGAGGAAATTTTTTCAAGTTGTTTCTTTGCGAACCCATGAAGAAGGAAGCACATTCGGCTTGGGGTCCTTGTTGAGAATGCGATTTTTGAAAAAATGTTTGCAAATATTTTCGAGAAAATATTTGTTGGCAATCGAATGCATTTTTTGAAAGTCAAAGTTGATATGATAGCTTCCCCTTAGGATGGTGCATGTTGAATGTAGAGGTACGTGGCATCCTAAGGAGAGAAAAGAAAGAATCGAAAAAGTGATGTTGTGGCCCATGAGACATAGTGAGATGTCATTTTGGCAGTGTTGTCGCACACATGAGGGATAATACATAGGTGCCACAACATCACAAATCAAGCATGGAATATAAGAGAGAAAAAATGTAAAGAAAGAGAGTAACATCATGAATGAGAGATGCAGGGGAAATATGAAATTTCAAGGTCAAAGATGCTCATAAATATATATATATATAAGTATAATAATAGTATATTTAATGAACTATCATCAATCCCTTACTAAATCAGACCATATGAAGAATGCACGAGAAGAAAAAATGAAAATAAAAAATTGGGTCAACATGGAAGGGAAGCCTAAATTCCCCCAACACTTTGCATCATCCCCAATTGTTGAAAATTAATACATATAATAGAGGAAGAATGATGCCAAAAATAGAGGAAGTTGCACAACATATAATCAGTCTTGTAACCAAGCACCTACAAGGGTGACAAGGGTCATCCAGGAACACATAACACAAGCATGGGGGAACACAAACACACACACATTCTAAACTACAAATAAAGAAGAGGTGCCCTCTTAGCACTCATTGACAAAGAGGTCATCGACCAAGAGGTCATTGACATCCCAATCTATATTATTATATGGGGAAGGCGGACAATCCTGCAAAGGCAAAATGTCAAGGGGAAACCCTCTGATTCTCCCGCAAGAAGAGCCAAGGAAGAAGGCCCCGTGAGATCTTCTCCGCTCAGTTCTTATGGAGAAAAGGTCAATGACTTCATGAAGATCATTGATAGGGTTAGGACCTCATCGAAAGAGTAAAAAATTTATTTCATAGGAGTTCCATGGTTACCTCAATGGACGAGGGAGTTGGAACTTGAGATTCATTATTAGGCTCACCTAGTGACTTGAGAGTAGTGACGAACTTAGGGGATGCAGAAATTTTTTTTGTCACTAGGATGGTACATGCTAGTGTAGGATCACCCTCCAAAGAAGGTGGAATTCTCTTATGCCCTCCATTGCTAGAGGGGCCAACATCCATATTTTTTGTTGTCAAAGGATGTGAGTTCCCCACAGATGAGCTAGAAGGTGTAGAGGAGGAGGAGAAGAACATGATAGACACCACCAAGGTGTTTGGCATGTCTACAGGCTTTGAGAATTGTAGGATGTTCAAAAGGGACATCAAGAGATGGGGCTCGATTGAAGGAACAATAAACACCTACACCTTTTTAGGGTCGAGGGTGTTTACACTCGCAACAAAGATAAAAGCAACACTAAGGATGACTGAATTGAAGCAGAGGGGATGGGAGATGAGGACACCATAGTAGGCCCTAAAATAAGAGTGGTCGACTCCCCTTCCTTCCTCTGTAAGGTTGTTTGTTTAGCTACCAGATCCTTTCATCAACACTTGCGTTGATGCACAAGGCAGCTCGTGGGACTTCAAGAGCTAGGGGTCAAGAGCTAAGATGGGATAGAAGGCTCTTGCTCAACCATTGGAGTGGCCATCACAACCATTTTTGATGGAGGGAGTGACTCTTGAATGGGAGCAGGAGGGATAAACTAAGAGAAGGTTGGAGCAATAGCATGGGGAGTTGCCTCTAACACCTTGATGGCGGGCCGCTTCTCATTCACTGTGTTGGGACCAAGAGTGGTAGGAGGCTGCGAAGGCTAAAACATAGTGGATTCCCCATAGGGACCCTTCCCTTTACCATACCGAATGGGCCTAGGCACCATGGATAGAATGGTAAGCTCAAATGTTAGACGCTTGGGCTTTTGTCAAGTGGGCACCATAGGATTCTTTATCAATCGCTTAGGAGAAGAATCCGATGATGTTGCAATAGGGTGAGAGGAAGCGATAGATGGGATAACAACCTCAGAGGAAGGAGAGTTTCAAGAATTCTTCTCCTTTTCTCTCTTCCAAGCCAAAGTAGCATCATTGTCAGCCTTCAGACGGGCCCTATGTGAGAAAACATAGGGAGATGGAGGGTATCTTACTTTAGGCGTTAAGCACCCCTTCTTGTACTTCACGTAGGTTTAGTACAAGAGGTCCATCCTAGTCAGAAGTGGAGCAATGGGTGCAAGCCAAAAGTGATCTATAGAATAGCTACCATGTTCAACCGGTGTTTTATAGCCAGTGTCATGGATTATGTACACTGAACCCTCATGGATAAATTTTAGACACTTATGCACAACTAAGGGAATTGCATTCATAGTGACTAGCTAGAAGATACCTAGTTTCACTTTGAAGAGTTCAGACCCTAGAATTATACCAAAAGATAAGTTCATTGATTTTGGCCCCACAAGGATCGACAAGGTGATGTAGCCTAAGGGAGGTACGAAAAATCTGTTGTGTGTACAGATGGTACTCTCAGGTGCATCATACCCATATTTATGCAGGAATTTAATAAACATAATCTCCTCAGTTATGACATATACCCAACACATGGGGTCAACAAGAACACCTGTCACAACATTTCCATTGATTCGGGCGAGGATATATAGTGGAGAGGGTTCTCTATTATAACCCATTGATAGGTCTTACGAGGTGAAAGTTATACCTAGATAATTACTCATAGGCTGTGCGGATGGAATAGGCAGGTGTAAGAAAAGGGAAATCATGTACACTATATGAGACTTTTATAAAGCCCCCAAAGGTTTCACAGTTAGATAGTGACCTGATTAAGGTTTCATTCTACAACACTTATAGAACCTTCCCATTACACAACTAGGGGTTGCGGGTTGGGTTGCAAGGAAAAATGTCTTACAACACTCACACCTACAATGCTCCTAGGTTATGAGGAAGGGAACTTTCAACACTACTAAATAGAACCAAAATGGCTCATGTCGGGTTCACCAAAATGTAAAGGTAGGGGGATCAATCACACCAAGGCTCCAGGTCATGGAGAGATGAGAGTGGAGGGCTACCCTATCTTACCTCAAGCTAACAGGTGTTTAAGGAAAGGATAGAGAATGAAGAGAACTCACAAGTTCTTCTATCACTCTACAAATGCAAAATCCTAAATGGGGCTAGGCGAGTCGGTCTCTGGAATCTAAACTGCACCTTAGACAACTCTTTATCCAAGGATGGTAGTGCATGTATAGGATGATCGTGCGACGTGTTGGCTTTCGTATGACCACAAAGTGAAAAGTGTAATGTGGGAAATGAGAAAACCTACTATAATCCTAGTTGACAAAGTTGAATGAAATAAATAGAACTAAAAAGTATGAGAAGTAACTATATAAATGACAAAGGAGGTAGATGAAAGTAAGGGTGACGAAATCTACTCACTGAGGCTCTAGTTTTCCAGCAAGCTCCACACACACGTTCACCTACACAAAACCAAGAGAGGGAAAAATGTTGGGTTGTATAGGGATTTGCCTCAGTCAAACCCCTGCTTTGGTGTTTCCACCTTCACAGACAACTAGGAAAGCCACAAAGTATAAAATGCGATAAAGGAAAGAAGAATATCGAACACTACAAAAGATACAATGCTACTCTATTAAACCAAAATAAGAAAGGAAAGTGAAGCAATACCACCTCCACCCAAAGGCTCTCAAGGATAATGAAGGGAGAATGCAAGATGAGTTTGACAAAGGCGACATGGTTGTAGCAGTGATGTAGGGAGGTCTTGCAAGAATCCAAACTCACGGCTTCTATGGTAGCACCACATGTACAAAATGAAGTTGATGGAGTAACAAAATGCTATAATTCTCAATGGAGTTGCATGAAAATGCTCAAGAGAATGTGATAGATTACTCAAGAGATCAAGAACTACTAAGAAGATGAATTGAATGACAAAGATAGGCATTTCAAGACCAAAATGGGAGGGAAAAAGCCATTTTTGGGTTGGTTGGTCAACACAGAGGCATTATGCTTCATGCCCAATGAAGAACATAATATCCCTATGGACACTAGAGGTAGGAATCCATTAGGGATGATAAAATTCCATGTAGAAATCCACACGCCGTGCTCCCATCCTCGATAAATATTCCCCCACCAACACACAGGAGAAACGCCAAGTGGATGGAAGGTAGTTGAGTGATGTGGAATTTTGCATTCAGATTTGATTTTCTAAGGTGGAGGGATGCAAAAGGGGAATTTACACAAGGGGTGAAAATTCACTCCTATACATCAAGTTTATGCAAAAAGTTCATGTGCAAGTGAAACTTTAACCTTTTAGAAACACATATGGTTCACATAGGATCACCCACAAACTATCTCCTTAGCCATATCGGTCTTTATTAGCTTCATGAAGGTTAGAAGGCTCCATTAGGTCACTGCAAACAATTAGCCTCCAAGTGGAATGTGGATAAACCAAATTCATCCACCAAGTGAACAATATTCTCAATTTAGATGAAAAATATTGAAAGTGACATCAACAAGGGTGAAGTTAGTAGAGGGATGAAATAAACTAGGGAGCTTTAGATATGATGATTTAAGCATGGTGGGATGATGTCAGCAAGACATCATCTAGGTGTAGATGCAAGATAGTGAAGTGGATTAAGCTTGTAGAGAAATTCATTTGAACTAGATGTAAAAATTGGGAAAGGTGAAGTTTATATGGATGGGGAAAGTCCATAAGGGATGATGACATAAGCGGGGTAGAAAGATGGGCTTCATCCGCCTGCAAGACTTAGTCAATATTGGAATGCACTAGTAGGAAAACTATGAGCAAGTCAAAATTATGGAAGAAGAAATAACATGCATGAATGAGTTAGTTCACTTAGAAATTCATGCAAGATTAGATGGGAACCCCACAAGGTAGAAAATTGGAAGTGAAAAGGATGAAAGTGGGTTAGAAAGGAAGTTTGGATGGGAAAGGATTTTCACAATATTATACTTAGTTGGTTTTGGGAATTTAAGAGTTTTTCAGGAAATATATAGTGAAATACACAATGTGGGAGAATGAATCAGAACTACAAATTTGTGGCAAAAATAGCTTGGACCAGATGGAAGGGAAAATCCACATGGGCATAACTTTCACTCCTTAGGGAATTTTGCAAAAAATCAAAAGGAAAGTGGGATTGATTTCTCATGTTGTACCCAACTATGGAAATAGATTTTGAAAAAAGACCACCCATGATTGATTTCTCAGATCAATTATAAGCTTGGGAAAAATGACTAAGGCACAAAAAGGGAAGGAACTCAAGCAAAAATACAACTACAAATTTGAGTCCCAATAGGAGAAATTCCATTGTCATTAATAATAAAATAATTATAAAAAAATAGATAGATCACATTACCAAAGTGGGAGATATGATAGTGGTTCCTTAAATAATAGGATTATGTACTAGTGATACAATTTATTATTAAGAAAATTAAAAAATTCTAGGCTACAAAATAGATGAATATTTAGGTCATAAAAATGCTAGTGCTGCAAATATATAGAAATTTCTACCAAGCATGAGCACATTATAAATTACAAAATGTATTAGCCACCTAAACATCACAAAGCTTAATCAAAGTTGTCTTAAGAATTTCAACATGAGAAATTATTATTTACATCTTTCCCTTGAAGTTATATAGGAAGAGTATTCAAGGATTGGTCCCATCCAATGTCATTTTTGTCTAGTCAATCTACTTTTATGTCCCCATGATCAAGCTAAGTGTTCTCATATGAAGCTTTATCAATGAACATGGTTTTTTTTTACTAATGATTATCCTTAGATACCACAATACTTTTCTTATTGGAATTAGGGGAATCCATTTTTAGGGAAACCATCCTACATGATGATGGTGGCTTCTAGATCTATAGGGTCTACCTCTAGTACCATATCTCTTGTATGAAGAATTCCAAAAGGAGATACTTGTTCGTAAATCATGTGTTTTTCCCTAGCATTCAAGTTGGTGTAGATATCTTGTAAGTGTTAATACTCTAAGGTCACCATGAATGCTTTATGTTGAAATTGTTAATAGGCATATGTAATCACATAATAGTATTTCAATCTAAAGAAAGAGTGTGATCCTATCCTCAAGGCTAGGGAATTCTCATCAAGAGGAAAGGGTAGAGACTCATAAAAAAAATAGAAACAATTAAAGCTCAATTATTGAAAGTAGGTAATCACCCCTTCACTTTGGGATGAGCTAAACATAGGATGGTGTTCATAAAAGTATCTTTGATATGAAAATTAAATGAAAATATTGCAACAAGACTCAAGCAACTGGAAACCACACCCAATATGTGATATACTCTAGATTTTGTTGTTGTCTATGAAAAACCTTTTAAAAAATATTCTTAAGATAATAACAACATTCTTGTACATGTACCAAAACATAACAACACTATGTATGTTTATATGAATGGACTTCCTTGATTCAATCATATAAATTCATTAGAATGAAAATATACTCGTAAGATCTTCTAATAATTTACCCATTTTATCTTGTATAATATATGACATGTTATACTAATGGAACATACATGCATGTTGGAACTTTTCTCAACTCCTAAGATAATAAAAACATAATTATATTATGATTTGGAATGTGTTTGATCACTCACCTCCTAGACCAATCCCCACTCCAATGGGGAATATAGTCATATCTTATAAGGAGCAAAATGACACACCTACAAACCATACATGGATATGTAGTTCCATGCACACTCAAATAAGGGACAACAACATTCTACAACCAAAGAGGCCTAATAATCCATCAAAAATATACAAAACCCCACTTCAAATAAGAGAATAAAATTATAAATAATTGTAATGCATTAAAATTCTATCACGCGTTCATCTAAATTCTATGGCATTGATACTAACAAATATGGAAATATAGAACCCATAACTAGGTTCAAAGACTCCCCTAAATTATTACTTTTCATAGAGATATTCAATAACATTCACAAATTTAGTTGAATACCCTTATTATGTTTTATATAACGTGTTTTGTACACTTTTAGACTAGACTTGCAAGAGTTGATTCTCTAAAATGACATAAGATAATAGAATGGCCAACCCTTGCTACATATTAAATTTGTGTATTTATATAGAATTTCATTTGTAATTTATCTAGTCGATTGGGTGCAGTCACAAGGCTCTCTTACAATTTAGAATGTGGTAAACACTATGTTAGATCCTATCTTTGTAGGCCTTATAGATTACTAATCATGCTTTATTTCCCCCCTTTTTGTAGTTTATTTGTCTTAACCCACCATTTATAATCGATCTGAGATAGTATGTGGGTTTTTCACAAGTCAATTTTTTCCAAGTGCTTCCCTATGTCATTATATGTTAAGGTTTACAAAGAATCCAAAAAGTTCTGAGTAGGGGGCATCTTTAGGTAATTTCCTTAGGTTTTTGAAAGTTTTAAGAGTTTTATAATTTTAAAGTTTTCCATCCCATAATTCCATCCCATCCATCTCCACCTTCCTCTCAACATACCTTTCCACCCAATCTTGTAATCCTCATCTCTAGCCTTGTGAAATTTCTCCAAGTAGAACTATTGGACCATCAATTTTTCCCATGTTGGCATATGATCTATCCAAGCTCTAAAACCCAAAATCAATACCTTTTAAATCTTTTTTTAAGCACTAGAGTTATAGACTTGTGCTTGTTAGAAACCAAGATCAAACATGCAAACCAAAAATCCTTCCAAAAAAGAGAAAAACAATAAAAAGAAAGAGCTTTGCATGAAGATGTGCAAATTGATATATTCAGAATCATATCATACTGGTTAGATTAATAAGTTATTACACTTAATTAATTATATCATACTAGTTAATTAATTAAGTCACCTATTCCTTTAGTTACTTAAGCTAAACTTAAGCACATTAATAATTAATAAATAATTAAGTGTGCACACTAGGGTTTCATTTTAGGTCAACATTAGGTTGCATCCATTGAAAGAAAAACAAAAAAAAAAGATTCATGAAAGAAAATATGGGTCCCGACAACTAGGTTTGATCAGGTACCCATTTACAAATGCAAGAATGAGGTAGAGAAAGAAAAACTAGTGGGAAAAAACCCCCCTACAATGAGATGACATGTTGCAAAGAAGTACTGGAAGAACACTGTAGAGTAACACTAGAACTGAAATCTAGTAAGCAAGGAAAGATACTTTTGTCTACTACTAAAACCGGATGAGAGTCACTGATTGACTCAAGGAATCATGAAAAAGCAACAGCAGGCCTAATGCCTAGAAACACTTGAAAACTCCAAACAACAACAACCCTGGAATCTATGAAGCAACAGTCAATTATTGAATGATGTGATACTGAAATGAAGTGCAAAAATGCAAGTTGCACTCTCCCAACTGCCAAAACATCCAAGTAATCTCCAAAACACCCATTGGGAAAAATCTGGAATAACGATAAACATAGGATAGATACAGAAAAAAGTGCATGGGCAGAAACATAGAGCTCCTCAATACCTTTCCAATGCCGCAAAGATAGCGAAAATCGGAGATTGTGGCAAAAAGTTATGAGCTCAGACGCATAAAATAAAAATATAACTTCAAATAGAAATAAATGCAGCTAAATAGAAAAATATAGAAAAATAAACTACACCACAGAAAAGTGCTCAGAACCAACTTTTCAGCGATATCTCATTTGCCCGATTTCGATACCGTATGCCCAAGTTATGCCAAAAAGAAAAAAACTGCTCCTTTAGAGAAAATTAGGGCTAGAAGGGGGCAAAGAGGGCCATACGACCACTAACATCATTAGTTCAGGAGCTTAAATTTGACGGCCATCTGGTCGTCGCTGCAAAAATTCAACGTCCTGCAAAAAAAAATTGGGACTTGGTCACCCATGTGACCGGCGGCGGGTGTTGGGTGCATAGCACCCAGTCCCCCATGTGACTACAGCTGGTGGAGTTGGAGCCCACAGGGGTTGGTGTAGACAGAGTGGTAGAGGGGCGGAGCTAGGCCACTAGGCGGCGTGTGGGTGGCGCCCGGGTGGCGGGTGGGCAACGCTCAAATTTTACACGCGCCGTGCATAATTTTTTCCAAAAACCATGCGAAATTTGATTTTTTTTGCATTTTTTTAAAAAATCGTGCCTCGTGAAGCATGCCAGGGAGGCCGTATGGCTTCCCTAGCAATTTTTGTTTGCCTTTCGGATCAACTGGCCCAAAATCAACAAAACAACAGGCATTCTTAAGGTTTTTGGCCGCTGCCAACGCGATGGTGACCTCCGTTTGTGCTCAAAATGCTTTGAAAAATTAGCTTCCTCCAAAGCTTGCAAAAAATCACCGAGCTTGAAACCCTCACAAATTTCTTCAATGATGACCAAAATCAGAAAAATAAAAGCCAATCTTGACTTTTTCTAGTGCTCTGAATCCAATGGTGAAGCCCAATCTAATCCAAGATGAACTCAAGGCATGATAACCTCGAGGAACCCTGAACGAATTCTGCAATGATTTTCTCTAGAATTTGAGAAGGGGCTGCATGTCAAAGCTCTGATACCATGTTAGAAACCAAGATTAGACATGCAAACCAAAAAGCCTTCCAAAGAAGAGGAAAACAATAAAAAGAAAGAGCTTTGGATGAAGATGTGCAAATTGATATATTCAGAATTTTGGAAATTACGATAAGAGAATTGCTTTATAAAAGCAATGTATGCAACCCTAATGTTGACCTAAAAGGGAACCCTAGTGTGCACAGTTAATAATTAATCAATTATTAATGTGCCTAAGTTTAGGTTAAGTACCTAAAGGAATAAGTGACTTAATTAATTAACTAGTACGATATAATTAATTAAGTGTAATAACTTATTACTCTAATATTGCTTCCCTTGATACCATTTCCCTGGAATCCCTAATCTCTAATTACTAAAAGTTTCTACTAAAACACCTAATCCTTTCATTTGCACTGACCTTTTAGACTTCCTTAACCTATCATACTTTTCACTCTTTCCTTGCCAAACTATCATATTTCACTTTCCTCAATTACCCTTCTATGTCTTCCTTGATTCCTCAATCTATTGGTCCTTTTCTATTAAAACTTATCTATCTTTCAAACTGAAGCTCCAAACCATCCCTTATCTAAGTACCTCACATGGACCTCCCCCAACTCCTAACTCTTGAATCAATGTTTTTTACTAAGTTCTTTATCAAAATCAAATTTATAGCCTTTTTTCTACGTAAGTACTCATTTCCTACCATTCTTGACTCATAAACCCCACTAATTCATTTATATACCTTATTGAAGTCATAATTTTTTCCATCCCTTTACCTTGGTACTCTTCTTGTGCATCTTTAAAACTATGATACCCAATATATTTCATTATTATTCCTATTATAGTTTTAGATTTAGGTTCCTCTTTTAAGTGGCACTAAGTATGTGTCATCTCTGAAGTCTAATTCACGACATTCTAACACTATCTTGTCTCTTTGGGATTGTTTGTTCATAATTCTCTCCACCAACATTACCTCCTCATAACCCCTAATCCCCAATATTTTTACTTCTCAACTATTAGTATGAGTTATTCCCAACCCCCAACCTCAAACAATCTAAAACTCCTACATTTTCCTTTTTACAACCTCACCCACCCCTTTTGCACATCCATAACACTATTTATGATCAAATTTGATATAGTGACTATTAAGAAAAGGTTTTTATTTCTTAAATAAAATTTCCCATTATTTGGTAATGATTTTGCAACAATTTTCCAACAATAGAGGAAAAACCCACACAAGACACCATTAATGAGCTAATATGGCCCTTAATCAACCATATTAGGTCTAAGTGTGCTAAAAAACCATTAGTATGTAAGAAGGCATGGATTCAAAGGAGAAAGTGGTGTGGATGGCCATGTCCTAATTTATTTTGATAGTTGGAGAGTGTAGATACAAAAAAATCATGCCATTTCCTATGACCATTTTCTAGTAAATTTCATAGGGACTCTTTTTCCTTGTATACATAGATCTTGAGATAGTTAATGGGAAACATGAAAATGAATCACAAGGGATCAATTTTTCACTCATATAAGTGTATATTTGGGTAGATAAAGAGGATTATTTCATTGCATGGATGTTGAATACTATAATTTCATGAGCATGGGTGTCCTCTACAAATACAAATTAAACTTAATGGCTAAAGGACCAACATTAAAATAATATAATATTTTTACCACATTAGGAGTTAAAATATGGACGTAAAATGGTCATTCATATTTATTTCCCATACATAGATGTCACTGTTAGTGTGAATAAGGTTATTTCCCTAACTAGAACCATTATTGGATCATTTTCACCCTTTATCACTTAATTCTACTTAGGACACTTTTCGGGATTTTTCATCTTATGTCTCATATCATAAGATTAAGAAACTTGTGATAATATTGTGTTTTCATTTTTCTCACCTTGGCATATATAACCAAAATTTTCTCACATTTTATATACTCTATTTTCATTCTTTGAAATGAATATAATTTATTCCTTTCATATTTATTGTTTGAGTTATTTGTGCTTCAATTAGGCCTATAGATATTAAGTAGCTATGTCCATAGTTTAATATTACATGGTATCAAATAAATTTGAGTGGTTGTGGTTAGTATTTTGGTATTAGTGTGAAAAGAGTCATTACCAAACTTGTTAGATTTTATCTTATCTAGGAGGGTCATATTCACACTACTCTTATGCTCACTTGGGATACATCTCACTTTTTTCACCCCATGCAAACTTACCAAGTGTCCCTACACTTTTCCATAGAGTACTACATGTGTTTTAATTTTAGAGGGCTAGTCAAAGTATCACTCCTAGCTTCTCACCTCCATATCCTTGCCTTTATATGCAAGAATTTTTTATAAATGCTATATGTTTCTTATAATAATCATTTTCATTTCTATATTACTTTTGTGGATTTTTTTTTTATCTTGAAAGTGATCTTGGCTACTCCAACATGTTAGTCTGAAAATGGTCATTACCAAAATAGTTAGATTTATCCTATATAAGAGGGTCTTATTCACACTACTCTTTAAATCAATTTGGAGACATCAATTTTTTTCTTACTTCATGTGGACTCACAAAGTGTCCCTACACTTTTCCATATAGTTCTACATGTGTTTCACTTTTGGAGAGTTAGTCATAGTTTCACTCCTACCATTGCACCTCCTTATCCTTGCCTTTATATGCAAGGATCTTCCATAAATGGTGTATGTTTCTTATGATACTAATTTTCATTCACATAATTATTATGTGGATTTTTTCTTATCTTACAAGTGATCTTGGTTACTCTAACATTTGGGAAATCTTAAAGTATCAATATTGTATTTTCTTGGAGTATTGAGTATGCTTTTTTCTTGCATCCTTGGATGATATGGAGAATTAGAAAGGTGTGATATAAATACTGTATTATATGGATTTTTAATATGTCTTTGTATTCCATGTGTATTTGGGAGATTAGTGGAGAAAATTTGAGCTCACCATTGTGTTTATTTAAAAATAATTGATTTTCTTTTTTCTTTCTAGTTGGACATTCAAGGCCAAATTTATAAGGGTTTGAATTTGGAAGTGGTTGCTAGATCTAGATGGTAGCCATATTTTTGATTTTTTTTGGGTCGAAGTTGACCTTTCCATCATATCCAAAAAACCTAAGAATCTAAAAATCAACTATCAATTCATCAAATTTGGAGCACTTTACCCCATGTCCTTAGAAAAAAAATTCCCCATGCTGGCCATAAGGTAAAAGCACAAATCCGTGTCACACTTTTGGCTAAATAAATAATTTTGAGTGAAATTGTTTCACCCTAAATAGTTTCAAGTGAAATAGAACTTCACTCGAAACCACGTGGCCTATACATGACACATACAATTTTGAGCGAAACACTTTCACCTAAAAGTATACAATAAAAATATTCCCTTTATAATTTTCAAATGTGCCTCAATTTAAATGTAAAGTTTCAGCCAAAACCTTTTCAATCAAAATCTTTTCGACTGGAAATGTTTTGGTCGAAACCATCTATGTGGCATCCTTTTTGGTAGCCACCTCATCCTTTAAAAAATAAAATGAAACTTTCCACTTGAGTTGAATATTTGTTCAGTCATAATGAATTTAAAAAAAAATTAAAAATACCCTTTTGTAGAGCTTAGAGTTAAGAATCTAAATATATATATATTTTTAATATTTTGATTAGTTTTAATATGTTTTTTTTTTTAATATTGCAAGTAGGTTGTTACAATAAAAAATGTGGTTGATTAAAATTAGAAAAATACTAAAACATATTGAAATATTTTGAAAAGTATATGGTGCACTAGAGGAGAGAATCCTCTCCAAAAGGGTATAATTTTTTTTTTTAAATGATAAAAAAATAGACAAAAGTTGATGTAAAATGAAAAATATCAAATTCTAGTAATTTTGAATTTGAAATGTTATTATGAGGAAACTATACATTAATTTTTTCCATATGCTCTAGATATTCATGTTATCTATTTGGAAAAAAAATAAAGGAAAAATAAAATTGTGTTTTTTTTCTTTGTCAACTTGACATCTTTTTTTCTTGAAATTTTCAACAATTCAAAATCTGCTCTTAAATTTATAAAAAAATATCAAAATAATTTTTGAAAAATTTGAAAAATTACAAGCATAAACTTCATCAATAGTTCTACATTTCATCAATTTACATCATTTTGAAATTCAAAACATGAAGACCATTTTTATGCGGTCGAAGTTGATTTTTTATGTTTGTGTTGGTCGATTCCTTTATAAAATTGTGACACAAGTTTTCACTTTTACCCCATACAAATTGGAATACTTTGTATAATATTATATAAATAAAAAATATATTGTAGATTTTCTTATACGAATAAAAAAATAATTATACTTTACCTTTTCTTTATTTTTTCTAAGATTTAAAAGTAAAAAGAATATACTCTTGGGAGGGTATTTGAGTACCTTGCATCACCATGAGAGGTGCCTTTAAAGGAACAAGCCCCATCTTTATAGGTTCATAGCCATTACAAGTAATGAAACCCTCAAAGGAGCTTGTGAGCCCTTTGATTTGGGAATAGGCCCATTGGTGTGTGGCTTGTGTGCCTTTTCTAATTGCTATAGTAGGCTATGTGGCCTTCAAAACAAAAATAACTTTAGAAATGTAATAGATGCACCAATTTTGGCAACAAAATCTACAAAGTGTCATTTGTGATAGCAAATTTGATAACCTACCATATTTATCAATCCTTTGCTAGGTTTAGCAACATCACTAAATTTTGTGGAGGTTCCAATTTTAATAGAGGTCTAGTTATATCTTAAAAGGCCTAAAATTTAGCAATACCCTAAATTTGGTGATAGTTTTTCCAAATTTAGTATTTTTTTTTTTCAATTTTGGTCCCCCTCTCCATTGGAATTTTGAAATTTGCACTTCAACTTCAAAAGGACATAACTTGGGCTCACAACCTCCTTTTGAGATTTTTTTTAGGATGCTTTTTGTGCTCTATGAGGTGGTAAAGATGGTTTTATATTTCGATGGATAATTTTTTTATAATTTATAATTTTTCACTAGTGTTGTTGAATTGTTCTCGTTTTGGTAACTTATAGGGCTCCATTCAGGCTCATGCATGCTCCCTTTTTAGTGCAATTTTTTGAAATTCAATCCGTTTTTGTTCTTTGTATTGGTGCTATTATTTTATATTCATTACGATCAAAATCATAATTTTAATATCAAAATTCTTATTTTGGAAATTGTAAAGCATTGAGGTTGAATATCACTTTATTTGTTTTTCAATGGGGGGTTCTATGATTGAGTGATTTATGGGGTGTTTTTTAACCTATGCATTTTATTTTACTAGAATAGTCTATTTCTTAACTAATTTGAGGACAATATCATGTGTATATTAGATCATCCCCCAATTATTCAATTGAAAAGAGGAAACTAAAACGCTTGGCAAGATGGTATAATGAAGCATTTCCAATGGATTAATCTAAGTACTCTATTTCTATGAACTAGTTCCTCCACAACCATGAGATTGGTGAAACTAAGTGTGGTACCTCAAGACTTGGAATATTCTTGGAACTATTCATCTTTATGTAGACACCAACATAATGATTATCCTCCCAATTTCTGATTCCCCTCTTTATTTTTGGATTAAAATTTGAGAAATATATGGATATATAGATAATCTTTCATTCACATATGATCCTCTTTTGGACTATTGAATTCCCCTAGATGATTGTGATTATATTCCATATGATGAAGATACATTAGAAGTGTTAAATGAGTGGTAAATTATTGAAAATAAAAGGGCCATACAAAAATTATCCTACTTCTCCTCGAAAGACCCCAGTTTATTTAATTTTTCTGAATCCTATTTTAGATATAGAGGCTTAGATCCTCCCACATCTTTGAGTCAACATCCAAAGGTTGAGGGCTCTTCAATTTCAACACTTGCAAATTCTACAATTCATCATGCTTAAACTTCCTGTATAAACATTACATCGTGGCATCTTCTTGATCATTAGGATGATTGCTTATAGGACATGTACATTTTTTTTTTTTTTTTGAATCCCACATACATAATGTTGATGATAATATTGAGGACATTCATCTCCTCTTTGATGATAGCTCACAATAAGTTGCATCCCATTCTTAACTTTTTTGAGGGCACATTTAGACCTTATTATTCCTTCTCCATAGATATATGCTTCCATAGTAATGGATTCTATAGATACTCAAACAATGAAAAATAGGTGGTATGTGGGCTTGAAATGTGGGGGTGAGCCAAATATGGTAGGCCATGCACCTATTTTCCTCTATTCATTAGGAAATGAGAGATCCACACCATGAAATGAATAACAACCTTGAGGGGAATTGAGTCAAAGTGTGAATCTACTAATTTCCTTTTTTTGCAAGGACGAGGGACTTGATTAAACAACTCTTTCGGGAGAAAGATTAAAAATAGCAAACTAACTCCAAAATTCAATCTACAAAGTGCATCTAATAGATTAAGCTCAATTATGATGGAACCAAAATTCAAAATGCAGATTTGAGAAAGGGAAAATGATATGTACTAGTCACTAAAAGTGCTTTTTAAAAGCTAACTGAGGACTCATTCACCCTATGTTGAATGGGTCCTGGCTAGGGCTCTGTAAAAATGGTTTTTGGGTTCTCTTCTCCTATGTCTGCACTCTTGGATCCTCGATTTTCACAGTCAGATAGCCGAAAATAAATATTGTAGGTGAGTTTCCATGAAATTGCAATAATGATGACAACAAATGCAACTTTGACATCTTTTCAATTTTTCTTTTCAAGAGATCTTCCACCTAAATCTATTAACACAAATCAATATGGAAAATTGTTTTATTGTTGGTGAATGGGGGTTTTCCTTGTTCAAACCCTGTTTTGGTAATGAAACCTTGAAATGAAATAATGAAACATTAAGGAATAACGAATGAGAAAAGTAATTTCACAACTCACCAAACCTTTGGATACACCTTGGAATGTAGATCTGCAAAGTTAGCATGAAATGGCTTCAATGGATGTGGATCTTGATCTTGAAACTTTATTTTCAATAATGCCTTTGAATGCTTGAATGGATATTGAACACTAAATCAATATATTAGCTCAAATAACATGCATGATGCAAGAATAATTTGACATGATAATAGGATCTTGATTGCTGCAATATTCTTCAATAAATTTGCCCTTGAATTCCTTGAAATGCTATTGATATCTCACTTTAGCTCTTGCAATTGAACACTTGAAAAATTAGATCAAACTTGCTAGGTGAAACATAAATGACCTTATATTTATAGGTATGTAACATTAATTCCCAAAATTCAAATAACACAAGCCGAAATGTGAATATAAATTTAAAATCATTAAAATACCACCAAAAACATAATTTAAATTAGGGTCCTAGGTCTAAGTGAGGACCCATTTTCCCATGGGCGAATAGGTCCTAGGTCACTTACTTAGGACACACATTTCTCAATGATAAGTGTTATGTTATAGCATTAATGAATGTTTGGTTTTCCTCTTCAAATTTTGCAATTAATTAGGCTTGGATTTGAATTAAAGGGGCCAATTAAGGAAAATTAACCTCAATTAATTGATTAATCCCTAGATAAGTGTGAAAGTGTAAAGGTACATATTACAACACCACAAATAAGGCACAATTAAGTCCATTTTATTTCATAGGGCCCTAAACTTAATGTGAATATGTAAAATACATATTACAACACTAAATTAAGGCATAATTTAGTTTATTTTCTTTAATACTTATTCCAAAATTAAGTGTGAAAAAGGGATACTTTTTCCTACAAAAAATTTAGCCCCCACTTTAGTGAGAGGATGACCCCATGTAAAACTCACACTAAAGTAGACATTCAAGACACATATGTATGCATCAATGACAAAGATACTCAATCATACAACATCAAAGACCTAAAAGGAAAGGGAGGTAGATCAAGCTTCGACTGTTCAATGCGATGTGGAACATGTCTAGGCTGTTTGTCCAGGGAAGGGGGTGGATCAATCTTCAACTATCCAACGTAAAGTGGAACATGTCTCAGTTGTTTGTCCAACATGTTCACAAGTAGAACTCGATTTCCACTATGCAAAAAATAAATACACTCACATGGGCTAATGGAACCTCAAGGCATCCACTAGGTGAGCCCCCAAGAATGTGGCTTAGTGAGAAAGTCATGCCAAGTCTACAGGCTCTCACTGTACTTACCATACCAAAGCTATCCCTCTGAAAAATCTAATAGGGCGTCACACACACACTTAGGCTTTGAGCTTCACAAGGTTAACAAACTGTATTATGTTAAACACTTATGAACAATATATATAGGTTTTTTGAAAGGGATCTCACTTAATTCGTGTAAGGTCTCTTCTTAGGGATCATCATGCTTAATGTCTCCAAGAGAGGACAAGTCCAAGATAAGAGAATTGCAACTTAGGGAATGAAACACATAGCATCACCACTAAGGGGAAAGTCATACACTAGGAAATATCACGCTCTTGGAGGACATCAAACCCAATGACACCACCAAGAAAAGGATGCATCACAAGAAGAAAGAAAACTGAACAAAGAAACATGAGGATGTCAAACATTTCAAAAACAATAATGCCAATGTATGCCCACACTTTAAAGAAATTGCTACACCATTGTTGTGAGCAATAACTTTAAAGTAGCAAATATTCAATGATAACCAATAAAGAGGACATGAGAGCTTATTTGAAAAGCCCTATTCCAAGTCATATGTTTCCAAATGGATCTACATCATGAAAAGGGGTTGCCCCCAAAATGAAATCCCAAAACACATAAGGGATCCACGGATTCGAGGTTAGTATATCTTTGCTACAATGTTTTTATAGAGCTCAGAAACGTCATCATTCCGAAAATACTTGTAGAACAAGAAGAATGTCACATAGAGAGCAAAAGGAAAGAAAAATCTTTTGGTTCAACATGGAAGAGACCTAAATATCTTGACACCTTGTGTCATCCCCAAAAGGAAAACACAAGAAAAATGAAAAAAAAATGTTTATGGCATAGAGAAGAATGTAGATACACATAGAGGAATGCACATAAAGAGAGAGATGCATCAAAAAAAATAGTATGAGGGATCACATTACACACATACAATCACACAAAGAACATGAAAAATAAAACCAAGCACAAGAATATTAAGGCACATGTGAGTCAACCTATAGTAGGTTATCTACATCCCAATCTTGCTCAGTATATACAAAAGGTGAACAACTAGCCAAAGGGACAACATCAAGTGCTAGGACAAGGTTATCTAATCCCTTGCCCCCACTAAGTGAAGGACAAGGATGAGCCTAGATAAGTAAATAGAATGAGTTCCTTGGAAGAAAAAAATATTTGCAATGAATTTTAAACATGTAATAGTGAGCATACTATGATCCTACAAATATTAAATGACAAGGAGCAAAGCCCATGCTTTAAAGGATTATCTTTATCATATCAAATTTCTCAAGGATCCCTCTTAAGGCATGACACTCATCAATAAGGTGCCCAACAGTTTTATGATATGTGCAATAATTCATGTTCTTAGGCTTGTTACCCTTACTAGGAGATGACAATGTAAGCCATCCTATTTGAATAAGGTGTTCCATTTTTTGTTCAATTTGTGTTTTAGTATGCAAGAATGACTACTTTTTGAGTTTTTAAGGTTTGGATTTCTTTCTTGTTTGAGGATCTTGTTGAGGTTGATTCAAAGAGGAAGGAACTAAAGTGATCCTATGATCCTTTTGAGACAATACTTCATTGTTATGAGGGAGGAAATTTATATCCTTAGAAGATGTGGAGGGATAAGGGTTTTGATAAACTAGTCCCTTAGTGTCTTCAAAAGGAAGTTGTTCTAGGAGTTTGTTAATTTCATGCTCATTAGTTATGTCACATCCTTGTTTAGTTAAGATCTTAAAACCTTGGCCATAAGTCTCTTCTAGGTTGATGGTTGTGTTGGTAACTTTGTTAACATAAGATTGATAGGTCTGTACTTGATTAGAGGAACTAGGTTCACTCATTGTTGGAGATTTAGGATTAGTTTGTGACTCAATTTCGGGATGTAAAAGACCAAACATCTCTAGTGGTGGATGGTAGGGGGTATTGGTTGTTTCATGGATGGCTAGAAGGATAAATTGTTCTCAAGATTGTTAAGACAATCATTTATGAAATTGTTCATGCTATCATAATCTTCTCTAATGATGTCAACTTCATGAGAACACTCATTATGTTACACCCCAATTGTGTAGTTACTATTTACTATTTACTATGTAGGGTAAAATATGAATGTAATGTGAATTCAGTGGATGAATAAATCATGTGTGCACTTTGTTATCACTATCTTATGAATGAATGTCATCTAATTTAATATTATATGAAGGAATGCATTTATGTGAATGAATGATTATTGTGTTGATATTCTGACTTTGGAGATGAAATATGTTTATTACATATTTTGTAAACAACTGACTGTAGTGTACATGTGCTAGTGTTTGCAGGTACATGTTCAATTCCTCCAGGTGGAGGGGAAGTATCACTTAGAAGAAGGTCTTGGTCGAGTAACCAGTATTATAACCTATCTGAGCTTATACACACACCACAATTAAAATGATTGAGTCAGGAAGTTGGTAAGTCATCCATAGATGTTTTTTCTGCTTTAGTAAAAATATAGTTTACTATTGTGTGCATCGTTAGGAGATGATTGCTTGATGATCTTACATTTTCCTTCTTGTTACCATGTTTGAATAGATATGTGAAGCATATGGGGTATGTGTATGCATATACACATGCATGGTGATGATAGACTATACGCACTAAGGAACGCGTACATGGGGTACATGGGTAGACATACTTATGCACGCTCATGCATGAGTTGCTTATGCACATAGAGCTATTTGATGTAACCCATGGCATGCATGTATATATGTGTAGGCATATCACTCATAGTCCCATATCAAACACCATGGTAATTGTATGTTAATTTTGTGAGTAAATCAAATGTGCATATATATAATGAATATACATATATTCATATGTATATGTGAATCTATACACATGTATGGTAGCAAATGGATATGCTCATATGGATGTATTGGTACATGTACACATACACATACATATACATGTATATTGTAGTGTATATATGTATATGATACATACACAATCGATATAGAATAATATGATAATGTGATTGCTAAGTTGATATACTTCTTTTCCTATCTATTTTATATGCATGATTTATTATCTTGCGATAATATACATATATATGCACTTATATATATACTTATACATATATATATATGTTAATGTTTGACATTATATATATATGTTAGTGTATATATATCAAAATATATACGTGGTGAATTATTTTAAACATCATTTACTATAATATCGACTTTCATCATTCACCATGATATCAACTATTTGTAACTATCAATGGCAGTTGATTATTATGCCAATCAAAATGGCTTTAGAGTCGATTTAATTGGGATAATTAAAGAAATTGAATCTTGAAATGATTATGACTATATTCATAGGTCAAACTTCATGTCTTTTCTGTCATATATCAACTACAAACTATTTCATCAATTAAGTCGATGTTGAAAGAATCGACGTCATAAAATATTTTGGACTTGGTTAAATATCAAACCACAATTTGTTGTGAATATGGAACAATTGTTGATTGCTCCAAATGATCAATGGCTTTGTCAATAAAAAATGTGTTTATGAATCCACACTCAACAAGGGAATAATTTGATGCAAATTGGGGTGGCAAGCTTTGGTCATTGACTGATTCTCTTCTTTGCTAAATTGTGCCACCTTTGAGTCTATTTGTTTTAGAATTTTGTAGATGTAATTTCAGTCATTTGGAAGTTGATTTATTCTCCATTTTACTATCAAAGAATGGGTCGATCTGTAGGTAGACAAGCTAAGTGTTTATTTATTTTTTCACCACCTTTCTATTGAGTGTTAGTGGTGTTGCTTTACATGTTTGATTTTGTCTCTTTCATGCCTAAAATTTAGGCAATGTGGTTGCTTGCTTGCTGTATAAATAGCAGCAAGAGTTCTTCATTTGGGATGCCACATTCTCTCTTTTTGTGAGATATTTCTTTTGCATCATATCTATTTTAATAAGCTATTATATATGCAATTTCCTATCCAAGTTAGTGAGAGATTTACAAGAATTTATTTATCTTTTCAGAGGAAGTAAATATCAACTTGTGAGATAAGAGGTTGTGAGTCTTTGATAGAAAGAGTTGTTGTTTCTAAGGGTGTTATGACTAAAAATAATTGATTTTGAAATAAATATAATAGGAATGAAGATATTCTTCTCTATATTATTACTTTGATTGCTCTATGACTTGATTGTTTGAGTTTGTCATGTTAGTACATTGAAATCACATTTACTTTGAAAGAATAGTAGAAGTTAAATGTTGATTGCATGTTGTTTGTAAGTACTCCATGATAGGAGAGACTATTTGTATTGGGTATTATTATACTAGACATGTGTAGTCAAGGGAAAGAGATTACGTTATCATAGGTAATGTTATTTTACTAGATATTATTTAACATAAGACAAACTTAGGGTATGCTCATTACTAGTTACTAAATTATGCTAGATGGCTAGTAGGTTACTCCTGTGAATGATTTCCAGTGAATGGAGGGAACTATTACTTGCTTACTGAGTTGTGTTACCTAAAGTTGTGATTGAAAGTTAGGTTATCCTGGGGAGTAGCTTGCCTATGGAGAATGATTTCCTAGGCATAGATATAATGGCCTCAAGTCAAAACAAACTTTCCATAGTGTAGGTGAATGGTAGACCATTGCTCAATTATACTAAGTGAGAATACTTTGTCCAAAGTAGTGGGGATGTCTAATGACTCCACTAGGAATAGTGTGTAAGTCGAGACTCAACTGTCAGTTCACCGTGTCTACTGAAATGCATGAGGGTTACATAGTGTAGGTTATAAATCCTAGTCATGTCTGATACAACACTAAGCTTAGAGTGGTATGTCATATGGGGTTATCCAACCAATAAATTCATCAAAGGGAAGGGTCATCTATCATTGATAGATGTGCAGGGGACCACATATGAGTTTGTGGTTGGCAGAAAATTTCTTGAGTGATGCTTCTCCTCCTCAGGAGGCGACAAAGGACCAAGGTTTTGAAAGGAAAATTCCTGACCATCTATATCTTATGTCATGAAGCTTGTTGGAGTTATGTTTGTATTTTGTACTTTCTTAGAATAATGTACTTTGGGAAGTATTGTAAAGGAATGGAAATCCTTATTATATGTTGTATAACATCTTTGTTCATATATTTTTAATAAAGAATATTTTTATTTATGGAAATGGCTTCTTACATAGTTTTTATTTATTTGCATAGTAAAACTTAGGAAATTTACTATAATGAACTATTGTCATGTTACATGTGGTATCAAAGCTACCAAGTTTAGCTTTGGAACCTATCATCTCATCATTCTTTCCATCCAATGTTATCTAATGTTGTGAATTCTTGTGCTAGGATGGTAATTCTCATATTAACAGATCAAAAGTTAGTAATCAGAAATGAGCGCTACCTCAAGGCCAAGAAGGAAAAAGAATCCATTATCAGAACCATAGAGGGAACCAACTATGAAAATGTCATTTGGTTGAGTGACATCGAGAAATTTAGTCATGCACTTTCTTAGATCAGTGATGTGAAGAGGAAGATGAAGATGGAGGCTATGTACAATAATCTACCTTCCATTTCACTAGAAAAGTTTGAGACATTGTCACTTTCCAGGGATGCCCTCGAAAGGAAGTGTCAACCTGACATTCATCTTTAGGGTTCCTAGAGTTCTTATATTTTCTGAAGTAATAGTAATTTACTCAAGTAATTAGTTTGAGGAATATGTACCTCTAGATCAACCAGATGTGAAATGGTCTCGTGAAAAAATGTCTGTGAATGAGGTAGAATACATTGTTGATGAAGACCATATTGGCACTAAAACTTGTAACTATGTATTGGATAATAAATCTAAAGGCTACTATCCATTTTGGGATAGATATGAACAATTAAGAGATGAACAAAAAGATAGAATTGAACAAAATTCTCAGTCTGTAGGATATGCTCCATTAAGCTATGTTTTTGAGAGTGAATCTGAGGGATACTCTCCACTCGACTATCTGAATAGTCGCTCCATGTAATCAAAGGATATTGGAATCCTTGTGAAGTGGATAAAATTATTTTTTTATCAAAAGTGTGTTCTTAATCTTATGTGAATTCTTTATGTATGAATATCATTTCTAATGCTTCCATAAGATAGTTGATAACATAATTTAGTCTAACATGGATAAAAACATTCAGGTAAAACCTGATCTTGTGAAGATAGTGAGGACACGTACCGATTTTGGAGGTAGCCAAGGAGTTGGCCAAGGACCCACAAGAATCGAAGCTAGACTTGAACAAATTATGGAAAGGTTAGATACCCTTGAGCAAGAAAAGGCACAATCTAGGGTTGATAAAGAGGTTCCCATTAATGAAAATGAAGGTGAAAACTCTTCACATGGACATAATGGAACCTGTGACCATGAAAAATAAAGATCACCAACACCATTTGAGGAAAGAAATAAGAAGCGTATGGCTTATGAACTTTCTAAGGATATGAAGAAGATTGTACCATCCAAGTTTTAGGGAAGCGCCAACAGGGATGAAGTTGAGGCATGGTTGGTTCAAATGGAAAAGTGTTTTGAAATACAAAATTACACTAAGACCACTAAAGCCACTTGGGGTGCATACCAATTAGCTGGAGAAGCTTCAACTTGGTGGATGAACAAGAAGTTGGAACTTAGTATCAACTCATGGAAATTAACATAGGGGGAATTTGTTGAGATTTTTTGCAAGTGATGGTTGCCTCAACTTTAGTATGACCAAAAACTCACTGATTTCTAGAGCTTGAAGCAAGGAAATATGTCAGTCAACAAATACTAGGAGAAGTTTACCTAGCTTCTACGTTATGTTCCTATATATCATAAGGATGAGAGCTTCCACAATATAAAATTTATAATGGGACTTAACAACCAAATCAGAGGTGAAGTGGATATGCATGGTGCAACAACTATGGATCTTGTATATGAAAAGGAAATTAAGCAGGAGCATGAGCTTAGAGCTAACTCCAGTAGGTAGGAAAATAGAGATCATAGGAAGGATGTGGAAATTCCTGACAAGCCAACTCCAAAGAAGGTGGAGGTTGTACAAAATGTATCTAAGCAAGGGGAGAAAGGAATCTGCAATAGTGGTAAGGATATGAGAAGGGAGTGTAAGAAAAATGGTTCCAACTATGGTAGTAATAGTAATACTGGTGGAAACGCTAGTGGATCTGGTGAACCCATGAAGAAGAAAGTACCTTTTACGGGATGCTATACTTGTGGGGGAGACCATTTTGCTAGAGATTTTCTTAGTAAGCCTTCCGATAGTTCGCTACCAACTCAGTGAGAAATGTTCCAACAGAGGATACATGCAACAGTAGATGGTTTCCAAGCAGAGTATTAGGCAACTCCCATTGAAACTCCAAGTATTTTTTATGGTCTACCCATTTGAATTCTTATTGATAAAATTGTCCTAGGCTTGCGACTCTTAACTTCTTCATAATTATTTAATCTTCATTCTTCATAATTAAATAATTTTAATTATTTAATTATTTTCTAAGTCATATGTCCTCTATTAATTAAATAATCTTAATTATTTAATTAATTCATTCCTACCTTTATTCTACCTTGATTAATTAAATAAATGTTATTTAATTACATCACTAATTAAACCTATCTTCTTTTCAAAATTAAATAAATGTTAATTTATTTAATTCCTACACCACTTTCCACTATAATTAAATAATTTTTTTAATTATTTAATTATTTGCTAGCTTTTTCCTCTTTTTAATTAAATAAATCTTCATTTATTTAATTAGACTCCATATCTTGATTTTGAATTAAAATTGATTATTTAATTCAAAATGATGATTTTTCCTCCTTATCACAATCTTCTATAATTAAATAATATCTTTATTATTTAATTAGTCATTGGTCACTTAAATGGAAAAATATTTAATTTTCTCAATGCTTTTTCTGTATTGATCTTATCTTCTACATCTTATCCTTATCCTTCCTTGTCTTGACTAACCTTTACCATCGATTAAATTATTTTTTTAATTTAATCTCGATCATTCATATTTTCTAATTTAGCCCTAACCCTATTCCATGCCTTATCTTTTAATCTTGACCATCGATTAATTGTCTTTCAATCTCAACCTTTTATTCGAAATCAATTTTTCCTATAAAGAGGCTTTATCGTTGTCATTTCAGGATCTTGGAAAAATATTATAAGTTTTAGACATTATAGAAATCTTCAATATTTTTCTATTGCCATCATCTTTAGGTCATACTTGCATACTCAATAAAAATATGAAGGCATTTATTATATTACAACAAAATGGAGGAGTATAATGAAGGTGATTCATGGAATGCATATGGGTTTGGTAAGATCTTTCATGTTTATGTTTTATTATTCGATTGTTCTTCATTATTACCTTGGGGTTTAGTTTGATTACGTTTTATACTGCTAACTTGGAATTTTCCCTTGCTACAATTTGATCTACCCATTTTAGTTCTTATTAATACAGGTGCAACTAAAAATTTCATTTCACCTAGAGTAACTAAACTATCTGAAAGGTTGGACACATGGCAACATCTTGGGATGTAGTGTATGCAAACCAAAAAAGAGGAAAGGTGGAAAAAAAGTTTGTTTGAGGCTAGGTTAGAGCTAGCTTGTTTCTCTATTGAAGTAAACCTTTATATCACACCTTTAGGATTCTAAAATGTAATCGTAGGTATGAATTGGTTGTGGAGGCATAGGGCTAAGGTAGATTTCCATGCAAAGACCTTTGAGTGCCTAGATGATTTTGGTAACCATGTAAAATTCTAAGAAATACCTAGAGAGGTGAAGATTCATCAAATCTCAGCAATGCAACTAGTGAGCGCTGAGAAGAAGGGGTGTAAACTCTTTGTCATTAAGCTTGAAGAACTTGAAGAAAGTTTTGATTCTCAAAGTTTCCAAGAGATGGAAGACGATGAGATAGATGACACTAGGATGTCTAACATGGAAAGATATCCTATATTGAGATTTTTTTTTAATGTGTTTCCATAGGATTTATTTGGATTACCACCAAAGAGGATATTTGATTTCTCTATAGATATAATGTGTTTCCATAGGTTTGAACCTATTTCAAAATTTCCCTACAAAATGATAACAATCAAGCTAATGGAGCTTAAGACACAGTTGGATGAATTGTTGTCAAAGGGTTGATAAGACCAAGTGTTCACCTTGGGGAGCACCGATCATTTTTTGTGAAAAAGAAAGATGGTACCTTGCGTTTGTGCATCAACTATCGTATGCTTAACAAGGCCACAATGAAGAATAATTATTTTTTACCTCATATTTATGATCTTTTCGATCAAATGAGAGGAGCTTCCATATTTTTGAAGATAGATTTAAGATCTAGATATCACCAGTTAAGAATTAGAGATGAAGATATCTTTAAGACTACATTTAGAACCAGATATGGACACTATGAGTACACAATTTTACCTTTCGGGCTAACAAATGCACATGCTGCATTCATGAATCTAATGAATAGTGTGTTTAGAGACTGCCTAGATAAAAAAATTCTTGGTTTTTCTTAATGACATCCTAATTTATTCTAAGGATGATGAAGATCACTATAGATATTTAGAGATGGTATTACAAAATTTGAGAGAGCACAAGTTGTATGGAAAATTATCTAAGTATACTTTCTTCTAGAGGAGAGTGCATTATCTAGGACATGTAATCCCGACAAATGAAATCTCCATGGATCTTGCTATGATCAAGGCAGTACTTGAGTAACCTATACCCAAGAATGTGTCTGAGGTTAGAAGTTTTATGGGTCTAGCTGGGTACTATAGAAAGTTTGTCATAAACTTTTCTAAGATTGCTTTTCCAATTACTTCTTTGCAGAGAAAAGGGAAGAAATTTGAGTGGACTGAGAGGTGCCAAGAAGCCTTTGATCTACTTAAAGATATTTTGACCATTGCACCAATCTTAAAAGTACCAGATCCTGAGGGTAACTTTACAGTTATTATAGATGCATGCAGGGAAGGGTTAGGAGGAATGCTAATGCAGGATGGGAAAGTGATTGCTTATAAATCTAGAAAGCTAAAAAATTGCGAGAAAATTTATGCATTGCATGATTTAGAGTTAGCAACTATGGTTCATGCATTGCAAATGTGGAGGCAGTACTTGTTAGGGAAACCCTTTGAATTGAAAACTGACCATAATGGGTTAAAATATCTTTTCAGTCAACCTAATCTAAATGAAAGGAAAAGAAGATGGTTGGAGTTGATAACTGACTATGATTTCAATATCAGTTATATAAAAGGGAAAGAAAATCGGGTTGCCGATGCCTTAATTCGAAGACGTCATATTTCTTCATTAGTAATGATTCAAACTGAATTTAAGGGACAAGTGTTGCAAAAATGCAAAGAGGATGAGTACTACCTGCAATTCAAGTAGGCACTCACTAATAATCCACAAGATTCTAGGTATGAAGGTTTTCTTTTAGAACCTAATGGATTACTTAGATATAAGGGTAGGATGTATGTTCTTGATGTAGTGGAGTTAAGGAACCTAGTATGGAAAGAAGTACATGAAGCACCGTATTTTGGACACCCTGAAGTGACCAAAATGATGGCGGGTGTGAAGCTGTTATATTTCTAGAAAGGGATGAAAGGAGATGTTGCTAATTTTGTGACTAGGTGTCTAGAATGTCAAAGGGTGAAAGCAGAACATCATCATCCTACAAAATTGTTATATCCTCATGACATACCAAAGAGGAAATGGCAAGTCATAAGTATGGAACTTGTGCAAGGATTTCCTATATCTAGGAATAAGCATAATGCCATTCTTGTGGTAGTAGATAATCTAACCAAGGTCGCACATTTTATACCCAGGAATCTAACCGATGGAGCACCTTTCATAGCTAGGAAGCTTGTGCAATAATTTTTTAGGCTGCATGGAATTCTGGAGAAGATTATCTTGAATAGGGATGCACGAGTCACTTCTAGGTTTTGGCAAACCTTGTTTTCTACACTAAGGACTTAATTGAATAATAGCTTTGCATATCATCCAAAAATGGATGGTGAAATGGAAAGGGTGAATCAAGTATTGGAAGACCTACTAAGAATGTATTGCATGGATCAACAGTACAAGTGGGAAGACTACTTACCCTTAGTTGAATTTTATTACAACAATTCTTATCATTTTGTGATAAAGATGGCTCCTTTCAAAGCATTATATGGTTGAAAGTGCCAAACTCCTATTAGTTGGGATAGACTTGAGGATAGAGTGAATCTTGGGCCTAAGATGTGGCTGAGATGGATGAGCAAGTTAAGATTGTGAAGACAGGGTTGGTTGAATCTAACAATCAAATTTTTTTTTTTATCGATGCTAAGAGAGTTCCCTGAAGTTTTTCCTTAGGTGACAAAGTGTTATTGAGAGTGAAACCTCACAAAAGTTCCATTAAATTTGGAAATTATTCTAAGTTAGCTCCGTGTTATGTTGGTCTGTTTGATATTCTTGAGGAAGTGAATCTGGTAGCCTATTGAATAGCATTTCCATTAGCTCTTTCCAGAATGCATAATGTCTTCCATGTGTCTTACCTTAAGAGGTATGTATCTGACAATAATCATGTGATTGATTGGATTGCTTTATAGGTACAAGACCCCAAAGTGGTAATGCTAGAGCCTATCAAGGTGCTCGAAACACATAAGCTTCTCCTGCGTAATAAGAAGGTTCTGCAATGCAAATTCTAGTGGGATCAGTATCCAAAAGACTTGACCACTTGGGAAGATTATGCTAAGATTCAGCAAAAGTTTCCTCTTGTATTAGAAGCTTACGAAAATGCTTGAACAATATGTTGATTGTTGTTTTCTTTTATGTCGTTACATAAAATCATTAGGGATGATGATTCAAAAGGGGGTAAGTATGTTACACCCCAACTGTGTAGTTACTATTTACTATTTACTATGTAGGGTAAAATATGAATGTAATGTGAATTCAGTGGATGAATAAATCATGTGTGCACTTTGTTATCACTGTCTTATGAATGAATGTCATCTCCTTTAATGTTATATGAAGGAATGCATTTATGTGAATGGATTAATATTGTGTTGATATTATAAATTTGGAGATGAAATGTGTTTATTACATATTTTATGAACAACTGACTGCGATGTACATGTGTTAGTGTTTGCAAGTACATGTTTAATTCCTCTAGGTGGAGGGGAAGTATCACTCAAGAGAAGATCTTGGTTGGGTAACCAGTATTATAACCTATCTGAGCTTATACACACACCACAATTAGAATGATTGAGTCGAGAAGTTGGTAAGTCATTAATAGATGTTTTATCTGCTTTAGTAAAAGGCTAGTTTACTTTTGTGCGCATTATTAGGAAATGATTGCTTGATGAGCTTATGTTTTCCTTCTTGTTACCATGTTTGAATTGATATGTGAAGCATACAAGGTATGTGTATGCATATACACATGCATGGTGATGATAGACTATACGCACCAAGGAACACATACATGGGGTACATGGGTAGACACACTTATGCACAATCATACACAAGTTGCTTATGCACATAGAAATATCTAATGGAACCCATGACATGCATGTATATATGTGCAGGCATATCTCTCATAGTCCCATATCAAAAGCCATGGTAGTTGTATGTTAATTTGGTGAGTAAATCGAATGTGCATATATATAATGAATATTCATATATTCATATGTATACATGAACCTATACACACATATGGTAGCAAATGGATATGATCATAAAGATGTATTGGTAAATGTACACATACACATACATGTATATTGTAGTGTATATATGTATATGATATATACATATATATAGGAATACACAATCGATATAGAATAATATGATAATGTGATTGCTAAGTTGATATACTCATTTGCATATCTACTTTATATGCACACTTTATTATCTTGCGATAACATACATATATACGTATACATATATATATATTAATGTTTGGTATTATATATATACGTAAGTGTATATATATCAAAATATGTACGTGGTGAATTATTTTAAACATCATTTACCATGATATCAACTATTTCTAACTATCAATGGCAACCTATTATTATGCCAAACAAAATGGCTTTAGAGTCATTTTACTTGGGTGACTTAAATAGCTTGAATCTAGAAATGAATATGACTGTATTCATAGGTTGAACTTCACGTATTTGCTGTCATATATTAACTACAAATTGTTTCATCAATTAAGTCAATGTTGAAAGAGTTGACACGATAAAATGTGCTAGAATTGGTCAAATATCAAACCATGATTCGCTGTGAATATGGAATAGTTGTTGATTGCTCCAAACCATCGATGAATTTGTCAATAAAAATTGTGTTTATGAATCTACACTCAGTAAGGGAATAAGTTGATGCAAATTGGGGTGGCAAGAGTTGGTCATTGTTTGATTCTCTTCTTTGCTAAATCATGCCACCTTTGAGTTTGTCTATTTTATAATTCTGTAAATGTATTTTCAGTCACATGAAACTTGATTTATTCTTCATTTTGCTATCAAAGAGTCGGTCGATCTGTAGGTAGACAAGCTGAGTGTTTACTTATTTTTTCGCTATCTTTATATTGAGTGTTAGTGGTGTTTCTTTGCATGTTTGATGTTGTCTCTTTCATTCCTAAACTTTAGGAAATGTGGTTTCTTTCTTGTTGTATAAATAGAAACAAGAGTTCTTCATTTTGAACGCCACATTCTCTCTTTTTGTGAGATATTTCTTGTGCATCATAACTATTTTAGTAAGCTATTATATCTGCAATTTCCTATCCAATTTAGTGAGAGATTTACGAGAATTTTATTTATCTTTTAAAGGGAAATAAAAACTTGTGAGATAAGAGGTTGTGAGTCTTTGATAGAAAGATTTGTTGTTTCTAAGGGTGTTGTGACTGTAGCTAATCAATTTGGAAAGCTATATAATAGGCATGAGGATATTCTTCTCTATATTATTACTTTGATTGCTCTATGACTTGAATTTTTGAGTTTGTCATGTTATTACATTGAAATCATATTTACTTTGAAAGAATAGTAGAAGTTAAATGTTGATTGCATGTTGTTTGTAAGTACTCCATGATAGGAGAGACTATTTGTCTTGGGTATTATTATACTAGACATATGTACTCAAGGGAAAAAAATTATGTTTATCATAGGTAAAATTATTTACTAGATATGATTTAACATAAAACAAACTTAGGGTATGCTCATTATTAGTTACTAAATTATGCTAGATGGATTATAGGTTACTCCTAGGAATGATGTCTAGTGAAGGGAAGGAACTAGTACTTGCTTACTGAGTTGTGTTATCTTAAGTTATGATTGAAAGTTAGCTTATTTTGGGGAGTATCTTGCTCGTGGAGAAGGATTGTCTAGGTATAGATATAATGGCCTTAAGTCAAAATGAGCTTGCCATAGTCTAGGTGAATGGTAGACCATTGCTTGATTATAATAAGTGAGAATACTTTGTCCAAAGTAGTGGGGATGTTTGATGACTCCACTAGGAATAGTGTGTAAGTTGAGACTCCACTGTCAGTTCGCTACATCTACTAAAATGCATGAGGGTTACGTAGTGTAGGTTATAAATCCTAGTCATGTGTGATACAACACTAAGCTCAGAGTGGTATATCGTATGAGGTTATCCAACTAATAACTTCATCGAAGGGAAGGGCCATTTATTATTGATAGTTGTGCGAGGGACCACCTATGAGTCCATGGTTAGTGAAAAAGCACTTGAGTGATGCTTCTCCTCCTCAGCTTGCAACAAAGGACCAAGGTTTTGAAAGGAAAATTCATGGACCATCTATATCGTATGTCATGAAGCTTGTTGGAGCTATGTTTGTACTTTGTACTTACTTGGAATAATGTACTTTGATAAGTATTGTAATGGAATGGAAATCCTTATTATATGTTGTATAACATCTTTATTCATATATTTTCAATAAAGAAAATGATTTTTTTTATTGCAATGGCTTCTTACATAGTTTTTATTTACTTGCATAGTAAAACTTAAGAAATTTACTTCAATGAATGGTTGGCATGTTACATATTAGGAGATGATTAAGCATGATTAGGTTCAATTGCATTAGGATCATTACCAAAAACTCAACTTGAAACATCAACTAAAGATGTTAAAGACTTTCATAAATAACCAATGCAAATGTCCATTGTTTTGAAATGCAAGGGATTTTTAGATTTTTATATTTATAACAAGGTAATTTTTTGATTAAACAATGCAAAAACCTAAAAATGATGTGAATGCAATTTTGAAATCACACAATGCACTAACTTTATCAAATGAAGCTAAATATGATCAATTCCACTAAACATAAATTCTACAAACTGAAACAAAAAATTGAAAAATAACAAAATGAAATGTAGAAACAAATGTTTTAATGCCTAGAAAATCAGGAAACGACCCTGATCAGGAACTCATTCACCCAAGGGCGAATGGGTCCTAGGTTAGGGGATTTTAATATTTTTTACATATTTTTGAGTTGATTCCAGTGGTTTCCAGATTTTGATAAGAAATAGTAAGTTACGGTTTGAATTTTTTGTGAGATAAAGGTTGAATGCAAATGAAAAATATGACAAAATGACAAAATAGGAGACTAAATTTTTTGTGCGATTTTGTTTGAATTTTCAAATAAAAATGAATAATGATGCAATATTATGTAAATGATTGCAAAATGATTGATTTTTTTGTATTTTTAAAATTTAAAGAATGCAAAGATGCAATCCTAAAACCCTAAATTAAATGCAAAGTTAATGAAAGCTAAGAAATCCTAAATGAGATTCAATTCAATGCAATGCAATGTAAATTAATGCAAGATCTAAATCTAGGGTGCAAATGGACTCCAAAATTAAAAAAACTGCAATGATCAAACTCAGGTTCACCAAAATGAAAAGGTGAAAAATATAGGTGGTATGTGGGCTTGAAATATAGGGGTGAGCCAAATATGATAGGAAATGCACCTATTTTCCTCTAATTCATTAGGAAATGAGATTCACACCATGAAAACTAACAAACTTGAGGTGAATCAAGTCAAAGTGTGAATCTATTGATTTCCTTTTTTTTTTTGTAAGGATGGGGGTCCCGATTAAACAACACTTTGGGGAGAAAGATTTAAAAATAGAAAACTAACTCCAAAATTGAATCTACAAAGTGCATCTAATAGATTAAGCTTAATTCTAATGGAACCAAAAATCTAAATGCAGATATGAGAAAGGGAAAATGATGTGTACCAATCACCAAAAGTTCTTTTTCAAAGCTAAGGGCTCATTCACCCTATGGCGAATGGGTCTTGGCTAGGGCTCTATAAAAATGGATTTCAGGTTCTCTTATCCTATGTCTACACTCTCAGGTCCTTGATTTTCACAGTTAGACAGTCGAAAATAAATCTTGTAGGTGAGATTTTGTGAAATTACAACAATGATGACAACAACTGTAACTTTGAAAGCTTTGCAATTATTCTCTTCAATATATCTTCCACCTAAATCTGAAAACACAAATCAAGAGGGAAAAATGGTTTGTTGTTGGTGAAAAGGGGGAAAATTGTTCAAACCTTATTTTGGTAATTAATCCTTGAAATGAAACATGAAGGAATGATGAATGAACAAAGTAATGTCACAACTCACCAAACCTTTGGATACACCTTGGAATGTAGATATGCAACTAACATGAAATGACTTCAATGGATGTGGATCTTGATCTTTGAAACTTGATTTGCAATAATGCCTTTTGTTGATGAGTTTTTTTGCACACTTTCTCAACATAGGTAATGCATAGGTGCATCACCTCTCTTGAAAGGAAATATCCAACAAAAGTTGCTAAAAATTACCCCAAGGTCTCTTGGGTGTCAAAATACGACTTGCATGGAATATCTCAGTCAATGTTTAATGTGATCTTGTTGGTAATCATAGGGAAGACTTACGAAAGTTAGGCTAGAAGAAAGTTGGATCTGTAAACGGAGTTTTTTAAGATGGGAAAGTTGTTGTACATTTGCTGTAGGTTCAAACAACAGTCTAGAACTCTATTTCGAACTTGAGATTTGGCTTTACAATGTGCAATGAACCTTAGCATAGGTTACTTATTAAAAATAAATAAAAAGGGAAGGGAAGAGAGGAGGTTCTTGGACCTGCAAATATGAATGAACAGTGATCATGGAGGTTTCTATTGTGGACAACTTCCTTAAAACAAATTTTCACTTAACCAAAAATTTCACAAGTCATGAAATCTATGCTATCTTTTAAGGACTACAGATGATTTTATCATTCATTCACCATGTACATGCATGAAAAAATAAAAAATTTAAGGCAAATTTGAATTTAAGTCTAGACTAACTTTACATAGCCATCTACCAACAACAAACAACCAAAATTATGGACAAAGAAGGCATCTACACAACAAAATTCTTCACAACCATAGAACAACATTACTAAATCTACCAAAGCTAATTGAAAGTAACTGAAAAAACAAAATAAATCTAATTAAATCATCTAACTATGAGAGAACAATCATGAAACATGCCAAGAAACTCAAAAATCCACTAAAGTCAATGTATTTCTATTAAAATTTATGTAGTATGTCATTACAACAACTCAACTCTCTCATGAAAATGAGAGGAGACCCCCTATTTATAGAGTCCCAAAAGTACAATGAGTGGCCAAGATTAATTTACATTTGTGTGGCCAAGATTCACTATAAACTAGGGCTCTACCTACCCCCACAATATATTACATTTTAAAATACAATTTTGTCCTCATCCCTATTTTGGCTTCTAGTGGCAACACTGTAGTGTTTTGTTATTTTGTTGATTGTCTTAGCTCTAGCTATTTTGTTAGAAACTCTTCACCAATAATAGGTTTTCCCTCCTACTTCTTCAAAGCAACATACTCCATGAATTTTAAAATTACTGGCTGGAGCTTATCAACTTCTATAATTTCAGATCACAGCAGTTGGTAACTCCATTCCTTAGAGTTTTCTATGAGATTTTTCCAATATTCATCATACTTGGCAGCATGGTCCCTGAACAACTTAGACTAGGTGAAGGCTCGGGCAGCAAAACTCATGAAATCAATAGTAACCTCACCCGACATTCCATCTTCCATCCTCTTTTGGAAATGAGGCTTTATCTTTTCTGGATTAACTTGGACAATAGGCACACCGTACCCTATCATTATCTTCAAGTATCAACTGTAATCTATCACAACCTCCTTGTCCCAATCAATATTTGGGTTTACCTTTCCAAGCACCTACTCCAACCTTTCTTTTTTATTTTCAAAATCTCACTTCCATATATCCATCAGCCAATGATCATCCTTCTCGAATGTAAACTCCTTTTCCAAAATCTCCCATGGCAGTTTGAGGATAGCCTCAATCTTCAGGTAGGTAGACTCATATTTCCTTGGGAAGTTAGTGCAAAGATTCCTTGTAGCCTCAAGATACTTTTGTACATCTAAGAAAAAAAATTTTGTCTAAACAACATGATTGATTCCCATGTTTCCAATATTCAAGACTTGTTGGAACTAGCTCTTTGTGGTCTTATCCAAGTTCTTTCTCCTTTCTAGCTTATCTATTTGTTCCTTGGACAACAATTTTGGTAGGGCTGAAGATGTGGTAGGCTATTCTTCTATTGACAAACATTGCTAGATGTAGGATGTTAGATCAACCCCCTATGCCTTGAGCTCTTCCCTTGAGACCTTATCTTGTTGAACTAGATGCACCACCATGGCGACAGACTCCTAAAGGTGATCTACCTTTTGTTCCCTGGTAGCCATTCCTAAGTCAAGGGTGGTGATTTTGTAACTTATTCCTTGTTCTCCCACCATCGGTGTAGCTATTTGTACTGCTCTGGATCTGGAGACATCCATTGTCACCTTTGATCCGATTCTAGGTTTCTTCTCCTTCTTAGTGCTAATTTGGGCTCGGGCCAATATAGCCTCCAATCTTGTTTTTGGTTCCTTTGGAGCAGGATCCTTCTTCTCCAGTTGCATTTTCAACCAATCAGGTATTGAGGACTTTACCTTGGGTGATTCTTGATCACCTTCCTTTTCATCTTTTTTTATTTCAATCCCTTTATCATTTAGAGCCTCTTAATATGTCCTTGTATCCTCCTTGTTTTCATCGAAGTCCTGGATGAACACCATGCATTTGATAGGGACTTTGATGAGTAGGTTTTCCTTAGGGCTGCCTTCCCCTTCAACATCCTTTTCTTCTTTTTCCTCATCGTGGTCATGCTCCTCGGGCTACTCAGTCTCTAGATTCTCATGAGTTTCAACCTCTTCCTCAATCTTATGTTCCTCTTTTTCTTCTTGATCATTATGAGGGAGCACCTCTTCATTATGCTTAGGGTTGTGGTCACGTTACTCCACTGGAGATTTATCGCCCTCTATTTCTATGGTAGCAATCGTTTCTTCAATAATAGGCTGGTTTTCAGCCTCCTTATCTTCAATTTCCTTGAGTTTCTTAGCTAGCTCTTCATCAAGCTCAAGATCAGATGTTTCTTCAATAATATTTGTATCCAAATCCTCACCATAATCACTGGAGGATTCATAAGCAACTTAATCAATTACTTTGTGCTCATTTACGGGGTTCTCATGGTAGTCGTATGCCTCCTCTTCTAAGCTCTTGGCTGCCTCCATTTGTTGTTGTTTGTCCAACTCCTCAGAAATCTACATGGTGGCCTCCATTGTGGGAGGCTCAGTAGGAGGAGGAGGAATTGGGAGATTGGTTATCCCTTGGGAAATTGCAGCCTACACCATCAAGTTTGCAAACATCCCCGAGAGTTCAGATGGTACATTCTGCATATATCTCACGAAGGAATTTGGAAGGGTAAGGGCAGGCATTGCAGTCATTGTGGTAGCAGTTGGAAGAGAAAATGATGAGGAAATTGGTGAGGTGGTGGCCGAGAATGAATCCACTGATATTACCTCCACTATGGGAGAGGTAGAGACAAGGTGGACAATGATGTCCACTGTAGGCAGAGAGGTAGCAACTGTTTTGTGTGGGATAATCGGGGTGGTGGCAACAATAGCAGTGGTTGCAACAACAAATGAGATAGGTGGAGATTATGGCTAATCAACCTCCATATATTCTCCCTCATCGAGTGGATCTTCTTGAATTACATGAATTTCAGTGACGCTGCCTGATTTCTTATGTTTCATGTAACGTTCACCTTCTGAAGCCTTTCTTGCGTACACCTTTGGATTAGACTATTTCTCATCTATCTCTTTCTCTTCCTTGAATGAGTGGATGGAGGGGAATTTGATGTTTCTTAGGTTGATGTAGCAACTTCCCCACCATCATATCCACTTGGCTCACTCTCGAGCCCCTTATACATTAGGATGACCCCTTGTTGCTTCAATCAGGTAACTTGCCCATCAATCCATTTTTTCATCGGGCCTCAACAGGCTTGGTGAGAATCAAGGTCATCGACCTCTTGCTCATCCCAATCAATTAATGGCAGTGGAAGATTATCAATTTCATTATATTTGGGGTCTATCATAGTTCTCTCATCCTCTTCCATTTGATCTGGAACTAGATGCAAGTTCACCCTCTTCACAAAGTATGCAGTCATCCACATATAGTGACTTATTCATACTTCAAAGTCATCTTTAAAATTGGCCCAGAAATATTCATTGTTTGAGTGCTTTCCTGATGTGGTCATAGGGATCCATCTGTGTTTTGGCCATGTAGAGCTTGAAATGATATTCAACCAACTCATTCTCTGAATTTTGGTCACATTGAGAAGTATAAAGTGCATACATCCCCTGGCTGAGTGTAAGGGGATAAGGGATCCCCGCTAGATGCTTGATGCTTAGGAGGGCATGAATATTTCATAGTTGTCGATAAAGTTCTAACAATATTATCTGGTCATTAGGATACCAGGGTAGCTTGTTTGGCCTTTATGAGAACCCTTGGGAACGGATGTACATAAACTTAAGATATTGTATAAGCAAGAAGGCATGATGCTTAAGGAAAGCACAGGCACTATGGGAGACCCTTCTCTCAAAGTCACCCTTGAGTAGCTTGATGATGTAACCTATGAAAGCATCATTCACCCTGCAGTAGTCTTTCTTGAAATTCTTGAATTGTAGCTGAGGGTATTTCTCGTAGACTTTAAGTTCCCTGCCAAGTTCCTCATCTAGGACTCTAAAAAAACCACGGTAATGTCTCCATTCATCCTATGAGTATACCAAATAGGAATTCATATAGAATTTGGAGGTCTTCTTGACATTCATGAATTTCTCGTGGAAGAAATTACTTATTTTTCCTCTCCAATAAAATTTAGTATCCTCCTCTCCATGGAGAATTTGCTTGACAAAGTAGACCATCCACTCTTGAAAATAGGCCATAGTGGGGAGGCCCATTAATCTGCTCAATAGGGTCACTAGATCATGATAGTCTTCAAATAAATCATTGTGAAAGAGCTCCAGAGGATCCTTTCCAGCACTGCCCCTCTTCTCCTTAAACCATTGTTGATTTATGAGTTTTTTGCATTTCATGGGGTCTTTGTCCCACATTTCCTTGCACTCTTTTATAGTTGGTAATTCCATCTTCCCAAAGGTAGGGGTATGGAAAGTATTTGTTATTCCCTTGGCAGACATGTTGGGCAACATTTTCCCATCTCTGTCTACAATTTTTCTATTTTTTGGTTGATATGCCTCCCTGCAAGCCATCACTAGTTCGGGGACAACCAAAGAGGGAGGGAAACCTATAGCTTTAGCTATCCCATTGCTTCTGATCAACCTTGCACTTTTTGTCTTGGGGTTAACCCTGACCCTTTGTGTGAAGTCATCAATGTCCACATGTTTGATGTTAGTGTCAAAGATCTCTTTCCACTTGGTGGTGACTATGGACTGCAATGGTTCCCCTTGGAACTGATACCTCATTTGATCTTTGTCCTCTTTTTCATGAGGGGCCTTGCTTGTTTTCTTTCCTTCGTATTTCTTTGTGAGCGCCCCTGAGGTTTCTGCCCCTGATTCCATATATCCTACAAACAGAGGCAAGATGAGCATAATCAATCATGAAAGCACAAATGGTTAGCCAAATCCCTACAAAACATTGTTAGATTGGATAATTCATCATTCAAAAATATAACATTTGGTCAAAACTATCATCAATTATTCACTCGACAGAGTTTGGATGGTTCGAGCCCAAGAGGCTAGACTTCCCTACTTAGAATGTTGTTTTGAGAGGCAATCAGGGCAAGCCAACTCGGATGGTTTCTCTCAACCTTAGATTTAGATGATTTGAAGTGTTCACATGGGAGAGGGTCCAATTTAAGCATGTGGGTCAATGTTTGTTTCCAAATTGGAGGGCATTTGGATCATCATTAGGGAACCCGAAGCCATCAAGAGGGAAAGTTGTCTAGTGTTAGCCATTTGGAATGACCTTGGTGAAATGATATTTTGGGGGTGGTGTTTCAAAGTTCAGAACCTGCAGGGTTGAAGGATGTTGGTCACTTGTTGGTTTTTTGGGTGCTCGGATCGCAAAGGAAAAAAAGTTGTTGGAGGATAGTTGTGAGAAATGGTGGGCCATGGACGAAAGTCCAATGGGAGCAACCTAATAGACCGGACCCAAGTGTGGATCTTACATCATAATTGTTTGTTGCGTTCTAATGGCGATTGGAGCATCGAGGTCTGGAGGCCAGAGGGATAGTCTCAATTTTCCCTTTGAGATGGCCGAAATGGGACATAGTCCCAATGGCAGAAGTCCGGTGGTCAAGGCCTGACGAGGGAAAGGACTTGATTTTCTCACTTTTGAATCATGCGGCAGAGAAAGTATCAGGGCTCGAGGATCAGAAGGCAGTATCCAAATAGCCATTAGAAATGGAAATGATGCAACAGAGGTCCACGAATGGAGGCCTGTGAACCAATATCTGATGGGCATTTGGATGTGACAGTTACTTTGCAAACCCATCAGTGAAGAGCAAGGCAGGTTCCAAGATTCGAGTGGATAGGGTGGAAACGCTATTTGAAATCGCAAAAAGGGGATGACATTCCAAAGGTGGAGTTTCGGGGTTTGGAATCCACGAAGCATTCCACCCTTTAGATTTATGTTTCAAGTTTTAAGGGGTGAGACGATGGGAAGGCTCAAGCTCAGAGGGCGCTATCACTCTTTTTCATAGAATGGTGCCAGGGTGAAGTAGTTCTGTGCTTAATTCTTAAGTGTTTCGAGGGATTTTGTTAACATTTCATTACATGGGTTTTGTAGCATTATCTCTCCTCTATCAAATAAATGCAACTTTATCACTTCCTACCTATTATTTAAGCATGAAATCATGAAAAAACATAACAAGAGGTCAGACAAAGAACCAACCTTGAGAACCCGATGAATATAGTTGATGAATCTGCAAGGAACGGTGAAGAGAGGCACCAGGCGCGATGGCAGCGAAGGCTGGAAGGTCTCTGCACTGCTTTGAATTTCCTGACATGTGAAAATGAGAGGTTGGCAATATTTATTTATAACCTTAAGTGCATTTAATGCACCTAATTAATGTAGGTAAGATAGACAAAAAGTTTGGTGAGTTTGAATTTTGGGACGACGGCAGCAAGTCCGAAACCTGGAGGCCAAAAAAATGCGAGCTCATGGCCCTATGAAATGCCAAGTGGAAAATCATAAGCAAGGAGGGCCCAGGGTCTGAAGGCTAGAGAGATGCGAGGTGATGACCATCTAGAATGGTGAATCCATGAAGGAATCCTGAGCAAGGAAATCTGGCAAACCGGGCCCGACAATCACGAAGGACAGTTAGTTGTAGCATAAGTTTGAAATGAAAATCAGGGAGCTAGGCCCCAAATTTCGAAAGGACGTAGGCCAAAGGTTGTTTGAAAGAGTAGATTTGATAGGGAAATCTAGTAAGGGAAACCTGACGAGCTGGGCTTGGAAGGCCCCAAGGCCACCTGGAAAAAGGAAAAATGCCAAAGGAACTCTGAGAGGACTCAAGACTTAGCAAATTTTGAGGGAGGGTGAAACATGGTCAACTTAGGATGAGACTTCAGAGGCACGCTAACCATCTAGGACACCAAAATGAGGCAGTGACAAAATGACCCGACAAGGCGAAAGAAATAGAGGGTCCTCATCCCGAATGGGGCGTGTGTGCTAAGGGCACAAAAAATGGTTACTCTACTAGGAAAACGCTCCAGATTGTTTGAAGGATAAGTATTCATTCAGGACCCAGAATCTCTTGTTTCATAGACCAGGGGCTGAATCCAAAATTAAACTAGGAGAATAGGATCCTTAGTTGAGTCAACCTACAAAACATCCTAGGAGTGTGTGTGTAGTGAATTCATTCCTTCCCTTAGGAACTATGACAAGAAGCGGCTAATCAAACGAGCAAGCTACATGAATCGCCCAACACCAAAAGCAACCTGGACATTGCACCATTGCAGGTTAGGCATTCATAGCCCTGATGAAGTTGTCACTCTGACCCCATGTATATTTCTCTACCGTCGACCAGGCATCCATAGCCCCAGTAGAGTTACCCACACACCCATATGGTTGCTTGATTTCAGAACTTTCTTTCTTAGATTTCTCTTTCGACACTTTATTATTTTGCTCAACCGTGTAAGCGTTGAATCCTATGATGGGTTTGAGAACCACAGTGGTCACTGGAGAGGGCTTGATATTTTTCACTTACCACATTATCATAGCAACTACAACACAACCCTTCAGAAATAATTAACATGCATTTTGTGCAAGATTTGAGATGAATGTAAAAAGATTCAGCCAAGGGTCAAGTTGTGAAGCAGAGTTCAAATGAAGAAGTCATTCCCAAGCAACTATTAGGGACCAATAATCGAGAATGAATGTTTAGCCAAAAACCACTAAGATCAGGAAGCAAATAGAACCATTCGTTGAATGAGAACGCCCACCATAGAAGGAACGAAAAACCTCTCATCAAAAGAGAAAAATAGTCAGGAGACGAGCAAAATGAAGTAGTGGAAAACAACAAAATGAAAGAAAACCAAAGCAACCTACTCTAACCTATGCACAAATATTTACAGGAATAGCTCTACACAAGTTCAAACTTAGAAGTAATGCTTTAGGTGCTGCCCATTGACAGGCAACAGAATATCCTCACCAGTTAAGGTTTTTAAGTAGAAAGCATTGTCTCCCAAGATTTCATCTATTTAAAAGGGGCCAAGCCAAAGCTTGTTGAGTTTGTTATGTCCCCCTTTCTTTTCGTGGGCCTTGTTCGAACATAGGACTAGATCTGCAATTCTAAAGGCCTTAATTTTGGCTCGACGGTCAAAACACCTCTTCACTATGCCCTAATGTTTGGAAAAAATTTCTATTGTGTGATCTCATATTTATTCTAAGTGCAAGAGCTCAGCCAACCGAAATTCTCTACGATCCCCTCCTTCGTAAAAATCATTGATAAACTAGAGGGTGGGAATTTTCAGGTGTATCAAAAATATAGGTTCCAAGCCATAGACCAGATGGAATGGGGAATCACCAAGGGAAGCCTTGTGATGGGTGTGGTCTACCCAAAGGTCGAAATGGAACTGGGTATGCCAGTCCTTGGGGTTCCTATCAAGCAGTTTTTTCATCACGGTGATCAAGTTTTTGTTGGTGGATTTCACAAGACCATTTTCCTAAGGATAGTAATTAGATGAGAACTTGAGGGCGATGCCATAACCAAAGGCCCAACTAGAGAATTTAATCAAGGAGAAGGCGGGGCCATTATCACACACAAATGCATATGGGCAACCAAAGTGATTTAAAATAAAACTTTCAATGAAATCAGTGACTACCTATGTGGTGCATTGTCTGCATGCAATAGCTTTTGTCCATCTAGTATAGTAATCAGAGGCAGTTAGAATGTACCTATGACCTACGGATGATGGTGGGCTTACCAGACCAATGAAGTCAAAACCCCATTGCGCGAATGGCCTTACCTCCAAGATTGGCTATAGCGGGACAACAACATTCCTTTCTTTATTTTCCGCGGTCTGGAAAACATGACATGCACAGACATGGTTATGAGCATCATTGAAGACCATAGGCCAATAGTATCCTCCTCTCAAGATTTTATGTGCAATAGAGATGTCGAAACCATGGGCCGTGCCAAATTTTTCATGAAATTCCTTCAAGACTTGATCTGCTTGTTCTTTGCCAAGGCATCTCAAATAGATGCCCTTATGGTTTCTCTTGTACAATATGGCTCATTGCAACATGTAGTTGTTTCTCTTCAATCTAAGGGTACATTTTTGGACCCCCTACAAGCAGGTCGAACATCTATGATTCAGTAGATAGTACACTATGTCATCATACCACTCTCCTGGAGAGACATCCTCCAGCTAGTACTGTTGAACTGTAAGTTCAGGTCCAACTTTAGTTGTTGCTTTAGCTATTGTTCTGGTAAGTGCTAGTCCTCTAACCAATCTCATTGGTTGAATTTCCATATCGTATTCTATCAGAATTGTTACCCACTTGGCTCTATGTTCTCCTAACTCATTTTGCATGAGCAATGTCTTTACTGTGGGGTCAGACAGAATGGAAAATACTTTGTTTCTCAAGATGTAATGCCTGAACTTCTTGACTCCACGAACAAGAGCATACGCTTGATTTTCAAAATTATGATACCTTAGCTCAACATCCTTTAATGGGTCACTCATGGAGGAAATAAGGTGCTCATTCCCATGATTTTCTTTATGAGTCCTTATACTGGCACATGAGTGGTCTAAAGTGAACAAAAAAATATAGAATGGCTTTAGATAGTCGGGGCTGACCAACACGGGTGTGTCAACAATTTCTTTCTTGATCTCTTCAAAGGCTTGTTTCACTTCCAGGATCCAATCAATCTTGGCATCTTGCTTTAACATAGCATTGAGTGGCTTGACAATTTTAGCAAAGCCTGTGATAAATTTTGGATGAATTTTATCTTCCCAAAGAAGGACTTTAACTCTTTCTTGTTGCCTAGTAGTTGGATCTTCATTATGGACTAGATGCACTTGGGGTCAATGGAGATTCTCTTTTTTGAGAGGACATGTCCAAGAAAATTTCCTTCAGTGACCCCAAAGATACACTTCTTCGGATTGAGGGACACCCCAAATTCTCGACACCTTTGAAAATTTTTTCACAAATCAGCAACATGATCACTTCGTTGCTTTGAGAATACAGTCAAATCATCCATGTAGATGATTATGGATTTTCCTATTAGATATTTGAAGGCAATTTCCATTGCACGTTGAAAGGTAGCACCAGCGTTGATGAGCCTGAATGACATTTGTCTGTAGGAAAAGGTACCCCACTTGGTGGTGAATTTTGTTTTTTATGTCAATCCTCGTACTACACCATAACTTGATTGTATCTAGAGTATCTGTCCAAGAAGGACATCATCTAAGAACCATTAACTATCTACAATACCTCATCCAATGATGACACGCGATAGTTATCCTTTTTCTGAAGCTCTATTTAGATTGTGGAAATCAACACGCAACCTAATTTCTCTGTTCTTTTTTTTTTACCGGAACCAAATTAGCCACTCATGTGGAGTGCCTAAAAAAAAAAATAATCCTAGTGGATAGCAATTTCTGCACTTCCTTATATATGATTGGTTCCAACAAAGCATTGATAGGGTGATGTCGTTGTCAAAATGGTCTTCATCCGGTCTGAGAGGGATGGTGTGAGTGATGATTGATGTATCGTATGTTTTTTAGGTCTTCATAACTCAAAGAAATGACATCGTGGTATTTCTGCAAAGCATCCACTATCCCCTTTCTTTCTTCTGGTGTGCACACCTTTCCAATAAACACATTCTTTGCATCCTCGGTCGTTCTGAGGTTATAGGTGTCACACTAGTCATTGATGGAGTCCCTCTTTGTTTATTGGTCTTGTCCTCTGATATGATCCAGATCAAATATCCACTCCAATTGGAAAATTCCTCTCGGGTAAGTGTTGGTCTTGAGGTTAATGACCCCTTCTATATCAAGCTCGGCCTCTTCAAACTCAATCTCATCAATTATTTGGGTAGAAAACACATTAGAGCTAGTGCTAAAATCCAAGATGTTTTTATCATCATTAAACACCTAAAAAATTTCCACATTGTTTGGCACAAATGGAATGGAGGTGAGCTCAATGGTAAACCTTTTGAGGTCAGACAATGATAAGGGTTGCAAGGTTCTAGCCGCTTGTATTAGGGCATTGGCGGTGTGATTTTTAGAGTGTAGGATCAGCTAGATATTGAATGCATCTAGTCCTAAGAGGTCCCACACCCTATGCCAATAATTAGTCAATCTTCGGTCATAGTAGGAATATAGATTTCTTACTTTCTTTATGACCAACTCAGAGTCCCCAAAGACTTGTAACATTTTTAACCCTTTTCTTAATGCCATGAGGAGTCCTAGGACCAATGCCTCATATTTTTCTACGTTATTGGTGCAATAGAATTGAAGTCTATGAGCAACAAAGTAAGATTTACCTATGGGACTGATTAGCTTGAAGCAAGCTCCATGCTTGGACTTAGACCCGTCAAAGCGCAACGTCTAGAACCTAGGAGATTTCATGACCTCAAAATTAATAGTTCTGACCTTTTCTCTTGAAGGTGACCTCATTTCAGCAACCTTTTAAGGTGAAGTAGATTCCAAATGTATTCAATCTAGCAGTGTTGACTGAGTCTCCTCCCTTGGAGCGATCTGTCCTTTGATATGTTCAATTTTTGTTTGACATAAACAACATTCAAATTACAAAGGAGCAGCATTGTGCACCCTACACCAACTAGGTAGCAGGAGTTCCTAAAAATTCATTCTAGCTCCCAAATTGAGTTGATCTTGTACACATTTTTCAATAAATTCTTGGAAGCCATCCAACAATCCAAGCTTGCCATCTTCATAAGAATCCTCATCATTAGACTCGGTCAAAATTTATGTTCTCTGAGGGGTACGGGCTAAGTTGGTAGGTGGGCTACAGGACACAAGGAGGACTTTCTCAACCACCTCTTCTTCACAATATCCATGTTCATCTGAGTATTCCATAGGGCAGTAATTTCCCAATTATGTTTAAGCAAACAAAACTTCAATTGTATTGTTATATTCTGTGATCATAAAATTCATGTGTGGCTCCTGATCTATTTGAATCTGGTTTGACATCCCTTTCCATGACAACCAAAGGTGGGAGTAATCTATTGCAGTGTACCCATTCAACGCTTGGATGAAATCCCTTCCTAAAATTATGCCATAAGTATCAAGGATATCAACAACTTGGATGTCAATGGTTTGTTGTATCCGTGGATCAACAACAATTTGTATAGGTATTCTATTAATCTCACCCACTATGTTGATCTCAATCTTTTCAAGTTGTGTCACTTTGTGTTGGGAAGGAGTTGGAACTATCCCCAAAGCCTTGCATACGCTTAGGGGCATGACATTGGCAGAGGCTTCCGAGTCCAACAAGCAATTATGAAGGCTCTTTTCAAATATTCTAAGGGTGGTCAAGAAGGGAGGAGTTTCAAATTTTCCCTAAAGAAGTCCTCTAGAAACATCTACTTGGGCCACCTAACCTTTATCCTTATCACTACCTTTGTTTTGGGCTTGTGTCTCATCTATTTCCTTGGTGAGTTGCTTGTTTTCTTGTTGATTTGTAGGCGGATCAGCCCTCTTGCTGAAAATTTATCACACAACCGACTCACTCTGCTGATCTTCAAAGGAAACCCTCCTTGAGGGTGTGTCCTAGGTTGGTCTAGATGAAGAGGTCCCATTGATCATTCTAAAGAATGCATTCCTTATAGTTGGGACTTTAAGTAGCTCGAAGGTAGACACACTTAACTTAACCTTCTTAAATTCTTCTATAGTATACTCTCCCATTTGCTCGGTCTCTGCATCATAAGAGGTATTTTGGGAGGGACCAATAGGCTGGTTTTGGTTTTGATTCTGCTACCTATTCTTATTAAAGTATCATGTAGGTAGGCCTAGATAACCTGAGTTGTTGCTTGCATTTGGGTCAGGAGGAGTGCTGAAATTGTTAGGTGGAGTGGAGGTCTTGAAAGGACCTCCAACATGCCCACCAACCTATCTATTTCTCAAATCATATGGAGTGGCCCTTTGGTGGAACATTTGAACCTCGTCCTCTCTCAACTCTTCCTCATCTATGAGACAATTATCTACTGAATCAAAAATTTGAGCAAAAGGAATTTTGACACTTACCTCTTATGGCTTGTCATTGCTGCTTGTAATGGCATCCTCCTTCTCCGACACGTTGCTCTCAACCTTTGGGAAGGGAGACTAGTTAACCACTAGCACCGAGGATTCATATGGTTCAAAAGGGATGATGTCCTTGCATCCTGAGTTGTCCATGACATTTTGGACTTCAATCTGAAAGATTTCAGTAGTTGTCAAGAATTTCGGACAATCCAATTCTGAGTGCTAACTTGTTTTATGGATGTGGCACTAGCCGAATAAGGAAACCTCGACTAAATAGACTCCACTTGTAGTCTTTTCATTGTTACTAGGTTGGTCCAAGGGATTAGGAACACTACCATTGTTCGGCCTCATGTTTCATGTGTGATTCGGTCTTTGGGAAGGCCTTCTATCAAAGTTTTACCCTAAATTTTGACCCCTGTCATAAGTCTGTCCAGAAGATGTGCCAGCATCATGGTTGTCCCAACTGTCACATTTGTCCCAATTGAGGTTGGATTGGATGCTTCTCTATGAAGCCTACAACTAATAGTTTTGATTCCTCAAATGAGTCATTTCCGTGGATATTTTCTTGATCATTTCTATTAGCTCATCAATCTGATCCTTCTCCGTGTTGCTCAACTGTGAGGCTGAATTCTAAAGGAAAATTGGTTCTGTAGCCAGCTGATTTTGATGAGAGGGTAGAAATTCGAAGGCTTGAAGGTATGTCGGCACTTGGGGTGGCTAAGAGTGGACTTGTGGCTATGGTATCAAATACTATGGGATCGAAGGTGCCTGATTCATTAGCTGTCTTGGATGAGGCATTATGGGAAAATGCGACACTAGATTCATAAAGGGCGTCTGATGTTGCAGAGCTTGAGTAAGCCCTTGAATTTTTGAGGGGTGAGCGACCTGGCCCAAAGATGGGAAAAGGCTAGAGATATTTTGTCCCAAGTCTGTACTGGCGATGATGGCATCAACATAAGCATCTACTAATCTGGCGGGAGGTGGCCGCATCCTTTTTACTAATGTTGCAGTAAGATTGTCCAACACTGCATAATAAACCAGTAGAACAACAACATCATTGAGTGCATAGGGGTCTCATAGCCGAGTATATGCCCTATGGAAGTGATCATTAAAAGAGCTGATTGGTTCATTAACCTCCCCTTGGATGGACATAAACTACCAATACAACTCCGAAGGACTGATCGAAATCCTGAATTTATGCAAGAAAGCATTTTTTAGGAGGTCCCATGTGTTGATAGTTCTTATCGGCAAGTTGACGTACTAGTAAAAGGCCTCCTCCCTTAAGGATTAGGGAAAGATCCGGAAAGCCACATCCTCATATTTAATCTACATAGTCTTCAAGGCTATCTCAAAAATCTTAATATGTTCCTTTGTTGTCCTCTGCAGATCTTGGGGGTTGAACTTTGTGTAAAATATTTCTGGATTCTTTGGCATATCATGGTAAAGGTTGAAGGCCAAAGGGGACAGATTATTGGCCAACCACACAAGTTTGAGAATGACATTCATTCTTGATTATTGGTCCCTAATAGCTACCTGGGAATGACTTCTTCATTTGAACTCTACTTCAAAACTTGACCCCTGGCTGAATCTTTTTACATTCATCTCAGATCTTGCACAAAACAGATGTTAATTATTTCTTAATGGTCATTTTGTAGTTGCTATGATAATGTGGTAAGTGAAAAATCTCAAGCCCTCTCCAATGACCACTGTGGTTCTCAAACCCATCATAGGCTTCAGTGCTTACATGGTTGAGAAAAATAATAAAGTGTTGAAAGAAAAATCTAAAAGAAAGAAAGAAAGAAAGAAAGTTCTAAAATCAAGCAACCGTATGGATGTGCAGGTAACTCTATTGGGGCCATGGATGCCTAGCCGACAATAGAGCAATATCTGTGGGGTCACAGTGACAACTCTGTTGGGGCTATGGACGTCTGACTAGCAATGGGGCAATGTCCAGGTTACTTTTGGTGTTGGGCGATTCATGTAGCTTGCTTGTTTGATTAGTTGCTTCTTGTCACAGTTCCTAAGGGAAGGAATGAATTCACTACACACACACTTCTGGGATGTTTCGTAGGTTGAATAAACTAAAGATCCTATTCTCCTAGTTCACTTTTGGATGTCAACCCCTAGTCTGCGAAACCAACGATTCTGTGTCCTGAATGAATACTTATCCTTCGAACGCTCTAGAGCATTTCCCAACAGAGTCACCATTTGTTGTGCCCTTAGCACACACGCCCCGTTTGGGATGGGGACCCTCTCTTTCTTTCACCTTTTCAGGTCATTTTTTCATCACCTCATTTTTCTTGCCGCCATTTTGGTGTCCTAGATGGTCAACATGCCTTTGAAGTCTCATCGTAAGTTGACCATGTTTCACCCCCCCTCAAAATTTGCTAAGTCATGAGTCCTCCCAAAGTTCCTTTGGCAGTTTTACTTTTTCCAGGTAGCCTTGGGGCCTTCCAGGCCCGACTCGCCGAGTTTCCCTTGCCAGATTTCCTTGTCGAATCTGCTCTTTGAACGGCCTTTGGCCTGCATCCTTCTAATGTTTAGGGACTGACTCCCTAATTTACGTTTCAAACTCATGCTGCAATCGATCGTCCTTCACGATTGTCGGGCCTGGTCCACCGGATTTCCTTGCTCGAGATTCCTTCATGGATTTTTTGTTCTAGGTGATCATCGCCTCATGTCTCTCCAACCATCAGACCCTAGGCCCTCCTTGGCTGTTGATTTTCCACTTGGAATTTCAGACAAACATGAGCTCATGTTTTTCTGACCTCCAGGTTCCAAACCTCTCGTCGTCGTCCCATAATTCAGACTCACCAAACTTTTGGTCTACCATACCTGCAGTAATTAGGTGCATTAAATGCACTTAAGGTTATAAATAAACATCACCGACTTGTCATTTTCACATGTTAAGAAGTTCAGAGTAGTGCAGATACCTTCCAGCCTTCGCGTCCGGTGCCTCTCTTCATTGTTCCTTGTAGATTCATCAACTATATTCATCGGGTTCTCGAGGTTGGTTCACTGTCTGACCTCCTGATATTTTTTTTAAAGATTTCATGCTTAAATAACAGGTAGGCAGTGATAAAGTTGCATTTATTTGACAAAGGATAGATAATGCTACAAAACCCATGTAATGAAATGTTAAGAAAATCCCTTGAAACACCTAAGAATTAAGCACAAAACTACTTCACCCCAGCACCGTTCTTTGCAAAGAGCGACAACGCCCTCTAGGCTTGAGCCTTCCCATCGCCTTACTCCTTAAAACTTGAAACATAACTCTAAATGGCAGATGCCTCATGGGTTTTGGATCCCCGAACTCCACCTTTGGAATGCCATCCCATTTTCACGGTTTCAAACAATGTTTCCACCCCATTTGCGCAAGTCTCGAAGGCCACCTTGCTCTTCATCGATGGGTTTGCAAAGTAACTATCACATCCAAATGCCCATTGGATCTCGATTCATGGACCTCCATCCGCGGATAGCTGTTGCATCATTTCTATTTCTAACAGCCATCGGGAGACTACCATTCAGTCCTAAGGGCTCAATAATTTCTCTGTCGTGTTAGTCAAAAGCGAGAAACTTAAGTCCTTGCCCTTGTCGCGCCCTGACCGCCAGACTTCCCCCGTCGAGACTCCATCTTGTTTCGGTCATCGCGAAGGGAAAATCAAGACAGTCCCTCCAACCTTTGGACCCTGATGCTCCAATCGCCATCAGAATTCAACAAACAATTTTGATCCAAAATCCGCACTCGGGTCCAATCTGTTAGGTTGCTTCCACCGAAATTCCATCTATGGCCCACCATTTCTCATAGCTATCTCCAATAGCTTCCTAGCCTTTATAGTCTGAGCACCCAAACAACCAACAAATGACCAGCCGTCCTTCAGCCCCACAGGTTCTAGACTCCGGAACGCCACCCCCAGAATGTCATTTCACCAAGGCCATTCCAAATGGCTAACACTAGATAGCTTTCCCTCTTCATGGCTCTGGGTTCCCTAATGATAATCCAAATGCCCACCAATCTAGAAACAAACATTGACCCACGTGCTTAAATTGGACCCTCTCCCATGTGAACACTTCAAATCATCTAAATCTAAGGTCATGAGAAACCATATGGGTTTCCCTACCCTGTTTGCCCCTCAAAACAACATTCTAACCAAGAAAGTCCAGCCTCTTGGGCTCAGACCATCCAAACTCCCTCCAGTGAATCACTGATGATAATTTTGACCAAATGTTAGATTTTTGAATGATGAATTATCCAATCTAATGATGTTTTGCAGGGATTTGGCTAACCATTTGTGCTTTCATGATTGATTATGCTCACCTTATCTTTGTGTGCAGGATATATGGAATCACGTGCAGAAACCTCGAGGGCGGTCATAGAGAAAGACAAAGGAAAGAAAACAGGCAAGACCCTCATGGAAAATAGGGAAAAGATCAAATGAGGTATTAGTTCCAAGGGGAACCATTGTAATCTAGAGTCAGGACCAAGTGGAAAGAGATCTTTGAAACTGTAGACATCTAAAAATGACTTAGGCCTGCGACCACTATTTTTTCACCTTTCGCCATGACATGCTTATAACTCTGTAATTATGTTTCTAACCCACATTCAACTATTAATAAAATAATTTATAATTATTTAATTAATTCATAATCTCTCATTCTTCATGATTATTAAATAAATAAATCTTATTTATTTATTTAATATGTCACTAATTATCAAAGTCTTCTTACAATTAAATAAAGTCTTATTTATTTAATTAATCCTTATCATTAATGTCCTCCTGATTATTAAATAAATATATTGATTTAATATGTCACTAATTCCTAAATCCTCTTAATTAAATGGATTTGATAATTTATTTAATTAATTAACTACTTCTTCTAAATTAAATAAGTATTTTTAATTATTTAATTGTTGCATGTGACACATATATTTTTAAATAAAATAAATCATTTAAAAATGTCTCACATGATTAACTGATTCTTCATTTAGTAATTAATTTCAAAAATCAATTACTTCTTATCTCACAAAATCCTTATTTTGAATTAATTTAATTCAAAATGGAAATATTCTTCTACAAATCAAGTAATTGCTAAAATTACTAATTTTCTAAAATCTCATCTCCTTATCTTCTGATTTTTACTAATTTCATCTCAATGTCACGTTTATTATCCACCATTGATTTAATTTCTTAAATTAAATCTTGTCCACACATTTGGGGATTTTACCCTAACCCTAATTGAGAGTTGCCATTTTGAATCTTAACCATTGATTCTAGGGCATTTCTCAATATCTCATCTCATCCATCCGTTCAATATTGCATTTTCTATAAAATGACAATCTTGATCTCATTTTCTAAAAAATGACAATCTTGATCTCATTTTTGGGATCGCTTAATCTATTATTATTTTGGCTATCTCATTTACTGGCATCCTCATATCATCTTAGGCTTACATTACTATTTGCATAATAGAAGTAAAATTCTGATTTGCATAGAGTTATTTTATAAATCCTTCAAAGGCTTTGTTAGGGCTAGGCATATAGAGTTTGCTCACAAATCTGAGGGCATCCATTATCACAGCAAGCTTGAGGAGGTACAATGGAAATCAGTCACAGAGCGTAGGAATGGGTGAGATCTTTCTAGTTTCTTGCATTTCTTTACATTTCTTCTTTGCATTCTATTGTTTGATGTTTTATTGACTTGTAGGTGTTACTAATCCAGTTTTAAACATTGCAGGAAATAAACCTTCATTACATTGGTGAACCCGACAATCTAACAAATTTTTGCAGGTTTTTGTATGGCCTCGGATTCTATTTTGTAGGTACACGATTACAAAATGACGCAACCACAGGCCTACGCAACACAAGTTCTTTGTCACACTGCATTTGTGATTGAGAACGACGCATACGAGAGTTATAACAAGGCATTCGACAAGATGCGACACATTTGATAGACCTCACACCACATCTGCTCTAGCGAGCCGCAAATGATTGGTTGTATTGTGTTTTAATTTTGTAATCTGGATCCAATGCGACCGCGACCAGTTTTTCTTTTTGATGGGATTAAAATAAACCAACCCTAGGATAGACATTTAATTCAGAATTTACCAATCCTAGGATAGAAAATTTAATTTGGAATTTATCAATCCTAGGATAGTCACCACATTTTATTTTTGTTTGGTTAAAATGAACCCCATGCTTTTGTGAAGCAATATCTTCACTTAGAGTAGAAAAAATTTATTTGGGTTTAAAATTGAACAATTTTTCTACTATGTTTGATTGGATAATAGGTATATGCTCTCCCCTTTACTAAGAGATCAAAAAGACAGACTTATCCATTTTTTTATATTTATGCATTGTATGTTTTCTTAAATCCTTTAGAAGGACTATCATAGTGGGAAAAACTACTCACCCTATGGGAAAGACCTAAGTGGGAACAACCAAAGCCAGGTTTTCCAACCCACTTTAATCAAAAGTGAATTTTGGGGAAACCCATATTCAACGCAAGTAGGCAAGATAACCATCCCCAAAGTATTTGTTCTAAAGATTGGGAGGTCTCCTAAGGGAGTTTATCTATTGCCACGTCGAACGGAAACCTTGACTAAGAACCATAGTGTAGAAGCCAGTTGTGTCAGTATCCAGACATTGTTTCAATCACGGTGCAAGGGGAGGGAAGAATATCCCCCCAAGACACTCACCATATAATCACCATGGATTGTTTGCTCAGGGGATTCGGTATCCACTTTCGTCACCTTGATTATGCACCTGGAAAAGACAAAAACATGGACACCCTCTAGGGGGTGACATGGATGTGTGATTCAACACAATTTTAAGTTGTGGGTTGTGATTGTTATGATGACCTTTTGACTATTAAGAGCATGTCTACTTGAAGTGTCTTTTTTGTTCAAATACCAATGCAAATAGAAAAGGGTCATGCTTGACCCTTGAACATACACTTAATGTTTTAGTTTCTATGTGTTTTCCTACTATTTTCAAACAAATTTCAATAAACTGAACATCAAAAATCCAGTTCAAAAACTTGTCAAGCCTACAAAACGCTTTTCTGTTTTCCAAAAATTTTCCTATTGTGATGCAATCTCTCTATTAAACCGTAATCGCCATATCTCGAGCCGCATTCACTTTGATGGGCCGCATTTGAATCATCATGAGCCGAATTCACTTTGATGAGCCACAATTGAAGCATACAGAGCCGCATTTTCCAATATCAACCTGTATTCGCTAGACTATGTCGCAATCGACACTTTCTGAACTGCATTCGCCTCTGTGAGCCGCATTCGCTTTGTCGTACCGCAATTTCTGTGACGCATTTGTGAAGAACTTCAAATCACTTTCTCACTGTCAAAAATTGAAAGTCCACAACTTGTCTTTAATTCAATCAAGTCTTCCTTCACTGTTACAATTCAAACCATACTCTGAATTGCTCAACTTCCATCAAACATTGCATTGTAGGTACCATTTTAGGATCACAATAGGGTTCCCTTTCTAGTCCATTAGATTGCATTGATAGCTTCACCATCTCCTTAGACACTTACTTTTGCAGATTTTAGGATTTGACTCTTACCATTCATTGTCAAAACTTTGCATTCAATAATAGGTTATCATTGGACCCAATTACCCTTTGTCATTTGTCAAAACTTTTGTGAATTATTTACCACTCAATAGTCTAGTGTGGAAACTTCACTTTGTCCTCTTTATAGTCCTTTTATGGTCCATTGGTCTTCCAAACTTGAATCATTGCAAAAAAATTGTTTGCTCAAGTTGTCCTTTTAAAATCCCTCAATAGTAAGTGCATCTTAGGCTCCTTTAGTGGCATATCATTTAACATCTCCATTTTAGTATCACACCATTTTGCATTCACAAGTCTTTGGTCTCACTTGCATTTCATAGCATTCTTTAAAAATCCAAGGAAACCAAAAACATAGTGTCATACTTAGATCATTCCCTCCATCATCCCAAGTTGAGCAAAACCTTCTATGGTTGAAACTAGATTACAGAAAAATAAAAGACTCATGGATTCCTTTAGAAAAGACACCAACTTTCTTGAGTTTAGAACTGGCATAGATTCATTCCCTAATGCCACAAACAATCCTTGTTTTGACATGGGAAAGTCCAAAATCAATCCTTTTAGTGAAATGAACATCCCACCATCTCCATCACATATTTTTGAACCATTTATCTGACGGGATCAAAATGGAGAAGTCTTTGAAGAAGATGTATTAGCTGCTACCCGACATCCAGAAGTTGTTGCTTTTATAGAAGTAGTCTTAAATGACTCTTCTATATTCATAGCTATGATCCTTGATCAAGGGGATAAGTTACCAAAGGGATTTAATCTTAACACTCTTAGAGAAACTTCTCCCACTCCGCCATCACACAATCCTTCCATGGGAGCCTCTTCACAAAATCTCATCAACACAATCAATGCTACCTCCCTTGGTCATACTACCACCACAACCAACACAACATCTATTGGGGGATCATCTTCCCAAACCAGCACCACATCACAATCCATCCCCCAACAAACTCCACCATCCCTTCCCAAATAATGGAGGAAACCACATCAAACCTCTTTGAAACTACATCTAGTTCCATGAGTACATCAGCAAACCTATTATTACGTTCTTCAAATTCTATGGCAACCAACTCATCCAACCCTTTTGGGAGAAATAAACAAAGATTTTCCATACAAGGCACCCAACCCACTTCCTCACAGGTTAATAACAACATTCCAGTGACCCAAAACACCATTACTCAAGGCCACAATCTTTTATCTAGGCAAGGCAATCAAGGTGCTCAATCCTTCACTCCATTTGGGCATCAACAAGCTCAAAATCAACAAGGCCCTCAATCTTTCACTCCATTTGGACATCAACAAAATCAAAACCAACAAGGTCCTCAAATTCAGTCCAACATGGTAGGATATGACATCCCCACTAATGCCTCTCAATTTCATACACAGTAGCACATCCCTCATCAAAACACTCATTTCCAACAACTGCCTAATCAAAACACTCATTTTTCTCACCGCCAACCAATTTCAAACGAACACATCTCATCACAATAGCTAGGGACTCAAGCTACCCCTATCACCAACATGGGTGATGCTACCAACCATCCCATGGTGGAAGCACTCACACTCCAACTCACTGCTCTTCAAACACAAGTGGATACCTTGCAGCAATCCAATAAAAAGTCATACTTGTCACATGACTTGTGTCCATATCCATTTGACACAACCTTGTATATACCACCCTTTCCTCATGGATATGTGGTACCTCACTTTCCCAAATACAAAGGAAAAACAAACCCCATTGAACACATAAGAGAATTCACCACTAGTTGCATGGACATTGCATATGAGCAAACTTATCTCATGAGACTCTTTTCTAGAAGTTTCACAGGACATGCACTAGAATGGTTCTCGCTATTGCCTAAGGGAATCAAAACATGGGATGAATTGGCAAACAATTTTTTTGAAAACTATGCCTATAACATTGACATAGATATCGAAATTACCTCCTCATGCAGACTTACCCAAGATGATGCAGGAGAGACTTTTATTCCATTATTTCAAAGATGGAGAACCTTAGCAAGCAGATGTCCAATAGAAATACCTAAAAAGGAGAAAGTCACCATGTTTGTACAAACTCTCCTAGGACCACTAAGGTATGGCTTACAAGTCCATTGTTGCACCACCTTTGTTGACCTTGTTAAAAAAGGTGTTCAACTTGAGAGAGCCTTGATCGCTAAAGGCGAATTAAAATATGGTGAAAAAACCATCAAAACCACCACAAATAATAACCCAAGTAGCTTAAATGACAAAACCAAATACTGGGTTAAGAACAAGCATATCACAAATGATGGTGTAGTTGATGCAAAAACCGTCAATGCAATAGGTCATGTACTCACAATCAAAGGAGTACAAAATCAAAATGCACCTGTAACTACACCGACACCAACTGCTAATGCTATCCAAAGTAATCATGCACAATATAATCAAAGGCAGCTGCATCAACCCTGACAATTCCAAAAGCGCACATACACCCCTTTGGGTGAACCTATCAAAATTGTCTTGAAGAAAATTCTTCAGAACGATGTCATAACGTTGGAAGAGCCAAAACCGTGTGACCCTGGTCAGTTCAAGCCATCATGGTGGGATAATAGTTCATTTTGTGATTACCACCATGCCAAAGGGCACAAAACTTCCTCTTGTCATCAATTGTGAAAGCTGGTGCAAGACCTCATTGAGAACCACACCATTGAGTTAGGTGGTCAATCATTTACATCTAATGTGGATCATACTATCCACAAAAACCCACTATAGGATGATGGTAAAGCTTCCTCATCTGGCACAAAGAATACCAACAATCAAGCCAACCACATCCATCCGGCCTAGAATACTATCTGTTCTGCATATAATTATCCTGATGGTACTATTATTAACCATCTTCGCGTTGCTGATGAAGATGAATGTGTTAATACCATTACCATTAAAAAGGCCCCAAAATGCAATGTAACCACAAGTAAAGGCAAGGTCACTATCCTAGGTCCTTCTACACATCAACCTAAAATCACCATACCTAGTCCGCCCACTAGACAGTCAAACCCAAAATTAGAGTTCAACATTATTGAGCAATTAAATAAAACACCTGCTCAAATATCCATTCTTGAACTGCTATGTATTTCACCCACACATAAGGCCATCCTAGATAAAGTACTACAAGAATCATCTGTCCCAACCAACATCGATGTCAACCACTTTGAGACTATGGTCGGATATCTGAATTCACCTCATTACATCACCTTTTCAGACAGTGACTATTCCTTGCCCAAACCATCGCATAATGATACCCTTCACATTGAGGTTTTTTTCCACAAGCATAAGGTTAGATGAGTCCTAGTAGATGGCAGAGCAAGAGTGAACATCTACTCTCTAAATTTGGTCAAAGCTCTTGGTTTCTTTGATGCATTTGTAGATGCTAGCAAGAGCATCGTCATCAAGGCATACGATGATGAAGAACGCGCTTCTAAAGGTGTTATTACAATTTTACACCGAGTAGGACCAATTATCATAGATACAACATGCCAGGTCTTGGATCGTGACATCCACTATAATATCTTACTTGGCTGCCCCTGGATTCATGCTCTAAAGGCTATTCCATCCACATACCACCAATGCCTGAAATTCCCTTTTGATGGAACTGAGATCACTATCCCAGGAGATCCTGATCCATTTCAATACTGTACCAACTTGCGAGCCACTGCTGAGCACCAAGTACCCATCAATTGGGAAGCCTCATCTTCCACCTCATCCAAATATATTGACCCATCAAAACTCACAAAATCATCCATCCCATCACCTTCTACCACACCATCTTCATCAGCCTCCATCCCAAGTAAAATCCTTCAAATCCAGGACCTTGGTTGTGGAGAGTTCAAATTGAATACGGCTTATTGTATCACCACAATACCAAAGCCACCTAAAGCCTATGGTAGACCGTGTTTTGCAATTGAGCCCAAAATAACTTTCAAGGTTCCACCAAAAAAATTTTTACACAATGGGTCGATATGAGTAATGAATTCATTATCAACATAGATAACTGGATCTACTAAGACCCAACAGAGTTATCTCCACTATCGCTACATCTCTATGGAAAGGCTATGATATATGCAAAGCCCTAGGTTTCGACGGCACAATCGGGCTTGGAAAGAACAGCAATGGAAGAAGGGAACCTATTATCATGACTGTAAGACCAAGGAATATAGGGCTAGGGTTTGACCAAGTCGGAACTGATGATCAACGTACCCATGAAATTTCAAGTAAGGTTGTAATGGTTAGAAAAATTGTTGAGACATGCAAAGAATCCCTTACCAAAACTGACTCAAATGAATGGGAATGGGGATTTGACAAAACCTTCAGTGACTATGACATTGAAGAACTATTCTTGGAACTTGGCCAACTGTCCTTTGAGGAAAGATTCCAATGGGAGTATAACATAGACCCTATTGACCAACATTCCAAAAATAAGGAATGGGTAAGTATTCCTTGGAATCCAAAAGAACACAAAAATACAAAAAATAAAAATAAAAATAAATGTCTTTAGGTGAAAACTGCAAGGCACCTTCTGATAGTAAAATAGTAAAAACAAAGGATGTATCTGAAGGTGAAAACCTCTTTGAGGCGCCTAAGGATGGAGGATTGGACTTTCTCCCCGTGACATAGGAGAAATCAGCTATGCTCATTGAGAACACAATGGAAGTTAACATAGGCACGCTAGAGAATCCCAAAATGATTTTCTTGGCCACATCATTGTCAGACGAAGAAAAACCCGAATTTCAACAATTCTTCACAGGCAAGAAAGTTAAATTTGCATGGTCATATGCTGACATGCCAGGCCTTGATCTAGAATTGGTTTTACATCATCTTCCTTTAATCCTAGGAATCAAGCTAGTCAAAAAAAATTTACGCAAGATGCATCCACAGATTGCACTACTTTTCAAGGTCAAACTAAACAAGTTACTAGATGTTGAGTTCATAAGGTCAATAGACTATGCTGATTGGATATCCAATATTGTTCTTGTTACAAAGCCAAATGGACAAATTCGTATCTGCATGGATTTCAGAGATTTGAATAAGGCTTTCCCAAACGATGATTTCCCCTTACCAAATATAGACATGATTGTTGACCTCAAAGCAGGGTATGAGATGCTATCCCTCATGGATGGTTTCTCGGGATATAACCAAATTTGAATTGCAACAGATGATCAACACAAAATAGCATTCACTTGCCCATGGGGAACATACTATTGGAATTTCATGCCTTTTAGCCTAAAGAATGCAGGTGCCACATACCATAGGGCTATGACAACAATCTTCCATGACATGATGCATATCCTAATGGAAGATTATGTGGATGACCTATTGGCAAAATATTTGACAAGGAAAGAACATCTCAAAGTCTTGGACAAAAATTTTAGATGGCTTGAGGATTACAAGGTTAGATTGAACCCAAAGAAATGTGTCTTTGGAGTCACTTTAGGCAAGTTGTTGGGATACATAGTTTTGAGACGAGTCATTGAGGTTGACCCAAAAAAAGTAAAATCAATCCTAGACATGCCTCCACCAAAAGGGATCAGTAAGTTGCGAACACTTCAGGGTAGATTGCAGTCTATCCATTGCTTCATCACATAGTTGGCAGACAAGTGTCAACCATTTCAATATATGTTACACAAAAGCATTCCTTTTGTATGGACAGATAAATGCCACATAGCCTTTGAACAAATTAAGGAATACCTATTAACACCACCAGTGTTGATGCTGCCTATTGAGGGAAAACCATTGATCCTATATGTCTTCGCAATGACAAATGCACTAGGGGGCATTATTGGTGCAAAATGACCATGAAGAAAAAGAAAGATCCATATACCACATTAGTCGCACACTAATTGGATATGAGCTCAACTACACAACCATTAAATGGGCATACCTTGCAGTTGTCTTTGCAACGTATAAACTTAGACACTATATGTTGAGCCATCAAACACATTTGGTAGCAAATATTCACCCATTAAAGTATCTCCTGAGTCGAGCAACATTGACAGGTCGCTTGGCGAAGTGGGTCATGATATTAAGCGAGTATGACATACAATATGTGGAGCGCAAGGCAATAAAACTTCAAATAATAGCAGATCAACTGGCAGATGCACCAATCCAAGCCACTCATCCGCTGATAACTGATTTTACGGATGAGTCTATCTTTCACGCAGAACCAACTCTACCATGGAGACTATACTTTGATGGGTCCCACATTGGTCACAGCTCCGGAGCCAGAATATTATTTATCACACCACAAGGGGATTCAATTCCTAAATAATTTCGGATTGCCTTCACTTGTACAAATAATATTGTAGAATACAAGGCATTGGTCACAAGTCTCAAGATAGCAATTAAATGGAAAATTCAAACATTGCTCATATTCGGGGATTCTCCGTTAGTCATGAATCAAGTGAATGATGACTATGACACAAAGGATGAAAATTTGCTACCTTACAAATACATGGTGGATAGTTTCCTAATGTATTTCAAAATGATTGAATTTGAACAAACACCAAGGACACAAAATAAGGTAGCTGATGTAATGGCTACCATTGGATCTCTCATAGACATCCCTAAGAATGTGTCACAATTTGAATTCTTAGTGGAACAACTATTGATGTCTACATACGATATTCCAGAGTCTGAAATGGTGTGCGAGATTTTTGGTCCCATCTCGCCTTGGTATCAGGATATATACGACTATCTTAAGTCCCAAACCCTCCCACCCAACTTGTCCAACAACCAACAAAAATCCTTTATCCGAAAAGTGGCTAGACACACCATCGTCAATGACACCTTATACCGCCGCCACTTTGATAACACCCTTCTTCGCTGTCTTGACACTGATGAAGCCCAAACAAATTTATGAGAAGTACATGAGGGTATATGTGGATCTCATTCGAGTGGTCCAACCTTAGCTAGGAAACTCACCAAACTGGGATACTACTAGTTGACATTGGAAAAAGATGCTCTTTAGTTTGTCAGAGCATGTCGAAAATGCCAGGTGCATAGTGACTTAATTCATGCACCTACATAGGAATTGAGGCCAATCACTTCTCCATGGCCTTTCGCACAATGGGGACTTGACCTCATGTGTAAGATCCATCCATCCTCTTCTAATGGCCATAAATTCATAATCACCACCACTGAGCATTTTACTAAGTGGATTGAAGTCATCCCTCTCACCTACATCAACGGTAAGAAAATATCCAAGTTTATCCTAAATTACATCATTTTCCGGTATGGTGCCCCACAATCCATCATCGCAGATAACGGCAGTCCATTCAAAAATTAGGGCGTCCGTGAACTCTGTGAGCGATTCCACATCCAACACCATTTCTCCTCCCCATATTACCCACAAGGTAATGGCCAAGTTGAGGCATCAAATAAAACAATCCTTCGCATTCTAAAGAAGACCATCAATGATGTTGGCTGAGATTGGCACCTACAACTTAATCCTGCATTGTGGGCTTATCGTACCAGCATTCGTACCCCCACTAGAGCCACTCCACTTTCCTTGGTCTACGGATCTGAGGCCATATTACCCATCGAGGTCGAAATTCCTTCTCTTCGAGTCTCTTTGAAAGGAATGATTGATGATGATGAGTACATACATACTCGCCTACATGAGCTACAAATGTTACAAGAAAGGTGACAAAATACCTTAGATCATTTACAGGCATATCAAAATCATCTCTGTCGAAGCTATAACAAAAGAGTCATGGTGAGAAAGTTTGAAATCGGTGACTTGGTTCTCATGCAGAACCCAAGAAACTAGGCAGACCGTGAAAAGCCTGGTAAGTTTGAGGCTAATTGGCTTGGTCCTTATATCATACTATCGCATTTGGTTCAGGAGCTTATCAGTTGGCCACACCTAATGGAGAACAGCTGACAAAACCCATCAACAACTTACATCCGAGAAATTTTTACACATAGCATCACAGAGCTGGGCTAAAAACCTACAAAATACAAAAAAAATGAAAAATACAAAAAAATTGTCCCTTGATGAAAACTTGGCAAACAGGCGTCTTGGTGACACCAAAAAAATTTAAAAATGGCAAAAACAGTAAAAAGAAATAAATTCATCCACTAGTGAAAACCTGACAAACAAGTGCTTTGGATAAGTACCATAGTGAAAACCTAGCAAACAGGCACCATGTGTAGTCAATCGTTGCTTCACCATCTACTGTCACTCAAATCGACCTTTATCCATTTGTCATTATCACAAAGGCCTGACACATTCATGACATCCATCCTAAGTCCTGTCGATTTCGACCATGGTTTGCATTTGGTTGACATCATCGCTTGCATATCCTTGTCTTTGCCTTGTGTCTACCTATTTTCATAACATTGGACTCAGATAATCCCCACTTTGTCTGGGGGCAAGACCTTTATCGTGCAACTGTAGTGAATACTGGCATTCTTAAAAAGTCCTTAAAAAATCCTAAAAATTTGGAAAAAGTCCTAAAAAAAATCCTAAAAATTTGGAAAAAGTTCTGAAAAAAGACCTAAAAATCAGAAAGCGTCTTGAGAAAATAAAAAAAAATCCAAATCAAATTTCAAAACCCCAAAAATAGAGTCAAGTTCAATGTCTATATGATCAATTCAATCATTTGAATCAGTCAATCTCTTGCCCAAGGTCCGAACTGCATTGTCTTTGCGCATTTGCTATGTAGGAAAGATTCATATTTGAATCCCCAAGACATTAGGTCAATCCTTGTAGGTTTTTCAAAATAAAATCATGATCCAAGCTTCTGTCCTTTGGACAATTTCATTGGTCATGTCAAACTACAAGGTCTTTAAGTGCATGATATAGGCAAGGCCATCAATCGATGGACCCCCGAGGCCACACTAGGTCAGTCCATTAGGGTTCATGGCACTACACATTCACACATGTCAAACTATCTTCAAATCAAGTGAATCTTATGTCAATCTTGAGCTATTAGTCTATTGGAAATCTATTTCGTCAAAATACTTTCAGTCACTTCAGCATGTCAGCAAAGACATGTAGTCAAAATCATATCAAGACAATTTATCATGGAAAAATTGGGTTTTTCTTCAAGATGTGTCCTTCTGAAGAGAAACTCTTGTCACTTCTTTATTCTTTTGGATATGTCCTTCCTAAGCATCATCATCATCATCTGGCATTTTGATGGATTCTCCTAACTCCGAGAATCGATCTCCTAGATATCAACGTCATTCAAGATGTGTCCTTCCTGAATCTGATATCGGTCGACATTTGGCAACACTTGACATTAAAACACTTGGCAAACACTTGGCAAACTTTTTTTCTATGTTTTGATGATTATCATGATATTAGTTCCTTATGTCCTAAGAACCACAACATACCATGATGATTATCCTTTTTTGCTTATCACTCTACTATTAGTTTCTCCAGGATGTCCTGACTTCAAGATTTAGAGAAGCAACGATGTAGTATGATGATTTTACTGTCTATTTCTTTTACTATCATGTGGCTAGTTTCTCAAGGATGTCCTAAACTTCAGGATTTAGAGAAGTAGCGACATCTCATGATTGGTTTTTTTTTTGGCGATTGGTCATGACAAAGTGATTAGGGGCAATTGTGTTCCTTGTATGAGTCATGATCATCCTTTTCTGTGACTGTTGATCTATGTGATGGTTCGAATTTTCACACTATTGATCTATGTCATATCATAGTGTTTGTCGACCATCATGACATTTTCACCCAATGATGATTAAAGAGCAACAACTAGAATAGCATTATAGCAAAGCTTTTAATGATTTTTTTTCGTACTAACATGCATATATTTCTTCACACTAACATCAATCTTCGTCTTCTCTTCTCCCGTTCTTTGATGATATTTGTGACATACAGAAAACAAAGTTGCATACATAATGGCATGAGAATTTCATACTCACATCTACATAAATCAAATACCATAATTCACATTGAATAAACGCTACCATTTACATCCATTCATAAAACCATCATTTGCATCAACATATAAACATCATAAATAAACATTTAGATTAGCATATAGGAATCACATCATCATCACATTACACAATGCATACATAACCACATCCATAATTGCATTCATAAACAAAAGCATAATATCCATACACCTCATAGCATCATAAAAACATCACATAAGCATATGATAAGACATTAGAGTACCATAACACATAACATCATATAGATCACATCGAAATTGCATCACATATATATACTCTCAAAAAAATGTTGTCACAGGATAGAGTCATATGATATCCCAAAAATAGAGCTCGCAGGCTCGAATATCAAAATATACAAGTGTCTAAAAACAAAGTCCTAGGATGGCCCTCCTCTATCCCATGGATGTGAACTGCGAGGTAACTGTGGCTGACCCATCAAGTGAAATGTGACCTAAATACGCATCCTCTCTTGTGTCTCGCTCTGAGATCTCGTAGGATCAGTAACAGGAGGCTGACTCTACCCTGTTTGTTGCCTTGAGGACACTGATTTGTGCCCATGCTTTGACCTATGTCTATGGCTTGATGAATACCTATGAGAGTTGTGTGACCTGTGGCTTGATGACTGCCCTGATGTAGTAGACCCCTAAGCACTGGTGTGACTACTACCACTATTTGTCCTACTATAGGATTGAGACAAACCTGGGTCTCATTGATTTGGTGGAACGACCTACTCATATAGAGCCCTATACCGCCCCCTGCTCTCTGCCATCCTAGCCAGCTCCCTAGCCATGTCTCTTGTTGGCCCTGAACATAGCTTTGCGAACTCTTTCACCCACCGATCTGACTCCTGCCATTGGAGAACAGCCTAATCTCTCTCCACCCGGGTGACCTCTAACTTCGATGCCAAGGCCTTATTCTGAGACAAGGTTGCATCAAGTATGCTCTACAAATCTGTGATCCGTTGATCAATGGTAGCATCAACAGGAAAAATGGGTGATCTATCACCGTCATCATCCCCAGAAATCATACGCTCCTGCACTCTCTGGTCTGCCTCATCCGCCCCCTCCTCCTCATCTCTCTCCTCCTCGTCCCAGACCTCCTCCACATCTATATCAAGAGGTTGTCCCCCAATAAATGGATACTCCTCTGATCTCTCCTCCGCCCTCACCTCAGCCTCCTCCTCTCCACCCCTCACCTCCTCCTCACCCCTCACCTCCTCCTCAACCCTCACCTCCACCTCCTCGTCCCTCCCCTCCTGCTCTCTCTCCTCACCCTCCTCCTGAATGGGTGACAATGGTACACCACCCAATCTCTGCCTGACTCTCCTAGGTTGCCTCCACCTTCTGCCATTCCTCCTCCTCCTCGCACCCCTCCCATCTCCTCCACCCCCATCTCCTCCACCTCCTCCATCTCCCCCACCTCCTCCATCTCCTCCCCTATCTTCGTTTCTACCCCCAACACCTCTACCATCTCTCCCTCCATCTCTGCCACCCCAACCTCTCCTCGGTATCCGTGGAATGACTGAACTTCAATCTATCAGTGGTGGAAAATTTGGATCTGTCAACAAGATCGGCCTATGAATCTGCCACCAGGCATCGAACTTAGCAAATGTCCCTAGATCTGCTAGACCCCCTCTCCACACCCACTGCAATGCCACTAAACTATCAACCTGTTGCTCGACCATCGTCAATGATATGGGCGGCCCCCACATGATCTCCCTGGAAGACCGAGCATACTTTGTCATGCCTACTAGCACAACCTATTTCTCTCTGAACTGTCGTAGTACCCGCTAGGGTAGGTACATCTCAATAATCCACTGGTTTTGTACCATGTGGCCAATCAAATACTAAAACTATCTGCAAAAGGATAAATGACCATCCTCATTTGACCACTAAGTGCAATCTCTATAAGGTCTCCAAACAAAACTGATCATCATATCAATTCGATGATGCCAGTACCTGATATCTCCCACATGAGTTTGGCTAATTGATCTCGCATACAAGTAAACATACAGCATCCCATCACCTAGGTGTTGAATCCGCACCGGTGGTCAAAAAACGGGAATGTGGTCCCACACCCAGATCATGAGTAAGGTAGTCTCGCAACTGATACTGGGCCCCTAGTGATAGACGACCTCATGCAGCTGATGATAAATCATGGCCAGCAAATAAGGCCCCTAAGCAAAAATAGTCCTCTGCCCTCGCATATAGACAAGTACATCCCCCCATCCAATGGGAAATCTGTGACCATGGCAATCTGGGATCAGTAATCCGGCAATCAAGGTCATCAGCATGGCATCAAACCTGGGAAACCGGTCGACTACAATATCCCAACTGATCTCATAAGCATCCATGCCCAACTGGCCACCATCAGCACCCTCATACATCTCTGATAGGGCATGTCACCCTCAATATGGATCATAGGTAACTCTCTCTCCGCTAATTGGAATGCGGAGAATATGGTAGACATCCTCCAAGGTCACCGTCGCCTCTCTAGTAGGCAAGTGAAGCGAGTAGGTGTTTGAGTGCCACCTCTCACAAAGATCTGTCAACAAACCCCTATTTTCTCGAATAATGGGCATATAGGTGATATGATACAAACCTAAAGCCATCAGTCATCGTCTATGTCTATCGCTCAAGCGATCTTTAAAGGCTTATGTCGCCAGTTGGAACTCTCAGGTATAAATCGTCACAAGCCAACTCTGCACAAGAAAGGCCAAGGATTAGCACATATTGGGCAACATTTTTGAAAGGTTAGTACTACTGAGAAGTCAAGGGTGCATCCAAACTAATCTTGGCCCAAGGTCAACAAAAGTCAACTTTGATCAACTGCAATTACATCACGTTGACCACAAATGTGCCACAATTAGTCAATTGCGGCTCTGCGCATGACAATTGTGTTGCAATATGTCAAATGTGTCATTCTAGCTAGCAAATGTGCAACCTAACAATGAATGCATTGTTCTAGCTAGAAAATGTGCAATCTAACATCGAATGCATCGACCGGCTTGACAATTGTGTTGCAATTTGGTAGATGCATCATTTGACCTAGCAATTACGTAGCAACATGGCATATGCATCGCAAAGGACACATTTGTGTCGCAACCTGGTGATTGTGTGGTGCCCCCACGGATGCGCAATCGCACAAAAAACCTTGACCTACCCATCGCACTTGCGTCGTGATGCAATCAAATGCATTGAACGTGAAGGTGTTTGCATTTTACGCGACATCATTTGCACCACAACGTATATGTTAAACCCTCCTAAAACCGTAATAAATGCATTAAATGCAAAAATTGACAATCAGGATAGGGTACTTACCAGTGCCTCTGCACCCTCAAGTTGTCGGAATGTCTGCACGCAGTATCCACGGTGGGTAGTCACTGGAATCACCATCATCTCTTTGAGCTCTGATTTATGAAATTTCTATATGACAAATGAGCAAATGACACTTGGATTGACCTTTTCAACCTATTTATAGGCTAAAAATTAGAGTTTTAACCTGGTAGGTTGTACTGGAGGCTCATTTGACCACCTTTGACCGACATTTTGGCTAGCTTAATGTCCTCCATTTCTGAATTGGATCGCACCATCACTTTTCTGGTCATTAATTGAATTAGTCGAGATATTTTCCAAATTTTTTCGACCCAAAGTCAAAATTCAAAAAATTTCTCGAGGGGGCATAGGCACTCCGTACCTTCACTAGGGCATATTTTGGAGTTGTTTTCTTTGCCACAATGCGAAAAGCTAAATTATGACAAAGGTGGGCAAATGTAGACATCTAAAAATGACTTAGGCTTGCGACCACTATTTTACCACCTTTCACCATGACATGATTATAACTCTGTAATTATGTTTCTAACCCACATTCAACTATTAATAAAATAATTTATAATTATTTAATTAATTCATAATCTCTCATTCTTCATGATTATTAAATAAATAAATCTTATTTATTTATTTAATATGTCACTAATTATCAAAGTCTTCTTACAATTAAATAAAGTCTTATTTATTTAATTAATCCTTATCATTAATGTCCTCCTGATTATTAAATAAATATATTTAAAATATATTGATTTAATATGTCACTAATTCCTAAATCCTCTTAATTAAATAGATTTGATAATTTATTTAATTAATTAACTACTTCTAAATTAAATAATTATTTTTAATTATTTAATTGTTGCATGTGACACTTCTATATTTTTAAATAAAACAAATCATTTAAAAATGTCTCACATGGTTAATTGATTCTTCATTTGGTAATTAATTTCAAAAATCAATTACTTCTTATCTCACAAAATCCCTATTTTGAATTAATTTAATTCAAAATGGAAATATTCTTCTACAAATCAAGTAATTGCTAAAATTATTGATTTTCTAAAATCTCATCTCCTTATCTTCTGATTTTTACTAATTTCATCTCAATGTCACGTTTATTATCCACCATTGATTTAATTTCTTAAATTAAATCTTGTCCACACATTTGGGGATTTTACCCTAACCCTAATTGAGAGTTGCCATTTTGAATCTTAACCATTGATTCTAGGGCATTTCTCAATATCTCATCTCATCCGTCTGTTCAAGATTGTATTTTCTATAAAATGACAATCTTGATCTCATTTTTGGGATCACTTAATCTATTATTATTTTGGCTATCTCATTTACTGGCATCCTCATATCATCTTAGGCTTACATTACTATTTGCATAATAGAAGCAAAATTCTGGTTTGCATAGATTTATTTTATAAATCCTTCAAAGGCTTTGTTAGGGCTAGGCATATAGCATTTGCTCACAAATATAAGGGCATCCATTATCATAGCAAGATTGAGGAGGTACAATCAAAATCAGTCATGGAGTGTAGGAATGGGTGAGATCTTTATAGTTTCTTTCATTTCTTTACATTTCTCCTTTGCATTCTATTGTTTGATGTTTTATTGACTTGCAGGTGTTACTAATCCAGTTTTAAACATTGCAGGAAATAAACCTTCATTTCAAAAACTAACATCAGACATGTGAACATTGATGACTTCACATAAAGGGTCAAGGTCAACCCCAACACAAAAAGTGCAAGGTTAATCAGAAGCATTGGGATAGCTAAAGTTGTAGGTTTCCCTCCCTCTTTGGTTGCCCCCGAACTAGTGATGGCTTGCAAGGAGGCATATCAACCATAAACTAGAACAATTGTAGATAGAGATGGGAATGGGTTGGCCGATATGTCTTCCAAGGGAATAAAAAAGACTTTCCATATCCCTACCTTTGGAGAGATGGAATTACCAACTATAAAATAGTGCAAGGAAATGTGGGATGAAGACCCCATGAAATGCAAAAACTCATAAATCAACATTGGCTTAAGGAGAAGAGGGGCAGTGCTGCAAAGGTTCCTTAGGAGCTCTTTCGCAATGATTTCTTTAAAGACTATCATGATCTAGTGACCCTACTGAGTAGAGTAATGGGCCTCCCCACTACGACCTATTTTCAAGAGTGGATGGTCTACTTTGTAGAGCAGATTCTCCATGGAGAGGAGGATACTACATTTTACTCGGGAGGAATAATCAACGATTGCTTCCACGATAAATTCATGAATATCAAGAAGACCTCCAAATTCTATATGACTTCCTATTTGGTATAATCATTGGATGAATGGAGATATTATAGTGGTTTGTTTAGAGCCCTAGATGAGGAACCTGGTAGGGAACTCAAAGTCTATGACAAATACCCTTATCTGCAATTCAAGAATTTCAAGAAAGACTACTGTAGGTTGAACAATGCTTTCATAGGTTACATCATCAAGCTGCTCGAGGGTGAATTTAAGAGAAGGGTCTCCCATAGTGATTGGGATTTCCTTAAGTAGTATGCCTTCTTGTTTATACAATATCCTAAGTTTATGCACATTCGTGCCCAAGGGTTCTCAGAAAGGCCAAACAAGTTGCCCCGGTATCCTAATGACCAGATAATATTGTTAGAAATTTCTCTGCAGCTGCGACATATTCATGCCCTCCTAAAGAGCAAGCATCTAGCAGGGATCCCTTATCCTCTTACACTCGGCCAAGGGATGTATGAGCTTTATACTTCCCAGTGTGCCCAAAATTTAGAGGAGTTGGCTAAATATCATTTCAAGCTCCACACGGCCAAGCCACAGATGGATCCCTACAGCCACATCAAGAAAGCACTTGAACAAGAGTATGCCTTTCTTCATAACATTGAATATTTTTAGGCCAATTGTAAAGATGAATTTGAAGTGAAAATAGGACACTATATGCGGATGACCACATACTTTGTGAAGAGGGTGAACCTGCTCCCAATGCCAGATCAAATGGAAGAGGATGAGAACACTATGATAGACCCTAGATATAATACAATTGCTAATCTGCCACTGCCATTAATTGATTGGGATGAGAAAGAGGTCGATGACCTCAATATTATCACCAAGCTTGTTGAGCCTTACACAAAAGAATGGATTGATGGGAATTTTTCTTGATTGAAGCAACAAGGGGTTATCTTGATGTATAAGGGGCTCGAGAGTGAGCCAAGTGGATCTGATGGTGGGGTAACTACTATATCAATGGGAGAAACATCAGAGTCCCCTCAATCCACTCATTCAAGGAAGAGAAAAGAGATTGACAAGCAGTAGTCTAATCCAAAGGTGTACGCTAGAAAGGCCTTGGAAGGTGAACCTTCCAAGAAACATAAGAAATCAGGCAGTGTCACCAAAATGCCTGTAATTCAAGAAGATTCACTCCATGAGGGAGAAGATATGGAGGTTGATCAGCCATAGTCTCCACCTATCTCATCTACTGCTGCAACCTCAAATAGTGAACCAACCTCAAGAACCAAAAGTAACAGGAGGTTAGACGAAAAAAAAACCTCGAGAACCTGATGAATATAGCTGATGGATCTGCAAGGAACGACGAAGAGAGGCACCGAGCATGAAGGCAGCAAACCAGGGGATGACATCCAAAAGTGAACAAGGAGAACAAGATCCTTAGTTGAGTCAACCTACGAAACATCCCAGAAGTGTGTACGTAGTGAATTCATTTCTTCCCTTAGGAACTGTGACAAGAAGCGGCTAATCAAATGAGCAAGCTACATGAATCACCCAACGCTAAAAGTAACCTAGAAATTGCCCCGCTACCAGTCAGGTGTCCATAGCCTTGGAAGAGTTATCGTTGTGACCCCACAAATATTTCTCTACTATCGTTCGGGCATCCATAGCCCCAATAGAGTTACCCGCACACCCATACGGTTGTTTGATTTCAGAACTTTATTTCTTTCTTTCTTTTAGATTTTTCTTTTGGCACTTTATTATTTTTCTCAACCATGTAAGCACTAAATCCTACGATGGGTTTATTCTTATCACTACAATTGTTTGGGAATTTTTCTGATCTATTTCCTTGGTGGGTTGCTTGTTTGGTTGTTCTTTTATAGGTGAATCAACCCTCTTGCTAAAAACTTGTCACACAACCAGCTCACTCTGTTGATCCTAAAAGGAAACCCTCCTTGGGGGTGTGTCCTGGGCCAGTCTAGATGAAGAGGTCCCATTGATCATTCTAAAGAATGAATTCCTAACATCTAGGACTTTAAGTAGCTCAAAGGCAGACACACTTAACTTAACCTTCTTAAATTATTTTTCAATATACTCTCCCATTTTCTCGGTCTCTGCATCATAAGAGGTATTTTGGGAGGGGCCAATAGGCTAGTTTTGGTTTTGATTATGTTGCCTATTCTTATTAAAATACCACGTAGGTATGTGTGGATAACATGGGTTGTTGCTTGCATTTGGGTCGGGAGGAGTGCTGAAATTGTTAAGTGGAGTGGAGGTCATGAAAGGACCTCCAGCATGCCCACCAGCCTGTCTATTTCTCAAATCATATGGAGTGGCCCTTTGGTGGAACATTTGGACCTTGTCCTCTCTCAACTCTCCCTCATCTATGGGACCATTATCTACTGAATCGAAAAGCTGAGCCAAAGTACTTTTGGCATTTAACTCATATGCCTTGTTGTTGCTACTTGTAGTGGCATCCTCCTTCTCTAGTACATTGCTCTCAATCTTTGGGAAGGGAGCCTAGTTAACCACCAACATCGAGGATTCATATGGTTCGGAAGGGACGATGTCCTTGCATCCCAAGCTATCCATGGAATTTTGGACTTCAATCTGAAATATTTCAACAACCATCAAGAATTCCAGACAATCCAATTATGAGTGTTGGCTTGTTTTATGGATGCGGCACCAGCCAAATAAGGCAACCTCAGCTAAATAGACTCCACTTGTATTCTTTTCATTGTTACTGGGTTGGTCCAAGGGAGTAGGAACACCACCATTGTTCAGCCTCATGTTCCATGTGTGATTCTATCTTTGGGAAGACCTTCTGTTAAAGTTTTGCCCTGAATTTTGACCCCTGTCATAAGTTTGTCCAGAAGATGTGCCAACATCGTGGTTGTCCTAGTTGTCATGGTTGTCCTGATTGAGGTTGGCCTGGATGCTTCTTTGTGAAGCCTATAGCTGATTGTTTTGATTACTCAAATGAGTCACCTTCGTGGACATTTTCTTGATCATTTATGGCAGCTCGTCGATTTGATCCTTCTCCGTGTTACTCAGCTATGAGGCTGAATTCTGAAAGAAAATTGGTTGTGCAGTCGACTGATTTTGATGAGCGGGCAGGGATTCGGAGGCTTGAAGGTATGTCGACACTTGGGGCGGCTGAGAGTGGACCTGTTGTGGCTGGGGCAGGAAGTACTGCAAAACTGGATGTGCCTGGTTCATTGGTTGTCCTGGATGAGGCACTATGGGCAACTGCAGCACCAGATTCATAAAGGGTGTTTGATGCTACAAAGCTTGAGTAAGCCCTTGAATTTGTGAGGGGTGAGCAACCTGCCCCAAATAGGGCACCGGACTAGAATGGATCTTGAACACTACATCAATATATTAACTCAAATAACATGCATGATGAAAGATGACTTTGAAATGATAATAGGATCTTGATTGCTGCAATAATTCTTTAATAAATCGGCCCTTGAATGCCTTCAAATGCTCTTCATATCTCACTTTAGCTCTTGTAGTTGAACACTTGAAAACTTAGATCAAACTTGCTAGGTGAAACATAGTGAAATGACCTTATATTTGTAGGTATGTAACATTAATTCTCAAAATTCAAATAACACAAGCCAACATGTGAATATGAATTTGAAATCATTAAAACACGAGCAAAAACATAATTTAAATTAGGGCCCTAGGTCTAAGTGAGGATTCATTCGTCCATGGGTGAATGGGTCCTACATCACTTACCTAGGACACACATTTCTCAATGATAAGTGTTATGTTATGGCATTAATGAATGTCGAGTTTTACTCTTTAGAATTTTCAATTAATTAGGCTTGGATTTAAATTAAAGGGGCCAATTAAGGCAATTAACCTCAATTAATTAATAAATCCCTAGATAAGTGTGAAAATGTAAAGTTACACCTTACAACACCACAAATAAGGCACAATTGAGTCCATTTTATTTAATAGGGTCCTAAACTTAATGTGAATATGTAAAATTCAACACTAAATTAAGGCATAATTTAGTCATTTTATTTAATATTTATTCCCAAATTCAATGTGAAAAAGGGATATTTTTTCCTACACTACAGATACTCATGAGTTGACAGTTTCAACTTAGTCATCATTCATGTTGACATATTTTGTAGCAGTACCAAATTATTGCTATTCTAGTTGTCTTACCTATGGCGAGAGTCATACAACCATGGTTTTGTATCTAAATTTGTATGGTACCTAATTTACATTTTTGTTTTTATAGTTTGATATCCTTTTAGACTAGCAATTTGAGGACTCGTTATCATCTTTGGTTCATGCCCTACAATAGTTTTCACCTTATTCTGCATTGTCACATTCTATAGTTAAGATAGGGACTCTTGATATTGTGATATTTGAGTAGCTTCCAGATACTTATATCATTCTTCCCATATTCCTTTCAAAAATGGGAAGATATTATACATACATCCTTGGATTTATTTCTTTCCAAGGGGAGGAATGCTTGAAGATCTTGGATCATCTTCAACATTCCATGTCGTGCATCCACCATATAGGATATTGTACATTCATGTGGGGTGGGGGGGGTATTCTAACCTTCTCTATTCATTCTCTCTTATGGGAGGAATTTTCACCACATGAAGCTTTGTTCTTCACATCATTTAGACAACATTTTTCATTCTTTTTTTTCCTCTCTTGGAGAGGAGTTTTTTCCTCTATGTTTTCTCCTTTTCTCCATTTGTGAGAGGTTCATTTGTACATGGGTACCTAACATAGTTTTGTATTTGGAACCCATCTTTTTATTTTTTTAATATTTTATTCCCCCCAAGTTACACATAAGGAGTGTTGATGCAAATATGGTTATCTCCTTAACTAGTTCCATTATTGAGTCCTTTTCACAACTTATCACTTAATTTTACTTAGGGAATTTGTAGTAAATTATCACATTATGTATCATATCATAAGATTAATAAACTTATGATAATATTATTTTTTCATATCTCTCACCTTGGCCTATATAGCCAAGGGTTTGTCACACATTATATATTATATTTGCAGTTTTTGATAGGAATATATTATTTTTTATATTGATCTTTTGAGTTATTTCTGCTTGACATTAGGCCTCTAGATTTTGTGTGGATTCTTCATAGCCAAATATTACAATCACAATGCATCCTAGATTCAACTATGGTGCATGAGCCAAACACTTAACATCCTTAATGGACGCCATATGCTTGACATATGTAAAAACAATTATCTCACAATTTAGATAAAATATAAAGGTAGATTGTATTTGGAATACTAGACCTAGCTTTACTCTATCCTTATATGCTTAATAAATTTACTATTATTTATATCTATGCTTGCAAATAAATGGACTTTTTTTTAGATCCATGATCTATTTATGTTATAGTAGGTGGACATTGTATCTTTAGATTATTGAACATAATATTTCCTCCTATAAACACTCCCTAGGGTGTCAAATATCATTTATCCTCAATAATTTCATTGATTGTGGTAGATACATTGATCATATTGGTTTTTAGATAGGTTTTATTGTAATATAAATATTGATGAATGTTGAAATATCTTGGTTTAAAGAACTCAAAGTATCCATGATATTACTCTCAACAAAGTCTTATCCAACCAAATGAAGGTATCCATAGTTGATCTAATAAAAATTCCATATCAAACTATAGAAGGATATTACACCTATTACAACCACTTTAAATTACTCACAAGTAATAGCTTCTAGGCCTAGCACCACCAATAAAATATTCAAACATTACAACCCAATAGAAAGGATCTAACTCTAACCAACCCATACCCATCCACATCTTCTCTAGGGATAATGATAGATCTTGGTAATAAACCTCAATTAGAGAATATTTTAGCTAAGAAAGTGAGCCTCAAGTTAACATTCATTCTCTAGTACAAAAACAACAATAAACTACTGAAAAAACTGAAAAAACTGCCAAAAACTACTTATAAATGACTATAGTTGGTCACGTGACCACTAGTAGTTTATTGCCAATCATATATAGCGTGGCTAGATTGATGACTAAACCATTTTTAGTCATTTATTGGTTGTTTTGATTGATTGATTTGGTAGTATATTTAGTCATTGATTTAGCCATTCATTGTTGTGATCTGGCTACTTATTTAGTCACTTTTTTTCCACTAATATATTTAGTTGTTGATTTAGTAATTTATTGTTGTAATCTGGTCACTTATTTATTTTATTCACTGATATAATTAACTAGTCACTTATTTAGTTGTTCATTTAGTCATTGATTGTTGTAATCTGGTCACTTATTTAGTCATTTTTTTATTCATTGATATATTTAGTCATTGATTGTTGTTAACTGGTCACTTATTTAGTCATTTTTATTCACTGATTTCTATGCATTGGTAGTGTATTTAGTCATTAATTTTAATCATCATTTTGATCAATTTGGTAGTATATTTATTCATTTTTATTTATTGATTTCACTCGTCATATATCTAGTCATATTTATTCACTGTTCATTGATTTCTATCAATTGGTAGTATATTTAGTCAGTTTAATTATTAATTGATGTCAATTAGTAGTATATTTAGCCATTTTAATTGACTGATATTTGAAGATTTAAGCATAAAACACAGAAATACACAATAACCATCAATTGCACACAATAAGACAGTCATTGAGAAGGCAAAATCGGTGAACTTTATTAATATAAGAAAGGTGTTCTAGTTACAACTTACAAATAGAGTATTACAATTGTTATTTTCAGTCACAAGACTGAAAATATGAGTTACAATATTGTAGAGAAATGACCACAAGAAAGAAACTTCTTCAAAATCCTTCTACAATGATGGAAGTGGATGCTTGAAGCCCTTCAATGTGAGCACATTCCCCTTTCACCTCTTAAAACTTCTACAATGTGGGCAATCTTCTTGGAGCAAGTTGTAATGTGTAGAATCCAAGGAGAGTGTTGATTGTGTCCCATATATGAAGCTATCTCCTTCAATGTATTCAATAATAACCCAACTAGAATATTTCCTCCTTTATATGCAATATTCTATCTGATATGAGCAATAGGGTGTTGCCTTTTCCACCATGAATGAAATTGTGCCTCAATACAACCAACAAAATTAATATTAGTCTCAATTCAAAAAGAATAAAAGTGCATTATATATTACAAGTTTACAAAAGAAATTCCAAACGCAACAGAAAGATAAATCAATTAAAAAATTGTAGCCTTGTCAAAAAATGCCTTAAATAGAGTGTTCAACATAGGCCTAAAATATGCATATTGAACCCTTGATTTCAGAACCTTGTTCAAAATTTAAGAAAGGTGATACGCTTAGATTATAGAATGAAGCTGACATATTATAGAATGAAGTCTATCAACACTAACAAGACTAGAACAACATTATCAACAAAAATTTCCTAGAAACCAAGCCAAAGAATGCCATCATACTTGGACAACAAAAATGTCAACCTTGGTTAATGTATTATCTTAGTAAAGACCTGCACCATTAAAGAATCCATTTATACATAAATTCCAAATTAAATTGATGAGAAAATATCTTTGATATCCAACTAGGAAGCCTTAACATCCAAAAATTACTAACTTGATATTTCACAAAAAGTTTCCCAACTATGACATCATCTTCTCCATTCACTTTACAAGCACCGCCCAATTTAAATTTTGAAGGCACAAACACATAAGGTACTTTTTGTAATGGTAATTTTCAAACTAATGATTAATAACAAAACTTAAGGCATCCATTAAACTTGCAAGAAAACAACTACTTGAACAAATACACAGAAGCATCACCAAATGGTTCAAACTCATTGTCAGTATCAGTCCAAAAATTTGATATTCCTATGCAAGTTATTTAGGTTTATCCTCTTAAAATTCATCAAAATTAGAAAAAAGGGTAGCAAGTCAAGGGATTTGATTGTAGGAAAACTTCACAATTAAAAGGGTTTTGTACTATGTCAAACATCATTTCATTAGTTTCAATCCCACTATTTTACCCATGTGATAACTACCCTATACAACAAGAATAAAATTGTGTTCATTTTATTGGTTTTGATCCCTTCAATCCACCTTTGCAACATCTACATGATGTAAAGATTGTTAGTGAACGGTTGAAACATATTAGAGGCGATTGAAGGAAAGGCTCTCATAAATTAAGGAAAGATTCAAGTATTGCATGGCACATGGAGTTAATCTAAAAATGTTGCAATTCCCATCTAACATCTTAAAAGGTTGCAATAATGTAAAAATTCAAAATGGTACAAGGAGAGAGAAAAAATCAATACCTTATCTTTGGCCAATGAAATCAAAGGATCAAGAATGGTAGGAGGATCTGTATCAGCCACCATAACTATAAACTCTAATGTTCTAAATTATAAAGTCTTGGTTGCTGCAACACCCTAAACTCGTTCAATATTATCAAAAAAGAAACCAGATATTGATCCACTGCTATATTGGATCTCACGAGATTCTCCTTCAAAAACAACAAATGATATATATTAATTGTTTAGCACCTTCCTTAATATCCCCATGTAATTAGACTAAACTAAGTGAGGTTGAGGGTTTGAAGTAGAGCACCATATTCTTGGTATGTGCTTGAATTTGATCATGACTTGTATCTTGAATGAAAACAACAAGCTAGTTGCACCGTAAAATCATTGTTAGAAAAATAACCACGAAATCCTCTTTAATTAAAATAATCCTTCTAGATATTTCAAGACAAGATATTTCAGTTAATTTCTAAGAGAGTTAATTTCACTATCCAAACAACCATCAATTTATTTACTGTATATAATTTCCCAGAATTCAGAATTTGAATGTAATGAAACTAACCATAATTACCAAAGATTTGACACCAAAATGTAGTACAAAATGAATTATTTGATGGAAAATGTGTTTTGATAAACCAAATATACCCTTGATATATTGATTTAAATAAAAAGAAAAAGATAGAACTGGAGACAACAAGATAACATTCATTAATTCACTTCAAAATACAATTGAAACTAGAATTTGGCCACCAATTATAACTTCATTCTATTGATCTTCAAAAATATTTTACAATACGTTTCAAAATTTTGTCTTGACTGACATGTCAAAAAGTGTCTTGTTAGTTACCCACTTTTAACATAAATCAAAGAGTCTTAATTATCATTGTTTACATAGGGTTACATAAAAATTTAAAATAAATGAAAGATGAGAAGTGAAGATAATTTATCAGATGTTGAAGTCCACAACACTCATAAGATACAGAAGTATGTTACTCATTGTGAGGTACCTGTGATCATTCAAATCTAGCAAGGTCCTCTCTCCATGATAGTATTTGCAAGGATTGGTACTTCACTGCAAGGCCTATTCTTCTATGGGAGCTAGATATGTTTGCTCCCATTGGTACACTGTGTAATCACAAGGCCATTTATACTCCTGGATTTTTATGTGTTGGCCAAGTGACTCTTCCATCTGTTGTCCAATAACCCTTTGGTATCTGTGATGAATTTTGAGTACCCAACATCTAGTGCAATTATTCCATCCAAGGTTAAGTTGATACGGTGAATATTTATGTCACCATCCTTTTGTATATTAGTGAGGTAGTTGGGAAAAATGTTGCTAAATTCATCTCTCCAATCCTTGGAGCCTTTCAATTGATCATCATCCCTTAGTATCTTAGGCACGAACCACTACTTTAGCATGTAAAATGAATCCATTCTTTCCTTAATCTTTTGGTCTTTTGTAGACATGTATTGAAATTCATCTGTGACCACTCAGACCATTTGATCGGTAGGCTTTAAAGTTGCAAGGGACTCAACACTCCATTGTAAAATTTTGCACAAAGTCGTTAAGATGTGATATATAGGTTTCCATTTCTTGAATAAGGGGTCCAATATAGGTACATGGGCCTTTATTTGATCAACTTCTTGTGACAAGGAAATATAAAATTCATACACATTTTCCTATTTTTCCACAACTATTTTAACCCTAAGCTCCAAGATCTGTTCCAATACCCTGAGGGTTTCTCTCTTTGCTCTTTCCTTTGTTTCTTCATTACTCTTTCAAATTCTCAATTTCTTGTTTTAGCACATTAACTTGTTCAATAGTGATTACACTTGTATCAGTTTGGATGGTAGGGGGCTAGTATACTATTAATTATGTGCTTTGGGAAGGACCTGCTCTCTTCAACTGTTGTTTCAATTTCACATTTTCTATGAATAACCTATTCACTTCATCATTCAGATCAGTCTGTTCTTTCTCATATTTTTCCAATCTAAGCTTCGTAGCTTTAATCGCATCCCTAGTAAACATTGTTGAGTGTATTTTCATAGTAGCTGCCTCCAATGTTGTTGTGTCTTGAAGTGTCTTTACCATAGCAGTCCCTCTCATTTCTTGTAAAACATCAAGCAATCTTGGTTTCTCTGTTCTTTTTTCCTTTGTCCAAAAGGCTAGGGTTTCAAGTCTTGGATTGTAACCTGTGCCACTCATTCCCTCATCTGAATTGAATTCATAAACCAACATGGGACCTTCTTGGCTTCTTACTTGATCCAGTAAGAATATATTTTTTAACTCTATCCCGGGAATAATTAGTATATTGCTTTCTAAGACCAATTTTCTTGCTTCTTGGGGGCTAACACTAATTTCATTAATCCTAAGTTCTTCAAGAGTCTAGGCAACAATCTGGTCATGTTGTGACTCCTTAGTACCCATATTATTAATTTGGAGTCTCTCCTCAAATTATTTCATTTTCATCTTAAACCAAAAATACTTAAACTCAGGAGTTTGAATAAATTCATCATCTTCAATAAATCTAAGGGAAACAATCACCCTTTCATCATCATGCACTTCTTGATCATTATTCCCATGTACATCCACTCTTTCTTCTAGTTTGTGAGCATCAATTGCAAACTTAGGCGGTGGTTGATCAACTTCATCATCTTTAAAATTCAAAAGTACATTGGCTACCTCTTCAGTATCCCCTACTCCTTCACTTATTTCATATGCCACTAAAGGGGCCACTCCATGTGTCTTCCGCCTTTTAGGACTTGTTTTCTCAGGGGTTGCTTCATATTGTATTGTGGCAATGTCTGGTAGGGGCTTTGTGATTACAATACATCTTGGTTTGATGGGAAGCTTGGAGGGTTTCGAAGATTGACCCTCAGGTTTCTTTTCTAGTTCAACATATAATCTTTCAAAGTTGTCAATTATTGCATTCATCCTTTTGATAGGATCCTTTTCTTCAACATAGAATCCTTGGAATCTAGTGTCCCTTTTCTTCTTCTCCTCCTCAAGAATCTTTATGATTTCCTGCTTCCTCTTCCTCTGAAAAATTTCATCAGGTGTAAAGCAATTTCTTATTACATCTTCTTTGTAATCCATTACATGGGTAATCCAAAATCTAGTGAGAAGTGTTTTCTTTATAAAATTAATATTCCCTTCAAGATCAAAGACCCTTTCTCTCCATGACTTCAATGAATACCACATCTTCAAATAGTTCTGTAGTTCTTCAAGAGTGTCAAACCCTATAGATAGCTCCTCACATTCAGTTAGGTCAGGGAGGAATGTCCCCTTTTTTCATCTTTTCATAACATCCTACTCCATCCATAACATTTTCCACATAAATTCTAAAAATGTAATTTGAATAGAAACAAATTTAGGTAAAACATGTGGGGATTGAGGACACCTATAGACCCTTATTGATGTTTGGTCTACTAAGAAGAACCAATCACTAAAATTGTGAGTGTGTCCCTGCTCTAGCTTCAATGCTAAAGGTCTTAATACTTGCATGATTTTATTAGGAAATCTTGGTGAAATATGACCAAGAGCAACCATGACCTTTACTATGAAATCACCATGAAATATTAAATAATCACTATTTTTACATCTATTGTCCCAGATGTAACACCAGTTTTGTACAGGCAACCTATTCCCTTCATCATCAATCATTCCCAAACACATTATTTCATTCCATATATTTTTGTTTTGGTACAATATTAAATGACATAGAAGAGAGTATTTCCTAAAAGTGATGGGAGCTAAGTTCTCTCTTGCTTGCAAAATTCCCTTATGTATCCCTTTCTCAATTTCAACAGCAAAGTCATACTCAATGTTGACTTCAGTATTTTGTATCCCCATTGCCATCATCATGAGATAGGTTGGCATCCTCTCTTCAACATCTATTCCAAGCACTTGGCACAAAGAAAAATAAGTTCTTTTCAAATATACTTGGAGGTCTTATATGGAAAATGGCTCATTTTGGGAGGGGGAGTAGGTATCCTCCTATTATTTACACCCTTTTTCATTTGTAAAGGAATTTCATCACTCCTGTAGGTTTTCCTCAATATCCTATAATCCTCCTCACTTTTGTCCAAGTCTATCTTTGTGATAGCTTTATTGTTTAACATAAAACACTCTATAATTGCTTCTTTAGTCAGCACCCCTAATGGTGAACCATCTGGCATTCTTATAGTCCTGGTAGCTGGGTGATAATGTCATGGAAATACTTTAATAAAATCAACATCTACAAAGACATTTGGTACTATCAATTTGGCCAAATCTAAGGTCCAATGATTCAAAACTAGAATCTTCTCATCCCTTTTTTCATAGAAGTACCAAAACAGACCCCACCCTGAGATAGGGATAATTGGGTCTCTACATCCATGGGCTATATTTTTAAACACCTTTTTAAATCCTTTGTCTACAAAATTAGGTAACACATCTAAAATGGATTGTTGCAGTGACCTCTTCTTTGATTTAGAAATTGTGGAATCTTCCTTTTTACTCACAATTTGACTTCTTTTGGGTGGCATGATAAATAATTTACTCCTACTTGATTTTTTAAGTGTATACTTGTAGAAGAAAATTCAATTCTTATACACTTGATATAGAGGGTTTCTATGAACTTACCCGGTGAAATAATAGCTGCAAGTTTTTCTCACTTGAACTCCCTTGCCTCCGATACGCTGAGCTTTGTGAATTATTTCCAAAAAAACATCAAGTCCCAAGTAATATTTGTTGTTGAGCTCGGTCACCTCACTATTAATGTCAATTCATGCAAAATATTTTAGAATCTTCCCATATTTTGAATTTGAATACATGTCATTGATCTTGGGAAATTGAACGGTGTAATCATTTAATTCTTTGAAATCTTGTACCATAGTAACACTCTATCATTTAAAGAATATTGTGAGGTAGCATTAGCAGTACTACCACCCTATGCACACCCCTTTGGATTCCCATGGGATGGTGGGTTAATTTTAGCAATTGAGTAACTACTCATTGTCATATCAAGACCGTTGCGGGGTAGCGGTAGATGTACCACCACCCCATGCACACCCCTTTGGACTCCTATGGGACAACGGGTTAATTCTAGTGGTTGAGTGATTGTCCACTACCATATCACAGTGTCATTGTTTACCCCTTGCGGGGATACGGTTTACTTTAGTTGTTAGCATATTCTCATCGCCACCCCGCGGTATTCATATTTGGTTGCCATGGTATTGAGGTAAAAATTTGTACATTGACCTATATGTCTCACCATCCCATGCATACCTTTATTGAATATTGCGGTAGTGCGGTATTGGAATTTATTATGAATGCAGTATTTTAGATATCATTTTATTGAAAAGATTGAATAATTTTCTAATTTTGCAGTCTCTCAGTTTTAGTTTTCAGTGTCAGTTAGACCTAAGAGATCATTTCAATTTTTTCAATGGGGAGGCTTAGTTCACCTAATGTTAAGTTATCTATATGTATTCTTAAATCACACATGTTCATTATATGTTTGCATCTAAAAAACATGTAGGACATATAAGAAATTATATTCTAGCTAAACAAAATTAATTTCAAAATTTCAACCAAAGTAAGAAAACTAAGAAGAATGATTGAACCTAACTCTAAATTCACTTCAAATCAACAGTGAACATCTTGGGTTTTGTATACAATGTACCATCAAAATAATGATGATTACATTTAGAAATGTATCAATAAAACAATAGTGAATAAGCATACCTATACTCAAATCTTTATTACATTCAATAATAAATTACACCATACATATAACCAAAGTTTAGGTGACAAAACATCATCATAATCATCTGCATTTCCAGCAAGATCAGAATCTTGATCATTCGTGTCTACATCTGCTTGATTTTATTCCTCATCATCATTTGTGACATGCAATGCATTCTCTCTCCCAATATCTTTATTGGTAATCAAAATGTCTTCTTCAAACACTTCATCATTGTCTTCATCCACTTCTTTGAATGTTTCTTGTAAATTAACATATTTCCCATCAGGAATTATATCAACAACTTCCATGAATTTTTCATTTTGAACGAGACTTTGTTTGAATGACATACAACCATCCTGTGCTTCTTACATCATCAATTAGAAATGATTGGTTAATTTGAAGAGGGGAAACATATGGCTCATTCGTCTCTAATAAAAATTGTCTTGTATTTGCATGTACCAATCCATACTCATCAAATTGTACTATAGATGGTCGGATCCACTTACATTTTAATAATATAGGACTGTTTTCACCATAGTCCACTAGAATAATTTGTTGGATGAATCCAACATAAAATTTCTTCTCAATTTCGTGAATAAATTCAACACAATCACAATTTATCTTTCCTTTGTCTTTTTCTTCCACTCTTAAATGACTACCATAGGCCCACATTTCACTGAAATGTGTAGCCCATAAATGTGGATATTTTAAAATCTCACTTTCCTTCATTGTTATATCTTGACCTTCTTCTTTTGCATCACTGAATGCATTAGCAATCCATTCTTCAAATTTTGGAAAATAATCACCTCCAATCAAAATCAACATGACGTATGCACCTTTGAGGTCAATGTTGCATCCAAGCTTGATTGTCTTCTTCATATTTTATACATAGAATATTAACGTACAAATAGTAAGATTGATAATATAAATGTGTAAATGCAATTGAGTAAATAAATTATTGTTTAACTTTTTTTACCTACGCCACTTATTGAACGAAAATGTGTTTTGAAATTTTTAAAATCCTTCATATATTTTGTGCAAAATCCCATGGCCTCTTGCATTGAATATCCCTTAGACATGTTGCCTTCCATTTTTTCCCTTGTACGAATTTTTTTTTTCAAAACCTTCATATATCATTATATAGGATACATTCATCTTATTCTTATCGGACCACAATGGTTTAGTTCATATTGTAGATGTATCAAAAGATGCATAGAAATGTACAAGATTTTTGGTGGAAATTCTCGTTCCAATAGATAAAGGACTTCAACAACCTTCTCCCTCAAACTATCAAAGTTGAAGGATCTAATACATGCAAACTCATTCTCTTTAATATTAGGCCCAACCTAATAACTACCAATCTTGGCCCCTTTTCCAAACTTAATATATTTACCACAATAGGTAAAATATTCTCCATTATGACATGATAGTCATGGGTCTTGAGGCCTCTTAAGCCATTAATGTCAGTTTGGATTATAATACTACTACTTACATATCCAGTGGGAAAGTGAGTCTGAGACATCAATTGTAAGAATTATGCACATTGTTCCTTTGTCCAAACATAAGGAGCACTAGGTTTTCTATATTTTTCATCATCATATTTTTTAACCCAAATATTTTGATGAATATTTAGTTGTCAAAAGTCTTCACATGATGAAATATTATCAAAAGCACCAAAAAGAGTTTCTATAATAGCATAGGCTATATTTTCCCAATATGCATAAAGTCAACAATATGCCTAATGGTTATATCCTTAAAGTATGACAACTTATAAAATATGCACAACCTTTTTACACCGCTTTCATTACATGGATCATATCTACTACCATCAATCCCATAATTTTTTTAAAATGACATTCTTTTTTATCCATTCTCAACAATGTAATCACCTGTTATTAGCAATGGTGCTTCACAATTCTCTTCTTGACCATTGAATTGTGTTTTTTGTTGATGACATGGATGATCCATTTTAAGGTAAGCATGGTGTTTATAATAAATACACTTACACAAACTTCTTGAGTGCCTCACAAAAATCCTTAAAGTTGCAAGCAGGACATCCATGGTATCCATGAACACTGAGACCAGACAATGTTCCATATGCAAGAATATCATGAATCATAAACAATAAGGAAGCTCTTAAAGTGAATTTGATTGAATGACCATCCCTTAAAGATTGAATTACTTTAATCCCTTTCCACAATTCCATTAGCTCATCATATAATGGCTCTAGATAAGCATCAATTGTATCTGAAGTCACACTTTTCTTTCTTGGTATAATCAATGATAGCATTTAAGAAAAGTGGTTTAGTTGCTAACCATGGAGGCAAGTTATAATTTATTACAAAAATTGACCAAGTTGACCATTTAGTAATTTGATCTGAGAATGGGTTGACCCCATCTAGAGAAAAACCTAACCTTATACTACGAGGATCTTGAGAAAAATAAGTCCATCTATTATCAAATTCCATCCACGTCTTACAATCAGGCACATGTCGTTGTTTTTCATCAGTGCCCTTATTTTGGGCATGCCATTGTATAAGTTCAACAATGTCTCTACACCTATACATTCAAAGTAATCATGGGATTATCGAAAAGTGGAGAAGAACCTTTCTAGGAACCACCGTTGTTTTCAACCCTTCTTTATACCTCCCTTTATGACATTTCAGACATTCACTCTCGCTAGCAAGATTCTTGCAAAATAATACACAACCATTCACACATGTGTGGATGTTTTCATACCCTAAGCCTAGCTTAGTGATTTCCTTTCTACATTGACTTTGTTTTGTTGGCAATGTGGAGTCAGGTGGTAACAACGAACTTAATAATGCCAATAACTTATCTACACTCTCATTTTTCCATCCAAACACCACTTGCAAGTTAAGAATTCAAAGAATTGTTGTCAAATGACTTAACTTGCAATTAGCATACAAAGGCTTTGAAGCATCCTCCATAAACTTGTCCCAATCATCGTTTAGACCCTCATTCAACATTCTATCAACTTCAAATCCTTCATCTAACATTGTTGCCTCTTCATCTATGTTTGGTGCCACTTCATCTATATTTTTTGCCTCTTCGTCTCTCGCACTCTTCAATTCTATCATATCTTCGTAATAATTGTCATTCCAAGGGCTTATACCACTATGCCCATATCTTATCATATGTCGATAAATCTGACTTCTTATTTCACCTTTCCACCAAGATAGTCATTAGATGGACATGGATATTTGTCCATGTCACTCTCATTGGCTATTCTCTCATCAAATGCATGGTATTTCAACCTTCAACATTGATCCATCTGTAATTTTCTACACATAGCAACAAAAAATTATAGAATAAGAGATAAAAACTATTTTTTTTAATTGAAAGGCATGTCCATAGCAATAGAGTTATAGAGAGAAAATAAAATAGATTTTAACTAATGAATTGTAAGAAATAGTTTTTTGTAGTTTATATTCAAATTGTTGATTACATTGCATTGCACATCTTTCAAACTCAAAGCATTACTTCGCATTGCATAACTAATAACTAGATACAGATAGATGACAAAATTTCAATTACAATATAGTTTTTACAAAGTCAATCTAAGAAGTTATACAATTAATACACATTGCATAACTAATAACTAGGAGCAACTGCAAACTGCATTTTCTTGTCATGGCATTCCATGAGACCACATTTCTTTGAGGCATTTTTTCAAAAATTTCACTGCCTTGTGTATGCTACCACATTTTTCATACATTTCTACCAAAGAATTTATCAAATAGTTCACTGCCTTATTGCTATGGCTAAGAGCCTAAAAAAATTTCTTTCGAAAAAGCTAAGGATGCTTGGAAAAATTCTATCAAATCATAATAGTAAGCAATAACATAGATAAGGTTTTGAACTAGTTGAAAAAATGCCTCAAAGAAATGTGGTCTCATGATGATGGAATTCCATGAAAATCCCTAACAATTCACTTGTCATGGCATTCCATCACCATGAGACCACATTTCTTTGAGGCATTTTTTCCAAAGTTCATTATATTTTCTATGCTACCACATTTTTCATAAATGTCTACCAAAGCATTTTATCAAACAGTTCATTGCCTTGCTGATATGGCTAAAAGCCTAAAACAGGTGATTTCAAAAAATATATGGATGCTTGGAAAAATCTATCAAAGCATATTAATAGTAAGCAACAAGTTGTGGTCTCATGGTTTTTTTGGCACGAAAATCAATGTGAATTTGTTTGCATTTATTTGTAGGTATTAAATGCATTTTTTTTGGAAATTTTATCATTTGAAATGGGGAAAAATCTATGGTCAATTTTTTGCACCTTTTAATTATAGGATTCTCACAATTAGTGAAAAGGGTAGTGTTCATGAAGGAATAGAAAAGATACGTAGAGCCTTTCAATTATACTCGTACTCTACAATGGCATTGAATCATTTAGCAAACCATTTTTTTCCATAGGGCATCATTTTCTTGTGGAACAGTTGACTGAGATAGCTCTTGTTTCAACTGACCACCCTCTCATGAAATATCATTCATATTATAATATTGTACGATCTTATCATAGTAAAGGTGATTATGACACAAATAGCCACTACTACATGGAATCAATCAAGGAAAGCCATAGGCCACAAGATTTTATGAATAGGTTCAATTGAAGTTGGGAGATCTTAAGAGTTCTCTCTCAAATTTTGAAAGGGTTTTGGAGGTCTACCCTGAGAATTGTGAGAGCTTAAAAGTTGTAGGCCATATATATGCTCAGAAAGGGCTGGAAAAGAAGGCTTTGGAAATTTTAAGAAAGGAAACTCACATAGATCCACATGATGCCCATGCATTTATCAAGATGAGTGAGTTATTAATATCGTTAGACCCCAGTGCAGTGTTAGATTCTCTTAAGATGCCAAAGTCTCTTTTGAAGAAGAGTAGAGAAGAATTACCCATTCAATTGTTAAACAACATAAGGTTCTTCATTTTGAGCATGATGAACTAGAGTTGTCTCAACAAAATTTTATGGAGGCATTAGGAAATGATTTTTTTCCTCTACATAAATATTTGTGGTCAATTTTGTGCATTTTTACTTGTAGGATTCTCACAGTTAGTGAAAAAGGTAGTGTTCATGAAGGAATGGAAAAGATGCGTAGAGCCTTTCAATTATACATGTTCTCTACAATGGCATTAAATTATTTAGCAAACCATTTTTCTTCACTGCAAGGAAGCATTTTATTGTGGAATAGTTGACTAAGACAACTCTTGTTTCAACTGACCACCCTCTCATGAAATCTCATTCATATTATAATCTTGCACGATCATATCATAGTAAAGGTGATTATGACACCACTGGCCACTACTACATGACATCAGTCAAGGAAATCCAAAGGCCACAAAATTTTGTGGATAGGTTCAATTGAAGTTGGGAGATCTTAAGAGTTCTCTCTCAAATTTTGAAAAGGTTTTAGAGGTCCACCCTGAGAACTGTGAGAGCTTAAAATCTATAGGCCATATATATGCTCAACAAGGTTGGAAAAGAAGGCATTGGAAATTTTAAGAAAGGCAACTCGCATAGATCCACCTGATTCCCATGCATTTATCAAGATGGGTGAGTTATTAATATCGTCAAAACCCAATGTAGCCTTCGATTCTCTTAAGATGCCAAAGTCTCTTTTGAATAAGAGCACAAAAGAAGTACCCATTCAATTGTTAAAAAATATTAGGGATCTTCAGTTTTTAGTGTGATTAACTAGAGTTGGCTCAAAAAACTTTAATGGAGGCATTACGAAATGGCATTTGGGCTGAATTCATAAATAAAATCCCCAATGCTAAATTTGTAGTTTTCCTATGCTCTTTAAGGATATGAAATTCTTCCATTGACTAGAAGAAGGTGGTGTTTCACTTGAGTTACCATGGGATAAAGTCACAACAGTATTTAATCTTTCTAGGTTGTTTGAACAACTACATGATACTGAAAAAAGAAAATCTTTTATACAGGCTAATATTGTTCAAGTTTCCTAATTATGTGGATGCATGTATCTACATCTTGCAGCCATGCCACAGGCTCAGAATGAGATCCAACTAATCCTAGAATTTATTGGGGATGCACTTAAGGTAGATAAAAACTCATCAAATACTTTATCTATGCTTGGAAAAATGAAACTAAAAACAAATGACTGGCTTAAGGAAAAGAAACAATTAAAGTTGCACAAAGTGAATCAGATGCAAATAATTCTTATGTTGACATTTCAATTGGAAATTGGAATTATTTTATAGCTTTTTGCAATGAGAAGGGATCCAAAGGTGGAGGCACAACATCTTGAGAAGGCTAGAGAACTATATTGTAAAGTGTTGGCACAAAGATCAAGAAATGTTAATTATGCTACAAATGAGGAAACCATTGTGCTAGTTAAAAGGGGTCAATTTGATATTGCAAATGAAATTTTTACATAGCTACAAGAAGTTGCAGTAGGAAACATCTTTGTTCATATGCCCAATGTGTGGGTAAATCTAGCACATGTTTACTTTGCACAAGGACAATTTGTGCTTACAATGAAAATGTATCAAAAATGTTTGAGGAAATTCTAATTTGGCACTGACACCCAAATTTTATTATATTTAGCTCGAGCACATTATGAAGCAGAAAAGTGATAAGATTGTAAAAGAACATTATTAAGAGCAGTAGATTGTAATGAGTGTTTCAAACCTGTGTTTAATGTAATGAGGGTTTTGAATTACCTTTGAATTCACTACAGAGGGCGTCCCCAAATCTGATTTTTCTATAGAGGACCTCGGTGAATTCAAATTTGTTGCAAAAAACTCTAAATTCCTTGCCCTTGCTCGCCTTTCCAGAAGTCTCCATGTCCTCTCTGAATCCTTATTGCCCATGCAAGTAGCTACTATAACTGATCAAAATTCCTCATGTTAGGCTAACGAATGAAGCGAGGTATGCAATGAACGAATGAAGTGAGGTCAAGCGAGATGAATGAATATGCAATGAACATGGATAATCGTGCCAATACATCATGCGTGTGAATATATCGCACCAATAATTGGACAAATTGTTTTTTTTTTAAATTGTGTACTTTGGATTTGATGACTAACTATTTAGTCATTTTTATTTCTGTGACTAAATAATTTTTTAGTCAACGACCAAATTAGTCATTTATTTACTCATTTAGAGCCAAGTTGCAAAAAATGAGTAGAATTTAGTCATTTTTAGTTGTTGTGACTAAAAGTTTTAGTCACCTAGTCATTTATTTTCCAAATTCTACTAGTGATTCCTAAAGAGAAAGAAAAACAGCTACAAAAGAAATAAGTAAAAATTGAGAAGCTAAAATAGGTCTACAAGATTTTAGAGAAAAAAGATCAACAAGATAAAGTGAATAAAAATAATAGAGTATAAGAGTTACATAGATTCTCAAAAAAAAAAGGTAAATGAGCTACAAGATAAGTCAATTGATAACCCTTGATACATTCACATTGTTTAATATAGTCAAGATGCTATGGGGAACCTACAAAGCTAGGCTTCACATAGGCATAGGCACTAGCTAGAAGAACTCTAAAACATAGAGAAATTGGTTAGCATAATGAGATCTAGTAGCACAAGAATGTAAACGAAATTACCATTGATGTAAAAAATATATTTAGATATTATACAAAATGGTTATGAAAATCAAAAGATTTTTTTTGACAAAGTGCATACATTAGAATCATTAAATAAGTAACAACTAGAAATACGTTGTAAAATTCTAATATTTCATATGATTAGAAGGTTTCCAGGTCATCTACAACCACTTAGGTTGATCATAATAAATAATTTGATGAAATGTCTCATACAATCAACAATGATAAACATACTATTTGGTTAGAACTCAATTATTATAAAGAAATTATTAGTAGAGTGGCATCAAAGTTGGAAATAATTTTAGCATACACTAGAAATAAGGTTAGACAAGTTGCATAACAATTTGGGGGAATAAACAATCTAAATTGCTTCCAATGTTTCTCAAAAAAATTCTCTAATAAATAAACATTGAAATGCAGCTCATAAATATTCTTACTAAAGGAGTTATCTAAATGCATTTGAATAATTCAATGTAAAGGAGATTGTAAAAGAAAAGATTGATTGGATGAAACAAATTGGTTGTTCCAAATAAACTTCTATATATGTCAAAATTGAAGAAATTTCTTCTCCAAAGAGAATATATTTACTACACATGTATCTAATATTCAACAAAACTATACATTTCTTTGTCAAAGGAAAATATAGAGATAGAAATAACTACTACACAAAAATAGAAACAAGATATTCTAGTAAAACTTGTTTCTAAGATTGAGATAGGAGAATCCGTAAATGTTATAATGGAGGAACCTATTTATAAAATAGAAAGTCTAAGAAATTCAAGACATAAATGCTAATGAAATAATTTTATATATTGATAAAATCATCAATCTAGATATGATACTATAATGATATGGTATGGTTAGATGTTTTTTTTTAATTTGCATGAATACAAGCTAGACTGACCAAAGACTTGTATACTATGTTGTTAGACTATTCTTAGTCAAGCTTCATGATTGGTGGAAAAGTATTGCTAGGAGAGGATCAAGAAACATTGATGACTCTATTGACATAGACAACCTTGATAAAGAAGAATTTGCTAAAGTAAGACAAGATCAACTAAATTTGGACATGTGCACTCAATTTTGCATAGACTAAAAACATAGACCATGAGACGTTAAAACTAAAATCTACGGTATGAAGCTACATGATTTGGTTAAATTCAATTTGTATTATTTAGTGTATGAGGAGTATGCTCATAGGTCTAGAGACTAGTATTAAGTAGGTATCAATGGATATTTTCTTTTTCTTTTTGCCTTATGAATCTAGTGAAATAGGTAAAAACATGAGAAAAGATACCTAGGATCATATTCTTTCCAAGTTGAAGGGATGTGTCCATTAGAAGCTCAAAAAATAATGTCTCTAAGGGTTAATCAAACTTATAATATAGATGAATATAAATTATCTTCCAATCAAAAGGTTTTTGTAAGATAATACATTTATTCACAAATTGGGGATACAACATGATTCTTGTAACCACTCTAGCAAGCATATATCCATAATAAGAATCAATCACGAAGAACCATCCTAATATAAAGTAGGTAATGATCCTGAAGTATATCTAAGTTTCAAGCCCATATTCAAAATAGAAAATTCAAATTCAGTTTAATATCCAAAAATAAAATTTCCAAAATGATAAACAAGCCCAAAGATAGTGCTTAAGAAGCTCTGCAATCCAAGGTTAGTTCTACCACCCCCTCCCCACACACATGCACACACATGTAATTAGATAACATTTGCTTCTTATTGTGGATACACGTGATATGCAATATAAATGTGAGCAATATGACAATTCTAGGAACTAAAGTCCTAGAAACTAAATGAACAATTATATCACATATTTTTTGTTTACTATAAAATTATTAATTCTTGGCATAACATGTTAATTAGAGCAATCCATATTTTCTAGTCCTTTTAATTGATTATTATTAACATCTTACAATTAGAAGAACTAATCACTATGTGACACTTTCTTTTTGTTTTTAGATTGTGATTGTGATTTGTTGCCACCGTAAATTAAGAAAAGGCCTACCAAAAATTGGGGAGTTGCAGAGTGGATAATGTTTTGTTCCTCTCCCAATTGGGGAATACAAGGCCATTACTTTGAGTTGGGGGGTTTCTATATGACACTTATTTACAGTTTAAAATGGGACCATTGAAGATTTGTCTTGGTTTTAACTACCTACTTAGCTAATTTTTGAAAATATTAATAATATATTTGGATTGTGTTGGACTATCAGGCATAGCACTTGCAGTATCAGTGTGGTAGACGTAGACTTGATAACACTGCACATTTTTCATACTTCGATTACCATCATAAAATGCTATCGCCATCCATTACTCATCTTCGTCTCACAGCATTATGCTGAAGGAGACGTTGCACAGTCTGTTTACTACTCCCAATCCCCCTGAAGACTACTCTACATTTCTTCAATTATTGCGAACCCGTGTACTCAACAACACACTTTCTAGAGGGAAAAAAATACACTCTTTCATCGCTCACAGGCGATTTGCCTTTGCTACACGCACAACTTTTCATAATAAGCTTATTTACTTGTATGTCAAGTGCGGAAGTTTGGTTGATGCTAGAAAAGTCTTTGACCAAATGAAAGAACGAGACAGCGTCTCATGGAATACAATTATTGCCGCGTACAGAAGACATGGATATCCTCAAGAGGCCATCACACTGTTTCAGCATATGCAAAAAAAAGGTTTTCAACCCGATCAGTTTACGTTTGCCAGCATCCTTCCAGCCTGTGCCAAAATCGGTGCTTTAGAGCAGGGTATGGACATCCATCGAAACATAATTGAAGGGGGCTTTTTGTCAAATATTATAGTTGGAAATGCTCTGGTAGACATGTATGCAAAATGTGGAATTATAGACAAGGCACGTGAACTGTTTGACAGAATACCTCAAAAGGATGTCATCTCATGGACTGCAATGGTTGCAGGATCTGCACAAAATGGATTTGCTGAACAGGCTTTAGAAATTTTCAATCAAATGCAATTGGCAGGTGTAGAACCGAATTCCACAACCTTTGCAAGCGTCCTCCCTGCCTGTGCCAAGATGGGAGCCTTGGAACAGGGTATGGACATTCATCAAAGCGTAATGGAAAGGGGATTTCTGTCAGATATCAATGTTGGAAATGCTCTAGTTGACATGTATGCAAAATGTGGAATCATAGACAAGGCGCATGAACTGTTTGACAAAATGCCTCATAGAGATGTCATCTCATGGAATGCAATGATTGCAGGATATGCACAAAATGGGTTTGTTGAGAAGGCTTTAGGAACTTTCAAGCAAATGCAATTGGCAAATGTAAAACCCAACTCCATAACCTTTGCCAGCATCCTCCCTGCCTGTGCCAAAATGGGAGCTTTGGAACAGGGTATGGACATCCATCAAAGCATAATGCTAGGGGGACTTTTGCCAGATATTATAGTTGGAAATGCTCTGGTAGACATGTATGCAAAATGTGGAATCATAGACAAAGCACGTGAACTGTTTGACAGAATGCCTCAAAGAGATGTCATCTCATGGACTGCAATAATTGCAGGATATATACAAAATGGACTTGTTGAAAAGGCTATAAAAACATTCCAGCAAATGCAATTGGCAGGTGTACAGCCAAATTCCACAACCTTTGCCAGCATCCTCCCTGCCTGTGCCAAAATGGGAGCTTTGGAACAGGGTATGGACATCCATCAAAGCATAATGGAAATGGGATTTCTGTCCGATATCAAAGTTGGAAATGCTCTGGTAGACATGTATGCAAAATGTGGAATCATAGAAAAAGCACGTGAACTTTTTGACAACATGCCTCAAAGAGATGTCATCTCATGGACTGTGATGATTGCAGGATATGCACAAAATGGATTTATTGAAAAGGCTTTACAAACTTTCAAGCAAATGCAATTGACAGGTGTAAAGCCAGACTCCACAACCTTTGTCAGCATCCTCCCTGCCTGTGCCAAAATGGGAGCTTTGGAACAGGGTATGGACATCCATCAAAGCATAATGGTAGGGGGATTTTTGTCAGATATTATAGTTGGAAATGCTCTGGTTGACATGTATGCAAAATGTGGAAGCGTAGATAAGGCACACAAACTGTTTGAAAGAATGCCTCAAAGAGATGTCATCTCGTGGAATGCAATGATAGCAGGATATGCACAAAATGGATTTTGCAAGGATGCTTTCAAAATCTTTGAATTAATGCAGCACTCTGGAACATATCCTGACATTGTAAGCTTTGCATGTGTTCTATGTGCATGCGGCCACACAGGTTTAGTGGATGAGGGCTGTAGATACTTTAAACACATGAGTAACCGTTATTGCATTACACCTACAGTTGATCATTATATGTGCATGGTTGACCTTCTTGCCCGTGCTGGCTATCTTGAGGATACCCTAAACTTTATCATTAAGATGCCAGTTAAACCTGTGGTGCTTGTGTGGATGTGTTTTCTTGGTGCTTGTAGATCACATATAAATGTAGGTTTAGGAGTATTTACAGCAACGCTGCTTTTCGATTTGGAACCTAAAAATGCTGCAACTTATGTTCTTCTTTCAAACATCTATGCAGAAGTGGGTTGGTGGAATGAGGTTCAAATGGTAAGAAGTTTGATGAAAGATAGAGGAATTAAAAAGATCCCTGGATGTAGTTGGATTGAAAGTCATAAAATGGTACATGCATTTTGTGTAGGAGATAGATCACATCCACAGACAAAGGAGATTTATGCAAAGTTGGAGAAATTGGCTTGGGAGATGAAGGCAGCAGGGTATTTTCCAGTTTCAAGACATTTACTTAATGCTGTGGAAGAGGAGGAAAAAGAGTTATTTCTTTGCCACCATAGTGAAAAGTTGGCAATTGCATTTGGTTTGTTAAATACATCCCTTGGAACAACTATTAGAGTTGTTAAAAACCTTCGAGTATGTGTTGATTGTCATATTGCAACAAAATTTATCTCCAAAATTGTTGGAAGAGAAATTGTTGTGAGAGATGCCAGTCGCTTCCATCATTTTAAACAGGGACAATGTTCTTGTGGAGATTATTGGTGATGCTAAATGAAGTAGTCTGAAAAATAGGCGACACTGTTTTTTGATTTGGATCCTAAAAATGCTGCGACTTATGTTCTTCTCCCAAATATCATTGCAGAAGTGGGCAGGTGGGATGAGGTTCAACGGCAACAAGAGTGATGAAAGATAGAGGAACTAAAAAGAGCCCTGGATGTAATTGGATTGAAGGTAATGTTGTATATTTATTTTTTTTGTGTTGGAGACGGATCACATCCACAGACACATGAGATCCATGCAAAGTTGGAGAAATTGGCTCGGGAGATGAAGGCAGCAGATTATTTTCCAGATTCAACACATTTACTTAACACCGTGGAAGAAAAAAAAAATTATTTCCCTACTATCATAGTGAAAAGTTGGCAACTGCATTCGGTTTGTTAAACAGACACCTTGGAACAACTAGTAGAGTATGTCCTGATTGTCAAACTGCAACCAAATTTATCTCCACATTGTTGCAAGAGAAATTGTTGTGAGAGATAGACTGTTTCCATCATTTTAAACAGGGACAGTGGTCTTGTGGAGATTATTGGTGATGTCAAATGAAACAAAATTGCCTCGTTAATAATGTGCACTATGTCACACCTTAAGTAATAATTAAGGGAAAAGGATTTATTTTCAGTTTCTAGAAAGTTTTTATTTTTATTTTTTTAGTTTAAAATTTTTTAATGTAAGTTTGTAAAGTTTTGAGCATTTTGCAATTTAGATCGTGTTTTTTTAATGAATAAGCACCACTATTTATTAACTAGAAATAAATATTAGACATATTCAAAAACAAAAAGTTGGATGGTAAGAAGGCACATTCCAAAGAGTCATATGGGTAGTGTCAAAAAACATAAAGCACTAAAAACATTAAAAAGCCACTAAGCATCGATAGCAGTGCCAGCAAAGGGAGGAGGGTCCCTGTCATCCGGCCTACCCTATACATCAACGGGGTCCGGAGCGACATCAGAAGGGGCCCAATCGTCGTCATCTTTCTCTTTATCTTCTTGTCAAGTGGGAGAAATCGCCAGATCTAGCTGTGGAAACCCTTTTGACTTTTTAAAATTAGATGCATAAGAGTGCAATGTAGATCCCCACTTGTATAGGGTGTTGGGATATGTGCCAAAGACCTGTTTTATGATAACATTGGTGTTTCATCGATTTTTTTTACAAAATCTGCAAACATATGAAATGAAAAGCTAGAGGAGGGGGAGAATAGGGAAAAAACAAAAGGTGTCAAACACTTAAAATAAATGGAAAGATGCTTGACCGATAGGAAATAAAAGAGGAGGGATCATACTTATCCCTATCATTTTCAATAGTTCTTTTGCTTGGATTAGTTGTATCTAATTTTATACAAGTGTATGTAGATTTTGTCTCATTTATGGTTAGATATTTCTATGTTGATCCGCAGCCCTTTGCTAGGTGAGATAGCTAATAGATATATGAATTCACAAATCATTTTTAATCTAATTTAATGTCAATTTGTTCACCATTTTATTTTATTTTTTATTACTAGGTAAAGATGGAGTTTTTAAGGGTCCAAATCCTTTAACAATAATAAAGCGACAAATATAGCATTCAAAAGCACAATAAGACAATCACCTAGAATCCAACTAGACAAAGACATGAATCAAAGCTTCAACAAATTGGAAAGCAACAAACACAACTCCTCCCAAACACCAACTTAACTAGAGAAAAACTATTCTAATTTAGATATGAAAAAGTGAAAAAATATTAAAATTGTGTTTATGTTGTAATTAATAGATATGCATGGAACTTGAAAAACTTGCTTGATGGGGTTAGGTTGATGTTAGAGAGAAGAGATAGCATTTATATGTGTTGAAATAAAATAACAATTTACATTGCATTGTAATCATATATTCATGGTATTATAATATTGTGCATGATGAAGTCTATAAATTGATACTAATGAGGTGAAGACTTGAAGTTGGTTGAGAGAGGACAAAATGGGGCATTTCATAAGTGTTTGGAGTGATAATAGGTCTAAAACAAGAGGAAATCAAAAGGATAACAATTATAATTATTTCAAAGAAACACAATGGGACATATCCATATAAATAAAAGGAATGCTACAATAATATTCATAATGTGATCAAATTGAATCCTTTATTCATGCATGGAAAACCTAACAAACAATTATAAGGGTTAAACTCTATTTGATAAGATATGAGTTGAATAATTTTGGATTAGTTGTATACCTGACAAAAGCTAGTGATGAATAAAGTCCTTATGTCATATCTAATGTTTGTTTACAATCCTTAATCACAACTACATTAAGAATCGTGAAGTTTTATACGTGTTTCATTATGAAATTATTATAAGGGATTCAATTAATAATGTCCAAAGTCTTATAAGACATTTGACTAACATAATTTGAAAAATTGGAATGTTATCATAAGTATACATGTTTGATACAACAAAAGTAGAAAAAATAGATTTTGGAAAGAATCTTGAATGATGATGATGAAATAAACTCCCCTTACAAATCTGTAAACTCATAACACAACTCAAAATAGCACAACATATGCAAGAAGGAAAACACTATATTTTATTGCAGCAAATATGAATTGGGATTACAATATGCAGAAGTTCATAAGCTCCCTTACAACATGGGCTTTTATGCAAATATAAATTTGCAATAATGGAGTCTTCAATCCTATGCTTAATCCGACAATATCTGATTATGTAAACCTGCAACTCCTCCAAATTCAACGTCTCACATGAAAAGGCATCAATATATAAAATTTTGTGAGAAAAAAACCACTATTGATTTCTAAAAAATCAACCAAAAAAAACGTCACTTTCTACCTATCAATGCTTTTCTATTCATTAGAATTTTCTAAAACGGCTTTTGGGTTTGGTGCACCTCATTTCCAGCTTTCCATATCATTTTGAAATTCTTAATTTCATTAATGTACGAGAAAGTTATGGCCATTTTAATGAGATTGAGTTTCACAGTCACGACCTAGACATGCAACAACATGCAAAGATTGTGGTCAACATGCAAGTCATGCAAATGATAATGCAAGAACATGTAAGAAAAGTGGTCCCCTCTTGTAAAATGGATTCTCAAGAAGCATATTCCCTTTGGAATTTCTTTAGAAACATTTATCAAAGAATAGTTCCTTCAAAACTTACATTTTCAAATCACCACAAGGGAAAACTATAATGTTGCAAATTAAAATATTTATTTACCACGTACCTTAGCCCTTATTGAAAATAGAAAAACGAAATAGAAATACTTTTGCTCATGCAAGATTTCCTTACACCCTAGATGCTCTTGCATCAAACACCCACGGTAGGAATTTTTTTGTGAATATGGATTCACAAAATGGAGTTGAGTGGTAGTACCACCCTTTTGAATTGCAATCAATCCTCAACAAACTCCATAACTAAAACCGATACCTCTGATTTATTCTTCTTTCTCCTCTTCCAACACTTAGCTAGAACAAGCAACCTCCTTCTCAGATAACTTTGCACTCCATTTGTCTCTCCTCTCATGGACTTGTATCCACCATGTATCATCATCCTCCTCCTAATACCATATATTCTCCTCTCTTCTCTTGTGGGATTCAACCCACCACAAACCAGCCACGTCCACCAAGTTTCACCTGCAACATCCTCCACAAATTCTATATCCAAATATGTATTATCCAAATCTGTTGTATCCATATACAAATCTGCAATTGCTACTCCATGGAAATTAAAAATTTCCATTTGCATACTCTCTTCTTGCTCAACATCCTCTTCTACTTTTAGCAAAGAAGGTATAGAATCATCACAACTAAATTCAAAATGAAAATTTACCTCATTCTTGTTCACTGCCCCAATATATTTTCCCTCATTCTTCACTGCAACATCCATCTTCTCACCTCTAATGGCAAGTTTTGCAAACTCCTCTTCGTGTTTGTCCATCAATTCCCCTTCAAAAAACTTGTTGATTCTTTCCCTCTCTTCTTTCAACAAGAAATCATCCTCATCTTCACCAACCTGCTCATCAAACTTAGGACCATCCATGTTCAGAATTTTTGATTGCAAACCTTCTTCATCCACTTCACATAACACACTCCATTCACATGTCATCACTAAAACTTGCACCTCACTATCTTCTCCATTTGTGTGGAATGCCCCCACATATTCTTTCTTACATTCAATCCCTACCAAATGACTGCAACACTCTTTCTTTTTGATCTCTTCGTTGTCCTCTTTCAAGATAACGTTCTTCTTCTTGTATCTCTCATCCCATATTCTCATGTCCTCCATGTAACCATCTTTTTCAATACATCTACTTCAGTCTTGAGCTTTTCAAATTTTTTATGGTACTTCCTATTTCCACTTCTTCCCAATATTGTTTTTAGAATAAAATTCTTATGGGCCTCCTCATGACCTTGTTAGAGTAAAGGTTTTAACTTAATTATGTTAAATAAGTTACCTTTATTCCTCTCTCAAGATTTCCCTTTAGTTTGCATATTGTGACATTTAAGAATTATTATAATTATTAAATGTCTACCTATTAGGGTTACTTTTAGGTTTGCATGATCTCCTTTCTTAAGGATTGACCCATTGTATATTTTCATTTTATTTCAATTATTCTAATAATATAATCTCTCATATTATAGAGTTTCAAACCCTCGATTGCTTTTTTCTCCATTCTCTTCCCTGTGATAGGTATCTCTTTGCATGCAGGTGTTCTTGGGCTTTGAAGTTTTTTTTGTCAACTTCTACAGACCCATCCCATCCTCTCAAGTATAGACTGCTTCACGTTCGGTGATCTGTCTACACGTAAATCACAAACACACCAGCACAGGTCCTGGTGCAAACTACCTCACATTTGACGCTCTGCATGCACACTCAGGAACTCCTACTCTAATACCACTAATGAAATAAACTCCCCTTACAAATCTAAAAACTCATAACACAACTTAAAATAGCACAATATATGCAAAAAGGAAAACACTATATTTTATTGCAGCAAATATGAATTGGGATTACAATATGTGAAAGCTCATAAGCTCCCTTACAACATGAACTTTTATGCAAATATAAATTTTAAACAATGGAGTCTTCAATCCTATGCTCAATACAATAGCATCTAGTTATGTAAACTCGCCACTCCTCCAAAGACAAAGCCAACAAAGGATTGATGGACAACAACATATGTCCATTTAATACCTGCAACAACCCTCTTAAAACCCTCTCACAATTCATTCTTCAAACAATGTATAAATTGCAAACAATCCAACACAATCTTGGTTTGCAACTTGCAACCATTGCTATGCTTCAAATAAAAATCTTATTACAACTTATTTTCAGTCACAAAGGACTGATAAATAGTAATAAAACTCCATACAAATATCACATAATCCAATGAAATACATTGAAAAAAATTCTCATGCTCAAACTATGTGAGCTCCCACAAATCTGTGCACTCTCCAACACCTCTATTCCACCTGCAACTCTTGTAACTTCTCACTGAAAGACTTGACACTCTATTTGTTGTTATCAATCACTCCAAACCTGCAATAAACAACATTTCAAACCCCCAAAAACTGAAAACTAAACTCATGTATTTTCTCCCTTCAACAAGTAGACTTATGTCTCACAATCTTCAGTTATGCAACCTACAACAAACACACAACACTCAACAAGTTATAACCATGAACTTCCAATCTATTTATTGCTGCAAATGGCTCCTCACACTTGCAACATACATCAAAAAGAAACCTCCATGGGATGCTACAACCTCTCTCCACTAATGAAGTAAGAAACCAACCCTCATTCACATACTACAACAATTTGAAAATGTAACTCAAATTTTGTTTGAATCAACACCAAAAATATGCAAGTAAGGTCTTATGTTTCTCATTCAAAGACTCATGAATTGTTACAATAACAAAGCATAACTGAAGTACAATATTTTACAACCATATGGAATTGATGAAAACCATTACAAAACTTATGCAAAGATGATTTACAACAACAAATAAAAATAAAAAAATACAAAAATTATCTCCTTCAATTTATCTTCTTTCACAATATTCTAGCTCCTTCCACCTACATTCATCATTAGAAATCATTGCTACAAATAAACCATGAAACCATGAACCTTCTTGTTGTTGTAGTACACCTTCAAACCTACAAAAAAAATGTCTTCTTAGTCTCTTTCAACCTTCTTTCAACTGAAGCTCTCAAGCTCCCTTCACATAGATTTCACTAGCTCACTATATCTCCAAATATGAAAGCTCACTAGCTCCCTAAACCATGAGCTTATATACAAATATAAATTTGTAACAATGGAGTCTTCAATCCTATGCTCAATCTAACAACATCTGGTTATGTAAACCTGCAACTCCTCCAAAGCTAACTTTTCAAATGAAAAAGGCCTCAATATATAAAATTTTGTGAGAAAGCAAAACCACTATTAGTTTCTCAAATCAACCAAAACAAACCTGTCACTTTATGCCTATCAATGCTGTATTATTCATTAGAATTTTCAAAAATGGTTTTTGGGTTTGGTGCGCCTCATTTCCAACTTTCTAGATCATTTTGAAATTCTTAATTTTGTTACCTAGTGAGAAATTTATGGTCGTTTTACTGAGATTGGGTCTTATTATCATGACCCAGACATGCAACAACATGCAAAGCTTCTGGCCAACATGCAAATACATGCAATGCATGCAAATGATAATGCCAGAACATGTAAGAAAAGTGGTCCTCTCTTATAAATGGATTCCTGATGCAAAGCAGGGGTGGACGACTCAAAACAACCTCAATCAACCAATCTTGAAACCCTAAAGCATCATTTGGTGGGTTTTTCCTTACAAGCCTTCAATTCTTAAAGCCTAAAACATGGGGGCAACAATTTGGGTTTCTCAGGCATAACTTGTGGATCAGACTTTGAAATCAAAACTTGGAGGCATATTTGAGTACCCATTTGTCTTTTCTACAACATATCAAAAATTGGGTTAGGTTTGTTTTGGAATACAAGGCCCTAATTTTGACTGTCCCACTTTGGAATAGGCCTAAAACGTGAAAAGATCATACCTAGGGCATCACCAAAACCGTGGAACCTACAATTTTGAGGAATGAAAATATATATAATGATAAGTCATTCCACCAATTTTTAGGGATTTCTACTATGGGAATGGCAAGAAATACATTTTACAAGTCCACTAGGAACCCTACCTAGGATTTTGGACTGTTTTTAGAAAAACATTTGTAACTTCTATAAAACTTAATGAAAATTGATGAAACAAAAACCAAAATTTAGAGAATTCACATTCCAATACTATCCAATAGGTTTTAGAGTCATTACTAGTTGTACATACCGTATTATTCACTAGAACGGGAAATAACACATTCAAATTTTCAGAAAAACAATATTCCTTTATTGATCTCTTTTCAAAACTTCAACAACCAACTCCTCTTTGACCATACAAGACATTTTAAACCTTTCTCAACAAAATCCCAACGGTTCCTAACCACATTTCAACTTCCAACCATTCAACTTCCCATTTGACAACAAAATGCAAAGTTGTTTTGACAACATTTGTTCAACTAGACTCTAATTCACCCTTAAGCACTCAAACTAGACCTAAACAAGCATAAAATGGTCTTCTCAGACCTTATTACATGCAAACATCATAAAACAAAACAAAATTCTAACTTTGGCCTCTTGGAGGCATGGAGACCTAGGGTGCCCCTGCACCAATTCCCAAGAAGCATATTCCCTTTGGAGTTTCTTTAGAAACATTTATCAAAGACTAATTCCTTCAAAACTTACATTTTCAAATCACCACATGGGAAAATTATAATGTTGCAAATTAAAATATTTATTTCCCACATACCTTAGCCCTTATTGAAAATAAAAAAAGAAATAGAAATATTTTTGGTAATGCAAGATTGCGTTACACCCTAGATGCTCCTGCATAAGATGAATTTAATTCTCATTTGATGCAAATGCATTTGAAAATCTTATAATTATAAGGAAACATACATTTTAAGTCATTATGTCTTTATACTTGAATCAAATTTAATAATGAATTATACAAGAAAAAATGTTATCTAGAAGAAAAAAAATAATTTTCACTTTTCAATAAAAATCACAAGTTGCAAGAAATCAAAGATCTTCTCTTTCCGATTTCTTCTTAATCATATTTATGAATTTGGTATAAAGAGTTTGCATTATGTAATTTTTTAATCCACTAAAAGAGTTCTTACTGTCTTGTGTAAATCTCTCTAAGCAAATCAAAGGATCCCAAAGAAGCCCTTTGAGGAATCCTTCCTTGAGAGCTATTAATTTTAGATTTAAGTTATGAAAGTGATGGAAGCATTTTAGTACAAACAATTTCAGGGAGCTTTAAAACTAAAAAATGATAATAGATAAGGTACTTGTTTTATCAATGTTTGCTAGAAACATTTAAACATGTAAATAAAAATCCCAATAATACTCACTTTCCAATCTTTATTAGAAGATTTGAAGCTTTAAATTATAATGTACAAGAAGCTCTCTATAAGATAATTTTAGAATTAAATCTAAATCTTTTACTTAAACCAAAGTTACTATACTTCTACAACAACTCTTTTCTAAATAGTACAAATAATCTAAATAATCAAAGAAATCTATTCTAAAACAAATCTAAATTAAAATATTCACACATCAAATTATAGAGTAGGTTTAATGGTTGGTATCAATGTCCTTAGGAGCCTAGTTGAAGCTTTTCTCCCTCTTCCTTTAACTTGTTGAACTCTCCAATGGTAAAAGAGGGGACAAAGTTAACTAGAATTATCAAAATAAATTCTTAGAAGGGTCATACTATGACATGTAAGAGATTGGAATAAAATTTTGGAAGTTGCTTGTCTCAAATTCTTAGTTATAGTTACCAATTAAATACAAAAATATTGACCTAACTAAGTAAAGCTCTTTCAAAGACCATGCAAGAGGTTGAAATTGGAACCTTGGGAACTTGTTAGTTGATTACAAATTTGCATGAAGCTATAATTGTTTAATATACAAATTTGGACCCATCTAATGATTGTGAAATAGGTATTTATGTTAAATCATGATTAACTTTATCTTTTCGAGATGAGAACAAGAAAATTCTAAAAATAATTGACCTAAGAAGGGCACAAAATTAAGTTGAAACAATTAGAAGTTGAAAAAAAAATATGCTTATGCAAAAAATCACATGCAAGAGATAAAACTAGTTGTTTTCCTCTTTTGGTAACAATTTATTTCCTTGCATACATTACTACTTTGTTGGTTGAACGACAAAAAAGGGGTGAATTCATAAATTTTGAATGGAAAATAAAAATTTCTTAGAAAAAGGTTACAAACACTTTGCAATTAACTTTGGTTAAGCATTAGGTGACATAAAGATTATTATTACTATTTGGCACGATATTTTCACTATTGAGGAAGAAGGTGAAGTTAGAATTTAATTAATTTCATGTCATATAGGTTCATGAGTTGGATTAAGGAATCATCATTAGAATGCCATGTATGACTATTTATTTTTAGGTACTTACATGTTTCACCCTTAGGAAAGGCATCCCATTGTACTTGATGAACTTATTGCTGCCAAAAATATGCTTGTACGGACCTTAGAACTTACTTGTACTTACTGTATATCGGGATTAGAATTTTTGGAAATAAGAATGAATCAATAATAGAAACCACAAAACTATCTAATTCAAGCTATGAAGACCCTAATCAAACAATGAAGCAAAAATGACAATAAAAATCCAAATATTGAAGCAATAATACCCAATTTCTATGCCAAAGTTGATTCATCTCCATTGCTCTTCTCCATTTTTCTTTATTTGTTCACAGAATAGTATGCAAGATGTATGATAAGTTTGATGTTGATGTAAGATAGCTAGATCTCAAGATAGAAAAACTTCAAAGATTGTGGCTCTTCAAGATGAATGATATGAGAAGCAAAATATTGAAGATTGTGGTTCTTCAAGATGAATGATATGAGAAGAAAAATATTGAAGATTGTGGTTGTTCAAGATGAATGATATGAGAAGCAAAATATTGAAGATTGTGGTTCTTCAATTATTATTATTATTATTATTATTTTGATGGGATCCTCTGAAAGCTAGATATAGTACTTGCGAAGGTGCATGCTATTGATAGGATCTAGTACCATTCACCATCAAGAGTAGCAAGTTGATAAGCACTCGACCTGTATGTTGTGGTTATGATATAAAGATCCAACCAGTTAGGTGCATACCTAGATGACCATGCCAAATGAAAGGATATGATTTGAACAAAGGGTTTGAATGATGGATAAGGGGGATTATTGATGCAATGAATGAAGGGAGCTAGGGTATGATTCCTAATGTGCATAGTACATGGGCCATCGAGCTTCACACAAAAAGGAGTCTGGGAAACTAGTAAGTTACAAGACATGAAGGGGTTGTCCTCAAAGGTCTATCGAGAAAAATTTCCAAGGGAGATGGAGTGATATTATGGGTGTGTAGATATAGGTGGATTTGGTAGAGTGTATGGATTAGGTGAAGATGATGAAGATGGAGACTTGAGATCAACAATCTCATCTTTTGATATTTTTCTTTGATAAATGCCCCTAGTTATTTTGGATGAAGAGCCATAATTGGAGATCAATTTTTTCTTACTTTCATTTTTTACTTTTATTCTTATATTTGATTCGTCCAATAGATTTTGATTTTGACAAAAGGACTTTTCTTGATCTCTCTTTCTTCATGTGCTTTCTTTTGATTTTGGATCTCCATTTGAAAAAGGAACTTTCACTTTTGATTCTTGTGTGATATCCTTGTTATTTTCTTGAGGTGATACTTGTTGATCCATGTCTATTAGGTGGATGAACGTGGGTGAGATGGATGAGATATATGAGCTGACGAGAATGTGTGGTTCATAAAAAGGTTGGTGATGCACTCAATGAATTCTTCGTGACTATACTTTTCGACATGGTTAACATCACATGAGGCTTGCACATCCTTAATGAGTTGGCAAGAAGGATCAATAGAGGCAATAGTAGGGGATGCATACCCTAACTCAAGATGGTCGAAATGGAAGGGTGATAGCTCAGAAGATGGAATATGGGGAAGAGGATCATGAGATGTAAAGGGATGATCCTAAATATCCTCAATGGGATCATGATCAAAGAGTGGATTATCATAGATGTCATGATTAAACATGGGATTATCATAGGCTTGAAAGGATTTGGATGGAGCAGATATGGTAAGGACTAAAGGATCTTTAGGTTCCCAAAAGTTCCCCATCCCGACATGGTCATTTGTTTGCATATTCTCAAAAGGATCTTGAGCTGACTTAACATCATCCATAGGGGTTTGGATATTCTTAGCAGAATTAACATCTTCACTTGCAAGCTTAGGTGATGCAGATAGCTTCCCAATACAAAATGAACTATCAATACGATACTCTCCATGTCCTTGGTTTTTAATCTAGATTTTACCTTCAGGAAGGGTAATGGATAGAGTGTAAGATATGGATAACGAGGAAGGATCAATGTAATGCAATGAGGTGGATGGAGAGGCTTCTTGATTGATAGGCACTGATGTTCAGTGGTCCCTTTTAGATTACTACAATATTGGAAGGGACTAAGATTTCCTGATATAGTGATTTTGATGTTGTTATATGTAAACTTAAGGCATTGGTGGTATGTGGAAGGAACGAACCTCATGGCATGAATCCATGGGTGAATAAGGAGAAGTTTTTATGGTAGATCTAGATCCAAGACATGAAATATCATGTTTTGAATAGCAAGCCCAACCCTCACAAGAAGTGTGATTATACCTTTGGATGAACGCTCAACATTGTCATAAGCCTTAATAATAATTTTCTTAGATGTATCTATACAAGCTTTAGAGAATCTCAATGTTATGAACAATTTTAAGGTGCATATATTCAAACCTACTCCACCGTCTACCAAGACTCGTCTGATTTTGTGTTCATTAACTTATACCTCAAGGTGTAATGGGTCATTTTGATTTGGTCATTATGCAGGAAAATCTTGCTCGTAAAATGTGACATGATGGGTTGTAGCTAAGTATCCTACCATGGCCTAGAATCAATTAGTGTTTAGGTCGATGGGAACAAATGTTTCTTGCAAAGCTTTTTCCAAAATGGATTTATGCTTAGGGGATATGCGAAGCAACTCAAGAATTGATATTTGTGCGAGAGTCCTTCCTAGATGGTCTAAAAGGTTATACTAACTTTTTGGTTGCGGATTAGAAGTGGCCCCTTGCAAGGTCACTTTAGCTCTTCAGGCGGTAACAACACATTCTGGATTTCTCTTAATGGTAATGGTAGAGACAATGTCATCAAAGGCTTGAATCTTAGTAATGACATACTCATATGAGACATTAGTGTAATTGGCATTGGTGTTTGCATTGTTCCCTAAACTGGAGGCTTTTCCTTTTCCATGGTCTTGTAGGGGATTCTTGAGAATAGTATGGTCAACATTTGTCTTTCCTTATGAATTATCCACTAATATGTCACCTTGTTTAATGAGGTCTTGGATAAGTTTCTTAAGTGTCCAACATGGTGATGTTTTATGTCCCTTGGTGTGATGGTATTCACAAGAGATTGTCATTCCACCAAGTTGGTTTGAATATTGTTGGTTCATAAGGTTTAACCTTTGGTAGTTGAATGAAATTTGATTGCAATAGTTTCTTTAAGACATTCAATGGGTTCTCCTAAGGGTGTATATGTTTTTTTAGGCATGTTTTCTTGTGGAGGAGCTCTACATTATTGGTTGTTTTGGACTACATTTGTAGTTTAATCTTGGCTTGGTGTAGGATTATTTTGTGTGGAAGGACCTTTGAGGTGAATGGTGGGGTGAACCTTGTTAACCTTTTTAGCATTAACTACCCCATAATTGGTGACATTTTTGTTTCTAGACAAAAAATTTCCTTTGTCATTGGGATTGTTTTGGTTTTCTTTGAAGATCTTGACCAACCCTTTTGTAACAATAGCTTTCTCAATGGAGACTCCCTTTCCAATGGCATCCTCAAATGTGTTGCAACAATGGATTTGAAGTTGAATCATTAATTCCATGTTGAGGTTTTCTAAAAATATGGGAACCAATTTTTTTTTGGTATGTGGCAAGGAAATTTTCTATACATACTTCACCATATTTGAAAGAATGATGCAAGTGACTCCCTTTCCTTTTTCTGGTTGTGCATAGTTTTACAAGGGTCATATCAATTTTAATGTTATAGGAAAAGTGTGCGATGAATTTTTTCATCTAATTCATCCCTATTAGAATTGGCTATGGCTACCAAGATCTTGAGACCAAATGGAAAGCACAAAGAGAGAGAATGGAATGTGACAAGAATAAAATGTATTCTTATTAATATAATTCAATGATATTATGTGATGATGTAAAATGAGAGAGACCCCTTAGTTATATAGCCAAGGTGAGATACAAGATGTCATAGGATTATGACAAGTGTCTTAATCATATGACATGAGACAAATTATCACACTTACCTATGTTCACATGTGTTACAAGTCAAAAGATAAGATAACAACTAATGACAACTAACACCTTCTAGAAAGATTCCTTCCTAGGACCTAAGTAAACTTAACAGATGTAAATAAGTCCCCCAGTAATGAATTAACTAGGTACAACACTTTATTTACACCAACACCCCCCCTTAAGTGCAACTTAAGGAGTAGCAGATTATTATGCAAATGATACAAAGATGCAAGAATGGGTCTTGGATACTAGGCCATGTTAGGTACCCATGTACAAAGCAAATGAAATCTCTTGCAAATAGAGAAAAGGAGAAAACCTAGTGGGAAGAAACTCCTCCCTAAAAGAGAGATGAAATACAATAAAGTGAAATTCTCTCAATGATGCATAAGAAGGTAAAACCCCCATGTGAGGAAAAAAAGCCCCACCATAAGAGAGAAGTAGAAGAGAGACAAGGCAACCCCCCCTCAATGTTGAGTCTCCTGCAATGATGGTAGAAGCTCAACATTGAATGTTGAAGGTGATCCGATCTCACCAAACAACGTTCCTCCGTTTAGGATGAAACAAAACCATGGATGTATGCAGGATGTCAGGAATATGGATGGTGTATGATGTCTCTGAATCATGCTCAAGTGTCTCCATGTTGATGTCGAAATATAATACACTCCAAATAGGTATTCTAGGCCACACTATTGAAGAGGACAATCCAGAATCTAGTAGAGATGAATGTAGAACATGATCCAAAGATAAATATATCCCCTCTGAAGACAAAGAAGCCTCCTCCAAATGTTGTCCAAAAGTATCCATAGTCACGTCAATCTGTGAAGAATGATCATGTAGAGAATGAACAAGAGGGTCAAGGTGTTCCCTCGCAACAACTGAAGAAGGAGCATCTTCATCAAAGAGAAGATGAATGTTATCGATGATGTCTCCCAAATCTGCAAGATGAGACTCCACAAACAAGTCTGAAATACCTGTCAAGAAGTCATCCAAAGTAGCCAAATCTGAAAGACAATGTATGTCTTGTTGCACTAAATCACATAGAACCCAAACTGTGGAATCACAAGCATCATCAACTGCAACAATAGGTGGATGAGATAGAATGCATGACTCACATACTAGATCTTATGTGAGAATTCCCAAGTTCAAGTAGCCAAATGTCTCCTCTAAATCATAGTTGTGATCAACAGTCGAAGGAACAATGTCACCATTAGAAGCAAAATCTAGAAAGGTATATAATCGAGATGAATGATCAACCACCCTCTCCAAGTCTTGAATGATAACTGAATCGGGTGTGAACTCCACAGTTCTCCCATCTCCACCATGTGTAATATGATATATGGAAATAAGATTGTTTGTCAAATGAGGAACACACAAAACATCCTAGAAAGTGTTGTCCCCAAAACTAATAGATCCCTTCCCAATTACACTCATGTATGTATTTTTTCCCATCAAGATAGGAGACATAGTACAAGGATGAAAAGAAGAGAATATAGACTATGAAGATGCCATATGATGAGATGCTTCTGAATCTAGAAGCCATCTCCTTGATCTTGGACCTGAAAGAGCACACAAAGCTTGTCCTTTATATCTTGATGTAGATGCTTGACCTTTGTCCTTTTTAGATTATTTTGAAGAAGGAGGTGATTCAAAAATTCTAGAAGGCAAATCAATGTGATTCCTTTTGAGAAGATTTTTCAACTCATCAATGTCCTTATAACAATAGTGTTCTTAATGTCCATCCTTCTTGCAATATCCACAAAAAGGTCTCTCCTTCTTATATGTTTCTCCTTTTGAGGATTCTAATTCTTTATGTGGCTTGTTCTTTTTATTCTTTTGCTTCTTATCAAGATTCCCCGATTCTTTATGTACCTTAGACTAACTTGCCAACAATTCTTGTGACTTGGAAGACTTGATTAGACCCATGTTCATTAACTTAGATTCCTATTGGATTAGGAGATTTGCAAAGTCACCAAACTTAGGATCAACATATGATGCTCCCATAGAAATTCGATGGGTATGAAATCTGGAAATAAATATTGAATACTCAGGACCAAGCTTGGATAACACATTCATAATCAATTGTAAATCTTCTTTATCAATGTTGCATTCCTTCAACTGTGTTCTTAGTTGCTTGATTTTGGAGATGTAGTCTTGGATGTGGTCAAAACATTTTGGATCAAGATTCATCAAATCATTATCAATTTGATATCCCCTAATCTTATTTGTTTTACCATACAATTTTTCAAAAGTCTCCCAATCTTCTTTAGGTGTTTTACATGATTCAATATGAAATTGTAAATTGTAAATTAAATGAGACTAATGAACATGTGCATCCAAGTGTTTTCTCATGATTTTTCTCCCATCTTGCCAATTCATTAGCATCAGTAGGTTGAGAAATGGTTTCGTTTAGATAATCTATTAGACTTTTTTCCCATGAGATAGTTCCATACTGATTTTCTCCATGTAGCATACTTATGTGGAGTTAGGAGTTCAATTTGGGATTTCCCCATTGCAAGAACACAAACCAAGCAAAAGAATGCAAGCAACCATTGCAAGATTACCCCCCCAAAATCACTCAATCAAGAAACCCTCCCAAGAAAATATCTGATTTGGCACTTTATACTTAATGTGTTTATAGTTGCCACTTGCCAAAAAGAACGAAGTGGTCTTGATCTTGGTACATGCAAATGCCAAAAATAGGCCACAAAATCAAGTACAATATTTGGTACAAATTGAGATCAAATTGATCATACCACTGAAAATTACATGAACAATTATGCACTTTCAAAAAAACTACACCCAAAAATGTTACCATAGGAGCAAGATATGAGCTCTTGAAGTTCCCAAAATGAAGATGAAGCAACAACACCTGTGAGAATCTCTAATTTCTAGAAAAAATGGGCACCAAAACCAAAAACTAATTGCACCACTACGAAGAGTGCGAAATATTAGCCAAAAAAAAAATGCTTGAAAAAAGGAGTCAAAATGAGCAAGTTATGAGCCTCTAAAGTTGAATTGCAAAATCAAAAATCTCATTGGAGAGGGAGGCAAATTTTTTTTGAAAATGTTGATGCAAGGATTACATCATCAAATTCCAAGCATAAAATTGACGGTTAAATGACTGTCACGGGCTACATGTGGTTAATTTTGACGACCAAATGCCCGTCAAGTCAAAAATCGCCCTTCGCCAGAATATTCTCAAACTTGGTTGATGGAATCTTTGGTCTAAGGGTAGAATATTTTGATTACTCTACCGATGATATTTTCTGAGTTGACTTTTTGTCAGTTGATTATTGAGTTGTTGGATTTCAAATGCTTTTCCGAAGTTTTCCAAAATGCCATCGGTAAAAATTGAGGTCGGATGAATTTTTTTTTGAAGGCCAATGAGTGGTGGGGGCGCATGTCCACATGACATTCGGTGAGGGATTCGATACCCTTGCAGGTACAGGGTACACCTGCAATTTGTAGGTTTGTATGCAAACTATCGAAAAGATTTTTGATTTGTTTTTTTAATACAATTTTTTTCAAAAAGCTTTTACAATTGCCCAAAATTAAATTTTTTTTAAAAAAAATCAAAACATTTCTAGCGAAAAAAAAATTATTATTTTTTTCTTCAGAAAATCGTACCCTGTGCAATAATGATGACCAGGGATGCCGTACGACTCTCTAGGAAACAAATTGCCTCACCAGACAACTGCTTCAAAATGGATGAATTGACAATCAATCTTAGGGTTTTTGGCCCTTCTGGAGGTGATGGGAGGGTCGGATTTGACCCAAAATGCTCCAAAATTGCAGCTACCTTCTAGATTAGGCAACCACTCTTAAGCTTCAAAACCTCATAGATTTGGCATTGTATGTCCAATTTGGATGAAACAAAAGGCAAAATCGACTATCTCGAACCCTGAACTCAATGGTGAGCACATATTTGCACCAACAAGCTTTGATTTGAACCTACAATAAAGATCCAAAAATGGAACCCCCCCAAATCTGGTATTTCTGTCAAGTTTTTATGATTCTCCAAATCATCATACTATGCAAGAGAAGAGCATACTCAACTTTTCAAGATTTACCAATCTCTCTTTAGGAAAAGACTATCCAATGACACCCAACCTGCTCTGATACCATGTTATAATTGGCTATGGTTGCCAAGATCTTGAGACCAAATGGAAAGCACAAAGAGAGAGAGAATGAAATGTGACAAAAATAAACTGTATTCTTATCAATATGATTCAATGATATGATGTGATGATGTACAATGAGAGAGACCCCTTGGTTATATAGCCAAGGTGAGATACAAGATGTCATAGGATTATGACAAGTGTCTTAATCATATGACATGAGACAACTTATCACACTTACCTAGGTTCACATGTGTTGCAAGTCAACTAATGATAGCTAACACCTTCTAGAAAGATTCCTTCCTAGGACCTAAGTAAACTTAACATATGTAAATAAATCCCCTAGTAATGAATTAAATAGGTACAACACTTTATTTATAGCAACAATTCCATGTTCTTATCCCAAGAGGAAGGTGTGTGAACCACTCTAGAGCCTTCCTCGAAAGGCTACAAGGGAATAATCTCATTAAGTATGTAGGCTCAAAAGTGATATCCATATAATCAGTGTCAAACTCTCGTACATGTTCTACTGGATCTCCATTTCCCTTGTATTTGTTGAAGTTTGGCACATTAAAGTGTGGAAGAAAATGTGGCATGTATATGCTTCTATCAAAGGGATAAGGACATAGTTACTCCATTGAGTATGTTTTCTTTGTTGTGCTCACTTTCACGTTAGCCATTTGTTTTTGCATTCCTTGCATTTGTTTTATCAAAGTTTCCATAGGTGATGGTGGCATGTTTGGTTGACTTTGCATGAGAAGGTTGGAATTGGTGTTAAGAATGTTAAGGTAATTGTGTGATAACAAATTTTGGTTTTGGAAGTTGGATGTAAATGTTGAGTTTGGGTTGATGTTTTCTTGAGAATGATTTTGATTGCCTTGTTGTAAGTGAGATGTAAACATGGTGTTGGTATTTGTATTATGTTGTGATGGAATTTGGTTGGTGTTTAATTTTGACCCAAAAGACATGTTGGTGTTTGGTGTAGTGTTGGTCATTTGGGTTTGCACTCTTGGTGTGGCAATGTGAATCCTTCTTGTTTTTCTTGGTGGGTTTAGGTTTTGATTTGTGTTTGTGTTGGTTGATGGTGCGGTATCTTGGGTGGATGTGGAAAATGGATTTGAAAAATTCATACCCATGGAGCTAGAGGACGATCCAAATAGATTAGCAAATGTGAGACTTGGTCCTTGAGATGTTGTATGTGTCCTTTTAGTCCCAAATGTTGGAGTAGAAGGTATGTTAACATGTGTTGTGTTATGTGTAGTCCCCCCAAGTGGTATACTAGTGTGCATTTGTTGTGAGGAGGAATGACCTTGTGTAAATGTGTTATGACCTTGACTTTGAGTTTGTGTTTGTGTCGTTCCCTCTACAATTGTGGAAATGTCAAAACCAAAGGGAAGCTTGACACCATTTTGAGCGAGCGGTAGGAAGTACTTATTAGGATTTTCTTTGACCATCTCTTTTATGATATGTACTATCTTAGGATCTTGAGAAGCTTGTTTAGTCTCTTTAAGTGTTAGATTTTGGTTAACCTCCTTCAATGTAAAATTGTCAAATGGATTTGGAATTTCATCTTGTGATGTTTTAGGTTGGTTTGAAGAGGACCCAAATTTCATGGTGCTAGTTGGATTGAAATTGGGATCATATGAGAAATCCATGTCCTTTCGTTTCCTTTGTGACCTAGTTAAGACGATATAAGACTTGTGACCTTGATGCTTTTGGAAATGAATGCAACTAAAGATAGAGATGCAAACTAAATATGGCGATGCAAGCTAAGGGTGGTAATGATAATAAGACTATGCTATGTTTTTGGGATTTTTGGAATATAAAGATGCAAGATGGGAATGCAACTATGACTAAGCTTGGTATGGAAAGTGGTAATGAGACTATGACTAATATTATGCTTGGATGAAATGTCAGATGATAACGAGACTAAGAATATGACTATGGTTGGATTCGGAAATGAAATTTTGAACCTTAAAAGAGGATGCTAAGAAAACTATGATGAACCAAAGTAATAGCTCTAGATGTCAAGACCTCAAGAGGACAAGGACCGAGATGATGATGATGATTGTATAAAAGGTGAGCCTAAACCAAACATGTGAGTAGTAATCCCAACCTAAAGATGAGATAGATAAGCATATGATAAGGTTAAGATACCTAAATATGAAACTATGGTCTTCCCAATAGTATGACAAATCTCCTAATCTTAAGAATCAAAGATTCTAATGGAATGAGGTATGGTATAGTGTATGTAAGCTAGGACTATGTAAGACAACCTAAAGTAAATGATTAAATGAAATGAATAGGCTGACTGAACCTAAACAAGTCTAAGGTTTGAGTGTATAGTCCTTGTTTGTAAGGAAACTAGAAGTTGGACATACAAATATTTTCCCAATTTTTTTGAAACTAACAGATGTAGTGTTTCAGGCTTCCTAGGGTTTCTGACAAATGCGATGTTCTGAATGACGATTGCAGTTTTTTGATAAACATTTGTGGTGTTTTACCTTTTTGACCCTAATATGATATTTTCTAGGTTGTTTTCCATTTTTGGCAAGTTTAGATTTGATCATAAAACAAAACAAACACTCGGAAGATAGATTTGGCTACTTTTGACTCTTTGAATTCTTGGTAAGCAAGAATTTCACAAGTTTTCTTCCATAAAACCTGCTTGGCCTTGGTTCACAAACAATACAAACAAGCACAAACTAGCTAGTAGTAATAGGGTTATCTACTAAAGTTGGGCTTACCTCACCCCTAAGAGAGTGATGTAATCCGTGAATGAGGAGTGGGTGAAGCTAGAGTATGCCAAAGCCATGTACCACCTTGACACCTCTCACCTTGAAAGGATGAAATCCAAATAAGGAACCTTGCCACCCCAACCAAGAACCAAACGTTGTAAGTAACTTCAAGTTACAACCTAGCTCTCTAGTACCAACAATAGTAGACTCTCAAAATGGGTCTTAGACTTCTAAAATAATGCTTCCTAGTGGGGGAATGTCGTGAACACCCATGGTATAATGTCAAACATGAGACACTAAAGCCTCTATTCAACCCCAATGTGGTCTATACACCTACATCTGAATTGAAATGTATGGTATGCATCACATGATTGTGCTACTAACTTTCACCTTCACACCTTTGACATAGCCTGTCGAGAAACGTGCTTGAGGTTGAAACCTTGAGTTCTCCGTTAGGATGTGTCTCAAGGAAAGCCTCCTACTAAAATAAAAAGAGATTGATATGTGTTTCTCATGCACCCAAGATCACATGAAGTGCAAGGGGAGAGGATACACACACACCAATTTGGGATTTAACGGAATGTGCAAGTGCACAAGACACAAAATACACTTGTTCTTTTTAAGCACCAATTCCAAATGTTCCTAATTTAAAAATCACAAACACACAATGGAAACCTAGTTTAGATCAAAAGGTCTTCTCCTAATGATTGCCACAAGCTAAAAATTAGATATCAGTAACCTAAAAAAATTGCATGCTATCAACATGATTCTATTATCTAATTATTTTGTTATATTTTTTACCCCAAAAATTAAAATGCAAAGAAGATACCCCTAATAAAATTTTGAGAACTTTCCAAAAATATATTATTTTTAGAAAAATTCCTTAATTTGAGCCTTAGGGAGTAGATTTATGAAGAAGTGTTAATTTTCAAAGATGTGATTATAGATTAATTATTTGAGGTCAAAACTAAAAAATGTAAAGAACAAACTACCTGTAGAATTCTTAGAGATTTCCAGATCTGAAATTTTTTCTAAAAAATTCACTGATTTGCAAGCAAAATTTAAGATTTATGAAAAATCATAAAAACATAATAACTTTCTCAAAAATGTCGACCTAAAGCTAATTTTTGGAGTGTAAACTTATGATATGATCTTTGACCTCCAGTAAAAAAACCCATAAAAAAATTCACAGTCGTTTGGGAGATATGATGAAATCTTTGGAAATTACTAAAAATAGAATAACTCACTCAAAAATGTCAACCTAAATCTAGTTTTTGGAATGTAGGCTCTTTATATGATCATTGACCTGTAGTAAAACCCCCCCAAAAAAATTTGTAGCCTTTTGAAAGATATGATGAAATATTTGGAAAATCTTAGGGTTTTATCTTAAACCTGATATGCACAAGGTTAGTCTTGAATTTTTTTAACAAAACAACAAGATAAGGTTAGAAAACCTTAGAAAATAAAGATACAATAAGGATGTTTGATTCACATTAGGTTCACTAAATATAGACCAGGGTTAGAATTCGGGGAAATAAGCATGAACCAATGATAGCAACCACAAAACTATATAATCCAAGCTATGAAGACCCTAATCCAATAATGAAGCACAGATGACAATAGAAATCATAATAATAAAGCAATAATACTCAATCTCTATGCCAAAGTTGATTCATCTCCATTTCTCTTCCCCACTTTGCTTTGTTTTCTCTTAGATTTTTAGTATGCAACTTGTATGATAAGCTTGATGTTGATGCAAGATATCTAGATCTCAAGATAACAAAACTTCAAAGATTGTGGTTCTTCAAGATGACTGATATGATTGATAGAAAAATATTGAAGATTGTGGTTGTAGCCTCGAAATGAAGGTGATTGCTTACTTTTATAGAAATCTTAATTCAAATGAAGGGTTTGGATTGAATGATGAGGTATCATGATCAATAGATGAGACTAATTGAGAAGAAAAGAGATAAGGATGGGAAGGATAGACCAAAACTTAAGAAATTGGTTGAGATTCAGGGCTTGGCTAAGAATAAATTCAAATTAAATAATGATAGCAATTATTTAATCTAAAGGAGGGAAAATGAATAATTATTTAATTATTTAATTATAGAAGAAGGTGGGATATTAAAATATTAAATAATTAAAAATAATTATTTAATTATAGAGGAAAATAGAAATAAATAATTAAATAAATAAAATTTATTTAATCAAGGATAGAAAAAAATAATTAGTGACGTAATTTAAACAATATTGATATTTATTTAAATTAATCAAAAGAGGAATGGGGATAAAAATAAATTAATAAAATAATTAAGAATTATTTAATTAATAGAAGAAAATGACATTAAGAATTAAAATTATTTAACTATGCATGGAAGAAGGTGAATTAGTAATAAAATGTTACTTACAGACTCGTAATATTTTTCAGTGTCTACACTTACCATACCTTGATTTTCTATATTCAAACTTGAAATTATAATTTCAAAGACAACATACAATATAATGAAAATTTATAAATGAAACTTACAATGTCAAAATATGTGAGATTACTTCTCATTTAAGAAGGGCTTAGAAATATTACCTCAATGTCCACTCCTTGTGTTTTATCAAGAACCTACAAAACAAACCCATTTACAAAATCAAGTACATTCTTCATGCATAATTAGCTCAAAATATTTAGAATAATCAAAGACAAGGGGAAGTACCTTTGTGTGTACAGGCAAAAATATATCTTTTACCTTGCATTGATACCTACACATAAAATAGTGTTCTAAAAAATATATTATAATATCTATATAGAAAAACTAGGTATCTTATGCTCATTTATATTCATATTTGGGTGAAACTTATGATAGGTAAGGGAAACATTCTTATTATCAAAGATTGAATAGGTTTATGCTTTTATCAATTCATTTTATATTTTCTTTTGAAGTTTTAGGCTAGTTTTTTACTACCATATCTTTCATTATGTGAACATGATTTTATTTGCTCTTGGCATGTGAGGCCTTAATTACATTTAGAGATAGTGATGTATCTAATTAAATATTGATGCCTCTTATGAGAGAGACTCTTTTTGGTTTGACATATGTTTGTCATTGATGGACTTAGTGTGTGATATTATTCATTTGTGTACATGGATAATTTGTATTTATCTCTTTATTGTGTATTTATCTTCTTTGTACAATATAATTTGCATGTGTACACATATTGATGCATATATAGATGACAAAATTTCACATCTTGGAAAACTTTTAGAGAGTAAATGATGAAGGGTGCTCCCTTTACAAAGCGACACACACAACTAAATAAGAGAAATAAAACAAAAACTACAAAAAGAAATGTTTTTTTATTATCTTGATGAAGTGAAATTACAACTCAAAAAATAACATATTACAACCACATGGACCTTCTCATTATAAAAATCTGCAAGCCAAAAACCACGATCTGCACCATAGGAGCCCCCTTTTGTAACCCCTATTCTCCATCTTTATCCTAGAAGTGTAACTGCCTTATAATATTTTGGAAGGTGTAACCCTATTTTGGTGCCACAAATTCCACCGTCCATTTTCCCACTCTAGGAGATTTTTATTTTAATTTTATTTAGCTACAACTTCTCGATGTCATAACTTTCGATCTGACTGTTGAATTTTCAATTGTAATGTATCATTGGAAAGCTTGTGAAGAGATCTACAATATGCTTTCCCCAAATCTATTAGATCAACACTTTTCAACCTATTTTGGGGCTTCTAAGGTCCTCAATTTTGAGTTTGAAACTTCATTGGAGAAATTCCTCAAGATGAAAAGTTTAATATCTTCCAAACGGTATATGATTCTGAGATGATTCTTTCACCAATAATTTCATTTTTTCAATTTCACTCCTTGGGGTCAGTTTTCGTGCCCATAGGAACCCAAATAAGCTTGCTTAATAAAAATAGCAGGTAATTAATTTTGGTTATTTCAAACTTCTGACTATCCCAAAGATTGCATGTGTCACCATGGGCCCCAAAACAACTAAACAAAACTACAAAAAAAAATGAAAGTACAATATTTTTAGGTGATGCAAGATTGCCCTTACACCACTGGATGCTCCTGCATCAGTAAAATTTTATACTGTGGGAATTTATTTATTCAATGACATACAACACACACATAAATATATATACGAAGGATTTAATATATTGTCTTACCACATATACTTGGGGCAATCCAATCAATTACTAGGAACTGTTGTTTGGATTGTTATGGTTTTTTATTGTTTTATATCATGACCTAGACCATAATTTACTTTGAGATAATAAATACTTAGAGGACATACAATCTTTACAATAATTTAAATGAGCAAGATATGCAAAGTACCAGGGTTGGTAAATATTAACACATGAGAAAGTGGTCATTTCTTCTTCTTTGAGTTATGTCAAACTTAGAGGGTATAACCTATTGTTCCTCTATTAATTTATTACTAGTATAATGTATCATAATTTGACATACTTTAAATGGTTTATACTCATTAGACTAAGCTTGATGACACAAAACCAAACCCAATTTAATTGTCACTAGTCCATATAGGTTAGCCTATTGAGAAATATGTAGAGGATTTAAGTAAGGTAGATAAATTTTAAAAACACAATGGCAAAAAAAGAGACAATATAAATCAACATGCAACTTTTTTTAGACAACAATCAAGCACAATTACCTAAATTATAATGAGACAAGGTAATATTTGAGGAATTGTGGAGGATTAGGAGAGAAATGATTGACATATTTATCATTTGGGTATAAATTCAAGAATAAATCTCTTAAAGTAAAAAAAATAAATTGTTAAATACAAAATAGTTCAAAGTGACTCACAAATAGTTAACTACATTGTAGGATGTTAATGTAAAAATAACCTTTCATTTAAGTTTAAAACTCTACTTAATGATCCTTCACAATGGAACATAATTATGCTTCTCAGTATGAAAGACACCACATTGAACAAACATTTAACTTGATAGTTTACATCCTAGAACAACCAACTAACACATTATTAAAAAAAATACAACAAATGTATACCTCACAAAATTATAGCTAAAATAATAGGAGACAATTTTGGACCTTCAATAAAGAGTTTTCATTAATTTCATTTAACAACTATAGTTTTTGAGTGATATCTATAGATTGAATAGTGAATATAGTTATGGTTTAGTTATATTCTTTGTACTCATTTTGGATTTATTTTACCAGTTAAGCTTTGTCTATATATTTTCATGTTCAGTTGATTTTATAGCACCATGGTCATGAGTGTTTCCATTTTGTGTGATCTATTTAACTTGTTACATAGAAAATAAACTTCCATTTTGTGTGATCTATGAAAAATTAAACTTTAAATCGTTGCAAAATTATATTAATTGACACCATGAGATTGAGGATTCTAAATGTGAATATAATTCTTGTGTTGGGAATATAGTCATGTAAATTCAAACTCTGGGAGGAGTTTATCAAGTTTTCATGTAAAAATCCAAATTTTATATGTGACAAGTTAAAATTTAGTGGTTGGAAAGATAGTTGCTATCCTCATATACATTGTTCACTAGTTTATATCCATTGATTCTAAGAGAGATTTGGTTTATATCCTTATATAACATATATTAGTGGAAACACCAACTTTTATAAAGAGCCACATACATTCAACCACATTACACCATTCTCATCTTTGGCCACCTCTATTAGTGGCAAAATACTTGCATGGAATCTTTGAAGGGCGTGTTTGTATCAATCATCACACCTCCTCCTTGCAATTTCTATATACCTAATTTTTTTTTATACTTGGACATAATTTATTTAAAAAGATGTATCCTATATGTGTGTGAGAGATACTTCATATGCTGAATATTATTATTTTTATTTTAAAACTTAATTTCTTATTGGATATTTTTATTATGGAAGATTGTTTCTCCAAAAAAATACACTATTTTCCTTTATCATATTTTTCATTGTCATAGTTGTCTTACAAAATATTGATACATCTTGTTCATATCAAAAAGCTCAATTCACAAGCAATAATTAAAATTATATTCAATTAATAGTAATTTATTTTATGTACTTCCTCTATCAATCTAGTCAACTCAAATACTCATTTAAATGTATAGATGAGGTTTTTGAGTAATAAATAATCAGAGGATCTCAACAATGTACATATATGAATGATTAGTATGGCATAACCTGTTATAGTAAATTGATCTAAAAATAATAGAAAAGGAATAAGAAATAAATTGCAAAAAATGGCCATACACATGTGTTTATAGAACATAAAGATGTTTCTCATCAAATTCTATTGATCTTCTAGTATAGCCTATAGAATTGATTAGTATAGCCTAACCTACTTCAATACCATGATAGAAATTAGGATCTTAGGATATCAATCATTATAAATAAAATGTAAAATAAATAAAGTGAGAATCATACAAGGATAGATTTTATTCATTACACAAAATATACGTGGGAAAATCCTTTTGGGTAAAAATCTCCATAAAACATCATTTATTAAAAACACTTACAAAATGGTCTATTAAGAAATAGACTAAACTTGGTGAAACTCCTCTTCATACTTCCACCATTTCTCTAAATTTACACTCTCAAATCAGAGAGAACCTCCTTAAATATAGGAGAAAGGATGACATAATACTTGAAGGGGTATTAATCACACCTATTCAACAACCCCATTCATAAATACTTAATAACCTAATAGTTTTTAGATTATAATTATTTTCATTGGGATATGCTAAATAAAGCATATAATATATAAAGTTTTATAACCTTATATTAGAACAATATATAAATTTTGTAATTTTATAAAGATTGTTGTTGGTTGATTTATCAAAAACCATCCACCAATGATCCCAAAAACTTCTTGTGATACTCTCATGTGTGCACCATTTGATAGAAAATTTGGGCTTACGTACATCAATGTGTAATCTAGTTTTAGGATTCATAAAATGTTGTGCTAACCAAGCTTTGGATATGTCTAATTCTTTAACTTGATCATATGACAAGCCATTAGAGTATTCTTTCCTCTTGGATTCTCACCACTCTTCAAATGACTTGTGTTGGGTTGTGAGGATTTTAACATGAACAATAATTCCCTCTAAGGTAGCTAGCATTATAGACAATCAAGGGTGTTGACATTATATTTTTGCAATGTTCTTTAATTCAGTAATATTTCTATCAATTAGATCTTGAATTGAAGAAGGGTTTGGTGGAGGAAGGATTGGTGAGAGAGGGATTTGTGGGAGAGGGTTTGGGTTCCCATATTCCTCTACCATTTCAACCTATTGCAAATTCAAAACTTAATTATCAAAAAATAACTAATTACTAAAATTTATAAATCATTTTAAAAAAATATGTTTGCACTACATTAAATGAGTTTACATTACCTTGAAATGTGTTTTCTTATTTATATATTGCTCTTTCATTTTGATAATGAGTTTGGATGGTAGATAATTAATTTTTTAAATGATATCAATCCATTGATTAAATTAAATTTTTATCAATTAATATACATTTACATTAATAGGTATAGATTAATCAATTAAGTGGTAAAAATATTAATCAATCTATCAATTGATATACATTTGATATTGGTATATCAATCACCAATCAATAAACTAAAATAAAATTCAAAGTTCCAAGATATCTTGATATCAATTTAGAAAATTGATATGAATTGATATTGATATCAATTTATATCAATCAAATAATTAAATAGAATTTAAGAAATTTTTCAATATTAAATTAAATTTGTAGATTTTTTTTTTAATAATTTTTTTTAAATGACTACCACAAAGAGAAAACATGTCTCAAAATTACAAAAGTCAAACATGTGACAAAAGCCAAACATGTGGAAAAGAAGGTAACTATCTTTTAAACCAACTACGTGAAACAATAGACCTACAAATAGAACTTATAAAAATACAATAACTTTGTTAAAAAAGTTAGCTTTTAAACTTGTAGGTGATAAAAATTAAAGGCCCTTGTGCTTATAGAGGCATACAATTTGTCCATATACATCCATACTAAAAAAACCCATATATATATCACTTGACCCATTAGTACCTAAATCTTGCAATCCCAATGATGAACCTTGCAAACTATGGTTGCTACGAATCAATCTCCTTTTAACTTTGTGTGAGCATTGGATCACCATTTACATTCTCTACAAAAGAGAGAGGACATATTCATATATTTTTGAATCTTTCCAATCTTAAATGATGCATTAGACAACAGCTACCGCACTTAGATCCCCCATATAGATATACTGACTAATAATTTCATCTTCCATGTTATCAGATCTAAAATTTGAAAAAAAAAATCAATGAATTTGTTTCCTTCCCTATAGTAGTGTTGTATTGGGACATAAATTAGCTTTGCTAGCATTTGCCAAACTTGTTCCATGATTTTTTTTATCTTCCAAATAGCCAAACAATTGTTTTTTATTGTGTTTACAACTACCATTGAATCTCCTTTTATAGTTATCTTCTTTCATTTTTATGCATATTCGTCGGCTGGACCTCCACTTCATTATTTGTTCCCTCTGCCTGCTTTTTCGAAGCTGCCCATGTCACTTCCCCTTGCCCATCCCTCGTGAGCATCGCATAGTGCTGCACCATCAAAATTGATTTTGAGTATCCTTCTTGGTGAAAGGTTTCACTTTATGTTGATCCACTGCTTGCATTGGGTTAACCACAAAACCCATGACTGAGAAGTATGAAAGAACCATACAAAATGGAAGGATAATTGTGAACCCTCCTTTCTCACTATCTGTTGATCAAGCATCTTTCTTCTATTTTTTTCCATTCTCCATTCCTGATCAATAATCTGGAGGATGAGAATGAGAAGCAAATAAAAAACCAACCAAACCAAAAATAAATAAATAAATCTAGAAACTGAATATAAAGTTTAAACCATGTCCCTTCATTACTACTGAAGATCTGACACGGTACATAATATTATAGTACAGGCCTATTTTCATTTTGCTTCATTTAGCATCGCCAATAATCTCCATAAGAATACCGTTCCTGTTTAAAATGATATCACCTCTCACAAGAATATCTCTTTGCAGCAATATAGGCAATAAATTTTATTGCAGTATGCCAATTAGCACATAGTTGATTCTTAACGACTCTAATAGTTGTTTCCAGGAGGCATGTGCAATTGACAACTTTTCACTGCGTTGGGAAGGAAGTAATTATCTTTCCTCCTCTTGCACAGCATTATGTAAATGTATTGAGCCTCAAGAATTCTCTGCTACCTTCATCTCCCAAGCCAATCAACCCAACTGCATGGGTTTCCTCTGTTTGTGGATACGATCTGTCTCCTACACAAAAAGCATGTACCATTTTATGGCCTTCAATCCAACTACATCCAGGGATCTTGTTAATTCCTGCATCCTTCATTGATCTCCTTACCATTTGAACCTCACCCCACCTGCCCACTTCTGCATAGATGTTCGAGAGAAGAACATAAGTTGCAGCATTTTTAGGATCTAATTCAGAAAGCAAGGTCGCTGTAAATACTCCTAAGCCTATATTCTTATGTGATCTACAGGCACCAAGAAAACACATCCACACAACCATCACAGGTTTAATTGGCATCTTCGTGATAAAGCTTAGAGAGTCCTCAAGATAGCCAGCACGAGCAAGAAGGTCAACCATGCACACATAATGATCAACTGTAGGTGTAATACAATAGGAGGTATTCATGTGATTGAAGTATGTACAGCCCTCATCCACTAAACCTGCATGGCTGCATGCACATAGAACACAAGAAAAGCTTACAATGTCAGGATACGTTCCAGAGGACTTCATTAATTCAAAGGTTTTGAGAGCATCCATGCAAAGTCCATTTTGTGCATATCCTGCAATCATTGTATTCCATGAGATGACATCTCTTTTAGGCATTCTATCAAAAAGTTCACGTGCCCTGTCTATGCTTCCACATTTTGCATACAGGTTTACCAGGGCAGTTGCAACTACAACATCTGACAAAATTCCTCTATCCTTTATATTTTGATGGATGTCCATACCCTGTTCCAAAGCTCCCATTTTGGCACAGGCAAGGAGGATGCTGGCAAAGGTTGAGGAGTCTGGCTTTACACCTGCTAATTGCATTTGCTTGAAAGTTTCTAAAGCCTTTTCAACATATCCATTTTCTGCATATCCTGCGATCATTGCAGTCCACGAGACCACATTTCTTTCTGGCATTCTGTCAAACAGTTCACAGGCTTTGTCTATTCTTCCACATTTTGCATACATGTCTACCAGGGCGGTTGCAACTACAACATCTGACAAAGTTCCTCTATCTATTATGCTTTGATGGATGCCCATACCCTGTTCTAAATCTCCTATTTTGGCACAGGCAGGGAGAATACTGGCAAAGGTTGTGGAATTTGGCTTTACACCTGACAATTGCATTTGCTTGAAAGTTTTCAAAGCCTTTTCAACAAATCCATTTTGTGCATATCCTGCGATCATTGCAGTCCATGAGAACACATTTCTTTGAGGCATTGTGTCAAACAATTCACATGCCTTGTCCACGCTTCCACATTTTGCATACATGTCTACCAGGGCAGTTGCAACAACAACATCCGATAACATTCCTCTATCCTTTATGCTTTGATGGATACCCATACCCTGTTCCAAAGCTCCCATTTTGGCACAGGCAGGGAGGATGCTGGCATAGGTTGTGGAATCTGGCTTTACGCCTGCCAGTTGCATTTGCTTGAAAGTTTGTAAAGTCTTTTCTACAAATCCATTTTGTGCATATCCTGCAATCATTGCATTCCATAAGATGACATCTCTTTGAGGCACTTTGTCGAACAGTTCACGTGCCTTATCCATGCTTCCACATTTTGCATACATGTCTATCAATGCAGTTGCAACAACAACATCTGACAAAAGTCCTCTATCCTTTATGCTTTGATGGATGTCCATTCCCTGTTCCAAAGCTCCTATTTTGGCGCATGCAGGGAGGATGCTGGCAAAGGTTGTTGAGTCTGGCTTTACAGCTGCCGATTGCATTTGCTTGAAGGTTTCTAAGGCCTGTTCAACAAATCCATTTTGTGTAAATCCTGCAATCATTGCAGTCCACGACACTACAGTTCTTTGGGGTATTTTATCAAACAGTTCACGTGCCTTGTCTATGCTTCCACATTTTGCATACATGTCTACCAGGGCAGTTGCAACTATAACATCTGACAAAATTCCTCTATCCTTTATACTCTGATGGATGTCCATGCCTTGTTCCAAAGCTCCCATTTTCGCACAGGCTGGGAGGATGCTGGCAAAGGTTGTGGAGTCTGGCTTTACACCGGACAATTGCATTTGCTTGAAAGTTTGTAAAGCCTTTTCAACAAATCCATTATGTACATATCCTGCGATCATCGCATTCCATGAGAACACATTTCTTTGAGGCATTGTGTCAAACAATTCACGGGCCTTGTCTACATTTCGACATTTTGCATACATGTCTACCAGGGCAGTTGCAACGACAACATCCGATAAAAATCCTCTATCCTTTATGCTTTTATGGATGTCCATACCCTGTCCCAAAGCTCCCATTTTGGCACAGGCTGGGAGTACGCTGGCAAATGTGAACCGATCGGGTTGGAGACCTGTTTGTTGCATATGGTAAAAGAGTGTAACTGCCTCTTGAGGATACCCATGTCTTCTGTACGCTGTAATAATCGTATTCCATGAGACGCCGTCTCGTTCTTTCAGGAGATCAAAGACTTTTCTAGCATCAACCAAACTTCCGCACTTGACATACATGTAAATAAGCTTATTATGAAAAGTTGTTCGTGTAGCAAATGCAAATCGCCTATGAGCGATGAAAGCGTGGACATTTTTCCCTTGTGAAAGCGCGTTCTTAAGAATACAGATCTGCAATAATTGAAGATATGTAGAGTAGTCTTCAGGTGGATTGTGAGTAGTAAGCAGAATGTGCAGCGCCTCCTTCAACTGACCGTCTCTGCATAATGCTGTGAGATTGAGATGACCAGTGGATGACAATGGCATTTGACGGTTGTAACTGGAGCGTGGAAAACTGGCCGTATTATTCAGTCTTAAGTCTATCAGAATGACATTGCCAGTGGTAAGCCTGGAAGCATTTTCACTTGACGCGGAGATGATAGCAGACAATAAGTAGAGTATTTCATTAATTATTTTTAAATATAGTAATCTTTAGTAGCAGGTGAGCTGACCGATTCCTCGATACTTTTGGAGAAAGTTTGTATTAGTTTGGCAGCAAAATTTATTATTATTTGTCACACAATTTATTGAATGAATAATCTTAATTAATTATAATGTATATGCATTAAATTAAATTAACCGAAATAGAAATCTATATGTTTAACTCAGGTTAATTTAATTTAATGCATATACATAAGTATAATTAATTAAGATTACTCATTTAATAGAGTTGGAGTTAAATAGATAGTTGTATTTATTATTTTTTAAAGAAAATAAGAAAATAAGATGTTTATTTTTATGATTAAAGAATGAAGAGTAAAAAGTCAGTGTATCTATTAAAAAATGTTGTCATAATAGTATTTATAGATCAAAATTAATATATTCTTCTTTTCTGTATTTTAAGTCAACTTTGTTGATCAAGATTAGTTTCATGACCACCAACTAAACCTATACTTGCAAGCTTGACCTTTGACATCTTTAAGCTTTTATCCTTTGTGTGATTTAGGAATTAAATACAATTCCTTCTCTTGAGATATGTATATGTTGATTGTATGAGTAAATGCATTTTTCTAAGTTCTTGTATGACTAGAGTTGTAAGGGCACTTTACCTTAATCAACCCTTTAATAGCAATAAAGACAATGCTCTTCAAATATGCATATGCTTGTGTAGACCTATATTCCTTTTAGAGCTCTAATTAAAGTATGAAAATTTGACTAGTATGCCTTCGAGTTCTTTGATATTCTACTATGTTAGAATTAATGCAACAAATATCTTTAAATACTAGCACACACCATCAATTTACAAAAAACATGTGTATTGTCAAATATTGGGAAGGAAATGCAAAAGGGCCCAAATAAATTAATATGGCAGTAATTCATCAACCTATCATTTATGGGATCTACATTAATGTTGGTTGTGTACACATGAGCTACTTTATTCCTTCATTTACTAATTTATCAACAAATTTATCACTTTCACTAAAGCAATGTTTAAACATTAAGAGCTAAAACTCAATTCTTAACATCTATAATTATCCTATAATACAATTAAACCTCCAATCATTCAAGCATTAAGCAAGGATTTGAAAATGATCTCACAATAGCAATTATCATGTTAACTTTAATGATTTTGACATGAACATAGTACCTTAACTTCTAATATACAACACCAAAGTGTATTTTTTCAATTTTTAAAATTATGAATGGATAGGTATATGGAAAAAGATCAATGGCTGGTCCTTGGGATTACAAAGTCTAAAACTTGGTTCAAGATGGGATTCTAACAAAATTCAATATTTAGAGTTTAATATTATATCATGGCCTCACAATGATTTAAACCCTGTAACATAGAAAAAGACGAACCCATATGTTTAATGTGTAAAAATAGGGTTGCTCAGGATCCTTTTTCTAAGTTGCATGAGAAGGTGGATCAACAAGATGAGTAGATTGAATATCAACCCAAAAAGGTGAGCCAGTCATACTTGGATCCACTTTCTTAGGGCCTTGAAGATAAATGGGAAATGATTTAGAATGATTGACCTAATTGAGCTATATGACCTAATGTGATAAATGCAATGATCTAAGAATACACAGACTTAAATTATAAATTATAGGTGGATCTAGGAACTGTTGGATGATGTGTACCTATCACCTAAAGTTGGCTCTGGCATGCAAAGGAGGACACAATCGCCTATGGGCGTATGCATCCTGATAGGGGGTCCTAAAACTGATTTTGCAATCCTCTTATGTTGAATTTGACCTTCTATTTATTGGTTGTAAACTTGTCAGAATGTTGTCAATAAATTTTGTAGGTGAGTTTTTGTGGCTTGACAAGATATATGACAATAAATACAACAATGGAGAATTTTTCTTCAAGATTCCTTCAATCTTCTTCAAAGTTGTTACATGCACATTCACAAAGAGAGAAAATGTTGGACCATTTTAGGGGCTTGCCTCAGTTAAACCCCATGTAAGTGTTTCCACTTCCACAATGGCAATGTCAATGATAAAAATGATAATTGAAAGGAAGGAGGTATGAATGAATAAATGTTGCAACTCACCACCCTTCAATGGCTTCCTTGAAGGACTGAAGTCATGCACATCACCTTAAGGATCTTGGATCGTGCTTGATAGATTTTGTACACTTGAATGCTTGGATAGCTACAACAATGTTAGCCTTCATAAAACATGAACACACATAGAATTTGACATGATGTTGGATCTTAATCACTGCAATAAAGCTCTGATAATGTTGCTCTTGACAATAGTTTCTCTCTCTTAAGTGCTAAATAATGCATGTTATTGCTAGATTGATTTCAAATGATAAAATAACTAGGTATTTATATGCACTTGTTCTAATTTCTCAAAAATCAAATTCAAAAAGCCGATAATTGAATTTTGAATTCTAAATGTTAAAATGCTACCAACAACATATTAAAAATTGGTCCCCTATCTTGATAGGGGGACCCATATGCCCATAGGCGTATGGGTCCTAGCCTTATCTGTTGGGACATTAAGTGTTGGGATCATAACATTAGTAGTTTTAATTTATTCAATGCTTGAAATTTTGTCAAAAAATAATAAAAATAGGCTTTGAAATGCATAATTTAGAAAATTAGGGACTTAATTAAGCTCATTACTTTAGAGGGCCAAAATATAGTGTGAAATTGTTAAGAGTGATCTTTTTCCACTCTACAAACCCATGCAATTGAATTAATGAAAATGATTCTACTTACTAATCTTTTACAATCAGTATATACCCCACAAGCTATTTAGAAAGCTTTATCATTCTCTTTGAAAATGTACTAACTCAACCTACAAATATTGTAAAAAATGTGAAAAAAAATATCTTCCTTGAAAAATACACTTGTTCTCAAGAACATGCAAAGAAACAATAAAATTCAAGAGTTTGTATTTATATTATTATATCAGAAAAAAAAATCATTACAAAAACACACGAGAACAAAATCTTAGAAATTATAAATTTTGATAGTTTCTCTTCACAAGCTTACCCTCTCAAAAATCACCCACTCTTACAAATGAAAATGAATTTACATTATTTAATACCCCTTTTAAAAAATCACACCAACTATTACAATTTTTGAAAAATTAAAACATCACATTGTTATAAATCTTCCAATTTTTTCTAACTTTCAAATTTGAAAATTTCTACCTTTTTATTTTTTTAATAGGTATTTTAGAATCTACAACCATAAATGCATAAAGTAGCACAATTTTCAGAAGCCATAAAATTTGATCTAAGTACCCGATTGACCTCCCTTTCTTTCTAAACTAAAAATCTTAAAAGTCCTACAACATTCAAATCTATACAAGTAGATTTTTCTAATTTTAGGGGATAAAATCCATCATTTAAACCTTCAAAATGTTATTTTTAGATTTTTTTTAGGATTTCTAAAATTCTAAAAGTTTAATATCTTGTTTTTTGGGTGTGATTTTTTTGGTTCAAAATGATTCTCAAGGTTAACTATGCATTCCTAAAGTTTTGGGTAAATTTTAAGGTTCATATTTATTTAAATGCAATCTTACTAAAAATAGTAATCTTATTATTTTTAGATATTTTAAATTATTTGACTATTCTATACTATTCTAGGGGTATGACACTTTATAGTCTTGGGTTTCTTGATATAGACCAACTTAACACATAAACATCATTTTTTATCTTGACCTAGTTTAGGCAAATTATGACATCAAAGGGGATACAAATTGAGATGACGCTTTTACAAATTGGATAAAAAATTTAACCATGGGCATCAAATAATAAACTGAACATAAGCATCTTATTTTCAATTAAAAATGGTATTGAATTAATATGATTGTAGTAAGAAGGAGGTGACCAATTGTATGAAGATTTCAAAGGTATAAATCAATGAGTGAAATAAGGGTGGTTGGGCAAAGAATGAAAAGATAATCATTAAAAGAAGGTAGAATGAGAGGTGGAGATGTTTAAAATGATATAGGAGAAAGTATAAGGGAAGGGAAAAAGTAAGATTCATTAGTAGTCAATAAATAAATCAAAAGTAGATCAAGAGGCTGGTATTATTTAGTGTAAGGTAGGCTCATCTCTAAGGGATAGGTTTGATATAAAGGAGTAGTAGGAAGAGAATGAGAATATTTTGACGTGATGGAAGAAATAGAAATCAAAGATAGATTAGAAATGGGAAGAAATTGATAATCTTAAGGTATGTCTACATTGATAAGAAAGGTTTTGGGAAAAGAGGGATGAGTGTGAGTAGAGATAAGAGAGAGAAAGAGATAGAGAGATAATTGAATTGAAATTTAACTCAAACTTAGAAGAGGAAGTGGTATGGAAAGAAGAAGGAATGGGATCTAAGATGGGTACATAATTATTTTGGGGAGATTCAAGGATTCCCTCAACAAAGTTGATATTAAGAAGAGTATAGTTAAAGGTTGTAAGCATTCCAATAACAAGAATGGAAAAAAGAGATTACTTTTTTTGAAGGGTAACAAGATGCACTTGCATGAGAAGGTATCTACTAGGTGACGAGCCAATTGTACCAAATTATTTCCTATGTAAGGAAGACGAAGAATTTTGTTTGATATGAGAATTTGGTATATGGTCCAAGTAGGGGACAAAGCATGATTAATCATGGAAGGAAAAGAAGAAGAGTCAAAATGGTTTGTATGGATAGGATAAAGAGAATCCATGGTGGAAAAATGAAGCCTTAAAATATCTACAAGTATATCCTAAAAAGAAGATGATGAATGCGAGGAAGCCTTACTAAGATCAAAAGAATTAAATTATGCAACTTATAAGTTGATCAATTGAAAGAACTAAAAAATGAACCTTAAAAGATAAAGGTGGTTCTTTTGAAAGGGGTGTTATTGTGTGTGAAAATAATTAAAAATAAACCTTTCCTAAGACTATCTCCCACTATCCCAATACTAATTAATAATCGTAAGAGGTCAAACTTGTTAGTGTAAATAGAGTCATTATTTACCTATTTATCTAGTCACCTTTTCAGGATTGACAAAGTTTCAAACTCATAGCTTAAGTTTACTTGGGTTTCTTTTTCTTTTGTCTCACTTCATAGCATTGAGACATGCATCCTCTTCATTTGAGACACCTAGTACATACCTATTAACACTTTCTCACACACTTGTCAAGTGAGCTCACAAGTGTCCCACCTGTGGAGGGGTAGTTAGATTTTCCCTCCTACCTTATCACCTCCTCATCCTTGCTTATATGCAAGGCTTAATAATTGTATTATACACTCTTCATTTTGTATATTTATAGGCATACTATTATGCTTATTTTTTTCACTTGTGGATGTTTGTTTCATGCTCTTGATCTTGGCATTCTTTGGCAAGACTAACAACATGACAACAACCATGATGAAAATAAGTGATAAAATGGAAAAATTAGCATAAACTAGGCTAAAGAAAGGAAGTGAAAAAGTGACATCAAACATATGAACCTATAGATCAAAATAACCACTAGATCTAGGATTAGGACCTCTTCGTGAGCTACCAAATCAAATTTTATCATATTCTAACCTTAAGATGTCTATGAACATTTTATAGTTATGGTTACAATCTAATCCTAAGGTTGTAGCCTATTCTTATATATCAAAAACCTCTAAAACTTAGGGATGCTTGGAAAATAGTCTACTAAGTAGATGTTTGTATGAAAAATATCAAGACTCGATGAAATTAAAGTGGTATAAAGTAGAAAAATAGGTGAACATCAATATGAAATAGACTATGAATTAGATAAAATTATGAAACCAAAGATATTCACTTGATTAACAAAAAAAAGCACACTAGAAATATGAAATACAAAGAACCAAGAACCTACAAACCCAAATTTGATAGATTTTAAGCCCAGGACAAGGCCATTGGGGATCCCAACATCTAGATGGTTTGCCTAATCTTAACCTAATGAAAATATATAAACTAGTCTAAGTGGTTGGTTTGGTCACTCTCAATTTCACTTTTTGTGACTATCATCTTTGTCTAGTAATTCACTATTTTTTGTGTTTAAACTATAAATTTTAAAATGTATAAGGAAAACCATGCAAAACAAAAAGGTTAAAGAAAATTCCACCTTAGTTAATCCCCTTGTGAGATTTTAAATATTGATCCACTTCACAAAAAATAGTGGTAAAAATAATAAAATAAAATCTATAATAAAAAACCAAACTAATTATAACTACAAATAGAATAATTATATGGAAAAAGTTCAATGACAACAAGAGAAAAGTCTCAACAAGAAAAAGGTTGGAAAATATGGAAAGCTATACAATGGGAAACACATATTTAAAAAAAATATGGGTGGAAATATATTTTAAGGTAAGGAAAACACCAAATTAGGAATAAATATTGTGGGTTGACAAAGGGTTTGAAATAGAAGACTAAGATGATGGTTTTAGGGATTTTAAAGGAGGTAGATGGAGATGGGGAGGGGAGAAGAGAAAAAATGGCAACAAATATGAAATAAAAAATGGATGGGATTAATGTAAGAGATAAATAACAAGGATTTGACAAGTGAATCATGAAGTATAAAAAGGAAAAAGAAGACAACCTAATATAGGGTTTAGTATAGCTCAAAAGGAAACAATGAGAGGATGGGAGATGAAAAAGAAAATAGAATTAAAAAAAAATAACAAATATGAAATAAAAATGAAACATATAGGTGTAAAAGGGAAATAATATTGGTTTCACAAATAGGTGATGAAATTAAAAGATAAAATAAGTACAAAATCTAATGTAGGGCTCACTATGGCTCAAAAGAAAGGAAAGAGGTTATAGGGGATAAAAAGATATAAGAAAATGGAAATGGAAATGGAAATGGAAATGAATGAAAATATATGGAGATTAATAATTTGAGGCATTAGAAAGGGTGTAGATAGATTAGACAGAAAATAAAGGTGATTTGTGAAAAAAATAAAAAAATAAAAACTATCTTAAAATAATGTAAAAACAAGGAAAATAATCACTAGAAATCAAGAGATCTATAGAAATTACTCTTGACCCTAATGAAATGGATGAAAAACTATTTAAATATAATAGGCACTATCATACCCTTTCTCTTTAAAAAATCTTTAGTATGTAAAATAAGGCAAAGGAAGTCCATTTTATGAAATTTTTGTAGGGAATTTGGAGAGGGAGACTAGCTCATCCTATGAAACATCATGAAATTCTTATGATATAAAAAATATAACTTTTGAGTGGTGAAAATACTAGGCTAACTAGTAAACACCTACCACTAGGGATTGGTTCATGAGCTTGAGGAGTTTCAATTTTTTAACAAATTGAGGGTAAAATGGGGCATCTAAGTTTGGTGGTTTTTATTTGAGATAATATTTGGAATATGTGATTTAAAGAAAAAAAGGTGATTTTGTAGTAGATTTAGGATATAGGATCTAATTCATTAATTTGGTTGATATATAAAATTGTGGTTATAAGAAAGGAATAAGGATGATATAAAAAGAGGGAAAACACCTTGGATAAGGAAAAATAATAGGGGGAGTAATGATTTAAAAGAAAATAAATAAGAAATGGGTTAGGATGAAAAAATATAGCAAGGATAGGATATTGGACTTGACAACAACAAGGGTCAAAGCACAAAAAAAAACACAAACTAAATTGAGTGCAAAACATGTGAAAGATAATTATAGAGTATGCAAGTTTTAATCTTACATAGTATTTAATATATTTAATCAATTTATTTGACATTACACATAGCATTAAAAATTAGTTTTCCTTTAGGGAAATATATAATGACCTAAACTCATTGACAAACAATAAATTTTAGTAAGGTCTCTTTTTCTATACACACACATATAATATAACATACATACATGCATATGAGTACATCATATATATACATACATATATACTATGTTTGATAATGTATATGTGTATATATTGTATGTATGTGTGTGTTTTTTATTGATGAAATACACACACACACAAACACAACTATTTTGGGCTTTTATATTCACAACATATTACTTGGTTATGATGGTTTTGTTCTTTATGTAAAATGCATGTGATATACTTGTGATCCTAATAAAATGCTGCTTCCTAATATGTGAGATGTTAGGTAAAACTAATAGTGCAATAAAAAGAAACAACAAGATAATAGGGCACCTCAATGATTAGCCTAAGAAAATGAACAATATGAAAGCAAGATGAACAAGTAAATTGCTATTATACCTTCATGTTGTTGCTTCCTTGGTTGGCCCTTGATGTTGAAGTCTTGTGTGCTCCTTGGATGGCAATGGAATGAAGTGGATGCAAGATGAATTGATGCAATATGGATGCTAAAATAGATGAGAGATTGAATGGCAATTTTGCAAGAGTTTATTTGCAAAAGACTTGATCCTCCAAAATGAAGGAATTGAAGGGGTATTTATAGGCCAAATTGAATTCTCTAGAGAATTCAATGGTTGGGATTGATCCAACAAAGATCAAGATGAAGGCTATGGTGAGTTGAGGACTCACAAGCCCTCACATCTTGACATGTGGAAGGTGAGATGTCCTAAGGTGGAGTGATGTGGAGATGAGGTGGATCTTGGGGGATGAGAAGATTCCTAGGAGGAATAAAAGTGAATTTAAAATTCACAATGATTGGAAGAATCTAGTGGATAAGAGAGTGTCTCCAAAAAGCTAGAGATTTGTCACATGTGGGTGATGTGACAAGTCCAAGGTTCTAGAAGCCCTTGGCACATGTGAAGTGACAAGTCAAGGCTTCTAGAATCTTGCATGGGGGATGGGGAAGACCTTGGAAAGATAAAAGTGAATTAAAAATTCACATGGGGAAGAGGGGAACCTTGGTTGAATAAATGTGAATTAAAAATTCACATGGGGAAGGGAGTCCATACCAAAAATGGTAAGTGGGAAGGTTGACCAGAAAAGGTAAGCCAAATGTGGCTAATGATTCTGATTAAGGTTGTGCAAATACAGGATTAAGGTAATTAATGAGAGATTAGATGCAAGTGGGAGATTATGGAGGATGTGACACTTAATCTTGATTAAGTGATGCACATCCTAATCACAGATTAATTAATTTAATCCGGATTAGACAAGGAGAGAGAAAAAGATGAATTAAAAATTAGTTTTAATTCAAATGGGTTAAAAGACTAAAATAAAAAATTTGTCATATTTATTTAATTTAGAGAAGAACAGGGTGTAAGGTAAAGTATTTAATTTATTTAATTAGATACTTTAGGAACCTTAGGCAGAAAATGAAATAATGATTAAATAAATTATTTAATCACTGTTAATGGAATAGATGAATAAAGTAGACAATTTTGATCATATGGAAGTGATCAAATTTGGATGTCTACAATACTTAAACAAAAATATCATGAAATCTAATGGAATGATATCAAACACGTGAATCTAGAATCATATACATTTGGTTAAACTAAATTATTCACACATTTTTCTGAATCGTCAACTAATCTTAGATTGAAATAATGTATTAATCACAATTAATTTTATAGTTAATGACTTAGGTAGTTCTCAAGTCTTCCCATAAAATTACTCCAAGAAAGGGGTGTTGTGATTATTAATTTATATATTATGCATTACAGAACATGGTTATGCACATGGTATTAAGCCTAGCTAGGTTTCTTAGTCAAAGCTAGTTAACTCACTACTTCTTACAAGTTTTGAGGAAGTTAAATCACCATCATTATTTGTTAATGGGATTTGATTGCCTATTCTTCTCCACTAATCATGTTAGAATTTTATTTGATCCCTTTTTTATATGTGCATCTCTCTTTTGGCTTAATTGACATGTTGATTCATCTATTTTTTTGTTCTTTCTTTCATTGCATTTTTGTCATCTCAAAAGTTGGAGTGTGTGTTTTTTGAATTGGTGTGGCTCATTGATATAATCATTCATTGTAGAGATTCTGGAAAATTTTACATGGTATCAGAGAATATGAGTGTTTTGGTATTGGTTGGATTATTTTTGTGGGTGATTTTTAGAAATACCAGTGCATAAAATTTTATATTTTGTTTCAAAATAATTATGTAAAGGTTGTGTTCTTATGGTCATGATCTTGATTGTTGTGAGTGAATTGATATATTGATGCTAAATATTGAAGTTGTGACCTTGTATTAGGCATTGATCTTTCTTTGTTGCATGAGTGACCTTGTAGTTCCCTTGAATTTTTCCTTCATTATAGGAGTGATTTTCCTTTTTCATGTGAGCTTGTATTGAATTTATTCACTAGGTTGATCTACCTCTAGTGCAACATATTTTTGGAGTGATTTGTCATTGTATTCCACTATGCAAGGTGTCAAGATTTGGAACAATCTAGTAATATAGGGCCCTATGCAAGGCGTGAAAGCTAGTGATCTACCTTTGTGAGGCCAAATTTGAGCTAATTGAAGTTGTCTTGGAAGCATTTTGAGCTGATTCATTGCATATTAAGGGAGGCAAAGGCTTTGTAGATATTTGAACTTGCTTTGTTCACAAAATTGTTTTGCATTTTTAATCTGGGTGTAGCACTTTAAATTTGTGTGGTTTACAAGCATGTGGATTCATATTTGGTGTATGGAGAACCTTGAAATTAGCCTCACATGTGTCATGGATAGGGCGAGGAGAAGCCACTAAAGGTTTACCCCTTTGTTAAATGGTAGGGTCACATGAGATATGAAACCTTGTGATTCCTAATAGTGAGGGATTAAGTCTAGCACCCTTTCCATCCTATCTCTATTTGATTTTTAGAAGGCAGATTTTGTTTCTTGCAATTAAAAACAGACAACATATACAAAATTAAAATTGTTGTAACTTTTGATTGGAAACTCAAAATTGAGTGTCATTTTTTTAAAGATATTTTTTATGCTTAATCCATTAGAAATGTCATCTCACTAAAATTATAAACTTCCTTTTTTTATTCCATTAAAATTGTCTATGCACTGACATATAAAGTGTTAAATATAGGGAGTCTAACATTAAATCAATGGGGGGTGTTGTTGAACACCCGAAATACTGAGAGGAAGGGTGAATTAGTATTCTTTGAAACCACTTAAAATTTTAAGCATTCATTCCACATAGCATATTCAATTTGTAGTAGGAAAGGAAAGCATGAAAATAACCATCAACATCACATAACACATGAACACCTGATTTTTACGTGGAAAACCCAAAATGGGAAAAACCACGATGAGGATTAGATCACAATATATTATAACTAGTTATAAGATACTAGAGAAGTACTCACTGCAGGTGGACTCACTGCCCATTGAAAGAAGAAAAGATATAAGATATTGTGGCACACAACCAAGAATTGAACTATTATTGTTTCATCTAACATATGCATGAATTATAGTTTCATTGAAACTCAAAATATAGACTTTACACACTTCATACTAATCTGCACTAACACTTTGATCTACTTTGCATTTGCTTTATACTTGCACAATTATCATCAACTATATGTCACATTACATCTCTATCTCCAAAACAACAAAAAATATCTTTCATATATATTTGCTTCATTCACAAACACCTACAACATCAATTAGGTCAGCCTAATTAGATGTAACATACAAAATATACCTTGTTGACTTATTATACACACTTCGCGCCAAGATTCAAAACTTATAAAAAATAAAAATAGGTCAGCATTGACTAATAACTCCCATATAATAGATCTACATATTAAAACTCTATAATACTCAAAAATTATTAGGTCGTCATTGGTAATGACCTAATAAATAAATTCATTAACAGTTCAACCTTAACCCAACACACGGACCTCAAAACTTCATGCCACTTAGAATATAGACACTACTGACACTTTTCAACATCTTCACAAATCTACAAAGTCAGATACCAATCTGCAGAGATGTAGATTCACCAAAACATGCACTCTGAATTGAAAATAACTGTCACTACCAAACTCGATATACTGTCACTCATAAATTTAACACAAGAAATTGAAACACTATGAAATTATGGATTTAGACTCTTCGAACAACCAAAAAAATTACATGAAAATTGTAGAGAAAGATTCTATATAGTGGACCAGTGCAGACCAAAGTACCAGATGTCTTATTTGTAGGAAATTTTGTTTTGATACTTAGCCAATTTTTCTTTCATCTATCTTCACTGGATCAAACCTTCTTGCAAATGCTTACTAGATTACCATATTTAAACATGCTCAAGCTATACAAAGTGGTTTGAGTGATGATCTTCATACCAAAATACAATGTTGACATTGATGATAACATTGCAATGCAATGTACTTATCAATCATGCTCATGTTGTCGGTAAGCATATCAATGAAAATATTCTTATTCTTCCAACAATATCCCTCTTTGTTATTGATGGAAACATGCCTTAACTATCTCCAAAAACTATTCTCCCCCTTTGACATCAAGGGAAAAAAGTGCAAAATATAATTATTCGCATATACCGAAACTCCCCCTGACATATATGTACATATATACAAGCTGACAACTTAACTGACTCCCCTAAAAAAATTGTACTAGAAAATTTCCTTATACCATCCGCATATGTACACTAAAATCTGAATAACAAATTGAAATGGATAAAAATAAATATAATCACCCAGAAAAGGTATTTTACTCTTCTAGCTTTTCAAGATGGGCTTGGCACTCTTGCTTTCCCTCTTCCCAACTCTTCTTTGTTAGGCCAAGCATTCTTCTCTGGGTCTCAAACTCCATCAAGAGTTCTTCACCATCATCCAGAGTGCTAGGTACCAGATTTAGCTTTGAATATTTTGCAACACTCAATAGGGCACTAGAATAGGTATGGACTTGGAGTCCACCAGATCCCTGAGATGATCGAACTATGTTATGATCTTTTCCTTCTGAACTTGCAGTTGGAAGAACTACTCATGTAGATTCTCAATGGCAGACCTTGTTCTTTCATCTAAGTCTTGTGTCAGATCATAGGCACTGGAAGCTTTGCCGATTTGGGACTCAATAGAGTCCATCTCATTTTTTATGACTTTTGTAGAGCCTGGCCATTTCATACAAAATTGAAATAAAAATTTGGCTTCCACCACACAAGCTTGTACACCTTTAAGATTTTCCCAATTTTTATTTTGTGTATTGGCACACTTCTCCATTACATCCATTGGTCTCCTTTCATTTATCTTTTTCTCTATTTCTTTCAATAACTTCCCTTTCAATCCACTAGCGTACTCCTTAAATGAATCAAGTAAAAACTTTAAGTTGTCCAAAATGAATACAGAATTGTCAATGGTAACATCGGGTAAGGTCTCCTACAAAACCTTTACTACCTCATCAATCATTTCTCCACTCTTCTGATGTGTCTCAATGATTTATTTCCAGGAAGATACCTAGAAAAAATCACCCAATTGAAGATTGTGAAGAGGAAAAATCTTGTCCATGTCCACATACCCCTGCTACGTTGGAAGTTTTAATAACTGGGCAAACACTACATTATATAACTTTCTACTGCATTCTCAATAGATTCTTTAAGGAATCTTTAGAGGTATTGAAAGATTCACTAGTAGTATTTACATTCTCCTCTACAACATTTTCCTTCAAATCCTTTTCCTTATTACCAATGTTAGCTGGTATCTCTACATTATTCTTCTCTTCTGCATCACCAGATGCATCCTCACACTTCTTCTCCGTAGACCTCTGCTTATCACTCTTTTCAAGAACATCTTCACTGGTAGATTGTTCTTTGTTATCTGAAGGAATGATTGTCTCTGGTTGGCCTTGATTGTCCATTTTTTTCTAAAATACTGAAGGAGGTGTTTGATGATTTTTCAAATTATCCTCCTTTGTAATTTATTCTCTGGTATCTCCTTCTTCTTCAACATTTTCCTCACCTGCAACATTTTCTTTTGCAATTCCTTCCACTTCCAGAAGAACATCATCCTGCACATTTCCTTCTTTAGTGTCATGCTCATGTTGAGCATTATCATGCTATGCTTCTTCTTATATATTCACATCCAAAGCTAGCATATCAATATGCATTTCTTTTGTGCTTCCGGAGTCATCCCTAATCTTTGAGCTAACTCTACAACCTTCTCTATTGTCTCTTTCTAGAGCCTTTCAAGATCATTCTAATCTTCGCTCATGAGGGTGGTCACCCTTTTCTTCGTTTGAAACTCTTTACTATAAAATTGATCCATTATTTATTTATTCTCTTCCAAGAGGGGTGCACTGATCTTTTCTAAAGCATAAGTTATCAAATTTGCATCTTCATTAATGACTTTCTATCTTCTCTCAAGTAATACATTCCATAGGTTTACAATATTTCTCACATCTTCTTCAAAATCAATAATGTATTTGACAATTTCTTCTACAATGGTGGATTTTTCCACTTCATCAACATTAGTGTATAATGTAGTAGTCTCTTCTAGCATTTCATTCTCCACAATCCCATTAAATAGAGCATCCAACTTCATGGGGCTATGAGTACTTACTATATCCTTTTTCTTCTTATTTTTATTATCTTCCAATGACTTTTTCTCTTTACCAGACCCTATTGTATTTTATCTCATCTGCATTTTATATCCTTCCTTCTCTTTCTCGGCCTTTGCCTCACTATTTGTGTGAACAATATTAAATATTACTTTCTTCACACTTACTTCTCCTTGTGAAGCTTCTAATTTTATTTTTGTACCAATGGTTTAGTTTCTTCTTCTTCTTCTTCTTCATCTTTTACATTTACTCCCATATACTTATCCCTTGTGGCTTTTATTTTTACCCTTCTCTTTGTAGGTCTGGATCGTTGTGGTGCCAGAGCACCCTTTTCATTTTTAGTCATTTTTGTTGTTTAATCAAAGATGTTTTCTCCTTTACTAGAGTAGTTACAGGCTCTTTTTTCTTCTCTCCTATGGCAGACTCAGTCCCGAAGGACTTGGAGGCAACCAGAGGAGTGCTATTTGTTCTACCAGATCTCCTAATGCTTGATGATCCTCCTAGTGATCCGGACATGGATTTTTCCTTCTCAACCTATTCTTTGGTGAGGCCCATTGCCTTTGCAACTATTACAGTCATCTTGTTAACAATCTTCTTTATTTTTGATTGCCTTTGATCCATGTGTACCTCCATGGATTTCTCTTCATATGTACCATACCTCTCTTCAGAGGTGTTTCTTGGCTTTCTTAACATAAAGTCCATTGAATTGTTGATTTCATCCTCTATGATTTCATATCCCATTTATGGGATCCATATGGTCCTAGGCTCAATAACTTGTATAATGCATCAATCTTTTGTTACTAAGAATGTGATGTCATTCTTGTACTTTTCTACCATGCTTTTGGTACTCTTTCTCTTGCCTACATCTTCTCTTGAAAAGTTTTGAAGAACCCCCAAAGGGAATTCTTCTATGCATCTGACTCTCCTAACCTCACGAAATTATCTCTAATTTTGTGGGATATAGGCCTATCCTTTAGCCACACTATATTTTTTTGTTCCGAGGACTTCATTCAAAAAGTAGAATAGTAAATAGATTATCAAAGTTCCAAACTTAAAAAGAACACTTAGAGTCTTTTATCTTCTGTAGATTTTCTAGAAGTTTCAATCTTAGTAGTTCACATAGATCATAATCATCTCCATCTCAACCATCTCATATGTTGTATTGATGGAAATCATGGATACAAAATTCTCTCTGTTATAGAAGTACATTTTGTATCCTATCATCATTGAATCATATTTCACTTCCAGGTTTCTTATGTCCTTTATTTTCAATGCCCTTCTATCATACTTCACACCCATTCTCTCCATGACAACCTCATTCTTCATAGACTTAATACCAGAGTTGGTCTGATTGAGCACAAACTAGTGACAACCCTAATAGCCTCTTTATTTATTAGATGCTAAATATCCAACTAGAGGAACTTATCATGAATGTGGAACTTAGGGTGTATCTCACCCACTCATCTACATAGCAAAATATGGTAAAACTATTCCAGACATCGAGCTTCTTCTCTGCCAAATTCTCAAATTCTGATTTCAACTCAAAATCATCTTCAGTGAGCTCTTTGTACCACACATCACTCAATTTTGTATGATTATATTCTTGTAATTTAACATGAATGTATGCCCTAACATCTTTTGTGTGCAAAACACCATACAGGATGTCTGAAAGCACACCATCTGGATCATCCACCAATGATTTGTCAAGATTCCATTTTAATTTAGGGAGAGGACACTTTGTAACCTCTACCACTTGTGGTGTATACATATTTTCAGTAAATTGTAAGTGCTTTCTAAAACTAAGGCAAATGAAAACTATAAATACCTTTTAAATTTCTTTTTGGCCAGGGTTTCACTTGCACCAGATATTAGTAATTTTAATCACTCCACCTCACTCTTCATCTACTCTTCTCTTCTCAAATACTCATTTGCAAATGATTTTTGATCAAGTGAAATCACTTATAACCTTTTTGAAACTGACCTAACTCTACATTGAATGCTTCATTCAATAAAGCTATCAAAACCCTAACTATGTGTACAATCAACTTTAAATGCTCTACAATCTTTTTTGATTCAATATTTTCCATTGGTTCTTTCTCCAAAGGTCAAGCATATTGACTTACACCTCATAGTTGTGTGTTGAAGCATCAACACTATTTCTCTAGCAGGGGATAAAGAATCTTATATTAATGCTCCCCCTAGTCAAAAATTTTCTTCTTAGTTTCCAAAGGAAATATCTACACCAAATGCTAGTATAGACTTAACCTTAAACTCTGTCTCTTCTCTTTCCAAATCTTGTCCATCTCTTTCTTCATCTCTACTAGATCAATCGTTTTCATTGGATAATTCATTTTTACTGGATTTTTCTTCTTCACATTCTTTCTTCTACAAAACTTAGAGATATGTCTAGGTCTACTATAATTGTAACATATGACATTATTTTGAATAGGCTTACTTCCATTCATTCTAGATTTTCATTGATTAGCTTTATGCCCAAATCCATTGCATGCATAACAACAACCATTAAAAGATTGAACCCTCATACCATTGTTATAGCCATTCATAATTTTACTTTTGCATTCATTAGCCTTATGATCAAACCTATTACATGTAAAGCAATGATTGGGAAAATATTGAACATTTTGATTCATTCTTCTTCTGCATTCCATAGCCTTATGTCAGATTTTATTGCAAGAATAATAAAAACCATTAAAATATGGGTACCTTTGTGCATTTGGTTGTCTGATAGGTGGTCTTTTGAAGTCTCTCCTTTGATTTTGGACTTGCTTGTCAATTCTCTTCTTGTTCTTCTTTTCAACCTAATTTGGAGTTTGATTTATCTTTGAGATTTCTCCTATCTCAAACCCTAATCCACCTTTGTCTTTAAATATTTTTTATTTGCAATCATTTCATCAATATTTTTAGAAATCATCTTGAATTTATCTTCACGACTCCTTGCTTTTTCAATATCTGATCTCAATGTCACAATTTATTCTTCAAGTTTTGAACATTCCTTAGATTTTCTTTTCATCTTGGATTCAAACATTCCTCAACCCTTTTTCCTTCTTCAAATTTCACTTTTAGACTAGTAATTATTTCATTGGCTTGCTTCAACTACTCATTGAATTACTTATGTCTTTCTTTGAATTTCTAGATCTTCATGAGCTATTTTGATTTCTCCATTCATGTTAACCATGCACTCTTCTTCTATAAATCCAATAGTAGTTATCTCTTTTAGAGCAGTAGGAAATCTACTAACAACCATGTGTTCAACCTCCAAGATCATCCCCAAATGATTAAGATCCCTCCAAGGAACCAAGCTCTAATACCAATTTTTGAACACCTGAAATATTAAGAGGGGGTGAATCAGTATTCTTTGAAACCACTTAAAAATTTGAACATTCATTCAACATAGCATATTCAATTTGTAGTAATAAATGAAAGCATGAAAATAACCATCAACATCACATAACACATGAACACCATATTTTTACATGGAAAACCTAAAGTAGGAAAACCACAGTGAGGATTAGCTCAAAATATATTATAACTGATTATAAGATACTACAAAAGTGCTCACTGTAGGTGGACTCATTGTCCAAGTGGACTCACTACCTACTGAAAGAAGAAAAGATAGAAGAGATTATGGAACACAACCAAGAATTGAATTGTTATAGTTGTATCTAACATATGCATGAATTATAGTTCCATTGAAGCTCAAAATACAAACTTTACACACTTCATACTGATTTACACTAACACTTTGATCTACTCTGCATTCACCTTACACACACAATTCTCATCAACTATATGTCACATTACATATTTGTCTCTAAAACACCAAAAAAGAGCTAACATATATATCTACTTCATTCATAAACACCTATAGCATCAACTAGGCCGAACTAATTAGATGTGACATACAAAATATACCTTATCAGCTCATTATACACACATACACTCTTCATGCCAAGATTAAAAACTTATAACAAGTCAAAATAGGTTTGCATAGAATTATAATAGCTCCCATATAACGAATCAATACATATTCAAACTCTGCAATAATCAAAACTTATTAGGTCGGAACCACTAATGACCTAATACAAAAAATCATCAACCCAACACGTGAACCTCAAAACTGTTACATTAGTGGTTTCCGTTGCACCAAAAGATTGACCTTTCAATGCTTGATACAATCGCCATATTTATGTAAGATCCACAGGAGGTGGTTAAGGCATGTCACAAACCCAAGCATCGTGTTGGACAAGGAAGACCAAGGGACAGACCATCTTGCAACAATCCCCCCCAACACAAGCGAGAGGTTTGAACCTATGACCTTGGCTCTGATACCAATTGTTGAATAATCAAGATACTGAGAGGGGGGGTGAATCAGTACCCACATAAACTTATTGAACAAACACCTTTAATTACTTTACAACATGTAACAAATAAGAGCAATAACAAAACATGAAATTCCACAACACAAGAACACCATATTTTACGTGGAAAACCCAATGAGGGAAAAACCACGGTGAGGATTAGCTCAAAGTATATAGTTATTTCAATACCGGTTACAAGGAGGCTCATTGCCAGATACAAAGATATCACTACTTACAAGGACTCACTGTCCAAACATGCAGGTTCACTGCCTACAAAAATTATGTAAATAAATATGGCTAACCGCTAGAGTTGAACTAATGAAGTTACACCACAAGTGCAGATTCAGTTCCTTTGATGCTCAGAGTATTCACTCGCATGACAACAGACCGATCTTCAACCTTCTATTCACACACTTTGCTTTCCACATATACACACACACACACTTCTTCTCTTTGCCTTCGCATTTGAACACATTCACCTTCAAACCATCTTATATATATATCCACATGCATCAATTAGGTTGGCCTAATTGGATGCAATTCATATTTTCAAAATGATAACTTGTTAGCTTCATATAAAGCTTTTCCAAAAGTAATTCACCCATGTCATGCAACATCATGTCAGCTAGGACCAAAGCTAGGTCTCACATATATTGGAAAATTATGTTGAGCTATAGACTAAATATTAGGTCAGCCATGATTAACTTAATACCAAAATTCAATCACAAAAATCGATGCCAATGTACCATCCAATCATATGAGAATCTGAGAGTGCATACATACATGGTTCTGGTGATCATAAGCCTTTTCCCAAAACCTTAAACCATATTGATTATCGGAGAGAATATGCGGACCAAAATACTAGATCAAATACTAGATGAGATAAGATTGATCTACACATCGGTCAAAGGTACCAGACCAACATGGTGACATCAATGACAATATAGGACTAATGTTTTGCATACTTCCAACAATCTCCCCCTTTGGCATTGATGGAAACATGTGCAAGAATTCCAATTCAAAATTCTCTAGATCTCTCTAAAATTTCTCTTCCAAATCTCCCCCCCTTTGAAATCAATGACGAAGGGTGCCAAAAAAATGTAAACATGGTGACATCCAATATTCAAAAATTATAATTCATTCAAAATTTCAAAACCTCAAAAATTTCAATCATCCAATCTTTCAAAGCTCTTTCAAATCAGAATGACACTTTTCACCTGAAATACCTTCTTGTACCTTTCTTTGATAATAGGATATAATTTCTTCCATTCAAGTACTGTAGAATCCATTCTTGTACACATACTTTCCAATAGAGCCAACAGTGTGAAAGAGGTTGACCAATCTGTAGATGAGCATTGTCTTTCACAATCTTCTGCATCAAAGAGTATTCTGGAAAGATGGTCTAATCGGACCTCAACAATTTCCTTGAGAAGCTAGAAGGTCTTCACTACATCATCCCTTTTCCTCTGCACAATGATCATTTCAGCTTGTATTTCACCAACTCTCAACCTTTGCTTTCCCTCTTTGTCTTCAAAAATATCAAACTTCTTTCCAATGTTGTTCACTTCAGGTTCAATTGCTTCAATTCTGCTTTTGAAATTATCAACTGTAGTAGGCCACCAGAGACAATAATTGTATATGTCTGACATTTATTTTATGCACTTATTCGTTTCCATGATCAATTCAGAAAGCCTCTACTTTTCTTTAGAACATCTCTTTTCAACCAAAGCTTCCAACTTGCGTCCTTCTGAACCTTCAAGCAGTATTCTCTCTTCAATTATTTCAACTAAATTTTTTGGTAGGGAATCAGAAATGATTGATATATCAATACCTTTATGAAGTAGATATTCGACTAAGGCATCATCAATTTTGAGTCTGTCAACAAGAGAGGTCGTACTACATAAATCACCAATTTTCTTCATTTTCCCTTTTATCAACATAGTCTGGATGTCATTTGGGTCAAAAGATTCTAGTCCAGACAAAGATTCTTCTTCTTCTTCCTTCTCTTCAGGAATAAAAAGATGTTCTTGGAGACAACTTTTCTTTTCTTCAATTCAGGAGGGGAATCATTAGTGACCACTTCTAGTTCTTTTGTTTCATAGGAAGAACCTTCCTCAAATCGACTCGACATAACTTCACCAGAGCTCATTACTTTCTACAACAATAAGAAAAAGTTTTTACACACATTTGTTTTATCCTCTAAACTTTCCAAGTGTCTGCATATTTGTCTTGCAACGGGAATTTCAGATTCCCACTTAACATCTTTCTTTCCCGGTAGCAAGTTCAAAATATAGAGTACCAAACATGTAAGCAAGGACCCAAAATGGAATGGGTATCCTTCTTCCAATGAAATTTGTATGTTCTCAATGAGATTTTCAAGAATTAGTCTACACAGATCAAATTGATTATTTTCTTTTACCATTGTATGCGCCTAATACACAACAATGGTTGAAGTAGAGCTATCTCAATTTCAAAAATAAAATTTATAAGAAATGCCATACACAACATACCTAACCTACGAATCGACAATAGTATCAATGAATAGTGCTTAGAGATCTTTTTCAACTCTTGTCATTTCCTCTACTTCCTTATATTTTATGGTCTTCCATCCAAGAAGTTCTCCAATGCTGCAAAGTCCAGTAACTGCTTCATCGCTTCCTTTGTAATGGGATAGGATTTACCCAATACAATGCTACCATCCTTGAATTTGCTTAAAAGGAACAAGATAAATTCTCTGTCATCAATCCAAGGGAATTCTCCCCACAAATCCAAACCTAGGGTTTGTAAGTTTTGTAAGTCACTTGGCTCCAACCCTAATTCCATCTTCTTTATTATGTGATGATTGAATTCATCCAGTTCAACTCCTTTTAATTTTAGTGTGATATTTCTACTAGATCCGTTGTTAGAAATTTCCATTATAGCTCTTAACTTCTTGAATTTCAATAAGGATTTATTCTATTACCTTCCTCAGTAACTGTGAGAGAGAAAATTTCATTGCTTGCTTTCGAATGCCCACAAAGATCTCTCAAAGGGCTCCAAATCGCTTCAGAAATGTTGCAAGAGGGTTCCAAGTCGCTCTACAAATCCTTCGAATGCATTTGATGATCAAAGTGATTTGTAAAATTTCCTTTATACACCATCATTTTTCCCTAACTCACATTAATTGTAAAAATCTAACAAAACTTTTCTTCCACTCTATTGAGAAACCCTAATTCACTCTGCACAAGAACATGCTCACTCTTTTTCTTCTGGTTTCTTTTACATCACCTATGTCTTGTTATTCCTTACAACATATCCACGTGCCAACATCCAACACGCTATACTTCCAAGGGTTTAATTGATTTTCTGATGAAGCTCCCCCTAAGACCATGCTGGATCTAATTCCTAGAGGATTCATCTGCACCAGATGAGGGTACAAATGCATTTGTAGTCTCTGATTCTTCTTTATTTTTCCATATCTTGCTCATTTCCTACTTAACCTTATTAATAATTTTCACTGGTTCATCATCTTCCATTAGAGCAGACTACTTTTGGACACACCATCTTGCAATAATCCCCCCAGCACAAGTGAGGGGTTTGAACCTATGACCTCAGCTCTGATACCAATTGTTGAATAATCAGGATATTGACAGGGGGGTGAATCAGTATCCACATACACTTATTGAAAAAAAACTTCATGCCACTTAGAATATAGATTCTACTAACACCTATCAACATCTTCACAAATTTGGGAAGCTAGATACAAATCTACGGAGAGATGCAGATTCACCAAAACATGCACACTAAACTGAAAATAATTGTCACTACTAGACCCTATACACTATCACTCATAACTTTAACACAAAAATTGAAACACTATGAAATTATGAATTTAGAATCTTCTAACAACCCAAAAAAATACATGAAAATTGTAGAGAAAGATTCTATACAAAAGACCAGTACGAACCAAAATATTGGATGTCCTATACACAAGAAATTTTGTTTTGACACAACCAATTTTTCTTTCATCTATCTTCACCGGATCAAACCTTCTTTCAAATTCCTACTAGACTACCATATTCAAACATGCTCAATCTATAAAAAATGGTTTGCATGATGATCTTCATATCGAAATACAATGTTGACATCAATCACAACATTGTAATACAATGCACTTATCCCTCATGCTCATGTTGTCGATAAGCATATTGATGACAATCTTCTTGTTCTTCCAATAGGTGTTGAGTGTTGTGAACTTCCTACTTTCATTTTGGTTCTTAATATTTTTGTTTTCATTTCTAAAAGAATCAATTTATAGCATGGATTCAAGTCATTTTGTTATGCCAATAACACCCTTTTACTATCATGATTAGAAACTAAAAGTTTAACATGTGTAAATAAAAAAGGATTGTATAGGGTAACAATTAGCAATGAGAAAGAACCTACTACTAAGGAAGCTAAAGATAAAAGGTTTAACGTGTTATCAAGCCTTTGGATTTTTGTGCTTGAATGTATCTCCTAAATTTATCTTTCATGTAGAATCATTGAATACAATTGTAGACACCAAAATTATTCCGATTGATATCGTGCACTTGATCTTGATCTACTAACATCATTTCTTCATAAATCACTTCTTTACTAACCAGTTAATTAAATAATCTTATTTAATTAATTCATCGCAATTCCTCTTTTAATTAAATAAATCATTTTATTTGATTAAATCATTATCTTCGTTTAGTTAAATAAATCATTTTATTTAATTAATCCTATTATTCCTCTTTTAATTAAATAAATCATTCTATTTGATTAAATCATTATCTTTGTTTAATTAAATAAACTATTTTATTTAATTAATCATATTCCCTCTTTTGATTAAATAGATCACCTTTATTTGATTAAGATCTAATATTACCCCTTTTAATTAAATAAATCAAATTTTATTTAATTAAATCTAATTCCTCTCATTTTGATTTAAATAAATCCAAAAATCTAAGTCAAATGTGAAATCAAAATAATTTCCATCTAAGTTAATTAAATCCTAATTAACTATAACTCTAATCCATCAAATCCTCTAGATTTTGCAACTTGCACATGAAAATCAATTTAATTGATTTATAAATTCTTTTATTTTCATTCAAAAGGGGATCTCATTTGGAATATTCCTCCAATTTGAAATCTCCCTCCAAAAGGACTTCTCCCGCAACATGGTATTAAAGCCTCTTACAAGTTTTTTTTCTTGAGCCAAGTGGCATTAACTCCTCTTCCACAAGCCATCTTTTAAATTTCAAATTTCCACCTAATTGCATTTATTGACACATTGATCAAAATGTGCTCCACCCCTCTTCAATAACATGTTGACAAGTGGCACATTGTTATTGGTTCATCTTTAATCTCACATCCTTCATGTTTCTCATTTCCCCATCCTTCTTTCTTATAAATAGAGAGCTTATCTATTGATTTGGGATCCACAACTTTATGAAAGATTACTATTTACAGATTTGACCAAGTTCATCCACCATCTTCATCCAAGTTTTCATAGTTTTCATCAATCTTAGCTAGGTTATTGACAAATTTCATCAAGGAGCACACAATCATCATCAAGTTTATCAAAGATTTGCAAGGAATTGGGAAAGGGCTTCTTTCCACATCAAATAAGCACCAATTCTCCAATGGGATGCTGGTTTGAATGTTTTGAACAAGATTCATTAGCTTTCATTTGATCATTTTACTTTGTTTCTTGTTCATTGTGTTTGAATGAATTGCATGAGAAAATGTTTGTTTTAGATTTGTTTAATGACTAAAATTGTGTTGTTTGATGATGTTTGAACAGGTCTAGACCAACCATTCACATTTTGGAGTTAGAAGGAGGGCACAAATCTCAAAATTAACACGTTTTTTTAATCATTTCTGTTGTTTTTCTCTCTTTTTTATTTTTCCAAGACACAGAGCGACAATGGGCCAAATAGCGATGCCATCGCCGTCTTTGTTTTTACACAAAGCGACACTCAAATCCTTAAGTAGCGACGTTGAAGTCTCAAATAACGATGCTGAAGTCTCAAATAGCAACGTTGATCATGTTTAAATGACGACGCCATTGTTTTTTTGCTTTTATTGTCAATCTTAAAATGGCCATATCTTGGTCATGCAAAGGTTTTTTTCAAAGCTTTTTTTTTTGAAATGGGGTAGAATTTCATAAGCTATCTAATGGTGTAGGTTTTTCTCAATTTGGATAAAGTTATTTTTTTTTAAATTTTCACCTAAAGTCGAATCACATTGTAACTTGATCTAAGTTTTAGGGTTTCTATGCTTAATCATTCATCTAACCCTCATATCTTCTTGTTTCTTGATTTCATCTAATATTTGGAGTTTGGATTGTAGGTTTTAAAGGATCATGGATTATGGAAGTGAAAGAAAAAGCACTTTATACTCATTATAACTCATTATAATAGTGTTTTTAAATACTCATAGGAAAATAACCTATCATATATTTTCCTTGCATGCTTTATGACCAATTAGGATTATTTTGGGCATAAAATTAACCTACAACTCAAGCTTTTTCAAATTTGGTTAAAAATAACTTTAGACACTTACTAGCTTCTCCATTTGGGTTAAAATTGAACAAACAACTTTCACACTCAAATTTGGTGCTCTAAAAAGAACTCACTATTATTTTTGAGGGCTAAAAATAACTTGTCTTTGTCTTGTTTTGTAATCTTCTTTACAAACTCTTGTCATTCGAATGCATATGCACTTCTCTCGCACTTCATGGTGATCTTGAGAATCAAAAGCATTTTAGTGACATTAGGTTGTCTAAAATATTGCCTCTACACTTCAAATTTGGGTTTTAAAATTGAACAAAACATGCGAGTGTGAATAAACGGCATTGTATGTGCTCCCGCCTAAATGTGTTAGGTGGTCAAACTACAAATGCACTTCTTCACTATTGTTTATCCTTAGAGAGTTTGCCTTGGTGGGAAAAAGTACTCACCCCAAGGGAACACCTCAAACCGATAACGAGCCAAATGCCAAGCTACTCCCAACCATAAGGTCCAAAATTTAGATTGGGAAAACTCACATTTTTTGTATCATTGAGGTTTGTAGGAGATAATGCTCCCATGTATGGATTGTATAAATGTGAGTTTTCCCAATGATACAACAAATGTGAATTTTCCCAATCTAAATTTTGGACCTTATGGTTGGGAGTAGCTTGTCATTTAGCTCATTACCAATTTGAGTCGTTCCCTTTGGGTGAGTAATTTTTCCCTCCAAGGTAGACTTTCTAAGGGTAAACAATAGCAAAGAAGTTCATTTGTAGTTTGACCACCTAACGCATTTAGGCGGGAGCACACACAATGCCTTTTCTTCACACTCGCATATTTTGTTCAATTTTAAAACCCAAATTTAAAGTGTGGAGGAAATATTTTAGAAAACCTAATGCCACTATGCTTTTGATTCTCAATATCACCATGAAGCACGAGAGAAGTGCATACACATTCGAATGGCAAGAGTTTGTAAAGAAAATTACAAAACAAGACAAGACAAGTTCTTTTTAGCCCTCAAAAATAATAGTGAGTTCTTTTTAGAGCACCAAATTTGAGTGTGAAAGTTGTTTGTTCAATTTTAACCCAAATGGAAAATCTAGTAAGTGTTTAAGATTATTTTTAACCAACTTTGACAAAGCTTGAGTTGTAGGTTAATTTTATGCCCAAATAAATATTAGTTGGTCCTAAAGCATGAAAGGAAAATATATGATAGGTTATTTTCCTTTGAGTGTTTAAAAATACTATAACAATGAGTATAAAGTGATTTTTCTTTCACTTCCATGCTCCATGATCCTTTAAAACTTGCAATCCAAGCTCCAAATGTTAGATGAAATCAAGAAACATGAAGATATGAGAGTTAGATAAATGATTTAGCATATAAACCCTAAAACTTAGACCAAGTTACAATGTGATTTGACTTTAGGTGAACATTTTAACTCTATCAAGCTTGAGGAAAACCTACACCATTAAATAGCTTATGAAATTCTACTCCATTTCAAAAAAAAGCTTTGAAAAGGACCTCTGTATGACCAATATATGGCCATTTTAAGATTGACTATAAAAGCAAAAAACCAATGGCGTTTCCATTTGAACATGATCAACGTCGCTATTTGAGACTTCAACGTCACTATTTGAGACTTTAGGGTTGCTATTTGAGGATTTGAGCATCGTTTTGCTAAAAAAGTGTTGCTTTGTGTAAAAATAGAGATGACGATGACATCAATATTTGGCTTAGAATCGCTTTGTGTCTTGGAAAGACAAAAAAGAGAAAAATGATTGAAATGACCAAAAAACGTGTTAATTTTGAGATTTGTGCCCTCCTTCTAGCACCAAAATGTGAATGGTTGGTCTAGACCTGTTCAAACAACATAATGTTAGTCATTAAATGAATCTAAAACAAATATTCCCTATGTAATTTATTCAAACACAATGAACAAGAAACAAAGTAAAATGATCAAATGAAAGCTAATGAATCTTGTTCTAAACATTCAAACCAACATCCCATGGGGGAATTGGTGCTTCTTTGATGTGGAAAGAAGCCCTTTCCCAAATCCTTGCAAATATTTGATGAACTTGATGATTATTATGTGCTCCTTGATGAAATTTGTCAATAACCTAGCTAAGATTGATGAAAACTATGAAAACTTGGATGAAGATGGTGGATGAACTTGCTCAAATTTGTAGATAGTAATCTTGCATAAAGTTGTGGATCCAAAATCAATAGAGAAGCTCTCTATTTATAAGAAATAAGGATGGGGAAATGAGAAACATGAAGGATGTGGGATTAAAGATGAACCAATAACAATGTGCCACTTGTCAACATGCTATTGAAGAGAGATGGAGCACATTTTGATCAATGTGCTAATAAATGCAATTAGGTGGAAATTTGAAATTTAAAAGATGGCTTGTCGAAGAGGATGTGGAAGGGGAGTTAATGCCACATGGCTCAAGAAAAAGACTTGTAAGAGGCTTTAATGCCATGTTGGAGGAGAAGTCCTTTTGGAGGAAGATTTCAAATTGGGGGAATATTCCAAATGAGATCCCCTTTTGAATGAAAATAGAAAAATTTATAAATTGATTAAATTGATTTTCATGTGCAAGTTGCAAAATCTAGAGGATTTGATGGATTAGAGTTAGAGTTAATTAAGATTTAATTAACTTAGATGGAAATTAGTTTGATTTGACATTTGACTTAGATTTTCGGATTTATTTTAAATCAAAATGAGAGGAATTAGATTTAACTAAATAAAGTTTGATTTATTTAAGTAAAAGGGGTGATGTTAGATCTTAATAAAAAAATGGCGATTTATTTAATCAAAAGAGGGAATATGATTAATTAAATAAAATTATTTATTTAATTAAATGCAGATAATGATTTAATCAAATAGAATGATTTATCTAATTAAAAGAGGATTAATAGGATTAATTAAATAAAATGATTTATTTAACTAAACGAAGATAATGATTTAATCAAATGAAATAATTTATTTAATTAAAAGAGGAATTGTTATGAATTAATTAAATAAGGATTATTTAATTAACATTTTAGTAAAGAAGTGATTTAGGAAGAAATGTTGTTTGTGGATTAGGATCGAGTGCACGATATCAATCAGGATAATTTTGGTGTCTACATTTTGCCCATCTTTGAAGCAATGTACCTCCTGTGTTGGTTCAAAGAATAACCTTGCTGAGATCAAAAGTCAAAATTATCTAATTTTTTCGGATGCCTCACTGTTGCCCCAACATAAAGAAGTACACTGGTACATTACAAAAAATGAAGTTTTTCTTCAATTGGATTTTTTTGGGGGAAGATAGATGAAATGAAAGGTCATTTAAGAAAATGAGCTCATAAGTTTGAGTCCCATATCCTTTGACACACTATAGGACTTCTTCACTAATTTCAAATTATATAGGTTGTAGTTAAAAGAATATGGAACATAGAAGAAAAGAGTATTGTTAATTCTGTAAATAATCTCTAAACTAGGTCCTAGATATTTATATTTGTATCTACTTTATACTTCACCGAAAGGGCTCTTTGAACTACATGGAAGATGCATTATTTAGATAAATTCATTGCCAACTTTACTAGGGAGAAGGATAAGTTAATACAAATGGGCACATTGAAGCCTTTAAAACCACAAGCCCTCTTTATTGGGAATGGGAAACAACAACCTTCTAAAAAACATGAGAGAAACAAAACACTCAAAAGGACAAAGAGACCAAGAAAGAACAAAAATCATAATCTTCCAAAACCAACACTAAAATTTCTTCAAATCAAGGGAAACCTAAGTGAACCACCAAAAATGGATATACTAACAAGGGAAAGAGGATTCCCTTTACTAGGCCCCTAGGGTTTTTCACCTAGGAGCGCTTGGTGTAGGAATGACACTCTTTCCACTTTGATGATTTGGTTATTTTTGGTGGTTGCATTCAAATGAAGGATGGGTTGATTAGGGTTGTTGTTGTGTGTGAGAAGTGTGGTTGAATGCTGGAAATGAAATAGAAATAATCTAACTATAAAATATAAATGAAATCAAATGTAAACTAAATACACCTAAACTATATGCCCTAAATGTATGCAATCCGAAAGTAAACTAGAAAATGCAGAGATGGAGCACCTAGAAATGGAGAGTTGTGGATGAGAAACCCCAGTTTGTTCTAGAATCTGCTTGAAATGTGCAAAGGGACACTTACGCCAGAATGGGCAACCTAGTCCTTCTCTCGGGAAATTCTACCAGATTGGGTTTCGAGGAAAAAGGTACCTAGAAATACCAAAACCCTTTTTTCAAGCGCAATACAGGGACAAGGTCACCAATAGTGGTGACCTAGTCCTCCTGGTAATTTTGGGAGCCTGAAGGTTTGATTATGTGGGTCCCCACCTGTACTTTCCTTTTCTATAGAAGCCCATTTCCGAATCTCTAGAAAATGACCTGCAACTTGTCCTTTTGCTTCTCCTAGGGTTTGGTGTCTTGAGTTTACTTGAATGGAATGATTGTACCCTCTTCAATACTTTATTCCTTGCCAAATGTAAGTACAACCTACAAAGCACATGCAAAGACAAAGATAATGTTGGGGTTAGGGAATAAGGGTTTGCCTAAGTCAAACCCCTTTGATGGTAACTTAAACCCAAATGAGAAACAATGAAAGGAAAGGATGCTTGAATGATGAACTCAATACAAACACTTACCAAACCTTTAGTTGTTGAAGTGTGCAATATACAAGAACCAACTCCAATGGAGGTTGCTTGAGATTCCTTTGTGCTTGATTTCTTGCTTGGGAAGCTTGAGTGCAAGAGTGATTGAGAGGATACAAAAACTGAGCTTAGGAGAGGATAAAATGAAGGTGAAAACCCTTATTTATACAAGATATGCCCTAATTTCTTGAAAATGTCACATGATAGGCCGACACTAGGGTTTTGGAGGTAAATTCCCATTAATAAATTGTTTAAATTTTGAATTTTAAGCCAAAGGGACTAGGTCGGCCAAGGTGGCAACCTAGTCCACTTGGGAAAATTCAAGTGGTGGTCAGGAATAAATGGTGTTAAATTAAGTTTATTAGGTTTACCTCCCAAAACACACTTAATTGGGCCTAAAATTACATTAAGGGGACAAATTAAAATAATAGAAGGGTTAAGTTAGTGATGACAAACCTAGAAAAGTGTGAAAATGCATTACAACACCTTACAACACTTTGGCACAAGGCTTGGAAAGGGGTAAAAGGGGGTTATTTAGGTGAATTGTGTTGAAAGGGTCTTAGAAAAGTGGGAATATGTCTTACAACACTTCACAAAACCTTTTTAAAACATTTTTAGATTGTTGTTGATTTTCAAGCATTCAAGACTAAATCAAGGCAAAACAAGGCCAAAATCCAAGGGAAAAGGCCCAAATGAGTGAAAAAGTGTCAAAGACTACAATTTTTTGTGACACATTTAGCCCCCACTTTAGTGAGAGGATGAACTTACTTCAAAATCACACTAAAATACCCAAGTCATGCATATCAAGAGGGATCCAATGTATTCATGCTAGTAAGGTGAGATAACATCAATCAAGAGGGATGATCAAGCCCCTAGGATCAAGATCCCATGGCAAACCAAACATAAGCACAAGAGATCACACAATAAGTGATGTGAAAGAGTGAAGAGAGAGTCGGATCAAGATTCGACCTTTTGTCCAACTAGTTGTAGATGAGATCTAGGCTGTTTGTCCGGAAATAAAGAGGGTACTCACTCTGGGACGATGAGACTTTCGGTTGTCCGCTGGGTGAGAATGATAAGAATGGTGAGAAACATACACTCGATTGGTATGTACTCACACATTTACAAAGGTGGCTATGGGAAAAGTCATGCCGCTAGTTGGGCTTCGTGCTCAACCATACCAAAATTATACCTCCTAATAACTTTGATAAGGCACCAAAAAAGACAAGGGTTGTAGTTCATGAGACAAGCAAAGCCTTGGATGCTTAGAACCTATGAACAAGTGCAAGATGGCACCAAAGGCATGCAATTTGTGTTATGCAAGGTGGCCATGCATGCACAATGCAAAAATGCTACATGTAAAAATGGAAAACTGCAAAAATATAAAAATGGATGTTCAAAAGAGTCTTGTTTAGTTCATGTGAGGTCTTTTACTTAGGTAAAATTGTGTCTAGTATCTCCAAGAGAGGACCTATTGAAGGATAGAAGATTCACAACTTAGGGGATGTAGTGCATCACATCATGCCACTAAGAGGAATGTAATATGACAAGTCACACTTATGAAAGGCATTACACCGAATGTCATCCACAAAATGAGAAAATGCATCATGTGAAGTGACAAGGCTGCACTAGGAAGCAAGGACAAATAAAATCAAATGCAAATGAAAAATAAATAATGCCAATGTATGCCCCCACTTTAAAGGAATTACTACACACCGTTTTGTGAGAAATTGCTTTAAAGTGGAGAAAGGCAAAAATACAAAAAGAAGGAAAGGGACATGAGAGCCTACATGGAAAGCCCTATGTCAAGTGATATGTTTCCAAGGAAGGCTACGCCATGTAAAAGAAAATGAAAAGAAAATGGGGCTGCCCCCAAAATAAAAGACCACAAACACATAAGCGATCTATGGATTTGGGGTCAGTATGTTCGTTGCTGCAATATTTTGTGTAGAGAGCTCAGAACTATCATCATCTCCCCAAATACATAAAACTAGAAGGACACAAAGAGAATGAAAACAAATGAAAAGAAAGAGTCATTTTTGGGTCAAAATGGAAGAGACGTAGGGTGTCTCGATGCTTTGCATCGTCCCCAAAAGGACAACAAAAGTAAAATAAAAAGACAAACAAAAAAGGAGCCTTTTTTTAGAGTCAACATGAAGGAGACATTGCGGTCTCAATGCCTTGCATCATCCTCAAATGGAAGGAAAAAGGAACAAAAGAAAAGGAAAAGAGTCCATTTGGGTCAACATGAAGGAGACATTACGGTCTCAATGCCTTGTGTCATCCCCAAAGGAAAGGAAAAAAGGAAACAAAAAGGAAAAGAGTCCATTTGGGTCAACATGAAGGAGACATTGCAGTCTCAATGCCTTGCATCATCCCCAAATAGAAGGAAAAAATGGAAAGCAAAAAGGAATGTACGACATAGAGAATAATGAAGATACATATAGAAGAATTTCACCAAGAGTGGGGGAATATCAAACATGACAATACGAGGAACACATGTCACATAAATGCAAAAAGAAAAGAAAAGACTAGTAAGGCACATGTGCGTCACTCAACAACTCATCTACCTCACAATCTTGCTCAGTATAGAATTTAGGTGGGCAACTAGCTAGTGGTACAACAACAATTGTTGAACTAGTGTCAAGCTCAATGCTTATCCTAGGAGAATTTTCATGTATGCTCATGGAAGAGGAAAATAGTGAATTCAAAGTGTGGTGTACCTCTTCGTCTATCCTAGCATTCTCATCATCATCATCATCTAAGTTGATGACAATGGTAGGTCTAATGACAATATCAGTGGTGGCATGCAGGATTGGTGTTGATGGAGGTATAGGATCAGGTTATGGAGGTGGGGGAGGAGGGTCATCAAGCACTATTTCAGGTAAAGGTGGATCATGGTTTTCAATGTTGGCTTCATCACATGATTGGTGAGCAAGAGCACTATGGTGACGTCTATGTTCTATGGCTTCTTTATTCCTTTTTGTTCTTTTGTCAAGTGGTATTGGGGAAGGAGTGGGCTGATCCACCATAGGTTGTTTATCATTCCTAGGGGGAGGGATGGGAGGAACTATAGGTGGCTCATTCACTTTCTCCTTAGCTTTATACACTTGCTTGATGCGAGGGGGAATGATAGAATTATTGTCATGATCCCTAGGCCTCTTGGATGATGTGGGGGAGGTTTTAGGTGTGGGTTGGTTAGGCATGTCAGAGTTGGGTTGCAATATAGCTTCATCAAGGATAGGTGATTTTGAGGTAGAAAGGGGTATGTTGTGGAGAGAGAGCTCAAAGATTTTATTTGCTTTAAACTTCTAGTAGGCAATGAAAAAAAATCTCGTCTAGGGGTGATAGGTTCCATGGGCTCAGGCCAAAAGGCTTCCAAACAAAAATTTCCTTTAGAAGATAGAGGATTGAAACCACTATGGTGAATAGTGAATATTTTGTTGTCAATAGGGAACTTCACACATTTGTGAATAAAAGATGGGACCAATTTCATTGAATGAATCCATGGGTGGCCTAGTCGTAAACTAAATTGGTCTGATTGTGGAATGATAGAGAATGCCACATCCAATGTCTTAGGACATATTTGCAATGGGAGTGTGATCGATCCAATCATAGGTCATGTGAAACCATTATGTGTTTTGATCCATGCAGTCAGTCTATTATAAACATCTTGAGCAATGTCATGTAATACCAAAAACTCTTCAGTAATCACGTTCTCACCATACGCAAGATCTATGAGTATCCCATCAGTGGGATTATCATAGATTCTACCGGCTATATAGAGAGGACCATCGAGAAGGTTTTTGAGTAAATATTGAGATGTAAAAGTAATATCAGAAGATGTTTTGGTATGGCCCTTACGAAAAATGATGTCTATCACACCCACCATCTCATCCATAGGGTTGACATGGGTGGTAGTCAAAAGAGAATCTGAATGAGCATGCTTTGTGTAAACATTCATAACATTAGTTTGTGAAGTTTTTCTAGCTTTGACAAAGGAAATATTGTGTTTAGGCATAGGGTTGGTAAAAATATGTAATTTTTGGTTGGGAGGTGCCACGCACTTATTATTTTTATCGTTGGTACCGGCAACAGATAGATGACCCGAGTCAATTAGGTCTTGCACAAGGTGCTTGAGATGCTTGAATTGTTCACTATCATGTTTGTTATGTCGATAAAAATAACAGTAAGTAGTGGAGTTATAGGATGGAGGTAACGAATTATTGGGATCGAGAGTATGGATAAGAGGTAAGGATATCATTTTTTTTTGGAGTAATTGAGTCATGGTGTTATGGAGGGTATCAGTTAAGGGTGTAAAGGTTCACTTAGGATCCCCATAATTGAAGGGCACAACAAACCTAATAGTGGCTACTTGGTTATTGGCAGGTGGAGGGGTTTGGGATGGAGGGTTAAATTGTAAAAACCCTTTGGTTGGTTTTCAGAATGGTTGACAGTTAGGTTGGGTGGAAGCATCAGATTTCTCAACTCTACTAGAAGTGGATTGTGTATCACAACTACTAGTGGAGTTGTGATAATCACAGAGTGCTTGGCACAAGTGCATGAAGGAAGGGAATTTCATGAGGGTGAGATTGTATTGGAGAGGTGTTAATAGGTTTTCAGTGAACATCTTTTGCAGATGGGTTTCATGCATCTTGACATCGATTAAGGAATAAAGTGCCTCATAACGAGAGATAAAGTTTGTTATCTTCTCGTCAATGTCTTGCTTGCATCTCATGAGATTGGCCAAGGTTTTCTTAGGGGTCATGTGGAATTGGAAGTGGTTTATGAAGGCATCCACCAATTCATTGAAGGAACTAATGGAATTGTTGGGTAAGGATGAAACGAAGTCTAAAGTGGCATCTTTGAGGGTCCTAGAAAATAATTTAGTGAGCGACTTGTCATCAAGAGAAAAGTCACTACATAAGGCAGTATAAGCATGAACATGATTAGAAGGGTCACCCCTCCCTTTGTAATTCTTGAATCTAGGAATTTCTACTCCCTATAGCAAGGGGGTGCATAGTATATCTAGGGATAATGGATTGGTACAAACATAGTAGGTGGGTGAACCATGTTGACTTTGGTTGATAGTTGAGATTTTTTGTTGTATGGAGGTGATAGTGTGAAAAATTTGTGTGATAAGGGGATCAAAGGAAGGGAAATTTGTGATGGGGTGATGGTGGTGGAAGGGGAAGTGGAAGGGATGTGAATAGTAGGGATGGTGGAAGAGGTTAAGGGATGTGATGCCACAAGGGAAGTAGGAACACTAGTAGGAATGTCGAGGGAAGGTACTACATGACTAATTTGTTGCATGGTTTTTTTCACACTAGGAGATGCATAAGTGGGGATGGAAGCTATGGTTGAGGGGGGAGGACTGGAAGGTCCTCCTTAACCAACCATAAGGGTGGGTGAGTGAGATACCCTAGGTGTAGAAGGGGCATGTTTTTGGTATATTTCCGCTATCCTCTTCATAACACCTAGGTCATCATCACGGTCAAGCAGGTGGTGAAGGTTATCTATGGTAAGGATGGTAGTGCCCGATATGTTTTCAAGGCTTAGGTCATGTTGAAGGTCAACCAAATTAGCATGGATGTGCAATATCTTGTTATATTAAAGGTCATCAGCTTTTTTGTCACCATGTGTGTCTCCTAGGAGCAAAGAGTTGCTAAGGATGGTCTCTAAGCCTAGTGTAATTGTTACCTATTTTTAGCTATAACTCAAAACAGGTAGAGCTGAATTGCATTCATCATTGAACATACATAAGTGATTACAAAATTTTCTACTAAGTGTTCATTGCTGAAACAAATCTGATTACTTTTGAATTTTAAGTATTATTATGCAAGTAATTGTAACAGAAAAATCATAAAATTGCATAATGTAATGTTGTTTTTATTCATATTGTAAAAACCAAAGTCCCACACAAGTCGTGGGAATAACTTGATTTGATTTTCATATTCAAATAATGAATACAAGAAAGAAAAGTATACCACACAACTGAAGATAATATAGATATAAGGGAGAACGTGGTTCATCATTTCCTAGAATGATGAATCGTTGTAACACTTGAAGCCTTCAGTTGTCGTGTCTCCAAGTTGCAGTAGCCCCAAGCTCCAAATGCATCTACGAGATTTGATAAAGCTGGTGTTAGAGCAATGCAAAATCGCATCCTACCTCATGCCTATATTACCAACAAAGATATAATACACATTCATTTAGGAATTCATTACATGATTAAGTCATCAGAGAGACAAGTATTCAAAGAGCACAAAGTTCAATGCAATCTTTCAACTTCAATTATTTTGCTAACATGTTTGTTCACTATGCAAGTATAGGAAAATTCATGTAGATGATTCACTATTCGAGTTTTAGCATGTGGTGTAAAATGTGGCTCCCATAAGGGTAGATCCCGACATGCTATTTCAGGAGGAAAATACAGGAAACAATAAAAAGTTGCTTCATCTAAATCTGTTACATGAGAGCATCATATCAAGAACAGACATGAATAGGACTGTTGTCACAAAAGAGTACATGACAAATTGGAACAAATGATTTAAAGCTGCCCCAAGTCATGAAGATTCATAAAGGCATAAGACTTCTCCTTACATACCATTCTCACAGAGGAATAATTCAAATGGTTCTTCTTATGTCAAAAATTCAAGATATACTACAAGGAACCACTATTTGAATTGTTACTAACTGGAAGACTCAGAACAACAGATCTCATGTGCAAATTTTGAAGAAATAGTGAAACAGTGAATAATACTTTCGAGTGATTATATTGGAACAACAATGTCAATACATTTAATCATTTATCAGGAGAAGCAACTATGATGCAAGGAAAAATAAATATAGTCCTATAAATTGTAGTAAGTCAACCACCTTTTCAAACTTGAACAGTTATATATTAAAAGGACAAGGCTATATACACTAAAAGTGGACAGTCACAAATCCAATACTCGGTTTGAAGGAACAAGAGCATACTACCCCAACACAATGAGATGAATGCATTTTTTAAGAGAGTAAGTTTGTTTCAGAAAGGAAGGAAAATTGGCATTCATGGTCCTTACATGATAGTCATTATTCAAGGGCAGCCACAGGTCAAACTCAAGGGACAATCATGCATAATGTAAGGGTGATAGTCCTTTGGCATAAAGAGGGAGGCTTCAGCATGAAGAAATCAACATTTGATAGAAAAACATGGTGATCACATTATCATATGGGTTTGATCACAGAGAATGGATTTTAAAAGATAGTAAAAAGGGCTTGGGTCCTCTTAACAAATTCATGACAGTCATTACGGATACAACCATGTACAAGGTAGTCTAAAAGCTTTGAAAAGTTTAGCATTATTTCTCATGCCACAGTCACAATTAGTTGAAGAGGACAATTGTCACTACAAACAAAGAGAAAATATATATCATTCATCAAGAATTTTTTCTCATGATCAAAAGAATAGAAAATTAGTGAAAATGCAAATATAGTGCACTGCTAGCTATGACAATGATCGAATTAACACTTTCTCAGTCATGAAAGGATGCAGAATAAGCAATATATAATAGGCCAAGAGAATAAGAAAAGTGCAGATTTAAGATGAAGAAGAAGGAATCGGATTTAACAAATCATCAAAGTTTGGTCACATCATTGATACAGGAGGTCTGCAACAAGTGGGAGAAATAGATTCTAAAGTCATAGAGCAACTCTTAGAGTTTTTCCATACATGTTTTAGAACTAGCATGCCTAAGAGAAGGCCCATGATAGTCTAAGATATTCAAAGTATGCACAGGCAGGTGACTTTCAACAACATAGAAGAGTAGTCCTTCAAAGCTGCAGAGCTATCGACATAACAACCAACTCAGTGATCAAAGCATGGAGGACATCCTTTAAGTAAAGGATAAATAAAGTAAATAGACATATATTCAAACAAAAACTTACAACCTATTGAGTGTTTTGGACCTAGATCTTACAAATGAATTATATGCATATGAGAAAATAAGATTTTCCTTTTCTTATACACTGCAATGTGGAATCTACAAAATTTGTTTCACAGTTATAGTATCAAGTAGTATTTTTCACAAGGGAAGAATTATTTATTTCTATCTTTTCTCGTCTTTTCAAGATGCAAGGGTAAAATTAGACATATAGGTGCACTTTATAATTTTCTTCCACCATTTCTAGAAAATCCCTCATTAAACACATGAAAAATTTGCAAATCCAGAGGCTTTGGGGTTTCAAAGAAGAGTTTCATGAGTTTTGGAGAAATGTTAGCCATTTTCGTTAAGGAAACCATGACCCCACAAGGTTTATAGAACCCAGAAAATGGATATACAACCAAAGAAAAGGCAAATAGACAACAAGAGTATGGAAGCAGCCATATAATATGGCATATGGAGATTTTGACAACAAATGCATGGAAATACAAAGATACATATTCATTCTTGTAGCATTCTAAGCTCAAATTGAGTTTTTTCCAACAGAAAGATAAATGATAAGTGCTCTTTTTGAAGGTTGTAAACTTATCGTCACTTTATTTCTATGAAGAAATACAGTGAAACCCGTGGCATGTAAAGCTTTATAAGATCTCCAATGGTGGCTCAAAGAGTATAAGAAGCATCAACAAAGAATGGAGAACCAAAATACATCAGAAAAATAATGTATGGCCGCGCCTTGAAGCCTGAAAAATACTTCAAAATGGAGAGTGATGTCCAAATTTGTGGCAAAAGAAATACTTACCCATACATTTCTGTAAGATTTCTTTCATAAAATCTAGAAATGACAGAGGATTTATAGGTTCAAGTAGCTGAAACCCTTCATGGCAGTGTAGCATGGTGAGGCTTCTCAAACAAGTCAAGTGAGGAGTAAAATGAGTGATTAGGGTTCCTTATCCCTAATCTCTTTTGCACAAGCTCAATGGGGATTTTTGACTTTTTTTAAACACAAAATCATTATGTTTTATTTTCCCCATGGCCTTATCAAAATTCATGATACTTCATAGGGTGCTAAGTGTGGATGTTGCATGGAGGGGAGTTATAAGGGGTGATTTTACTTTTTTGCAAAATATTTTATTTTTTTCCCTTCTTAATATATACTTTGTAAAAGTTGTTCTCAATGGAGTTGAGGATTTTCATGTCTTTCAGATTCCATCCAAAGGGGCACTTTTGAGTTACATCTAAAGTTGCAGAAGCATTTCTTGAAGACTTTTTGGGTCAACTTACATGCATATCCATTTTAAGATGGTGGAGGTCCTGTTTTCATTAGTTATGGCCCTCTTTTCATGTAGTTTTAATCTTTGCTCATGAATATGATATTTTGCACTTTCAGTTTACCTTCAGTGCCACCTCCATGCATTTTGTTGACTTTTAGTCAACTCAAGGGCCAGTTTTGAGTCACAGTTCAGTTATACACAATATATGGTAGAGTTTTGAGTTGTGTAAACTCGGCTCACTTCAGTGGTGGGCCCTCTTATCGAGGATTTTTCTTTTTTCTCATGAAAGAGGTTTGGAGGAGGATATTTTGACTTTAGTTCGCATTTAGTTTTACCTCTTGGTTGCTTTACGCATGCCTTTATTGTATATATTGGAAAAATTTATTCTTTTTCCTTCAGTTCTTATTTTTCATCTCTTCTGGAATACTTTTTGCAAAGAGAAAGAGATTGTAACTCATATTTTACATTAATATAGTTTCACAACATTACAGGTTAATCATGTTCATAGTTTGTATATGAATTCCTTTTAATTTTCAGTATTATATAGTTTTGCCTTCAAGATTTCAAGAGTCGTCGTTGTGTTGGATTTGATTGAGAGATTATTGTGTTTCATTTCAGGACCTCTGATCTTTTTGTCTCCTTCATAAATGCATGCATGCAGTTATACTTAAGTTCACGGGTTATACATTGTGCATATGATTACCTTATATTTTGGTTGTGAAAACAGAGTTTTCCTTCGAAAAGATATTTTTTCAAAGCCTTTGTATGAAACATTCAAGTGTTTAAATTATGAGATTTAGTTTTGCAAATAAAAATATTGATAAATCATCTGTAAGTTAGGTTGCAATCAAGTTTCATTTGTTAGGTGCATCACCATTCATTTTAAGTACATTTTATGCATTCAATTAGATCATTTCTTCCCTTTTCCAAAAAAGTTACACAATCATTAAAATATCATAAAGGAAGCCGACCTAGAATCCAGAGGTCTAGTTCTGTATAGGGGACCCATAACCTCGAATTAGTGCAATGTTACACGGGATTGCAGAGCTTTACAACTTTGCATGCGGGTGCAAATCCTTATGATAATAGTACTATTGTTGATACTAGGAGTAGAAGTCTAAGAAATCCCAAGATGTACAACAATAGTGTTGTCGTTATATGCCATGAGTCTAGAGGTTTGTCTCACTATGGTATTGGAAAGAGAACACCAAATGCTCATACAATATTTCCTAAGGGTTGGGTGGATGCTAATGCAATGTAAACAAAAGAGACTAAACTATTTGTAACTAAAATTCTGGAACAGAAAACAAAAATGCAAAACCAGAGAACTGAAATGCAAAAGATGCTTGAAAATTACCAGAAATTATAGAGTTAAGGGTGTAAGAGGACTAGGTCGCCAGTGTGGCGACTTAGTCCCAGTAGTGTTGTTTTTGACAATTTTTAGGAGTTTTAACTAGTTTTTATGATTTTTATGATTTTCTAATGCAAACAAAGAATGGAAATGCAAATATGTTTGTATTTTCCTAACAAAAAAAGTAATGCAAAGTGCAATCTAACATGAACTTTCACTAATGCACCTTTTTATAAACCCTAGGATGCAAACAATGCAAATTTTTTAATGCAATGCAAGCTATTTCCTAAGATGAAATACAAAATCACAAGGTTAAAAAGTGGTCTACGGTCGGGTTCACCAAAATGAACCACCAAAAATGGATATACTAACAAGGGAAAGAGGATTCCCTTTACTAGGCCCCTAGGGTTTTTCACCTAGGATCGCTTGGTGTAGGAATGACACTCTTTCCACTTTGATGATATGGTTCTTTTTGGTGTTTGCATTCAAAGGAAGGATGGGTTGATTAGGGTTGTGTTGTGTGTGAGAAGTGTGGTTGAATGCTAGAAATGAAATGGAACTAATCTAACTATGAAATGTAAATGAAAGCAAATGTAAACTAAATGCACCTAAACTATATGCCCTAAATGTATGCAATCTGAAAGTAAACTAGAAAATGCAAAGATAAAGCACTTGGAAATGGAGATTTGCGGATGAGAAGCCCCAAAATGTTTTGGAATCTACCCAAAATGTGTAAAGGGACACTTATGCCAGAATGGGTGACCTAGTCCTTTTGTCGGGAAATTTTGTTCGACTAGGTTTCGGGGAAAAGGGTACCCAAAAATACCAAAACCCTTTTTCAGGCCTTGTATAGGTACAAGGTCGCCAATAGTGGTGAACTAGTCTTCCTGGTACTTTCAAGAGCCTGAAGGTTTGATTCTGTGGGTCCCCACCTGTACTTTCCTTTTCTGTAGAAGCTCATGGCTGAATCTCTAGAAAATGACCTGCAACTTGTCCTTTTGCTCCTGGGGTTTGGTGTCTTGAGTTGACTTGAATGGAATGATTTTACCCTCTTCAATACTTTATTCCTTACCAAATCTGAGTACAACCTTCAAAGCACATGCAAAGACAAAGATAATGTTGGGGTTAGGGAATAGGGATTTTCCTAATTCAAACCCCTTTGATGGTAACTTAAACCCAAATGAGAAACAATGAAAGGAAAGGATGCTTGAATGATGAAATCAATACAAACTAAACCAAACCTTTAGTTGTTGAATTCTGCAACATACAAGAACCAACTCCAATGGAGGTTGCTTGAGATGCCTTTATGCTTGATTTCTTTCTTGGGAAGCTTGGGTGCAAGAGTGATTGAGAGGATGCAAAAATGAGCTTAGGAGAGGAGAAAATAAAGGTGAAAACCCTTATTTATACAAGATATGCCCTAATTTATTGAAAATGTCACATGATAGGCCGACACTAGGGTTTTGGAGGTAAATTCCCATTAAGAAATTGTTTTAGTTTTGAATTTTAAGCCAAAAGGGGCTAGGTCACCCAAGGTGGCGATCTAGTCCACTTGGGAAAATTCAAGTGGTGGTCAAGAATAAAATGGTGTTAAATGAAGTTTATTAGGTTTACCTCCCAAAACACACTTAAGTCAGGCCTAAAAGTACATTAAGGGGACAAATTAACATATGAAAAGGGTTAAGCTAGTGATGAAAAGCCTAGGAAAGTGTGTAAATGCATTACAACACCTTACAACACTTTGGCACAAGGCTTGGAAAGGCGTAAAAGAGGGTTATTTAGGTGAATTATGTTGAAAGGGTCTTAGAAAAGTGGGAAGATGTGCTACAACACTTCACAACACCTTTGTAAAACACCATTAGATTATTGTTGATTTGCAAGCATATAAGACTAAATCAAAGCAAAACAAGGCCAAAATCCAAAGGAAAAGGACCAAATGAGTGAAAAAGTGTCAAAGACTACACTTTTTGGCAACACACTAAGAAAGAAAAAGTTAAATGTTCCTATTGTAAGAAATTTGGTCATTATGAGCAAAAATATATGAATAAGCATATTGAACACCTCACCCATATTCTTGAGAAGCATAACATAGGGTCCCTACATCTATCAAAGAATCTGCATTGACTCAAGAATCTACTAAGGAAAAATTAAAATGTAAAAATAAACTAAGTATAGGGATCTATTTACTATTGCATCATCATCAATTTCATCTCAGATCATTGACTCATGTGCCTCACACAACATGGGATCTTCAATTATAGGTTTATTTTTATTCCTCAGAGCCTCATAGTATGTATGTTATCACTTTGGGTGACGACACTCTAGTACTAGTTATAGGGAGATGGTTTTTTTAAGTTGAAGGTAGAACATTCACAAATACTATGTATACCTTCTCTTTCAACTAATATCCTATCAATCTATTAGATTATACATAGTGGGACAGGAAGGACTATTGATCTCACACCTAATTTAGCTCTTATCAAAGACTTATAGAGTAGAGAGTATATTATAGTTGGGATAGTTGGTCATACATCTCAATTGTATGTCTTTTTGTTTTTTTCTCTAGATGATCTTTCAATACCATTGATTGGCTTAGACTCTATTACATCTATAGTGGATTACATACCTAATAATAAGTTCGGTTATTTTAATCTATGTGTACTTTGATCCACATTGTCTCATGCTTAATTTCCATCTCTTAAACCTCTTACATCTTCAACTATCAATTTAGTTCACTAGTATTTTAGTTTCAACTTTGTGGGATGATTCTTTGATAGATATTGCAAAGTTATTTGATTCACACATTGTAGACTTAAAGGAAACTATTGAGGATATTTGTATTCTCTTTGATGTTACTTCTTATGGAGTTGCGTCATATTCTTCAAATATTCTGGGGGAGCATTTTGACCCTCTTGTTCCTTCTCCACCTCACCATTTTTTACAATTTGGAATTAGTGGGAAGATCTTTGAGAATCATTTGGAGGAACCACATTTATCTTTGGATTTTTTTCTACATAAATTTCCACAAGGTTATATATTTCCATCATCATCAATATGTCTTAGGACATCTAACTTGATTGTAGTATATTCAACATCAACACGGGGACGTTTGAGAAAAATTCAGAGACATCACACAATTTCATCTTTCTTCCCTCATCTTCTTTTCAAGAACGGTAATAAATCCTACATAAATTATTGGTTTTGTTTCTTCCTAAGGGAAGGGATTTTGTTTAACAATATTGGATCATATTTAACATTCAATATCAAGCATCTATCATCATTATAGAAGATTTTACTTTGAGGGGGCCTACATAGTCTCTTTCCTTCTTCTCTCTTATGGGAGAATTTTTCCTAACATGGGGTTTTGTTATTATCATCTTCTAGAGAGATTTATTTTTGTATTTTCTCTTTTGGGGAGGATTTTTTTCCCACTGGGTTTTCTCCTTTTCTATATATTATGAGATACTTCATTGTATTTGGGTACCTCATCAGGCCTAGTTATCGAGGCTCATTTTCATTGTGCCCACCTAAGCTATGCTTAAGGGGGGTGTTAATTTATATATTATTCATTATATCACATGGTTATGTTATACACACAAGACAAGTAAGAGGGGTGGTGAATCAAATGTATATTAAAACATTCAAACCCTCATTAACCTTCAAACCCTTATCATGCATCAACATGAATGTAAAATAATGAAACATAAACACATTCAAAACCATACACTATAGAACACCAGATTTACATGGAAAACACTAATCAAGGAAAAACAATAGTGAGGATTAACTCACACATATATGATTAACAACACCAATTACAAAAGGCTCATTGTCAGAAGGGCTCACTTCCTAGAAGAAAAGAATGGCTCACTACTAGAGGCTCACTACCCAAAGGACTCACTATCCATAATAGAAGAGAATAGAAGAAGACTATTACAAGGATGCTCACTACCTCAGAGAAAAAGTAAGATCCACCACAACAAATCTACTCCATTCGCAACCTTTGGGTCACTGCTTACAGCAACTTCAGGTACACTAAAAATGTAGGCACCTTCTACTCACTACTTCAAATAGCCTTAGGAATTTAAAATCACACTTAGATCACAACACGATCACATTCACATCATCCTTCACATCACTCCTCATAACACACATCTCCAACAATTAACTTTTATTATATATCTTTTGTGATCTCAAATAACTTCTCTAGGTCAGCCTCAATGAAATGTATGCACCTCAAATGTGCAACAACCAAATAGGTTGGCACCAAACACTTCCACGGTGGAAAGAAATTAAGGTGGACCAAACCAAGCATTACCTAGGACCTAAATCTACACCAACACTCTACACCATGCTTCCACAAACAACAAACCATCTCAACGATCAACACTAGCACACCAAGTTGGCCAAAACTGCACTAACACTATCAAACAATCAATTCACTCTTCACTAGGTTTGAGAACATCCTACAGACCAGGTAGCAACATCACACAACATCCTAGAATAGTCCAACATCATCAGAATATTTAGCAACACTACCACAACCACTTAAAATTAAGAATACTATCATCCTATGAAACCAACCACACTACCTCAAACATACAACTCACTAACCAAACTTGTGAAACAACTAAACACCAAACACTCTAGGGGAACATATATGAAAGAAATATAAGCATGTTCTCAAATCCACAAGACAAGAAACCTCAACACGGAGAAATGTGAAGTAATTCCATTTCTCCTAGATAACATTCTTCACATGCAACACATTGTTAGACACTTCTTTCACTTTCATAGGATCCAGAACCTAAAGCTCTAGATATAACACCTCTAAACACCTTTGATCATTTCATCCAAACCACACAAGAACATATTCAACCATGAAAATATGTGGAACACAATGAAAAATATAGCTCAGTCACCGTGTACACTCTCTATTCAAAGTTTCTTAGAAGCACTTGGAAATCAAGTGAACTAGCTGCATCAGCAACACCTACTCAACAACACAACCCCTTCTCAACATGACCACACTAGGGATTGAAATCAATGACAACATAGTGCAAAAATATCCCCCTTTGTCATTGATGGCAGCACCAACTTTGAAAAACCATCAATACCAAAAGCATCCCTACATCAAGCAACACTCCCCTTGGAAATTTCTTACATTTCAAACTTCTTTCTTTCTCCCCTTTCTTCTTATATTTTTCAAGCTTCTTTTCTCTCCCTCTTTGACATGAGTAGCAAAGGGAAACACCTATAAACTACTTTCTCTCCCATTTACTTTCTCTCGATTGTTCTCTCTCCACTACTCTCTCTACTCTTAGGGGTAAAAGATATTCTCCCCTTGACTGCACCAACCAAAGAAACCAATACCTACTCCCCTTGAGAGGTATCCTTCATCAGTCCATGACAAAGAATAAATCTTGAATTTCTCACCTAGACAAACACACCAACTCATGCATCTAGTGTTGGGATAATGTGTCTCAACCTTGCAATTACATAAAGTATTTTTGATACATAAGGTATTGTTGATACGTCAGCAAGAAACCCCCCGTGAGGAATCCAGGGGGCTCAGGGGCAATTCCCTAAAAAGGAAAAATTTATTTATATTCTATTATTCTAAATCTAGACCATTCATCATTAGGTCTTAGATCTAACGGTCAATATTTTATTAGCTTGAATTTTCATAGAAGGAAACCCTATTTTATGAGGGCGTTGTATTATAGCTATGTATTGTGATGTATTTTGAGAGTCTAATAGTGGTCGTGTTTCCTATGGATCTCTATTTGGTGATACTCCTATGAGAAGCTTCCTTTGCAAGTATATTGTAATCTTTGTGATTTTTGAATAATATATTGGGTGGCTTTTAGAGTGTGGGTTTTTTTCTCTCAAAAGAGTTTTCCCCACATAAATCATTGTGTTGTGGTATGCATGATATTTATGGTTATTTCTGTTTAAGTTTCTATAATTGTAAAATATTTTTAAATTTTTTGCATTATTCTCCTCTCAAGATTATTGTAGGAAGTTGTTTTGGACACTACCTCAGCTTTCTTACATCTAGTTGAAAGGATGGGCAATAACCCCTAGCTTCTGCCTAAGATACTAAAATGTATATTTTGGAAGATCCTTTGTGAAAATGTCTACTGTTTGATCCTTTGTAGGAACATACTCCAACTTCACTTCATTCTCAACAACTTGCTCTCTTAAAAAGGGATATCAGATAGAGATATGTTTTTTCCTTGAATGCATTACTAGATTTTTTGAAATGTTGATAGCACTTGTATTGTCATGCAAGATAAGAATCGATTCATCATATGATACTCTAGTATCCTTCAATGTCTTCTTCATCCACAACACCTGTGTGTAGCAAGATGTTGCTGCAATATATTCTACCTCTGTAGTAGATAGTGACAAGAAATCCTACTTCTTACTCAACCAAGAAACCGATCTGCTTCCAAGAAAGAAAGCACCTCCACTTGTACTTATTTTTTCATTTGTACAACTTACCCAATCTGCATCTATATAAGTACTCAAAGAGAAATTAGTATCCCTAGGATACCATAGACCAAATTTCGTAGTGCCTTTCAAATACCTAAATATCCTTTTTACTATTGCCACATGTGATTCTATAGGATATTCTTAAAATATTTCCACAAGGCATACTGCATGCATGATATCCGGTTAGTTGTAGTTAGATATAGAAATCCACCAATCATATATTTGTACTTGCTATGATCTATCTTAGGAGATTCATCATTTTTTTCTCAACATACAACCAATAACCATGGAATTGCATACTAGTTTAGAGTCCTCCATTCCAAACTTCTTTAAAATTACCTTGACATACTTTGATTATAAGATGAATATACCTTTATCAGATTGACTGATTTTTACCCAAAGAAGAAAATCATCTCCCAAAAATTAACATTCCAAACTCATTTTGCATCTCCTCTGAAAACCTTTTACACATTTCCTCATTTCCTCCAAAGATTATGTCATCAAAATAAACAACCACAATCAGGATTTGATCTCTCTCAACCTTGAAGTAAATATTATTGTCTGTAGTACCCTTTTTCAATCTCTGTTGCAATAAGTACTTATCCAATTTGCATACCAAGCTCTGGGAGCCTTTTTGGGTCCATATAAATATTTCTTCAACTTGTAGACCATATCACAATCTCCTGATAACTGAAAACCTTCTATTTGTTCAATGGACACCTCTTCTTCTAACTCACCATTTAAAAATGTAGACTTGACATTCATCTAATACACCTTGAAGTCTTGATGAGCTACAAAAGAAAAAAACATCCTAATGGCTTCCATTCTTAATACTAGAGAAAAAGTCTCTTCAAAATATATTTCTTCCTCTTGTGAGTAGCCCTTACACACAAGTCTAGCATTGTTCCTGAAGACTTCTCTATCTTCATTCAACTTGTTCCTAAAAACACATTGAGATCCTATCACATTCTTGTTTACTGGTCTTGGGACCAATTCCCATGCTTGATTCTTCTCAATCTGCTTCAGTTCGTCTTCCATATTAGCTTTGATCCAATTCTCATACTTGCATACTTCAATTACTATTTTAGGTTCTACCTCATAGAATAAGAAATATTTTACTTGTTTCTCTACCATAACAACTCTTCTTATTTTTAGTACACCTTTTCTCTTATATCCAATTATTTGATCTTCAGAATGATTCCTCTGCACATACTTAGGAGTCTTAGGATTCTTTTCTAGAGCTTCTTCCTCTTCCACTATCATCTCTTTATCTTTTTCTTCTTCTTTGCAAGGGGGTTCATCAAATTCATTTTTTCTATTAGCATTGAGATTTGATGTGATTCGTCATCCACTTTGACACTTGCACTTTTAACTATCTTCTTTAACCTTTTGTTGTAGCATATGTATACCTTGCTCTTTGTAGAGTATCCAAGGAAGATTCGTTCATCTATCTTGCATCAAAGTTTCCTATATTTTCTTCATCTCTCTTCATATAACATTTTATTCCAAACACTGAAATATTTCACAATAGGAGGTTTTCCATACCATAGTTGATAGGTGGTCTTTGAACCATCCCCTCTTGCTTGTACTTTATTAATAATGTACATTGTAGTATGAATAACTTATTTCCAATAGACATATGGTAAATTTTCTTCCTTCATCATGGTTCTTGCTACTACTTCAACTGCCATGTTCTTCCTTTCAACAACTTCATTCTACTGAGGAATCCAAGGAGAAGATAAAATTTTTTTATCCTATGATCTTCACAAAAGTTGTCAAACTCATTGGAGGTGAACTCACCACATTTGTCAAACCTCAAACATTTGATTTTAAAATCAATTTCATTCTCAACCATAGAATTAAACTCCTTAAACTTATCTAGAGTTTCTGATTTTTATTTGAGAAAGGTCGCCCAAGTCATTCTAGAGTAATAATCTATCAATAACATAAAATACATGTCACCTTGAGAGCTTCTTATTTTGGTAGGTCCACATAGGTTTGTATGCACCAACTCTAAAGGTCCTGCAGTAGAATATTCCTTAGTTCTGAACCTCTTCTTTGTCTTCTTTCTAAACTAAAACTCCTTGCAAATTGAATTGATAGGCTTTGTAATTCTTAGTAGATATCTCAGAACTTGAGTAGAGTTGATCTTCACTAGACTATCAAAATTGGTGTGACACATTCTTCTATGCTACAGCCAACTTTCATTGATTTGAGACATAAAGCACTTAACACCACCACCTTTAAGATGATAAAAATTTCCTTCTATCCTTGTTCTAACTGCAACCAATGTTCTAGAACTTCATTTTCTGATTTCACAACCATCATCCTGAAACACCAAATTTTATCCTCTGCTACATATTTTTCCTACACTAAGAAGATTATGTCGAATACCCTTGACATAAAGTACATCATATGTCTTATACTTTCCATCAAAACTAATTGAACCTTTTCCACAAATCTTAGCAGATGTATCATCACCAAACTTAACAAGACCGCCATCATAATTTTCAAGCTTGACAAACTTAAACACTTATCACTTGTCACATGATTTGAGAATCCACTATCAATTATCCAATACTTTATCTCCTCTCTTGCATGAAAGGAAATCAACATAGTTCCTTTAATATTGTGAGCTATTTCTGGAGAAATTTCCTTCCCACATCTTTCAAGATTAGTAGAATTAGTTCCAACATTTAGAGCTATGAACAAGCATTCATCACTTCCATCATCCAAATAGTCGGATTCCTCATCATCAGATACACCACTATCTTATTTAACATAATAAATATTCTTGAAAGATTTACCTTTATGATCTTTATGTTTTTCATTTGAAACTTTGATTGGACATTTAGAAGCATAATGACCTATCTTTCCACAATTGAAACATTTGAAGGGTAACTTACCTCTATATTTGCTAGTGCCCTTTCTCAATCTCCTTACAAAATTTGCTTCCACCTCATCAAGATCATCTGAATCAGATTCATCATTCTCTTTCTTGCTGACTTTAAAGGTAGTTTCTTTCTTTGGAGCATCTTTTTTGAACTCTCTTAATTAAAAAGTAGTTAAAGCACCAAACATTTGATCTCTAGAATATTGATCCAAGTTTTGAGATTCCTCAATAGTAGAAACTTTAGTACTATAAAATTTAGGAAGAGTTCTCAATACCATTTTCACTTCACTTTCCTCCAGTTTTCCACCAAGACCATTGATGGCATTGATAATTTCATCCACTCTGAGCATGTAGCTTGCAATATCTTCATCTTCTGACATCCTTAGGGTTTCAAATTTGGCTTTGAAATTCTACATATTTGCTTGCTTGATCTCATCATCTCCTTCATAAATGCTCTACAACTTTGTCTAGATCTCTTTAGTAGATTTGAGGCTTATCACTTTCAGAAGAATGCAATTAGAAAGCCAACTCAAGATAGCATTCCCTGCTTTTCCATTATTCTCATAATCCTTGATCTCATCATCACTTACCAAAGGAATAGTAGGCATAGTCTATCCATTTTCAACTGACTTCCAAACACCAAACCATAATGAGACAAGAAATGCTTCCATATTGGCTTTCCAAAAAGCATAGTTTGCTCTATCAAACATAGGCACTTTGACACCATTCTTGTGCACCATCTGGATCTACCTCAAGAGGTTAAGCTTCTGCCAAGGAACCATGGCTCTAATACCAATTGTTAGACACACAAGACAATTGAGAGGGGGGTGAATCAGTTGCACATTAAAACATTCAAACTATCATTAACCTTCAAACCCTTATTATACATGAACATAAATGTAAACTAATGAAACATAAACACGTTCACAACCATACACCATAGAACACTAGATTTATGTGGAAAACACTAATCAGGGAAAAACAATAGTGAGGATTAACTCACATATATTGTTGGGATATTGTGTTGTACACTATCGCATAAATTGATTTAATATATTATTGTATTAAATAATTATTTAGTTGTGATGTACCTTGGTGGTGTGGATAATCACACTAGGTAAGTATTTGGGGTCCACTATGTTGTATTGTAACATTGTATTAATATTTAATGTGTGGGAGACATGTGATAATAATTTAATATTGGGGAAATATTAAATAAAGTGATGTCTTAGCACCCACTATTAAATAAGGGGTTAGTGGTTTTGTATTCACATGGTTTTTTGGTACATGGTTTCACCTTACCACTAGTTGTATTTTGTGTGAGCTTGTGTCTATAAAATAAAACACATGTGTAGTGGTTTAGGTTGGGGGTTGAGTGGGTTTGATGTCATTATTGAGTCTTTCTGAGGAGTGCATTTGTGAAGCATGGCATGGGATATGTGGATTCATGCTTGGACACATGGGAATGCATTGGAAGGATTGATGCTTCAGAGGTATTCATTGTAACTCTTGTATTGCTTTATTTTTGAATAATATGATGGAGTATGGATGCTTTTGGAGGCTAGTTTTTTCCCTCTTGAGGGTTTTCCCAAGGTACATCTTGTGTTATCTTGTGGCTTGTCTATTTGATCTATGCATTTTGGAAACTTGTATGCATGTTTATCTCTCATGGGTTATGTAGGAAATGGATTAAGATCATGGGTTAAATGCAATATTTCATAACATATATATGAATAACAACACCAATTACAAAAGACTCATTGTCGAAAGGGCTCACTTCCTAGAAAAAAGAATGGCTTATTGCCAGGGGCTCACTACCCAAAGGACTCACTATCTGGAACATAAGAGAATAGAATAAGATCGTTATAAGGAGTTTCACTACCTCAAAGAAATAGGAAGATCCAAAACAACAACTCTACACCATCTACAACCTTTGGATCACTGCCTACAACAAATTTAGGTACACTAAAAATGTAGACACCTTCTCATTACTTCTAGTAGCCTTAGGCGTTTAAGCTCACACTCATATCACCAATTGATTTCATTTGCATCATCCTTCACATCACTCATCACACACATATCCAGTAATTAACTTTGATTATATATCTTTCATGACCTCAAATAATTGCTCTAGGTCGGCCTCAATGAAATGTATGTACCTCAAACATGTAACCACCAAAAAGGTCAGAACTAAACACTTCTATAGTGGAAAGAAGTGAAGGTGAACCAAACCAAGGGTTAACTAGGACCATAATCTACATAAATATGCTATACCATGCTTTTGTGAACAACAAACCATCTCCATAATCAGCACTAGCATGCTAGGTTGGTCAAACCTACACTAACACTATCAAAAAATCATTTCACTCTTCACCAAGTCTAGAAACATCATGTGGACCATGTAGAAACATCACACATCTTATAATATTCCAACATCATTAGACTATTCATCAACACTACTGCAACCACCTGAAATTGAGAATACTATCATCTTGTGCAACCAACTACACTACCACAAACATACAACTCACTAACCAACCTTGCGGAACAACTGAACACCAAACACTCCAGGGGAAGGTAGATGCAAGCAATTTATGCAAATTCCCAAATCTTCAAGACAATAAACCTCAATGCGAATAAATGTGAAGAAATTCCATTTCTCCCAGACAACCTTCTTCATAGGCAACACACTGCCAGACATATATTCAATTGTCGCATGATCCAGAACTTGAAACTCTAGATATAAAACCTCTGAACACCTTTGATCATTTCATCCAAACTACACAAGCACAAATTCAACCATGAATAAATGCGAAGAATAATTCAAAGCACAACTTAATCACCTTGTAGACTCTCTATTCAAATTTTCTCAAAAGCACTTGGAAACCAAGTGAACCAGTTGCATTAGCAACACCTACTCAACACCACAACTCCTTCTCAACATGACCACACTAGAGGTTGAAATTAATGACAACACTAATGACAACATAGTACAACAATATCCAACAGGTTATACACATGGTGTGAAGCCCAGTTAGGTGTCTTAAACAAACCTAGTTAACTTGCCACGTCCTATAATTTCTAAGGAAGTTAACTCACCAAAACTCTTTGTTAGTGGGATTCAACTACCTAGTCTACTCCACTAATAATCTTGGAAATTTCTTCTCCATTTTCTATATATACATCTCTCTTCTCACTTAATTGACATGCTGATTTATCCATTTTTGTGTGCTCTTTCTTGCATTGAATTTTATTTTCATCTCATAGGTTGGAGTGTGCATTTTTTGAACTTGTGTGGCTCATTGATATAAGCATCCATTGCAAAGACTCTAGAAAATTCTATAAGGATTTGGGTTGTTACATGAGCTATAGGTTAGAATATAAAGTTATAAAATATATTAAAGATGGTAAAAAATTCTTTATTTTATCTTGATTTAATCTTCAACTTCTAAATTTGACCTCTCCATGTTTTGAAGACAACTTATTATCACCTATGCATGCTTGAAATAAAAATTATTATATTAACTAAGTGAAAGCAAACGTATTATCATTTCACTAATTTTTTCAATGATATGTTTAGGATTTTGCTTGAAATACTATTATATGATTCCAATTCCCATTCATAAATTCAATATAAAACATCCAAGATGGCCTTAGAGTCTTAACACTTTCAAGATCTCAAGAATTGTGTCAATGCTAGGGAAACACACATGAGCTATGGCCAAGGCGCCTCCATATGGAATTATTCATCCAAGAGATATAGTAATAAAGGAAAACATAATAGGTATAGAAGTCACCATCATCATGTAGGATGGTCTTACCAAAATTTGATTGCCTTGTTCTAATAAGCAATAAGGTTTGGTGTCTAATGATAATCATCAATACAAAAATCCCATATGCATTGGTAAAGCTTCATATTAGGACACTTAACCTAAGCATGTGGAGATTAACATAGAATCACTAGGAACACATGACATTGGATGATATTGGTCCCCAAATTCTATTCTTATTATGTGTCAAGAAAAATATGCATACCAAAATCTCCCATTTTGAGCTTCCTAAGAAAACTCTAATTAAGTGTTGTGATGTTTATGTGACTAATATTTTTTTGTGATCTTGGTAGACATTTCCACATATTATGACATTAACATTTTTATTACCCAAATATTAATCTATCTTGTAGCCTAAAATTTTGTTGATTTTTTAATCATAATTGTTGTTGGTGGTGACACACATATCCTATGATTTAAAGGACCACCACCATATTTCCCACTTTTTTAATTAATCTATGGGATTATTTTATATTAATTATAATTATTTTATATATTTGAATAAGAGGTAAAGGAGGTGAATTGATATTTACATGGTGCTCCTAAACCTAAGCTCATCCGGACCTTCTATGCCCAAACCCTCGTGCTTGGACAATGACTCCACCATAGAAAACTCACTGGTTTCTAGCTTGAGTGAAAATCCTTATCATGTGAATTGTGTCATAGGTTTTATGGATGAAGGGGATAATATTGGTGTGGTTCAAGGCCCCTCTCTCAGAGATATCACAACATTTGTGAACCCTAAAACTTTGACTTGGGACTCATGCCCTAAATGCCAACTAAAAACTCAAGAAAAAGTTAGTCCAACTATCAATACAAAGCTGATAAAAGTTCTCAAACAAGTTAAATCCTCTCACATCCTTGAGTTTGCTGAGAAGTTCAAGAAAGAAATAATAGATAGTGAACAATTTTTTACCATAAATGGATTAACTAGTCAATTCAATTGCTTTTGGCATAGACTCCCAAAACTTCATAAATGGATTACTGATGCATGACTACCATCAATGAAAGGTAATATGGATATTTATCCATGTGCACACAATTTTTTATTTTCGTTTTTAATTGTGTAAAGGATCATGATGCTATTCTATGTGAGTGTTGGATCTGGGGAATACATTTTCTCCTACTCAAACTTAAGTACCCTACATTCAACCCTTTCACTAAATCATTTAGGGTGAAACTATAGTGCCTCGCATGTTACTAATAATTTTTATACTGCTTGGTGTGTGTTTTGATTTTGTGTGGTTTTTGATTATGTTTTGATGCTTACTGGATACTTTGTTAGACATCTATTTCACCATGTGTTTGGTGTGGTAGACAGTTATGTTTATTTGCTTATGATATTTGGACTTATGTGTGGGATACTTATGTTTATGATGATGTTACTGTGTGTGTTATAATGATGATTTGATATTTAGATTTTGATTACTGTATTTGATTCGATGAAGGAGATGGTGTGGCATTGCTCATCCATGAGCGCCCTGCCTCACCGCAACTCTCTTTCACAATGTGTTTGATTTTGAGTTATATGCATATGTATATGTTCTTCGACGTTTTTTGTTATGCAGGTATGCAAATACCGGGTGCCGACTCCACCCACATTGTTGGGTTTGAGCACACCCTACATACCCAATGGTAGATGTGGTTAGGGAGTTGATAAGAAAGTACCCCTATTTGTGTCAGTGGTTGTTCATGTCTTATCTGTACTTTGTTCATATGGGTATGGTTTTAATTTAAGTTATTTACTTTCATGAGTTTTATAATGTTGCAAAATTTGTGTTTATGACTTTGACTAATGTATTATTATTTTAAATTAAATGTTATCCTTTGGTGCGAAGTATTAAGTAATTAAATGTTCAATGTTGAAAATGACATCAATTCTTTTGAAAAATAAATGTGTGCATTAGCATTTTATTATTATTGCAAGATGTGAATTATCATTTAATTTAAATCAATAAAATTTAATAAATTATTTTATTGGTTATTTAAAATTAAGTCACATAAATTATTATTATGACTAATTTTATTATTAAATAGTAATTTAATGTTACTTTTTAATTTTAAATGTGGCTAAGTTAAAATGTTGTTTTATTTAAATTTAATGTTATTTAATTGTTCTTCAAAAATTAACTTTATTTTAAAAGGAATTAAATGTTAAATGTTTGCATAAAATAGTGTTAGTAAATTTGAGGAATATGTTTTTTTCGAAATTAGAAATGGAAAGAAAAATTGTGGCAAGTTGCATTTACACGGGGAGAATATCCAGAAAATTCATGGCAAGTTCTGAATTTTTCCCTTTTTGAATTTTATATCCAAATAGTGCTTTTTCGAAAAAGCAAGGAGAAAAAGAAAAAAAAAATGAAAATTTTGTATGAAATTCGAAAAACTGAGAGTTTTTTTTTTCTAAGAATTGAATCCTCTATGTTTTTCTTTGAATTTTTGTTTTAGAGGAATCTAGATTCTTTTTAGTTTTGTGCTGGGCTTTGCTGGAGGTTGTGGATCTCCGAATTGCTGAAGGTTGTGGTTGGTTGGATATGCTCAACATGGCACCTCGTCTTCGGATTAAATTAAGCGAAGGACTCCAGGTAGTTTCAAAATCCTTGAAAGTTCTCTATAAATTTCCAGTTGAAAAGAAAATTAATGTATATTGTGAAATTCCATTATGATTGAGTTTTTGTGATGATAAATCCATTTCTCTGTAAATGTATCTTAGCCTGTAGCTTTCTCCTTCCCTTCGTTTCCTGCCCCTATGTATTTTATTTTTGGATTCAAGTTTGTAGATAAATGGATTTCCGTTTCTTCTGTCCATTGTCATTTCTCATCCATGTTCTCTGTAATCATCTTTTGCCAAAGATCCTCTCCTTCTTTTATTGCATTTCCCCAATTTGATCCTTTATCTAATGATTTTGTGTATTGGGCTATGCCCAATTCTTTGGTGTTTATGTTTATGTTATATATATATATATATATATTTATGTATGTTGGTTTTAGTGAGGTATTCAAAAAATGCTATGGCGAAATTCTTTTGTATCCGGATAATTTTGTTTATCGAGGGACTATTTTTCTTGGGCGTTAGTTTCTTTTCATTGTTTTTGGTGGGGAGTTTATCCCCCATCATTTTCCCCACCCATTGGAGGGAGCGCTGCTAAAGGTAGCACTACCCCCAGATATGATGGGTCGGTTGGTTGTTCACACAGTCCGACACCCCCACCACTCTTTATTGTCATATGTGTTAGTGTTGTGCGATTTTGATTTCTTGGATATAATATATATATATATATATATATATATATATATATATTAGTTTGGTAGTTTTAATATTTTTTTTTCTTTGGCTATTATAATATATATGTATATATATATATATATGTATGTATGTATATATTATGGGGGATATTCAGTGAAATATTGTGTTATTTATGCAGCAGTAATTAGAAGTTTATTATTCTTTTAATTTTAGTATATATATATATATATATATATATATGTATGTATGTATATAGTATATATATGTGAATTGGAATATTTTATTGAAATGAGGAAGTAATATTTATTTGGAAAAATTAAAATGATGAGAAAAATTATATTGTTTAAATTATGATTCGATTATCATTTTGGTTAATCTATATTTTGAAATAAAAGAATAGTAGTTAGAAAGCAATTTATTCTACTTAGATTCTTAACTTAATAATTATTTTATTAAATCTGTTTTTTTTAGAAATGATTTTTGGAAAAATTAGATTTTCTCAATCTTAGAAAAAATCAGATTTGAAGAATAATATGTGTGGGAAAAGATTTAAGACTAGACAATAGATATTGTTAAAGAATAAAAATAAATATTTGATTTATAATGGTTTTTAATAGTTTAAGTTTAATGTTTTAATTTCAAAGTTTAGTTGTGTTTAAATAATCATAGAAATTGTAGTTGCCATTCTTTAATTTTATTTTTATCAAGTAATGAAACTTAGATTTTCTAATTTGAGTAGAACTAATCTGATAAGATATTTAATGTTAGGAAATTGACTATTGCCTTTGGTTTCACTTTGTGTTGTATCTGTGGAAATATATTCCACAAATGTAACTTTGAACCCAGAAGTTAAATGTAATGATACATTATTTATGTTTTATTTTACCTATCTTATTCTTATGGAATGAATGCCATATCTATTATGTTTAATTCACGCTTCTTTCTTCCACTTTGGTTTGGCATCATTTATCATTTTAGTTGTTGAGTTCGTTCTAGTAGCACATCATGTTACCCCATAGGAACTAGGTTAATACTTTATGTTATTATTTATGTTGTATAATTGTTTAATGTTGTTAAATGTAATTGTTGTTTTCAAAAAAAAAATTATGTTGTTAATGTTGTAGTTGTGTCTTATGGGGTTTGTGTGATGGGGCGTTACAACTTGGTATCAGAGCCAAGGTTAAAGACACTTGGTATTGTAGGTTAAGTAAGCCCATTATGTTAATCTTGTTGCGTAACTTTGAATTTATGTACTCCCTCTCTTCTTGCGCAAAATCATGCCAAGGGGTTGAGGCTATGGTCGTGGTCATGGTGGTGGCAGAGCTGGCCATCATAACTGACCACCTCAGAGCTCCCATGCATCTAAACAGGAGGAAAACCAGGTTCCCAGAACAACCCTGCTGGCGGAGGCCCTAATCTGGATCAGCCAGTTTAGGGTGGTGAGTAGTTGCGACAGTTGTTGGAAGAGGTTCTTGGTCGTCTGGGTCCTAGGTAGGAAGAACAACAGGTGATCAGAAAGAGAGAGAGGTCACTAAGGAGGAATGAGATACCAAAAGATTAGGATGTAGTGGCTGCTGGTCATATGAGAGATCTCCTCAGGGCACGTCCTCCTATTTATGATGGCTTTGGTGGAGGCTTGGAAGCTGAAACTTGGCTTATTGATCTAGATCGATGCTTTGCTATGCATCCCTACAACAGTAATACTAGGGCAAGGTGCACCATCATGCACCTCAGAGGATTTACATCCACATGGTGGTGATTGGAAGAGAAAAAATTGCACCTTGACATTGGTTCAGTGACATGGGATTTATTGTTGGAACGGTTCAGGGGCTGTTTCTTAACTGATCACTAGAGGCAGCACCAGGTAGATGAATTCCATGATTTATGGTAGATGGAAATGTGTGTAGAGTATTATGAGCGTCACTTCTTTGAGCTTAAGAAATACGCCAGAATTACTAATGATGAGGCTATGTTGGTTCTAGGAGGTGAAGTCAGAGATTGAGTCGGGTAGAGTGATTGAGGGAAGGTTTACCGGTTATACTCTTGAGTCTGATGGACTTTTGCAATGTTCAGGTCACATATATGTTCCTTCCTCAGAGGGGCTTCGTACCCTAATTATGACTAAAGCACGTTGGGCTCCTTATTCGGCTCATCTGAGAGTTAAAAAGATGTATGCAGATCTTCATCTGTTGTATTTTTGGGCTAGGATGAAGAGGGATATAGCGGATCTTGTGGCAAGATTCTTGGAGTGTCAGAGGGAAAAAGTAGAGCACCATCATCCCGTAGGCCTTCTGCAACCCAATCTCATTCTGGAATGGAAATGGGATATTATATCCATAGACTTCATTGTTGGGTTGTTGATGAATGCACGTCTGTATGATGCTTTCATGGTCACTGTCAACAGGTTGACCAAGGTGGTACATTTCTCTCCCATTCGGTCTTCCTATACTGCACCGTCTGTGGCTAAAATCTTCAAGGATGATATTGTGAGGTTGCACAAAATTCCATGAAGAATCATTTCTGACAGAGATCCAGTGTTCACTTCTACCTTATGGACATCATTGCAACGTGCCTTAGGAACACAATTGAACTTCAGTTCTGCTTACCATTTGAAAACAGATGGTCAAACTGAGAGGGTCACTCAAGTTCTCAAGGAAATTCTTTGTATGTATGTTATAGATCAATAGTTTCGATGGGAAGACTATATGCATTTGGTTGAGTTTTCCTACAATAACGGTTACCACAGTTCGATTGGGATGCCACCATTTCAGGCTTTGTATGGTCGCTCATGTCGAACTCCCTTGAGTTGGGACCATTTGGAGGACAAGGTGCTTCTTGGGCCAGAGGTGCTATAAGAAATGGAGTAGCAAGTCACTCGCATCGGAGAACACTTGGTAGCAGCTCGGGATAGACATAAGAAGTATGTCAATGCTCACAGGAATGATCGTCAATTTTCAGTGGGTGATCGGGTGTTTCTTCGAGTGCGTCCACGAAAGAGCCCTATTCGTTACAGAAAAGGATCCAAGTTGGCATCTCATTTTGTGGGTCCATTTGAGGTTCTAGAGAGGTTTGGGTCCGTTTCTTACCGTTTAGCCTTGCCGCCTAGCCTTGCACGCATTCATGATGTGTTCCATGTTTCTGTTCTTAGGCCTTATTTCCTTGATTTATCTCATGTACTGGATTGGAATGCTCTACAAGTCGAGGATGGGAAACTCGCACCATAGCCCATGGTCATTCTATAGCATAGGAGACTTGCTCTCGAGGGCAGAGAGATTGATCAGGTGCGGGTCCAATGGGACCCGAATGATGAGACTTCAGCGACATGGGAGGATGCATCCCGCATCTGAGAATTTTTTCCTTATTTGCTTTCTATCTTCTAGGGTAAGCCTAGTTCTAGGGGGAGGATGTACTGCCTCTCATGTTACTAATACTTTTGATACTGCTTGGTGTGTGTTTTGATTGTGTGGTTTTTTATTATGTTTTGATGCTTACTATATACTTTGTTAGACATCTATTTCACCATGTGTTTGGTGTGGTAGACAGTTATGTTTATTTGCTTATGATATTTGGACTTATGTGTGGGATACTTATGTTTATGATGATGTTACTGTGTGTGTTATAATGATGATGTGATATTTAGATTTTGATTACTATATTTGGTTTAGGTGAAGGAGACGGTGTGGCATCACTCATCTGTGAGCGCCCTGCCTCACCATAACTCTCTTTCACAATGTGTTTGATTTTGAGTTATATGCATATGTATATGTTTCTTGACGTTTGTTGTTATGCAGGTATGTAGGTACCGGGTTTTGACTCCACCCATATTGTCGGGTCTAAGCGTGCCCTACATACCCAATGGTAGATGTGGTTAGGGAGTTGATAAGAATGTACCCATGTCTTTGTCAGTGGTTGGTTTAGTGGTTGTTCATGTCTTATCCGTTCATGTGGGTATGATTTTAATTTAAGTTTTTTGCTTTCATGACTTTTATAATGTTGCAAAAGTTGTGTTTATGGCTTTGATTAATGTATTATTATTTTAAATTAAATGTTATCCTTTGGTGTGAAGTATTAAGTAACTAAATGTTCAATGTTGAAAATGGCATCAATTCTTTTGGAAAATAAATGTGTGCATTATAATTTTACTATTATTGCAAGATGCGAATTATCATTTAATTTAAATCAATTAAAGTTAATAAATTATTTTATTGGTTATTAAAATTAAGTCACAAAAATTATTATTATGACTGATTTTATTATTAAATAGTAATTTAATATTACTTTTTAATTTTAAATGTGGCTAAGTTAGAATGTTGTTTTATTTAAATTTAATGTTATTTAATTGTTCTTCAAAAATCAACTTTATTTTAAAAGGAATTAAATGTTAAATGTTTGCATAAAATAGTGCTATTAAATTTAAGGAGTATGCTTTTTTTTCGAAATTAGAAATGGAAAGGAAAATTGTGGCAAGTGGAATTTGCATGGGAAGAAAATCCAAAAAATTCATGGCAACTTCTGACTTTTTTCCTTTTTGAATTTTATATCCAAATAGTGCTTTTTCGAAAAAGCAAGGAGAAAAAGGAAAAAAAATGAAAATTATGTCTACAATTCGAAAAACTAAGAAATTTTCTGCAAATTGAATCCTCTATGTTTTTCTTTGAATTTCTATTTTAGAGGAATCTAGATTTTTTTTAGTTTTGTGTTGGGCTTTGCTGGAGGTTGTGGATCTCTGAATTGCTGAAGGTTGTGGTTTGTTGGATACGCTCAACATGATACCTCGTCTTCAAATCAAATTAAGTGAAGGAATCTGGGTAGTTTCAAAATCCTTGAAAGTTCTCTGTAAATTTCCAGTTGAAAAGAAAATTAATGTATATTGTGAAATTCCATTATGATTGAGTTTTTGTGATGAGAAATTCATTTCTCTGTAAATGTATCTCAGCCTGTAGCTTTCTCCTTCCCTTCGTTTCCTACCCTTATGTATTTTATTTTTGGATTCAAGTTTGTAAATAAATGGATTTTTGTTTCTTCTATCCATTGTCATTTCTCAGCCATGTTCTCTATAATCATCTTTTGCCAGAGATCCTCTCCTTCTTTAATTGCATTTCTCCAATTTGATCCTTTATCTGATGATTTTGTGTATTGGGCTATGCCCAATTCTTCCTGTGTTTATGTTTATGTTTATGTTATATATAAATATATTAGTATTCGTTGGTTGTAGTGAGGCATTCAAAAAATGCTAGGACGAAATTCTTTTGTATCCGGATAATTATGTTTACCGGGGGACTATTTTTCTTGGGCGTTGGTTTTCTTTTCATTGTTTTTGGTGGGGATTTTATCCCCCACCGTTCTCCCCACCCATTGGAGGGAGCGCTGCCAAAGGTAACGCTACCCGTAGGTATGATGGGTCGGCCAACTGTTCACACAGTTCGGCGCCCCCACTCTTTGTTGTCGTATGTGTTTGTGTTAGTTTGGCATTTTTAATATTTTTTTTTCTTTGACTATTATAATATATATATATATATATATATGTATGTATGTATATATTCTGGGGGATATTCAGTGAAATATTGTGTTATTTATGCAGCAGTAATTAGAAGTTTATTATTCTTTTAATTTTAGTATATATACATATATATGTATATGTATATATATGTATAGATATATTTATTTATATATATATATATATGTATATATGTATACATATATGTATACATATATACATATATGTATATATATACGTGAGTTGGAATATTTTATTGAAATGAGGAAGTAATATTCATTCTAGAAAAATTATATTGTTTAAATTCTTCAATTATCATTTTGGTTAATCTATATTTTGAAATAAAAGAATAGTAGTTAGAAAGAAAATTATTGTAATTAAATTATGAACTTAATAATTATTTTATTAAATCTTTTTTTTTTTTTAAGAAATGGTTTTTTGGAAAAATTAGATTTTCTCAATCTTAGAAAAAATCAAATCTGAAGAATAATCTGTGTGGGAAAAGATTTAAGACCAGAGAATAGATATTGTTAAAGAATAAAAATAAATATTTGATTTATAATGGGTTTTAATAGTTTAAGTTTAATGTTTTAATTTCAAAGTTTAGTTGTGTTTAAATAATCATAGAAATTGTAGTTTCCATTCTTTAATTTTATTTTTATCAAGTAATGAAACTTAGATTTTCTAATTTGAGTAGAACTAATCTGGTAAGATATTTAATGTTAGGAAATTGACTATTGCCTTTGGTTTCACTTTGTGTTGTATCTGTGGAAATATATTCCACGAATGTAACTTTGAACTCAGAAGTTAAATGTAATGATACATTATTTATGTTTTCTTTTACCTATCTTGTTCTTATGGAATGAATGTCATATCTATTATGTTTTATTCACGCTTCTTTCTTCTTCTTTAGTTTGCCATCGTTTATCATTTTAGTTGTTGGGTTTGTTCTAGTAGCGCACCATGTTACCACATGGAAACTAGGTTAATACTTTATGTTATTATTTATGTTGTATAATTGTTTAATGTTGTTAAATGTAATTGTTGTTTTCAAAACAAAAATATTTTGTTAATGTTGTAATTGTGCCCTATGGGGTTTACATGGCGGGGCATTACAAAAACCCATTTCAGTTCAACTCCCAAACCCAATATAATAATTTTGGCTTGATTCTTATTTCGAAGCCATCAATAATTCCTTGGGTGATTTTCTATTAATAGACACTGACACTTTTGATTTCACCCACACAACCTTTGCATGCATCCATGTGGATATGAACAATTTTGTTGGTGTAAATAGGTGCTTTACTTATCTAGTCATTAGTAGATCCTATTTACATGTTAAGTTTACTTATGTCCTAGTTTATTTTTCTAGAAGTTTTAGTTGTCTAGAGTAAATCTTATCATATCATATCTAGTTGGCTTTCATTTAATGCTTGTTTCCTAAGTCATTTAATATTGTTAAGGTAGTTGTCTTATTATATAGGATTAAGACACATGTCAAGATCTTGTCTAATCCTACCTCACAATTTTCCTTTACAAGAAAGGAATCATATGTACATTGGCATATCCATTCTAGAAATTTTGTATCCATAATCATAGCATGATATTTTTCCATTTCAATTGTGGAAGTTATTTTTGTCTTGCAGGTGATTATGGGTTGTTGGGAGTTCACCATTAACTCCTACATGGTATTAGAACTTTAGTGTTGCAGACTTCTTCCCAGAAATGAAGGACACATTTTGTCTTGAATATTTTTTGGACCTATAATTGGGTGTTTCAAGGACCTTGACATTGAATCCAAGGCACAAGAGAAATTCAAGTTTTCTTTTCATTTCGTCAATTTCATTATATTTTGACTGATCTACAAGGGTTTCAAGTTGAGGATTACAGTTGCTACATATTGGAGGTAGCTAAATTTTTGGGGAACTTTGGGCCAAATATGACCTTGCTATTGCATTCACAAGGCCTAAAAACCTAAGGATTGACTATCAAAATGTCAAAAATAAATATTTTATCTTGGGGGAATCAAGCAATTTTTTTGTCTAAGCACCATTTCCATATGATTGTATGGATTTGTACCTAGTCATACCATATGGTATGTACTATTTGTAGGTCTACAATTGTACTGGCACCTGGAATATTCTTTGCTATCGACATATTCAAGTGGTATATTATTTTCTACATAAGTACCCATACTTGTCTACACAATCACTATCACATCGTCACTATCAAAGGTACAAATCACATGTCAGAAAGGGCACTTTGGCATATTCACATTTTAATATTATAAAAAATATATTTTTTAAAACCGTTAAGGCTATTAGTCTTAGCCATTGGTCACAGGATTTGAGTGCCCCATGGGCTTCACCCAATAGGGGGGATTAATGTCCCGAGCGGTGCGGCTTCACTCGTCGCCCCTCATCCACTTCACCCCAACGACACCATCGTCGCTTTGGGTGGAATTTTGTTTCCAAACAAGTTCTTAGCGGCCAGTCACATTGGCACCTAAGGGCCTACATGGTCCAAGGACCCGAAATTTCCCCCCTAATGCTTGAAATAAGCAATTTTTTCAAAATGCCATAAATTTTCACTACAATGTCAAAAATTTCAAAATGATATATCATCAAAAATTTGGCTCATTGTACTTTGTAGTGGTGAAGGTAATTTTTCCAAATTCTACTATTTGGTAATAGTATTTTTTGTTTGAAGTTAGAGCTCCATTAGTATTTGGTGTTTGAAGTTAGATCTCCATTTTTGGCTCCCGAGCTCATAACTTTTTGCCACAATATTTGGTTTTCATGATTCTTATGGTATTAGAAAGGTATTGAGGAGCTCTATCAAGTCGTCCATGCACTTTTTCAGGTTCATCCCTGGGTATCTTTTATTCATATTTATGTGTATTCACATTGTGGTTGATCACTTCGATATACTGTCACTTTGGGAAGGTACAATTTTGATCCTTGCACTTCATATCAGCTCTTGAACAATGTTTTATCTCTTGTTGCTTCATTTATACTCCAAGGTTGCTCCATATCATGAGTTTTCCAGTGTTCCTTGGCATCGATATTGTTGTTGCTTTATCAAGATTCTAAAGTTTCTCCAGCAATCAAGAGTTTCTAGTGTTTCTGAGATCAAAATCATGTTGTCCTTTATTACTTAGATTAAGGTTATAGGGTTACTCCACCAGTGTGCTTCTAGTGTTTCTTTGCAACAATTTATCTCTTTTTCCTCATCATCTCTCTTATGGGAGGTTTTGAATGGTCTCTCTTCATCTCTCTTATGGGGGGTTCTTTTTCCTCACATGGGTTTTATCCTCATTTTTCATAGAGAGTATTATTGTATCTTATCTCTCTTTTAGGGAGGATTTTTGTCCGATTGGGTTTTCTCCTTTTCTTCATTTGTGAGAGATTGTATTTGTACATGGGTTCCTAACATGGCCTCATATTTGAGACCCATTCTTACATCTTTGCATCATTTTCATAATAATTGTTTCTCCCTAAGTTGCACTTAGGGGTGGTGATGGTGTAAATCTGTATTTTTCCTATCTAGTCATTAGTAGGTCCTATTTACATGTTAAGTTTACTTAGGTTCTAGTTGATTTTCTAGAATTATTAGTTTTCTAGATAAGATCTTATCATATCTTATGTAGTTCACTTTCATTTAATGCTTGTGTCATAATTCATTTAATATTGTTGAGATAGTTATCTCATTGTACAAGATTAAGACACATGTCAAGATCTTATCTAACACTACCTCACAATTTTCCTTTATAAGCAAGGAATCATATGTACATTGACATATTAAATCTAGCAATCTTGCATCCATAATCATAGCATGAAATTTTTTCCATTTATCTCTTGTGAAAGTTAATTTTGGCTTGCATGTGATCTTGAGGTGTTGGGAGTTCACTGTTAACTCCTGCAATCTCAAGAGATCTCCTAGTTGATATTACCTTCAATATTGTTGATCACAGTTGGATACAAGAATTGTTCTATGAAATTTTACTCTTTCATTGTCAAAGATGTTACAAAATAGGTAGCATTACCTTTGATTTCTCTTGGCCAAAACCTAATATGAACTCTCTAGTATCATGGTGGATTAGCGCTCTTCCACGCCATTATACTATGGATACTTCACCTATGAACTCTATGAAGGTGCTCAAACCTTCACTAAGTACCCTACCTATGTTGCAAAAACATTCCTTGTAGGAGATGAATCCACTTGCAAAGAACCCTATTCTTAGTGATGATCCACACAAACATGATGATATAGGAAAGGAGAAAATATTTAAGACAAATGTGAAAATTTATAATCAAGTTCTCCAAACAAATGTGGATTCTTTAGGATAAATGCATGCAATATCTTTAAATTAGAAGTCTATTGTATACCTATGGAGTCTTCTGAGACTATTGTTCCTAGTGGAAAAGAGGATTTCCCAAAAGGAAAATATAAACAAATCCCATCAATTGTAAATTTTGTTGATCATAGGGCATTTCTAGTGGTTGCTCGTAAAAAATATGATGCAAAAGAAAAATATCAGATTGGATCCTACTTCCTCCTCTTAGTGAAACCAAGAATGGACAAAATTAAAGAGAAAGAAGCCCCCCCTTCAAATCTCAAGCATCAAATGACATTAAGATCATTAAAGAAAGAGAAACACTTTAAATAAATATGTGATATTTTTGCACCCCTATTCATGGGTTGATGCAAATATTTATTAATTTTATTATTTTGATTTATCTACATGGGAGTGGACCCCACATCCACAACTTACCAGTAAAAAAGGTGGCAAAGAAGGATTTTTGAAAGGGCCCAAACACTTGAAAAAAGACTGGCGTAGATTTAGTAATGAAGCCCATCAATTAACAAGGAAACTTCAAACATGGACTAACAATAGATTCTACCAAAACTAAGGACATAAAAACAAACAATAGACCCTAAACTAACATCAAAACAACATCAAGAGGATATCAATAAAGAATGATGATTAGAATATTTTTGTATAATAAAACATACAAACCACTTATAGTTCCACATGAAACCTTCAATTATGGTACTAGACAAGTGATTTGAAGTCAAGAGAACATTAAATTCCATTAATAACATTCACTATCTCCCTAAAATGGATTTCCTTCATATTCATTCCCCCTCTTTTAAATTTCACCCATGTATTAGTTGATTTCTTGGATTTTCTAGTTGACCTCAAATTAGTTTCTTATTTAAGAGGGGAGGGGAAATATTACACTCAACAACTTGGAATGAACAACAAGGGATAAATTCATCTTCTTCCATATATTATTATGTAATAGATTCCCTTCTTTACTTACCTATTGTAGGCCTTAGTTAATAAATATTTTTATTATTATTGGCAATGGATTTGCTTCCATTCAAATGCTCCATGCTATTATAATGTATGTACATCAATAACTTATTATAATTTTAGATGTACCTTGGGACCTTAGATGTGATAATATTGATGATAGTCACAAATTAATTTATGATTTACAAGAATATAAAATTTACTTAATAATAATTTCCCTTCTTTTATTGTAAACATTCATGAAAATACTTACACTAACTTATAAATGCATGCTTCCTTATAACCAAAAATTAGTCAAATAAATTTTCATGAGATGAAGAATTAAAGTTCATCATTTGATAAAAATTAACCTCATGGTATCTTAAGACATTTTTCAAATATCATTGACAGTTTGAAATGTAAAGATGTTGTGTTGCATTCCTTTGCATACCACTACACGTGAGTTCAAACATTGTCTTCTTCCTCGACCTTTGGTTTATTTAGAGTTACTATGTTTTTTTCCTTTTCTTTGATGTTCTTCTTTGTATATCTATCTTTTTTCAATGCTTTTCGATCTATTTTTGAAGATGGGGTTTCATGGTTGATCCTCATAATCCTTCTAAGGTTTATTTTAAACAAGATATGCTTGGTGGATGTGATATTCATTCCATTCATGAACCTAGTATAACAATCACTCTTGTAGATCTTTCTTAGAGACACCAATTTTCTTTGGAAAAAGGACAATATGATGATTTAAAAATCAATGGATGCCTTCATCGAAGAACTAAAATTTGTATAGTTCATTTTAACCCAAACTTTGTAGTTGAAGATTTAGTTTTTTTCCAAAGACATGTTCTTATTTGTATGTTCATGGGGATTCAATTAAATTTTTGGATTCTAGAAGATTGGGTGCATAGAACATGGTTGATCAAAGGAGACATGGAGATCACCTTGGTTGTCAATGGGTAACACTTTTTTTCCTTTAATAATATTGTTGATTATGTTCAAATTTCTTAAGGAGGTCCTTATTTCTTCAAGCATGTTGTTTTTTTCATGAAACCCTGACATCTATATTTTATTTTGACAATGGAACTCTCATCCAAATTTTTGGTTTGGAATCCATTTATATTCTTTGCCACTATTTTTTTTTAAATGAATGCTTAAATTTTTTGGGTGATTCCTTGGGCACCTATTTAGGAACCTCATAGATTAGTAGGGAGAAAAAATATCTAGTTATGCTTGCATCTTTGTTGAAATGGATTTAAATAATCCCTTTCCAAAGGATCTTAATATTCAAGTGGGAGTTTTTGTTTGGTATCAAACCCTTGATGTGAAGCTATTCCTTTCAAATGTAGAGAATGTCATCATTATGGACATCTTTTTCAGGATTTCCCATAGTTCAAATAGAATAATTATTCTATAAAGGTGACACAAAAAGATAAAATGGGTAAAGAACCAATTTAACAAGATAATCAAGGGTTTATTATTGGTCCTTCTAATGCTAATGGTTATACCATGATTCATAGGAAAGGTAAATTTTGACCTCTCGCACGCTAGAGGAAATAAATCTACTACTCAAAATAGAAATATTTTTTCTATTATGGGAGAAATACCTATTGTATAGGAGCAAATTTGCACCCCTAACACAAATTCTCCTTTTTCCCTTCTCCACTTTAGAAAACCAAATTCGAAGGCTTAATTCCATCTAAGCCTATTGTCTCCATTCCACTTGGTGCATGTTTTGAGCATCAATAGGGGAATAATTGTTGGGGACGCCTGCACGGTGTGTAGACGTTTGTGCAGCATGCTTACATCCCTTGCAGATTCATGTGGTTGGAACCTATAGAGGCGTTACACTTCCCATTGGAAGTCTAATTGTAATGCCCCTCTTTGGTCAACCGACCTGAATATGGTCATTTTCTGCATCTCTCCTTCAAATTCATTCACCTTCATCCATTTTTGGAGGCTACACAAGATCTAAGACAATCTCTCCAAGCATTCTAGCATTCACTTCAAGAATTCAAGCACATTTTTGCACTCCATAGTAGCAATTCCATCACTCCATCACTTCAATAGAGCAAGTGTAGAACAACACCATTGCAGCAAAGGCTTGAGTTCCTCTCATTTTCTCCCCCATTAGCCTTGAGTGCTCTTGGTGGAGGTGGTAAGCTCTCTACTTTCCTCCTCTATTACTTGGTTGAGTTAGCACATTACTGTTTTGTAGTGTTTTAGTGTCCTTTTTCTTGCATCTTCTCCTTTATCATACTATTTCTATATCATTGCAAACTTGGCTATCCATGGAGGTGGAAACACCAAAACGGGGGCCTGACAAGGCAAACCCCTAAACAACCCCCCAATAACTTCTCTATCTTCTATGTGTAGGTGGAGATATCTTGGAGCGAGCTAGTGAACAAGCTTATGTGTGAGATCGTTCTTGTCACCCTTGGCTTAATCTACTTGTTTTATCATATATGTTTATATGTTTCGTATTTCATAGTGTTATTTTGTTCATTTAGAAATCATTAACTAGTTCGTTAGTTTGTTTTATAGAGGTTAGACCTTGTCTTTTTGGTCCTCTGGTCGTACAGATGCCAGCACACTTGAGAGATGCCAACGCATCACGCTATCATCCTAGAACTGTGCTTTTTTTCTATAACAGAGAGTTATCTAAGACACTGAGTTAACCCTTAAAACCGACACACCTAATCTCCTTTAGAACCTCAGGTTTGCAAAGTGATCGAAGGACCTTATAATCCTCATCATTCTCATCCTGCATTTCCTAACATTCCCTTAAGCTGAGGTAAGTTAGAGCAGCCTTTTGCTCTCGTCCCTTCATGATCTAAGGCCTTGACGTGGTTGGGTCCCCTCTCTTACACCTACCAAATTTTAGGGTGATTAGAATAGAATATAGGAAAGGATGGTAGAAAATAAAGGAAGTGATGAAATAATGCAGGATCACAAGAATTATGGTCAACTACAAGGTTTAAACCTTTTTAATAAGCAACAAGATAATATTGTACAAGATCTTCCACCTTTTGTGGAGTTTTCGTATGTGCCTATTGCTATTGCTAATGTCAACCATGCTTTTGTGGTTCCAAGTATGTCTTTTTTCTACCCAAAAACCTTTTTTTATTTCTAATGATTCTTAAACTCTTGAGATTCAGGAGGGTCTTCTTGTATTTTATAAGATTGAACATGTACCTAAAACTCTTGTTATGACCTTTTATAAACATGAACATCAATTTATTGGAGAATGCCAAGATAAAAAGTGTGAATTGATAACCTTCCACTAGTGAAATGATAAAAAAAATAGGATATTTATCATATAATATAGAGTGTGTAAATACAATGAGGAACCTTGAATATATAGGCAAGGTAGATGAGGTAAGAAGGTAGGACTGAATAACTAACTAACCATCCAAATGTGCAACACTTATGAGTTCACTTAACAAGTGTATGAGAAAGTGGAAAGTATGCATGCAACTAGTTTCTCAAGTGATGAGGACACATGTATCAATGCTATGAAGTGAGACAAAAGTATGAAATATCTTAAGTAAACTTAAGCTAGGTGTAAATAGGTCAATCCTAGAAAGGTGATTAGCTAACTAGGTGAATAATGACTCTATTTACACTAACACATTATATTATGCATCCACAAGATAACTTAAAATTAGAATCTTTCAAAGAAAGTAATTAAAAATATGCTACTACTTGGGCTTTGGGTATTAAATTGAGTTTAAACAAAAACCTAGGGAGACAAGAGGTACTCAAGGAAATGCATAAGATTGACCATGATAAATCCAAAATTTTAGGAGAACAAATTTTGGATTCGATTCTTCTAAATTGACTAGATCCATCCCTTCCCCACTTATCTCAGTCATGATTATTTCTTAGAATGTAAGAGGGCTTGGTAGTAGACCTAGACATAATGTTGTTAGAATATTGATTAAAGATCTCAATATTTTTTTGTTGTTAATTTAGGAAACTAAGATTCCTAATGAATCTACTAAAAAACTTGGTTGCAACATTAGTAGATATATAAAAGCATTGACATTTCTTCCCTTGGTCTATCTAGTGTTCTTATTTGTTCATGGGGTTCTAGATATTTTTCTCCAAAAAAAATCTTGAGTTGTAATGGTGATCTATCTCTAGAAGAGGTTCTTAGTTTTATTATCCTAAATGTCTTGATCACTAATTATTACATTCCCCGAGATCTTCAAGGTAAGGTTAAACTCTAGGATGATTTGAAAGTTCATAGGAAATCTTCTCCTTAGGAATATCCTTGGATTATTGGATGTGACTTCAATGTCATGTTATCCCTTAATAATAAAAGGGTGGTATTAATACACTTTTTCAAGCTATTTTTATTCGTATTCATAACATTAATCATCTTTAGTTAATAGGTATCCCTCCTAATAATGGTTCCTTTACTTTTGACAATCATAGAATTGGAGATGAGTTCATTATACAATTTTTGGATAGATTTTTATTTAGTGATTCTTGGCCTTCTCAATGCCTTCGACTTGCCTCTTTCATCTTGTGAAATGTTAGTTTGGATCAATTAGCCATAGATTTACATTATAATGGATATTTCAAGCCTCTAAATTATCCTTTTGGATGTCACCTCATGTGGTTAAGTGAATATGACTTGAAAGGAAAAAATATACTTTTGTGGCAAGAAGGTAAGCCTCGTCATGGTACAACTCAATATGTTTTATTTTGCAAATTATGCTTTGTTAAACAACTCAAACAATGGAGTTTATCTTCATGTGGTAATATTTTACAAAGGAAAAGAAATATTTTGAACAAGTTGGTAGAGATTCAAGGTTGTATTCAAGAGACATGCTTGAGTAAGGATTTATTAACTTTGCAATCCAAGTTTATGTTAGAGTAATTGGACATTTACTTTATTAATTAAACAATATTTGTTTAACTACGTAAAGTTTCCTTTTAACTCTTTTTCACTTAAGGTAACATTAGGTACATAATAATTAATTACTTTATTAATTATTATTGTGCAAGCCTAGGGTTTTCATCTATATGTAGTTGAAAACTATCTTTTGTATCATTATTCATTTTACATTTTCAGGTGAATACATTGCTCCACATTCTTGAGCATTTCTTTTGTTGCTTCTCTTTGTTTCTCCTTGTAACAGTTTATTTGCTTGCAAAGATCTTTTGGACTTCTATGGTGTTGTATCTTCTCAACTCCAACATGGTATCAGAGCTTCAGATTTGCAGCTGCTTGTTCTTGTTTTGAGATTTTGCATTGGAAGCAAATCTAGGGTTCTAAGTTTTTTTTGGGTGGATTCAGCATACTCCATTTTTTGGGTTCACTTTGGGCTCAAATGGACAATGCCATTGGATTCGTAGTGCCCAAAAACCCCTAAATCGACTATCAAATTGTCGATTTTGGTTACAGTCAATTTGGAAGGCAAAATTTTTTTGCCCTAAGGCCATACGAAGCAAAAAAAACAAAAATTTTTTTTAAAAAAATCAATTTTTTGGTTTATTTTTGCACGGCCAGTGTTAAACCGCCGCACTGCCAGAGCGCCGCCTGGTGGCCACCGCCACCGGTGGCTACCACCGACCACGGCCAAGCGGCCACCACTGCCCCTGTCAGCCCGCCACCTGGTCTGCTCCGCCCAAGCGCCGCTTGTGCGCCACCCACCACCAGCCATGCCGCCTGCGCACCGCCACCTCCTGCGCGCTAGCCCATGGTCCACCATGTGCCCTGGGGCCGTCGAATTTTAAGCCCTTGAGGGCTATTTTTTTCTCTCCAACCCCCTATTATGTCATTTTTGGTCAAATGGGCATAACTTGGGCATCCTAGCTCCGTTTTTCGAACAGGAAGATGCGTTGGAAAGTTGAGAATGACACCAATCTGATGGTACATAAATATTTTTAATTTTTTTTACCTATCTAGATATTTTTTACCATTCAAAGTGAGGTCTTCTTTCTTCACTTCCGGGGTCATAGAAGATGCAATTGGACTCCGTTTTTCAAACTTGAATAGGCGTTGGAAAGCTCTCAACATGCTCTATTCAGTGATGTGATCTATTTTATCAGAATTTTCACTAGGTACATGAGAATTTGTCTTGAAGTATTTTTTGCTTATGCATTGCTTCCTTCTTCTCAGTTTGTACTAGGGTTTGGGTTTATCTTTTGTGGGGGGTGTTTTTTCTCTTGCTTTCTGTCATTTATATCAGAAAACCAGAACACCAAAACTCTCAAAAATACAAACCCTTCTGCATCTTCTGTCTATTCTGAAAGATCACATAATAATAAAAAACACAAGCAGGTACAGGTGCAGGGTTTCATGGCAGACTCTTCAGTTGAGCTACTCACATCACATAACTATCACACTTGGAAGTCTCGTATGATGAGGCTACTCAGGTCACGAGGGTTATGGTCTTGTTTAGATGAGGTTCAGCCTCAGTTGCAGCATCCTTTTGAGATTATGCAGCACAGGAACAAGATGGATGAGGCTATAGGTTTTTTATGCATGCATGTTTCAGACAGTCTTTTGTTTCACCTTGATGCTTTGCTCACTCCTCGAGCCATGTGGCTGAAGTTTGAGACACTTTTTGGGGCCATTAATGAGTTCTGCGCATTACAGATTGAGGCAGAGCTGACTTCATTGTTACCTGATACATTTCTCACTATTGAGGATTTTTTGAACAAGTTCAAAACTATCCGTACTATTTTACAGGGTTGTGGGAAGAACAAGATAGACACAGAGTGCATTTACTTGATTCTTTCGAAGCTTCGTGGTCCATTTTAGATATTTGCTTCCTCCTTCTACTCCACCATGGATGGTTTGGATGCCAGTTTTACCACGCATTCCTTTGATTTATTTTGTGAGCGATTGTCTCAGGAACAGTCTCACCTTTCTCAGATGGATATGCTCTCAGGTTCAAAGAGAAAAGCATTGGTTGCTCAATCACCGAAGGGGAAACAAAAGCAGAAACCGAGGCCCAAGAAATATTTTGCAGGTAGTGAGCATTCCTCCAAACCGCCTCCTAAGTCTGATTTTAAACCACCATTTAATCCAAAACATGGGAAATCTTCGAAGTCTGGTGAGTCTTCCTCCAAGACTAAGGAGAAATCAGGAGACACATGCAGTTTCTGTGGCAAGCAAGGTCATCTAGTTTCTAGGTGTTGGAAATGATTAGAGGCTTTAGAGGAGGCCATGCAGCAGCAACACATCTCCTCACCACAATCTTCTTCTTCTTCCACCACAGGGAAGGGTCATGCTCTCACTGCATAAGCATCGACCAATGGGTCCACTTGGATTTTAGACTCTGGTGCTTCTCACCATATGACTCACACTCAACAGTTGGTCACTTCTCTTGCCTCTTGTAGTACTTCACAAATTGCAATGGGTGACTCTTCACAGCTTTCCATCTTGGGTTCCGGTTTTGTCTCTTTGGATGGAGGCACTCTACAGGATGTTTTGGTTGTTCCTGACATTTCGACGAACCTCTTGTCCATTTATCAGATTTGCCACACTGGCTCTAGTAAGACAGTTGAGTTCTCACCACATGATGTGGTTATTCGGGACCTCCATGATTTTGATTTGGTTGTGGCTACTGGTAGTGTTGATACTGCATCTCGTCTTTACAGATTTGATGGATTTGCGCCTTCTGAGGGTATGGGTTCATCTCTTATAGCACATGCAAATTCAATGAGTCAGCTTTGGCATGAGTGTTTGGGCCATGTCAATTACAGATATCTTCAGTAGATGAGTACACAGTCACTTGTTCTTGGTCTTCCACGAATTTCCTACACTGACGATGTTTGTCATGGTTGTGTGCTTGGCAAGCATCACAGGGATCCCTTTCCGAAGGGAAGAACCACTCGTGTTTTGGCACCCTTGGAGTTGATTCATAGTGACCTCATGTCATTTCCCACTCCTTCTTTTTCAGGGGCCAAGTATATACCCACATTCATTGATGACTTCTCCAGATGCACATGGTTGTACTTTCTTAAGTACAAGTCTAATGTCTTTGATTCCTTTCGTGTCTTCAAGACATTTGTAGAGAAGCAGTCTAGTCTTTCTATCTAGTGGATACTTACAGATAATGGGGGGGAGTATGTGAATCAGGCCTTCAAAGATTTTTGCACTGAGCATGGTTTGCAGCATCAGTTTTATGTTCCCTACACCCCTCAACAAAATGGTATCGCTGAGCACAAGAACAGGACTTTACGGGAGATGGCTAATTGTATGATTCAGTCCAGGTCCATGGATATGTCTTTTTGGGCTGAGGCAGTCAATTGTGCCAACTATATTCAGAATCAGATGCCTCACAAGGTGATTCGACATATGACTCCTGAGGAGGCTTCGTATCATGACAAGCCTGATATTTCATCATTTCGAGTATTTGGTAGTGAGGCATGGGATTTTATTCCTGATGCTCAGAGGAGAGCTATGGAGTGGAAGAGTCGACCCCTCATATTTTTCGGCTACTGTGAGGATGTTAAGGCATATAGGTTGTTTGATCCTGATTCCAGAGAGGTCCTGTTTCGACGGGATGTTCAGTTTGATGAGAGCCTTCCTCCAGTTCATACCCTGTCTCCAGTGTCCACTTCACTACCTACTCCACCCACTACAACTCTTCAGGATTATTTTGAGGATTCTGATGAGGATATTGATGATCCCCCATCTCCACCTCCACTTGCTCCACCTCAGAGGCCCAAATGGGCTCACCTTTACTATTGAGGCAGTAAGATCTATGGCCGGTGATCCTTCAGACACTCGTCGCACTCGTTCTCATACTACGGGCTCTAGTCTTTTGACTCATGCTCTTTCAGAGGATCCTCAGATATTTTCAGAGGCGATAGGTCACCCTGAGTGGGATAGTGCCATGGAGGAGGAGTATTCTTCTTTGATGAGGAATAATACATGGGATCTCTGTCCTCTTCCTAAGGGCAGAAAGATGGTTCGGTGTCGATGGTTGTATCGCACCAAGTATTCTGCTGATGGTTCTATTGATAAGTACAAAGCATGTCTTGTTGCGAAGGGTTTCTCACAGGTTGAGGGTATTGATTACTCCAAGACATTTGCCCCTGTCGCCAAGATGAATTCTATTTGCTTTGTATTATCACTTGCAGTTTCTAGAGGATGGCTCATTTTTCAGATGGATGTGAAGTGTGCCTTCTTACATGGTGGTCTACAGGAGGAGATCTATATGGAGCAGCCTCAAGGATTTGTTCATGATTCTTCTTTGGTTTGCAGACTTCAGCATTCATTATATGGTCTCAAACAAGCCCCGCGGGCTTGGTATGAGAAGATGGACTCTTTTTTGCTCTCCACTAGTTTCACTCACTGTCATTCTGATCACATGATCTATATTCAGCATCTTGAGGGTGAGATCTTGATTCTTGTGCTATATGTTGATGATCTTCTCGTCACAGGTAGCTCATCCTCTATGATTCAGAATTCTCAGCTAGCCTTGATGGAGCAATTTGAGATGACAAATCTTGGCCTTCTGCACTATTTCCTTGGTCTTCAGGTGATTTAATCTTTAGAGGGGATCTCCATTTACCAGCAGAAGTATTCTTTTGATATGCTTCAGCACTTTGGCATGCTTGATTGCAAGCTTTCCCCCACACCTTTTCAGTTAGGGGTTGTTTTGACTACTACTTGCCCCACTCCTTCAGTAGATTCTACACTTTATAGGCAGCTGGTTGGCATTTTGTTGTACCTGACTCACATTCGTCCTGATCTTTCCTTTGCGGTTGGTCTTGTCTCTCGATTCTCACATGATCCTCATGAGAGTCATTGGCAAGCTGCCAAGCATATTTTGAGGTACATTCAAGGCACCACTTCATATGGCATTCACTACACATTAGGGGATCCTCACATTGTTGGCTACACTGACTCAGATTGGGCTGGTGATGTCAATGATCGGAAGTCTACTTCTGGCTTTGTTTTTTGTCTTGGCTCTGGTCCTATCACATGGTCGTGCAAGAAGCAGACTGCTCATGCATTATCATCTACAGAGGCTGAGTACCGAGCTGCAGTGCTCGCTAGTCAGGAGATTTTATGGCTTCGTCAGTTGATGACTGAGTTTGGTTTTCCTCTTGATAGTCCCACTATTCTTTGGTGTGACAATCAGAGTGCTATACACATTTTGTGCAACCCGGTGGAGCATCAGCGGACGAAGCACATTGAGCTTCATATGCATTTCATCAGACAGTTGATTCAGGATGGTTCTCTCATCTTGGAGTATGTTCCCACTGCCGAGCAGGTTGTAGACATCTTCACGAAACCTTTTGCATCTCCGCGCTATCTTCAGTTGCGCTCTATGCTTGGGGTGAAGGAAGTTGTCCTTGGGGGGTCTTTATGAGGCCTTCCTTCCTTCATGTTTCTTTCAGCATGTTGTTCTATCTCTTTTTGGAGAGGAGTTTTTCCCACTGGGTTTTCTCCTTTTCTCCGTTTCATAGAGATTTCATTGTACTTGGGTACCTGATCTGGCCTTGTTGTCGGGACCCATTGCTTTTGCTTTCAGTAGCTTCTTCTAGGTTTTAGCTTCTCCCTATGTCTATCTTAAGGGGGGGTGTTAGAGTAATTAGACATTTACTTTATTAATTAAACAATATTTGTTTAATTACGTAAAGTTTCCTTTTAACTCTTTTTCACTTAAGCTAACATTAGGTACATAATAATTAATTACTTTATTAATTATTATTGTGCAAGCCTAGGGTTTTCATCTATATGTAGTTGAAAACTATCTTTTGTATCATTATTCATTTTACATTTTCAGGTGAATACATTGCTCCACATTCTTGAGCATTTCTTTTGTTGCTTCTCTTTGTTTATCCTTGTAACAGGTTATTTGCTTGCAAAGATCTTTTGGACTTCTGTGGTGTTGTATCTTCTCAACTCCAACAATTTCAAAATGATTTAGAAAAGTATTGAGATTTAGGGGGAAATATTATGGATACAAACATCTCGTGCTAAATGGTTTTTAGGTAGGGGATATGTGTTGCAAGGTGTGACCCTTGGTCTCCTCTTCCTATGGTAGGCATAGTCCAGCACAACACTTGGGCTTCGTGACATGGTTTAACCGACTCATGTGGATCTTGATCTTGTATAAATCCAGTGGTTGTATCAGGCATTAATAGGTCGATCTTTTGGTGCAATGGCAATCGCTTGTGTGACAATTGGTATCACAGACGAGGGCACGGGTTTGAACCCCACGCTTGCATTGGGGGGATTGTTGCAAGGTGTCACCCTTGGTCTCCTCTTCCTGTGGTAGGTGTAGTCCAGCGTGATGCTTGGGCTTCGTAACATGGTTTAACCGCCTCTTGTGGATCTTGATCTTGTATAAATCCAGTGGTTGTATTGGGCATTAACAGGTTGATCTTTTGGTGCAACGATATCCACCTATGCAACAATATGAATTATTTATTTTTCCATCACTCTGTTGTGACACAAAAATATTTTAATGCTTTCAAGGAGATTCAAAGATAGGATGGGTCTAACAAAAATTCATTCAAAATATTCAATGAAAAGTTTTTTCTCACTTTTGTGAGTTATTCAAAGCTCCCACTAACCTCTCTACTAATAATAGACATATAATTTTGAATTGTATTTATAATCTTATTTTTCTCATGATAATTCCTTTCTCAATGGACCTATCTCCATGGATGAATTAGAGCAATTTATTTTTATGATGAAAAATAAAAAAGTCTTGGTCATATGGATTTCCTATCGAGCTCTTTCAATATTTTCGGGATATTTGTCAAAGTTGACATTTTAGCAGCTTGTGGGGAATTGTGTACCTCAAAATAAATGCTTAAATGTCTTAATAACTTATTTTTTGCTTTGATTCCTAAGAAAGATCAGGTCTTGAATTTTTTAGATGTTAGACCTATAGACCTTTGAAATATTATTTATAAAATTTTCTCTAAAATTATTGTTGAGAGAATGAAATATTTCCTTGCATCATTTCTCCTAAATAAGGTGGGGTTTTTATAGGGTCATCAAATCATTAATAGTATTGTTATTATCTAAGAGGTTATTCACTCTATTCATGATAATAAGAAAAATTCTATGTTCATGAAGCTTGATCTTTCTAAGGCTCATAATGGAGTTTGTTGGAAATTTTTGAAAGATATCTTATGTTCCTTTGGTTTTGATGATAATTGGATTCAATGGGTGATGGCTTGTTGTGCCTCTAATTTTTCTATGATTATAAGTGGTTCTCCTAATATTTTCCATTCTAAAATAGGTTTGTGTTAGGGTGATACTTTCTCTCCATATCTCTTTATCATTTTGGTAGAAGGTTTGGAAAGGTTTTTGAAGTATCTCAAGTGTTTTGGTTTTATCTTTAGCTTTCACATTATGTACGGTTTAGATCCACTTTCTCACCTTTATTTTTTCGATGAAACTTGTTTTATGGGAAATGTAACTCTTGAGGAAGCTATGGCTCTTTAGTGAGCTCTTTACGTTTATATTAGTGCATCTAGCCAACTTTTGAATGACAAAAATCTCAAGTTTTCTTCTTCCATATTGACCCTCATCAACAAGATCAAATTGCTAATGTTCTTCATTTCTACTTTCCTTCTACACCTTTTAAGTATTTGGGAATCCCTATTTATCCTACTTTCCCAAGGAAAAAGGATTGGAATGCTATGTTGGATTCTATTAAGTGTCATATCAATCATTGACCACATAGATATCCCTCTTTGGTTAGTCATATAGTCCTTCTTAAAGATATGATTCAAGCTCTCTAGATTATAAATTTATGGATCTTGTAGCTCCAAAAGGTATCCTTCATGTTTTGGATTGTAAGATGATACAATTTCTTTAGGAAGGAAATTCATAAAAGAAGAAATGGAATTTTGGTTAATTGGGATAAAATATGCCAACCTAAATATAGAGATTGTTTAGGTATGATATATTTCCTCCTTAATAATATAGCTCTTGCTACTAAATTATATTGGAGATGTGTACAGAAAAATGATTTGTGGGGAATAATTCTTTAGCCCAAGTACTTCAATCTCAACAATCATTTTTATCCCTAGGATGTTGACCCTTAATAGGGGATCTCAAATGTGGAGAAACTTGAATTTGGGTAGTAGTTTAGTTAAATCTTACCTTTTTTGGATTGTGGGGAAGGGTGATCATTCTCTTTTTTTGGATGATGCATGGGACCAACATATCCCTCTTTTTGTGAAATTTTCTAATCTCCTTGAATTAAAATAAATGTGTTGGAATTGGTTGAAGTATGTTTTTTATATTTTCAATATGTCATCATACAAGATGGTGTAAGGATTTGGAAATGGAAACCTAAATATATTTGGGTAGGCCACTAATTCCTTCATCTCATTGACAAATTAGCTCATATTTTAGCTTCCAAAAAGTCTCTTTATATAGACATTCAAAATTCCTTGGATGGGGTATGAAAGGTCCTAGTATCTACATAGTACAAACTAGTTATAAAACTCTTCTAGTTAATAAATTGGAATTTAAGAACTCTAAGATTTGGAAATGGGTTTGGCATCCTTAATGTTGACATAAGGTGAATGATTTTATGTGGCTTGCAAGCAACTCTTGATAATTTTTTTCATTATGAAAATCTTTGAAAGCATGGAATTGTTGGTCTAAACATATGTATCCTATGTCTTCAATCTGAAGAGTCTTGAAGACATCTTCTCTTGGATTGTCCATTTACCAATTTCCTTCATCAATTATGGTTTGATTTGTTGGTCATTTCATGGGATGATTATGAGTCTATCCAAGATGTTTTTGTCAATAATTGTGTCCTTTGAAGTTAAAATCCTTTAATTTTTCGCATGATATTGGTCATGGTCTAATTTGTTGAAACATCTGGTGGAAACATAATCAACGAATTTTCAATGATACTACCAAGCATGTATTTAGGTTTGGGGTAGACTAATGGCTAATCTAAAATAAACTTGTCAAGTTTGGGTTCAAGATCATCAAGAAAATTCTTGGTGGGAATTCAAAATTTTGATGAGACTCGGTATTTCAATGGCTTCTCCCTATTCCACTTCTTTCAATATTCCACATGATTCTCCAATTAGTAAGTGGGTTCGTCCTCCTCTAGGCTTGGTTAAAATTAATGTTGATGGAGCTTCAAAAGGCAATCATGGAACTATTGGCATGAGAGGTGTTTAATGTGAACATAATACCAAGGTTAAGTTTTGGTTTGTCAATAGTCTTGGTGTTGCATCTAATAACTTTGTTGAGGCTATGGCCATATGCCAAACTCTTTAAGAAGCTAAGCTAAAGCATTTTTCTCATATTATTTTGGAATTTGACTCTAAAACTTTGGTTGATCATTTAAAAAATAAGTCTTCCTCTCACTTCCAACAGTGGCAACTAAATGAATGTAAGAAAGAAATCGACATCCTCATTCAAGGTTTCAATGTTGTTCAATGGAGCCATACTAAACAAGAAGGAAACCAAGTTGTTGACTTTTAACTAAATCAATTTCATCTTGGAACAATATCAAGTTCGATATTGGCAATAATTAGGATTACCCTATATGTGATTTGAATAGAGCCTTTAGTGATTTTGTGAATGTTGATTACAATGCCTCTCTAGATTCTTGATTCCTATTGAGGTGTTTTTTATTTTAGTTTTGGCTCTTGGGGTGTCTTTCCTATCAACTTTGTTATTCCTTTTGTTAATTGGATTTCCGTTTTTTTGATTCACTCCTTTTAGCATAAACAAAAACATTAGATCTAATACTCACAACATGAACAATCTTAAAGGTAATAAGGGATTATACCTTGTCTTTGGAGGGTTCCCCCTCTTGTACTAATTGTCTATCTTTAATCCATTTGAATTTTTAAGATTTTTTTGAATTGGTGTGTTAAGAGAAAGACTTACCCACTTTGTAATCAAGTGTTGTTTTATTACATATTTTTTGCCTTTATTTTAAAAGTTCATCATTCTAAAGACTTTCCAAAATCAATTTTTCTTTCATTGTATACAAACATGTATGATTATTATAACTTTCCAACATTCTTAAATTGGTTACACAAACTCTTTTTAGCCACGACTCATAAGTCTTTGGACAATATGAATTGAATCCCCTATTATTAAATATTGATATGATTTAAGTATAAAAATTCAAGATTCTTAATGTAGTTGTGAGCAAGGATTGTAAGCAAATATTAGATGTGGCATATGGCATTTAGTCTCTACTAGCATTTGTTAGGTATGCCACTAATGCAAAAGTATTCAATCCCTATCTTATCAAATAGAATTTAATCTTTATTGGCATTTGTTAGGTTTACCCCATGTAAAAAAAGTAGTCAATTTGACAAAATTATAAATATAATTCTAATATTCTTTTTAATCCTTCATCTTTTTTGAGTTTTTTTTTTAAACCTGTTATCACTCCAAACAGTTAGAGAAATGCTCTCTAGCTATCTCTCAATCACCTTAAATTTATGGTCTCATTATTATCTATTTATAAATGTCATCATTTACAATTATCAATGTGTGAGTACAATACATTTTGAATCATGATTTTATTTTTACATGCACAAATGCTTTTCTCTTCCCTCTAACATCAATCTATAAAACTCATTACACAAGTTTTTCAAGTGTTGTGCATATCTACTAATTACAATATAAACACAATTGTAACTTTTTAACTTTTTTCATATAAAGATTATAATCATATTTCTAACCCAATAAGCTTGAAATCAAATTAAATTTAAAAATATTCAAAATTGACAAATCTATTAACTATCTCACCAAACAATAGGATGTGAAAAAACATTAGAAGTATCCAATGATAAATGAGACAACTTCTACATGCACTTATTTAAAATTACATCCTAAATCTGGAATGTGTAATTTAATCTCAAAAAGTCAGCCTCACATAAGCAAAAAAATTATACAATTAATTCAAACGAAAGAATTATGTAAAATGGCAAGGTTAAGTGTTAGCCCTACTCTTCATTTCTTGTTGGTCAAACATCTTTCCATTTACTTGAAATATTTCTCACCTTTTAATTTTTCCCTATTCTCCACTTCCTCTAGCTTCTTATGCAGGTTTCATGAAAACAATTCAAGGAAATGTCCATGTTATCATAAAGCAGGTTTTTGACAGATACCCAACAGTTTACATAATTAGTGATCTACATTGCACTTTATGCATCTATTTTATGAAGCCAACAGCATGGTCTAGATTGCCAAATATTCAAAATAAGAATCGAATCTTATATTTTGAATCGAACCTTATAACAGCAGGTCTGGCATGTTGCACACTATCATATTGCAATGCTATTTTTTTTCAGATTGTTTCATTTACCATCACCAATAATCTCTGCAAGAACATTGTCCCTGTTTAAAATGATGGAAACGGTTTGCATCTCTCACAACAATTTCTCTTGCAACAATTTTGGAGATAAATTTTGTTGCAGTGTGACAATCAACACATACTCGAAGGTTCTTGACAACTCTAATAGTTGTTCCAGGGGACGTATTTAACAAACCGAATGCAATTGCCAACTTTTCACTATGATGGCAAAGAAATAATTCCTTTTCCTCTTCTTCCACAGCATTAAGAAAATGACTTGAATTTGGAAAATACCCTGCTGTCTTCATCTCCCAAGCCAACTTCTCCAACATTGCATAGATCTCGTCTGTCTGTGGATGCGATCTGTCTCCTACACAAAAAGCATGTACCATTTGATGGCCTTCAATCCAACTACACCCAGGGATTTTTTTAATTCCCTCATCTTTCATCAATCTCCTTACCATTTGAACTTCATCCCACATGCCCACTTCTGCATAGATGTTTGAGAGAAGAACATATGTCGCAGCATTTTTAGGATCCAAGTCGAAGAGCAGAGTTGCTGTAAAAACTCCTAAGCCAATATTCATATGTGATTTACAGGCACCAAGAAAACACATCCACACAACCACCACAGGTTTAACTGGCATCTTAATGATAAAGTTGAGGGTGTCCTCAAGATAACCAGCACGGGCAAGAAGGTCAACCATGCACACATAATGGTCAACTGTAGGTGTAATGCAGTAAAGGCTACTCATTTGATCGAAGTATGTACAACCATTATCCACCAAACCTGCATAGCTGCATGCACATAGTACACAAGTGAAGCTTACAATGTCAGGATATGTTCCAGAGTGCTTCATTAGTTCAAAAATTTTGAGAGCATCCTCACAAAATCCATTTTGTGCATATCCTGCAATCATTACATTCCATGAAATGACGTCTCTTTGAGACATTTTGTCAAACAGTTCACGCGCCTTGTCTATGCTTCCACATTTTGAATACATGTCTACCAGGGCAGTTGCAACTACAACATCTGACAAAATTCCTCTATCCTTTATGCTTTGATGGATATCCATACCCTGTTCCAAAGCTCCCATTTTAGCACAGGCAGGGAGGATAGTGGCAAAGGTTGTGGCGTCTGGCTTTACACCTGCCAATTGCATTTGCTGGAAAGTTTCTAAAGCCTTTTCAACAAATCCATTCTGTGCATATCCTGCAATCATTGCAGTCCATGAGAATACGTTTCTTTGAGGCATTCTGTCAAACAATATACGCGCCTTGTCTATACTTCCACATTTTGCGTACATGTCTACCAGGGCAGTTGCAATTACAACATCTGACAAAATTCCTCTATCCTTTATGCTTTGATGGATGTCCATACCCTGTTCCACAGCTCCCATTTTGGCACAGGCAGAGAGGATGCTGACATAAGTTGTAGAATTCGGCTTTACTCCTGCCAATTGCATTTGCTTGAAAGTTTCTAAAGCCTTTTCAGTAAATCCATTTTGTACATATCCTGCAATCATTGAAGTCCACGAGAACACGTTTTTTTGAGGCATTATGTCAAACAATTCACGTGCCTTGTCTATGCTTCCACATTTTGCGTACATGTCTACAAGGGCAGTCGCAACTACAACATCTGACAAAATTCCTCTATCCTTTATGCTTCTATGGATGTCCATACCCTGTTCGAAAGATCCCGTTTTGGCACAGGCAGAGAGGATGGTGGCAAAGGTTGTAGAGTCTGGCTTTACACCTGCCAATCGCATTTCCTTTAAAGTTTCTAAAGCCTTTTCAACAAATCCATTTTGTGCATATCCTGCAATCATTGCAGTCCATGAGACTACATCTTTTCTAGACATTTTGTCAAACATTTCGCGTGCCTTGTCTATTCTTCCACATTTTGCATACATGTCTACCAAGGCAGTCGCAACTGTAACATCTGACAAAATTCCTCTATCATTCATGCTTTGATGGATATCCATACCCTGTTCCAAAGCCCCCATTTTGGCACAGGTTGGGAGAATGCTGACAAAGGTTGTGGAATTTGGCTTTAAACCTGCCCACTGCATTTGCTTGAATGTTTCTAACGCCTTGTCAACAAATCCATTTTGTGCATATCCTGCAATCATTGCATTCCATGAGATGACGTCTCTTTGAGGCATTCTCTCAAAGAGTTCACGTGCCTTGTATATGCTTCCACATTTTGCATACATGTCTACCAAAGCATTTCCAATTATAATATCCGACAAAAAACCCCCTTCCATTATGCTTTGATGGATGACCATACCCAGTTCCAAAGCCCCCATTTTGGCACAGGCTGGAAGTACGCTGGCAAATGTGAACTTATCGGGTGGGAAACCTGTTTGTTGCATATAGTGAAACAGAGTGACTGCCTCGTGAGGATACCCATGTCTTCTGTACGCTGCAATAATCGTATTCCATGAAACGCTGTCTCGTTCTTTCATGTGGTCAAAGACTTTTCGGGCATCAACCAAACTTCCGCACTTGACATACATGTAAATAAGCTTATTCTGGAAAGTTATGCATGTAGCAAGACAAATCGCCTGCAAGCGATGAGAGAGAGGACTTTTTTCCATTGTGAAAGGTCTGCAACAACGTAGAATAGTCTTCAGGGGGGTTGTGTGTAATCAGCAGAATGTGCATCGCCTCCTTCATAATGCTGTAGATTGAGATGAGTAGCGGATGGCTATGGCGTTTATGATTTGTACTTGGGAGTGTGGAAAATAAACTGAAGTCGTAGGATTTCAAAATCTGTGAGTGAGAATTATTGGCAATGCAGAGAGCCAAACTTGCGAGATCTGTGAAACAGATTTATGAGAGATTTATAATCAATTCGTTTATCATTTATGGTTATTTTAATAAAAATTATATATTTGTATGTATGTGGGGAAAGGAACAGTTCTGTGTACTCTAGACATATTCAATATAATGTATACATATAAACACATTAATTTACACTTAAAAAGAAAATAAGAAAGATATGACACTTAATTCTGTGATTGAAAAATGAATACCATTGAAATCAATGTATCTATAACTGAAAAAAATAAATTGAATATTCTTTATTTTCTATTTTAGATCAACTTCATTGATCAAAGTCAAGTTTGTGATTATTAATTGGACTTATACTTGCATAACATGACCTTATGTCTTTTAGCTTCCACCTTTTATCTAATTTGGGAACTAATTGTTTTTCCATTTTTGAGGAATTGTGGGTTGGTAATATTAACAAATGTCATGCTAGGTTCTAGGTTGTTGTACAACTAGAGCTATAAGGGAATTGTGGTTCAATCAACTCCTTAATAGCAGTAAAATAGAAGACATCATTCTTTAAATATGTATATGCTTGCGTGCACACCTAGATTCCATTTAGAGTTCTAATTGAACTATGAACACTTGACTAAAATATTAACAAGTCCTTTGATGTTCCATTGAATTAGAATGAGTGTAATAAATATCTTTAAATACTAGATCACAACATCAATTTGTAAAATACGAGTTTAGCAAACCTTGGGTAAGAAAGTTAAAGGGGATTGGATAAACTCATTGACGTGGGAGCATCCAAAGGTGTAAGAGCAATCTTGCATCATCTATAAAATGATTTATTTTAATTTTGTTTGGTTTGGCAAATATCAATGAAGCTTATTTCCTCTAAAAACTCCTTAAAGGGCTAAGTTAACAAGGCCTTTATGTTTAGTAAGTTTGCATTTGAACACATAGGGACCTAAAATTTTATCCAAAGCTTCATAATTGAAAAGTACACATTATGGGTGAGTTTCGAGCCAAGATCGAGCCTAAATGAGAATATAGTAAAGATTTAAGTTTTTGGAAGTCTCGTAAAATTCTTCAAGATTAAGTTTTAAGGCTTCAAATGACATTTTGAGGCCCCATAAATTGATGAATTATCATTCAAGAATATAGAGCACTTTAAGTATTTCAGTTTTAAAAAATAAACTCAATTGGGTGCCTCGATCAAAATTTATGAATCCCAAAAGTTGCATTATTTTTAGAAGGTAGGTTACAAATTTCAAATTCTACTTGGAGGCACCAAAACCCATTTAGGGCATATTTTTGGCATTTCCAAAATAGATGGACGAGGGCAAGAAAGCGATAAGTTGTGTAAAGGGAGGGAAGGAGGTATCAATTTGAAAGATATAGAGAGACAAAAGGTTGTAGAAACAAGGGGAATGAAGTTGTAATGTGTTGTAGCTTGTTGGGATTTGATACTCTATTTGTTTCATGATTTTGTTATGTAATTAGAGTTCATTTCAATAAGATAACTTATATCTTCATATGTGGAATTTGTGTTCTATGTTTTTTGAGCTAACCCCTATCATTCATATATCAACAATGCATCAATTTCACATTCTATGGGATTTGTGCTAGCTTTGGTTGTGAATAGGACCTACTCTATCCTTTCATTTGCTAATTTATCTACAAAATTTTCACTGTCCCTCAAGCAAGGTTTAAATGTTAAAAATGGAAAGTCATTCTTTATTATCAACACTTCTAGAATGCAATTTAACTTATTATAATCAACTTACCCTTTAATGTAGTCATTAAGAGCTAAAACTCAATTCTTTAACATCTACACTTCTTCTAGAATGTAATTTAACTTCCAATCATTACCTTTCCCTTTGATATAGTCATTTATAACCATCTATGAGTGCTTTGCTACTTCTAAGCACTTACAACCTAAACCTTTGGTTAACTACATACCTTATAATAAAGATAAAAACCATAATTCATTATTTATCTTATTCACTAAGAAGAAGGAATCACCCTTTAAAAAATTCTCATTATCATTCCTCAATACCACATATACACCTATCAACCTTATATTCTTCTAGTTGCTCCATTAAAATTTAGTTTTAGATTGCTCCCATTAGATAGGCTCTATTTTTTATTTACTCTTTCAATTTTTTTACTAACCCTTTAATTGGGTTATTTAGTGTGAACCTTTTTTTATATCTATTCTAAGTATTAGTTTAACATTTCAAATTTTGATTGAGATTCTATTGATGTCCTCAATATGTCTAATTTCAATGTTATCTAGAGCAACATTTTACTAAATAATTTACAAGTATCATTCCCTCTTTATTTATCATTAATGCAAAACAACTTATTAACTAATATAAGGATTATGATTTATTGAAGTGCACTATGTATAATTAGGTATACATTTAAAGTGTGTATATTATTTTTAGTTACATAATAAATCTAATATTTTTAATCCTTAAAACTTGGCCTACTAATACCTAGAATGACTATAAAAATTATTTTTCTATATTATGTTTCAACAATATTTCAAATAAATTTAGAAATATAGAATTTATGTGCAAACTTATCTTTTTGAGGTAAACCTAAAATATCATTTATAACTCAAATTCTTTTCCAACACCACAATTCATATAGAATTACATGCTTAAAAAGGAATACAAAACTAACAATATCTCTATATGTAAATCATAATAATATAATTATTCATGCTCCTCAAATTAGAAAATTTATATATGTTAGGTAGGAATGGGTATGGTAATTTCATCCATGGTGGCTCTATACACCCCATGAATTGACAAGAAAGTTGAATAATGACATCACAATGAAACAATGCAAGGGTGGGCATAGGTTAACACAACCACATACAATACAAACTTATACAACATTCAAAAGACACAAATTGATAAAAAGCTAATCATATTCAAATACTTAAAGATATAATTGTATGCAACCTTACATTAGAGTGGCATCAAAGTATTTATATTCCTTATTCTACATTTTGATTAGGCTAAAGTACTTATTTTTATGCTTTTGATGATGTCTTTATATGCTTCAAATATATATGTATTATTTTTTCATATTTTTTTATTAATTTATCTAATTTTTTAAGAAATATATACACAATTATTCTACACTTCATTCTCTACACATTGATTTATTTTTGCATTTTCAATTATTCTTGTGGAAGCTACGTAATGCACTTTGTGATAAGGTTTTCAAGTTGTATCTATTTCAAAAGTCACCAATTCTTTTTATAAAGAAAGTATAAAAATAAATACAAGTTGCAAGACTCGCTCTTAGCTATCTTTTTACTAATTAATTTTCAAAATTAATTAATGAACCAAAAACTATTGGGACTGCACAATAGTGACTATTATGTTTCAATGATAAAAACATGACCACTTTTGTGTGCACTCAACATTTAACTCTCTTTATCTTAACCAATTTTAAAAATTCTTAGTAGTTTAGAAAATAGATTTGGATCACTAAATTATTGTTCTTATCGTATATTTGAATTTTGAGTGCCAACATCCCAATTTTCTTGTTAATGTACAATTTTTGCTAATTTCAAAAAAAATTGCCACTTTCACTACAACAAATCCCTATGATTTGCTCCATTTTTTACTCTGTTTTTTGCTTCCACCCAATGTTTTAATGTATTTTTTGCCAATTTTTTGAAAACGTCAACGCTATTTATTGAGATGGCACTATTTTTGGCATTTATTTGTGCCGATCAGGACTAGTCACTGCTAATTTATGCCAGAATTATCGACGCCTTTACCGCCGATATTAGCTTCGAGTGTGGCGTCGCCTTTGGCTCCGAGTTTAGCTTTGAGTTTAGCGCCACTTTTAGCTCCCAACTTTAGTTTCGAGTTTAGCTTCAAGTTTAGCGCCGGTTTAGACACCCCTATGTCGAGGAGACTTATTTATATGTCTCATCGATGATGTAAAACAATGAAATGTCAACAAGCTACAGGCATATCGAGGAGAGAATCACTTACATCACATCGACAAGGTATATCTACAAGTGCTCAATGAAACACAACTCTTGGATATGATGAAGTAATGTCGATGAGACATTGAGATATCGGTAAGGCAAATAAGATTGTCTCATCGACAATGATCAAAAGCATACACCGCTAGACCATCAGGAGGGTGAGAAACATATGTGGTAGAGTGGTATACACCGCTACCCCGCAGCAAGAAGCCTTGAGCAAGGAGGTAGTGCGGTAAACAGCTGAAGAGAAGGGAAAAACACTGCCATATCGCAGTGATAATCACGAGTCTCCTTGACATGGTAGAGTTACACTGATATATAAAGAAATACCACCAAAGGAAAATATCGATGAGACAGTGGAATATCAACAAGAGATATTAACTTGTCTCATCGACACTGGCAACCAACATCAGAGGAACATAAAATCTAATGTCGATGAGACATTGAGATATTGGTAAGACAAAGAAGATTGTCTCATCGACACTCTTTAGGTAATGATCAAAAGCATACACCGCTATACCACTGGGAAGGTGAGCAACATATGTGGTAGAGCGGTATACACCGCAACCCCACAGCAAGAAGCCTTGAGCAAGGCAGTAGTGCGGTAAACAGCAGAAGGGAAGGGAAAAACACCGCCATACCGTAGAGGGTATAATAAGAGATGGTGGTAGTACAATAATCATGGCAGGAAATCATGTCAGTCAAAATCCATTTGAATAAATCATTTAAGGAATCAAGAATATAGCCCACCAAAATACTCTAAAACTCTAATAAACATACTCTAAAAATTTCGTCGAAATCTTATTTTCAAGCATAGCCCACTAGAATGGAGTTTTCATTTTAATAAACATAAAATAAAACCTTTGTTGAAACCTTATTTTCAGGCGTAGCCCGCCAAAATGGAGAAGTGTTTCGGTAAATAATGATAGAGAATGGTAAGGAGATGTGTGTGATAGGAGGCATAGGATTCATTTTTGTTTATCAATTCCAACTCTGATCAACAAGGGTTACAATATTTGTTCTACTGTTTGTAATCCAGGTATTTAATTGACATATGTTTGCATAATCTCAAATTCCTTCATATGCTTTTGAAGTATCAATGTATCCTATATAGGGTTAAGAATGGATTCTTTTAATTTAAAAAAATAAATCAGATACTTTGAAGTATCGATGTGTCCTATATAGGGTTTAGAATAATTTCTTTTAATTTAAAAAAATAAATAAATGATGTATTTTCCTATGATTAGATAATGTGGAGATCTCCTAAATTTTCCCTAGCACACTGTCCTCTTTCACACTGTGTTCATTACTCCAGCTACTAGGGTTTTGCATTTGAGATCTTTAATATCTTCATGACAGTGGCTTTTAAATAGATCTCATTCTTTGCTTTAATCTTTATCATGGTAACCCTTGAGTTCCCTAATCCACCTTCAATCTCTTCTAAGAACATTGTCTTAAGCTAGACTACATAGTGTGCATATAAAGCAAGTCCTTCATACCTGTCATTGTTCCAAACCACCACTTACCGCCTTGCTTAAAATGATGCCTCCATAAGCACAATAGCATGTTTTGAAATCATGGTTGCTAGTGATTGACCATTAAGGTCACTACTTTCATCAAGATACAATGAGATTTTTGTCTTCAAACTTAAGGCATTATGCAAGATAACATTGTGAATTGTTTGTTGTGTACAATTTGATTTTATTGCACATTTACTGCTTTGCTAACTGCCTTTAAGATTGGATATTGCACCATCAGCTGCAATCTCAAACAACTCACTCATTGTCACTTGAAGATTCCTTTCATGATCATCCTTGTATAAAATCAAACTATGCCCTATAGACTGCCTACTTACTTACTAATATAGGGGACTCATTGTTTCATGGTATTTTGAGTTTTATTTAGAAGGGGTTAATATGTGGCATTTTTATGTGTAGGAAGAATAGATTGTGATGAAACGTTCGGGTATGGACGGTTCAAGAAAATTCAGATTGCTATCAATTTCATAACCAGCTTGGATTGTACTTTGAGCCGGTGTGAAACACTTCCAGGTGTTCTCTTTAATCTTGCTCTTTTCGCACTGGTATGGTTTAAAGGATGGTTTGGATCATCCCATCCAAATCTTAATAACCTAGTTGGATCTTGGGTATTAGTATGTGTTTCATCAAAATATTCTACCTATTAACAAATGGAAGCATTATTTAATGTTTGGCAACAATTGGAATGGACCTATCTTTTTAAGTTTCTATGTTATGTTAATTATGCTTTAGTTAAGAAATGATGTAACTTTTGTGAACGGACCTGAAGCTTGTTGCTTCTCATTCAAATAGGGAAACCAAGGTCCAATTTTGATCGTCATATTATGTATGTTTATATTTTGAGCAATATAATGGAGCAGATACATTATAACTCCTAATCCATCTTCAGTGTTCAATTGTTGTGTCGATTTTCATGCTTATTAATTGCTTTGTTGTCTCCAAAGTGGTCTTTTCAAGTTGTTTAAATCTGCAAGATTTATCAAGGCATATTTGTTGTTGTTGTTTGGTCCAATTTGAGGTGTAATTGTAAGGATTTGTCTTTTTAATTATACTTTCTGACATTTGTCTTGATACAAATTGTTACTTTAGAATTATGGTATTTATTTTCTTCTAATGTTTTCAACCCTCATTTCAGGGAAGATCTCCAAAGATGGTTCCTTCAGATGGAGACTACACTTTTCCATTATAGGTTCCATCTAGAAACACCAGAAGCTTAGGCACTATCATACTCAGGTACAATAGAGTTTGAGGTTACCTTGTTCTCCTTGATACAAAATGTTGTCCTTCAATCCCTCTTAAGCAACATTCACTATTATGGACTTCATCATTGTACCTTTCATGCATTCTATTTAATTTATTATGTGGAAACATGTTGTCTCTGTCTTTGCAAGTGATGACTATTGTGTAAGATTTTAATATACATGACTACCCCTCATGTTCAATTCTTGTGATTGTTATGATGCTTGGGGTTGCTTACTTTTAACCAGACTATTAATGAAAACTATCTTGGAATCCTTGATGATCAGTTTTGTCAGAATCATGGCTATGTTGATAGTGGAATGTTCTTATTAATAAGGATAAATCTTTATCAATAAGGAGATTACCCCTTACCAACATACTCCATTATCCTTGCAAAGGTTGATCTTTAATGCTTCATGGATGGTTTACTTGTGATTATCCTTCTCAAATGAAACAATAGGGCAGCAGGCTAGGCTCAACCCTTGTGGGAGCCACATTTCACCCCACATGTTGTAACTAGATAAACAAAACAACAACCTAATTTTATCTATACCTACACAATGAGAAAACATGTTAGATAAAATCGAGCATATGATGGATATGTTTGATAAATTTATTTTTTTCCTGGACATCTATGGTATGCAATTTATTTGAATGCACATGATGATCAAATTATATGTTTATAGATGTATGCAATATTTTGGCTGGTGATCATTCATTGCTCTAACAACACTCTTCTCACTCAAATGCAAGAAACCTAGGAGCAACAAGGAAGACATCAACTTGGAGGCTTAGAAAAGCGGGAAGACTAAAGATGATGCAAATTAAAGCAATCAAGATTCGTCATTGAGCCAATGACGGGTCCCCCTTCTCTTTATGTGCATTTTTCTCTTTTGTATCTATAAATGTATAGTTTTTTAATTATATGCATTCAAATAGTCAGTTCCACGGCTTGTGTGGAACAACATACATTTACATTATCAATAAAGACTACATTTTTTAAAGGATTGTGCAATCTTTCCTATATTATATGCATCTACATAAGTGCAATTTAGTAATGTAATCTTTTGAATTTTTTTGTGCACATGAATGTAATGTACCAAAAATAAAAATGTACCTTACTCTTCATTTGAAAATCACAAAAGCTCTACTTGATTGAGCTATTAACTTTTGTGTCTTCACGAACATATGTTGATACAAAATGAATGGAAGAAGCATCCAAGTAATCCTATTTTTTCTTGCCAACAATTCATCCAAGTAATCCAAGCAATAATAAAAGGAGGAATTGATGCTTGGCATTTGCAGGGTGTGATTTAGAAAAGTATTGTCTATGCAGGCAACACATTCCACCATTAACTGATTTGACTGTATTTATTAATTAATTGAAAATAAAAAATGAATACACTTTTTATTTTCAATTAATTAATAAATACAGTCAAATCAAAAATATGTTGCATGCATAGACATTCCCGGAGGAGTTAACGCTAGCAAGTAGAGGAATTATGTTTTAAATTCCCGAAGGACTTGAAGCATTGATGAAGGTATTTTTGGCGGCACTAGACATACGTTGGACATTACTGGTGAGGGCTGACAATAGGATGTGTTTTAAAGACACACAAGGCATTTTGTCTTATGCTTCTCGATTTGCAGTGGCGAGGAATGTAACAAGTCTGCGGTGTGAGGCAATTTGGAAGCTAGCGTACCAGAGAAGAAATGGAGGCCAATTTCACTCTACATTTGAGGATAAAATTGGACCCTTTTGTTGGCAAAGAAACTATGAAGAGGCTGAGAGGATTGTTCCTCTACAATTATGTCAAGGTGGCACAATTTGTGCAAAAAATCCTAGGTAATGGCTTCGAAGATTTGAAGCACATATATCTTACTAATATGGATATTTACTCACTGATCATGGCATGGGGGTTGGACTTAGGAGAGTCGGTGGAGGAAGTGAGGAAAGTAATGAAGGCGTTGGTACACAAGGATTTCTTAGTGAATATGGAAAGTATCCTGGAACGGGCTATACCAGGAGAAGGCTTTGATGTGATCAAAGGCATAGAAGATCACATGGACCCTGAAGTAGTAGAGATAAATCATCCCCTCATTAGGTGGCCAGAACAAATCACCAAATCTATGTGGAGAGGAGGAGCGGAGCTAGGATGGAAAGCCCTGAAACTTTGTGTAGAAATAATGGAGGTCAAGAGGGTCATTGACGAACTCAAAGATGTCGCCAAAGAGGAGCTACGAGAGAAGAAAATTTTGCACCCAAGGAAGAAGATGAAGCCAATTAAGGAAATATGCCCAATGCAACTGGGTAGCACGTTGGGCGCTTCCGCGTAAATTGAAGCTCAATTTTGGTTAAAATATAGTTTATATCTTAGTTTTTGTTGTACATTTTCTGGGGTTAAGTCCTATTTTTAATTTGAAAATGTAAATAGTATGGGGTATGGGTAATAGTAGATAGGGTTGTTTATAGGTGGATTCAGTAGTTTTTTTCTAGTTTGTTGGGAGTTGTGGCGGTTAAACATACATAATTTAAAAGCTATTGGATGGACTTAATTTTTGAAGTTGATGTAAATTTTGCATTATTATTAATAAAATCAAATATTGTCACCGATAAAAAAAAACATAGTAGGTTGCATGTTAAAATTCAATCATTTTCTTTGCATTTTTTTGTATATATTATTTTCTTAGTGCATCATTATGTAACAGCAATTTCACTTCTGAGATATATAGTAAAAATAAATGAAATCACATGTTTGTTTTGTCAAGGGAAGTGTATGGTGAATACCCTATGTCTTTTAGATAAGTGTGCAAGCGAAATAAGACATAACTGATTGAATTTGATTTTCTACTATACAATTATTTTTTATGTGCTTCTTACTTTTTGCATGTGGATTACCCTTAGAAAGAGACTACTTATCTTTTCTTGAATGAAGCCTTTACATTTCCTGTCTATGAAAGGAATTTACTGCTTGACAACAGGTTCGTGAACTTCATACAAATTAAGATTGGTGTAAAAGGTCATCCTCGCAAATTTTGTTTGGTCTAGAATTATAATGGAAAATTAAAAAGCTTGCTAGGAGAATAAAACAAGTTTTCAATTGTCCGAGTACAACATAATATTACTGAAGCATTTCAAATTTTAGGCCATAAGAATCATCCTTTTTTAAACATGGATTGCAAATAATTATGAAAATTTAGAAGTCTTGGTCATTAACATTATTGTCTGCTATAATGTCCACCCACTTTCCTCTCAGCAATTTAGTATTTCTACGCCGTCCACATCCTCTCTCCATGGCCTTCTCTGTGAATAAAAATGTTGCCACATAAGCTTTCACCGCACTACCGCCAAAAAGGAAGAAGCAACTTGCGGGACCGTGGTAAAAACCACTCTATCGCACTGAGCTGATGAAGGAGCCATGGGATAGCGGTGGTCACCACACTATCACATGCCATTGGTAGAATACTTGCGGGAGTCACTGCAACACTGCTAGGAACAGAAGGAAGACTCGCGTGTCGCCATAAAATTCGAATGCATGGAGGAAGTCCGGTGAGGAGAGTACACAGGTATTTGAATTGCTCATAAGATTATATCAAACTTATTAAATGATATTTAAATTTTATTTGTGCATAGTTAAATTGAATTACTATATGTTTCAGGACAAGGCCTCCAAGGCCAGGATTGAGAAACTTCGTGTCATGCATTGCAGCAGCTAGAAAGGTTTACAAGCCTTGATCTGTACATTTGTAAGTATATTTAATATGTTAAATGATATTTTTTTTTAATTTCCTTGGAAAAATTAAATGATTGCATATTAATTAGTTTAACTAGTCCATGTACCATGTTTTGACAAAAGGAGAAATATGGCCACCATCCAAAGCGATTTGAAAAGAATATGTTACAAAACAAAAAGTGGAACGATTTTATAATTTGAATGGAGAACGAGGTATCAATAGTTGAGTTTCAATAACTTAGTTGTATATTGTTGTGTTAATATGTCAATTTTCATCTCTTGTGTTGAGTTGTTTATTGATGCGTAGGATGAGTAAATAGAGCTTAAATCTTATGATTACAAGATGACCGTTTATGTGCATGAATAAATAGTAGAAGGATGTAGATAAAATCAATTCATCTAACTTTATGCCTCTTGGCAGACATTCCTCTTGAATCTCTAATATTAGGTGCCCAAGACTTCCCTATAGCTTTTACCTTTCGTTGTCGCCTTTCCTCTTCACCGTCAGACTCGTCTCTTTTTCCTTATCTGTATTTCTGGCTTCGACTTTAATTCATCCCATTTTTTACCTTCCTCCTCTTCAAAATATTCTTCTTCTTCTTCATCCTCCTTTGAATCCACAAGAGATTCATCTTTAGAACCTTCCTCATCTGATTTGGATTCCTCTTCTACATCAGAGGGTTCATATCTTTGATCTAACTCTTTTGAATTATTAGAATTAGAATCACTAGCTTCCATATTCAAAAATTCCCAATCACCATCTTCAATAAATTTATCTGGATCATCAGTAATAGTATTCAAAATTGGCCACTAGTTCAAGTTCATTATGCTTTCATAATACTTTATATCCATGGAGTTTAGCCATTCCTTGATGCCATCAAGCGAAGATTGAGGAATGGCGTACATTCGGAGTACATCCTGCTTGAAGTCTTTGAAAACAATATCCATATCAAATTCCTTTTGCCCAAGTCCTACTCTCTCAAGGTTAACAATTCGCAATCTCACTAATAGCAATTACTAAGAAAGGTAATTTCACCAACTCTACCAAAAAATTTACCATAGGAACAATAAAAGCAGAGGCTTTGAAAGGAACTCCATGAAAACCAAGATCTCCAAATGGTATATCAAACTCTAGTTCAAAAAAATTTAGATGAGGCTACGCCCATAGCTCTCTTACTCGCTTGACAATGTAGGAGTTGAGAAAATACAACACCACAAACCCCAAAGATCACCTGCATGCAAATAACCTATCACAAAAGAAGAGATGAAGACAAACAAGCAAGGGTTCTCTGAAAACTGAAAATGTATATATCAGAGAGAATGAGAGAATGAATTGATATGAAATACAATGGGATTAATCCTTATAAAAAGGAGATTAAGAAACCCTAATAGGAAAAACCTTAATAGAAGCCCTAAAAGGAAAAAATTTAATAATTAATATAATTATTAAATGTCACTTTATGCAAACTAAAGTGAAATCTTAAGAAGGGAATAAAGGTAACTTAATCAACATAATTAAGTTAAAACCTTTACTCTAACACCCCCCCTTAAGATGAGCAAGAGTGCAGCTACAAACAAATGCAAGAAAGCAAAGGTAACTACAATGCAAGAAGGAAACATGGGTCCCGACAACTAGGCCAGATCAGGTACCCAAATACAACCAAATCTCTATAAAGAGGAGAAATAGAGAAAACCTCATGACAAAAATCTCTACTCCAAAAAGAGATGCAGAATGCCAAGAAGAACATCACTGAAGCAGAAGAAGCTGCAAACAACTATCGAAAGATTACTACTATGATGCTGAAGAACCTCCGTTGAAGATAGGATGATCAAGAACAAGAAGACAACAATCTGCATAAGTGCTCATACGACACTACTTGAATCAGATAGCAAACAAAGGCAAACACCTAGAACGAAGATACAGATGGCACAAGAACCAATAGTCTGAAACACTGATCAATTGAGAATGGAAGATTCCTTCCAAGGCAAAACCAAGGAAGAATTAGCACGAACAATATAATACCCCCCCATAATGCTGAACTGGGAGAGCCTGATAGATCCACTGAAATGATGTGTAACACACTGTAGTGCATGAGGAAGAAGAAACAACATTTGAAAGTGCACAAGAAAGCACCTGCAACTGAAAAAGTGGTGTGCAAAACAAAGCACACATGCATGAGGCTAGAATCATATGGATCCATGGTCATCATGGAGGGACACTCACTAGACAAAGGTGCGATGGCAAACAAAGGAAAACTACACAACCCCCCATGGTATGGATTCACTGTCGTCGTGGAGGGACACTCAGTGGACAAAGATGTGATGGCAAAACAAAGGAAAACTACACAACCTCTCATGGCACTTTATAATAACAGTGTGAGTAAAAAATATGGCACAACCTCATGTGCAAAATCCCCAAAAATTCATGTACAATAGTGTGGCACTTTATCTCAATGCGTTTACATAAAAGAAATTGCTTACAAATGATGCTCAAAATGTCCAAAAAGGACAAAGCTGGAAATACATGAAGAACAGCCAAAAAAATGACTGTAGAATGCACCAACAAAAAAATGAAGTAATGAAACCCACATCAATGGAAATATGAGAAAACCAGCTTTCCGACAATATCTCGTTTGCCAAAAAATGATATCGTATGCCGATGTTACGACCTCTGGAAGAAAACGGCTCCAAAGAGGGAAAAAGCCAGCACGAACAATATAATACCCCCCAATAATGTTGAACTGGAAGAGCTTGACATATCCATTGAAATGATGTGTAACATGCTCTAATACCATGTAGGATTTGAGAAAATACAACACCACAAACCCTGAAGATCACCTGCATGCAAATAACCTGTCACAAAAGAAGAGATGAAGACAAACAAGCAAGGGTTCTCTGAAAATTGAAAATGTATATATCAAAAAGAATGAGAGAATGAATTGATATGAAATACAATGGGATTAATCCTTATATAAAGGAGATCAAGAAACCCTAAAGAAACCCTAATAGGAAAAACCCTAATAGAAGCCCTAAAAGGAAAACATTTAATAATTAATGTAATTATTAAATGTCACTTTATGCAAACTAAAGTGAAATCTTAAGAAGGGAGTAAAGGTAACTTAATCAACATAATTAAGTTAAAACCTTTACTCTAACAGACAAATCCTTAAGGAGGAGGAGCAGTAGGAGGACGAGGCTATGTTTATGCCTTAGTATTTCATGGATTTGATAGAATTGTGATTAATTTTTGTTGCAGCGGATCAACAAAGGTTCAAATTTTTTTGAACAACAGATTTTTGTGCTTCAAAACAAGGTCTGTGGTGCTCATCTTGGTTCACAATTTACTTTTTTTTTAAATTTTATTTTATATTATATTGCAATGCCCTCTATTTGTTTGTGGAAAGTGTTTAGTGCAGAGGCTAGTCTATTTAAGCCCTAAAAGGCCTTGCATGTATATGTTTTAAATTGATTGTCCTTTTTAAGAAGGCTTTAGTAATAGTTGGGGTTTCAATGAAAGAATTTATTTTTAATCTTCCATTAAGCTTGCAAGGATCTGTTAAAGAAAGAAAAAAATGTGAGACAAGGTATTGAAATTGAAATAAGCTCTGTGAGTTTCGATCTCTTGACCTCTGGACACAAATATGTGGTTGAATACTTTTGTTCCAGAAGCTTCAATTTTATGTGATTCTTTTTTTCTTTTTCTTCTTGGGTTTTAGAGGAGCCTGATCTTAATTTTGGTGTTTGAGTATTTTGTGTTTTTATTGGGTTTGTTTTTTTGGGTTTTGAATTTATATCCATTTTGACTATTGAGAATTTGGGGTTTTGTTTGTGAAGGATTCATGTTTTTTGTGATTGTAAGGGAAGGAGGAGGAGGGGGTTGTAGAAACAAGAAAAACCTAGACTAATTGTAATGAATATGATTTTTTTTTTTTTGCAAGAGTAGCTTGAGGTGAGATTGGTGGTCATATAAATGAAGAGAGGAAGGGAGGAGAGCTACATGGGGGGTGCTCAATTTAAGCACCCTTCTACATCTAGAGGTGAATCATAAGTTCTCATCCTTATCCTTGTTAATTCAAAGCTAATTTTTTTATCATCGTATGTTTTTGAGAGAACTGTTAAAGGAATTTAATCCATGGTTACTATGTATGCTTGTATTTTAGTGGGGAGACTATATCTCTATTTTGTTTTTTGTAAATGTTAAAATGAGTGTGTGCATTATGGATAGCATGATCTTATTTGTGGGATATAATCAATTTGCAGTTTTAGCATCTTTCCTTTTTTACATGTTTTGTGTTTTTGCAGTCCATGATTATGTAATCTAATCTTCTAGATGAGGCCGCTCCCATAGCTCTCTTAGATGTTTTGTGTTTTTGTAGTCCTGTCCCTCTCTTGTTGTTCTTCCTCAATTTCATTAGGATCATACATTGACCTTCTTGCCCCTCCTAAATTTTGGACCACATCCATTACCTCCACATAAAACTGGACATCCTTGGTCTTCTTGGTTCCCATGCCATGATATGGATATGCAAATGAAAATGAAGCAAAGTAATCATCTCCTTCTCCATTGGTTGGAAGAATGCATGCTTAATTTTTTGATACGTGATATCAGCTCTCTCTTTTGCTCTCATGGTTGAATACCGAAATCTATTATGGTGGGCCTGTAGAGTTCCAGTCATCTTTCATCCTCTTCCACCAAATGTTGGCCCAATCCACACACCTGCTAGCCTAATTGGATTTGTTTTTGAAAGATAAAGTTTCTCTTGAGTCACCAGTGTAGATCTCTCTGCCTTTTTAGACTCTTTCATTGCTATAGATCGTCTCTGAGATTTAATCATTTGTACCACATGGTTGATGTGCTTTGAATCCTTGCATCTAAAGGAAATTTCTTTAACATAAATAATGCTAGGGAATTTCAATGGCACCATTGTAGTTGGGATTAAATCCTGTACCTGCAACATTGAAAATTATCCTTATATAAGAATTATCTCCATCTTGTTGGCTTGTAACACTCTTGATGGTGGCTACATGAAATCTAATTATGATTCCTCTTCTACATCAGAGGGTTCATATCCTTGATCTGACTCTTCTGAATTATCAGAATTAGAATCACTAGCTTCCTTATTCAAAACTTCCCAACCACCATCTTCAATAAATTTATCTGGATCATCAGTAATAGTCTTCAAAATTGGCCACTAGTTCAAGTTCATTATGCTTTCATAATACTTTATATCCATGGAGTTCAGCCATTCCTTGATGCCATCAAGTGAAGATTGAGGAATGGTGTACATTCAGAGTATATTCCGCTTGAAGTCTCTGAAAACAATAGCCATATCAAATGCCTTTTGCCCAATTCCTACTCTCTCAAAGTTAACAATTCTCAATCTCATTAATAGCGATTACTAAGAAAGGTAATTCCACCAACTCTACCAAACAGTTTACCATAGGAACAATAAAAGAAAAGGCTTTGAAAGGAACTCCATGAAAACCAAGCTCTCTAAATGGTATATCAAACTCTAGTTCAAAATATTCTAGATGAGGCTACTCACATAGCTCTCTTACTCGCTTGAAAAATCCTTGAAACTTTGTATTGATTTTATTTTTGTTGTCCCTCTCTTGTTGTTCTTCCTCAATTTCATCAAGATCATACATTGACCTTCTTGCCCTCCTAAATTTTGGACCACATCCATTACCTCCACATAAACTAGACATCCTTGGTCTTCTTGGTTCCCATGCCATGATATGGTTATGCAAATGAAAATGAAGCAAAGTAATCATCTCCTTCTCCATTGGTTGGAAGAATGCATGCTTAATTTTTTGATACGTGATATCAGCTCTCTCTTTTGCTCTCATGGTTGAATACCAAAATCTATTATGGTGCGCCTCTAGAGTTCCAGTCATCTTTCATCCTCTTCCACCAAATGTTGGCCCAATCCACACACCTGCTAGCCTAATTGGCTTTGTTTTTGAAAGATAAAGTTTCTCTTGAGTCACCAGTGTAGATCTCTCTGCCTTTTTAGACTCTTTCATTGCTATAGATCGTCTCTGAGATTTAATCATTTGTACCACATGGTTGATGTGCTTTGAATCCTTGCATCTAAAGGAAATTTCTTTAACATAAATAATGCTAGGGAATTTCAATGGCACCATTGTAGTTGGCATTAAAGCCTGTACCTGCAACATTGAAAATTATCCTTATATAAGAATTATCTCCATCTTGTTGGCTTGTAACACTCTTGATGGTGGCTACATGAAATCTAATTATGATTCCTCTTCTACATCAAAGGGTTCATATCCTTGATCTGACTCTTTTGAATTATCATAATTAGAATCACTAGCTTCCTTATTCAAAACTTCCCAACCACCATCTTCAATAAATTTATCTGGATCATCAGTAATAGTCTTCAAAATTGGCCACTAGTTCAAGTTCATTATGGTTTCATAATACTTTATATCCATGGAGTTCAGCCATTCCTTGATGCCATCAAGTGAAGATTGAGGAATGGTGTACATTCAGAGTACATCATGCTTGAAGTCTTTGAAAACAATATCCATATCAAATGCCTTTTGCCCAAGTCCTACTCTCTCAAAGTTAAAAATTCTCAATCTCATTAATAGCGATTACTAAGAAAGGTAATTCCACCAACTCTACCAAACAGTTTACCGTAGGAACAATAAAAGAAGAGGCTTTGAAAGGAACTCCATGAAAACCAAGCTCTCTAAATGGTATATCAAACTCTAGTTCAAAATATTCTAGATGAGGCTGCTCGCATAGCTCTCTTACTCGCTTGAAAAATCCTTGAAACTTTGTATTGATTTTATTTTTGCTGTCCCTCTCTTATTGTTCTTCCTCAATTTCATCAAGATCATACATTGACCTTCTTGCCCTCCTAAATTTTGGACCACATCCATTACCTCCACATAAACTAGACATCCTTGGTCTTCTTGGTTCCCACGCCATGATATGGTTATGCAAATGAAAATGAAGCAAAGTAATCATCTCCTTCTTCGTTGGTTGGAAGAATGCATGCTTAATGTTTTGATACGTGATATCAGCTCTCTCTCCTGCTCTCATGGTTGAATACTAAAATCCATTACGATGGGCCTCTAGAGTTCCAGTCATCTTTCATCCTCTTCCACCAAATATTGGCCTGATCCACACGCCTGCCAGCCTAATTGTCTTTGTTTTTGAAACTTGAAGTTTCTCCTGAGTCACCAGTGTAGCTCTCTCTGCCTTTTCAGACTCTTTCATTGCTACAAATCATCTCTAGGATTTAATCTTTTGTAACACATGGATGATGTTCTTTGAATCCTTGCATCTAAAGGAAATCTCTTTAACATAAATACTACTAGGGAATTTCAATGTCGCCATTGTAGTTGGCATTAAAGTTGGTACCTGCAACATTGAAAATTATCCTTATATACGAATTCCCTCCATCTTGTTGGCTTACAACACTCTTGATGGTGGCTACATGAAATCTTATTTTGATTCCTCTTCTACATCAGAGGGTTCATATCCTTGATCTAACTCTTTTGAATTATCAAAATCAGAATCACTAGCTTCCTTATTCAAAAATTCCCAACCACCATCTTCAATAAATTTATCTGGATCATCAGTAATAGTCTTCAAAATTGGTTGCCAATTTAGGTTCATTTTGCTTTCATAAAACTTTATATCCATGGAGTTCAGCCATTCCTTGATGCCATCAAGCGAAGATTGAGGAATGACGTACATCCAGAGTATATTCCGCTTGAAGTCTTTGAAAACAATAGCCATATCAAATTCCTTTTGCCTAAGTCCTACTCTCTCAAGGTTAACAATTCTCAATCTCACTAATAGCGATTACTAAGAAAGGTAATTCCACCAACTCTACCAAACAGTTTACCATAGGAACAATAAAAGTAGAGGCTTTGAAAGGAACTCCATGAAAACCAAGCTCTCTAAATGGTATATCAAACTCTAGTTCAAAATATTTTAGATGAGGCTTCTCGCATAGCTCTTTTACTCGCTTGACAAATCCTTGAAACTCTATATTGATTTTATTTTTCATGTCCCTCTCCTGTTGTTCTTCCTCAATTTCATCAAGATCATACATTGACCTTCTTACCCCTTCTAAATTTTGGACCACATCCATTATCTCCACATAAAACTGGATATCCTTGGTCTTCTTGGTTCCCATGCCATGATATGGCTATGCAAATGAAAATGAAGCAAAGTAATCATCTCCTTCTCCATTGGCTGGAAGAATGCATGCTTAATGCTTTGATACATGATATCAACTCTCTCTTCTGCTCTCATGGTTGAATACTGAAATCCATTATGGTGGGCCTCCAAAGTGCCAGTCATCTTTCTTCCTCTTCCACCAAATGTTGGCCCGATCCACAAGTCTTCCAGCATAATTGGCTTTGTTTTTGAAAGCTGAAGTTTCTCCTAACTCACCAGTATTAGCTGTAACTTTTTTAAAATTTTATTATGGTATGTGCACTTTGATATGATGTAATATGATTATGGTTTCGTCTCATATGTTGTAATATTAAATATACAATAGAAAAATAAATTATTTCATGAAATAAATAATAACTTTTCATTTTAAATGTTTTTTTTTTTTCTGTAGAATGCGGGTCTTTCAGAAGATCAAGATGATCCTCAACATGACATAGATCCACAAAATATTGGTTCTGTTGGTACAGATCACATGGAAAAGGATGATGATGACGCAGATACGGAAGACACCTAGGCCGATGACAATGATGATGATGAGAAAGTTGGTGATAGTAACCAGTGACATTCATGATCATAGAGACTACATCATGGATCATTGTTGATATATTGTTATGATGACTCTTTTCATGGTTACTATCATATGTATCATTTTCATGGCCTACGGTACTATATCGTTGAGTTGTATCATATTGACATGTATCATTTTAACTATATCATTTGGACATGTATCATCTTGACTTGTATCAATTTAAATTACATAATTTGTCAATTTTATTTATATCATTTGTACATGTATCATTTTCACTTATGTCGACTGTTGGACATGTATCACTTTGACATGTTTTTGATGTACAGGCATATTTGACTTTCACTTGTTTTAGTTGTATATGATGATGGTCTTATCAGTATTGACTTGTCAATTTATATATATTAAAAGTGGTCGATGATTTTTGGATGGATATTTATTAAGTATGATGATTTTAATTTACTGCTCACAATGGATGTTGTCAAATTCAATTAAATTATAGATATTTGACTCACTTGCTTTAATTATAGATGATGATCATGTTACAATAATTATATTGTTATTTAATCATATGAGTTAAATAATTAAATTACTTACTCTATAATCATATGAGTTATTTAAGAAGTGCGATATATTTAACTAATCAAATTGAAATAAAACATATTAAATCAATAAATGGAAGAAAAACAAGAAGCATTTTTAGAAGCAAAAAAGGAAGCAACAATGGAAGCCAAACTAGAAGCAATCTTGAAAGAAAAACTGGAAGCAAACCTGGAAGCAAAACTGGAAGCAAAATTGGAAGCAAAACTGGAAGCAAAATTGGAAGCAAAACTGGAAGCAAAACTGGAAGCAAAATCAGAAGCAAACCTAGAAACAAACTTGGAAGCAAAACTGGAAGCAAACATGGAAGAAAAATCAGAAGCAAAACTGGAAGCAAAACTAGAAGCAAAAGTAGAAGAAAAATCAGAAGAAAAACTAGAAGCAAACCCAAAATCAAACTTGGAAGCAAACCCAGAAGCAAAACTGGAAGCAAAACTAGAAGGAAAATCGGAAGCAAAACTGGAAGCAAACCTAGAAGAAAAATTGGAAGCAAACTTGGAGACAAAACTGGACGTCAAATTGGAAGCAAAACTAGAAGCAAAAATGGGAGTAGACATGGAAGTAAAATCGGAAGCCAAATTAGGTGCCCATTTCGACGCAATTTTTGACGTTACTACCCGGCACAATTTTAGGCGCCAACAGAGGCACTATAATGTCCCAACTCTAAAGCCGATGCTAAATACGGTGCTAAATTCAACACACAAATTGGTACAAAATCCGACGCCGAGCTGACCATGCATGTTTGCATTGAGTTGGGCACCAGCCAAATTGTTCAATTCATGCACTAAAATACACTAAATTCTAGCACAAAATTCGGCACTAATTGTTTGTTGTGTTGTTGTGTTTTAGCTCTATTTTGATCCATCATTTCCATTTACATACCTTGAAAACCCTATAATTATTATCATAGCAACTAAAATTAAATCACTTTTTACAAGTATATATACATTATATTTGAATATAAATATAGTCCTCAAGGAAGAACTTCACTTTCAATAGTTTACTTTCTTATCCATCCCATAATCCTTATAGTCACTATATTATCACAAAATTGCCCAAGGTTATCCATCACATCCAATAACTTAATCATAGTTACCATTGTCTACAATTTATTACCACTAAGTAATCCAAGTCTTAAATTCAATATTATAAAAATCCACATTTAAGTAGATAACCTCAAACCTCCTAGCTTTCATAACTCATACTCAAGTATTCACTTTTAAACGTAAAATCACGAGTACTATTGAATAATCCACAACAACAAAAGGTAGCTTCCTAAAAATCATTCAATATCCTCAACAATATACCTCAAACAAAAAATTTAAACAATAACTTGCCACTAACAACAACCACATTCTCAATATTGCTTCTTATCCTCATATATAATAATAACTTACCATAGCCTTCCATAAGCCTTCTTAACTATTAATAAAATTGTCATAGTATTCATATTACCATTATATTTAGCAAAAGTCTTATTTATTTTAAAATATAATCACTACATAGCTTTTTGAGTTAAACCCAACTCATCAAAAAAAGTAATAAGAAATATAATTAATAATGTATAAATTCATCCCCTACATAACAATCAAATTCCCAATGTCAAATAAAGGTATTGGATGTTCAATGTCACAACCCAACCCTTTCTACTCATGTTTAATCCTATGTGGACAAGCAATGGTAATGGATTGGCCTTTCATTTCCATCATATAGATGGTCAAACTTCTTAAACCAAATGGATTACATGTTGTCAATTGCTATATGAAATATATCTTAAACCCTAGAGATCTTTCACCTTCACATTGTCAAGAAAAGGTGTGTTTTCACCTTACATAATGTTATAATGATGTAATTTAATATTATTTGTGGTTCGCCTAGGGGATCCAGGGATCCGTGCATCACATGGGGTTAGCATTCTTGGGGCCACTTTCTACGTTGTATGTAAAATTGTGATAAAAATCTAATCTGGGGTTACACATTGGGTAAATGTTTAATATTAGAAAAACTTAGTACCAAAAATTAAATGTCGGGGTTCATGGTTTTGTAAGTTCATGGTATTAATCACGTGGTTTTATGTAATACCACTTGGTGGTTTTGTGCAATATTATGTCTATAAAATCAAGAACATGGGTAGTTGTCTAAGGTTGGCTAGCTATCTAATTTGGCTAAGGGGTTGAGAGAACCTCTTGTTTACATTTGTGTGGTTTGAATCATGTCATGGGATGTGTAGTTATGTTCTTGTTCACATAGAGTGCTTGTGTTTCAAAAGTGTTCATGGAGACTTTGAAGATGTATTGCAATGGTTTCATTGTTGAGTAATATATGAGTGATGGATGCTTTTGGAGGTTGGATTTTCCATTTTGAGGGTTTTCCTAGGGTATATATTGTCTCATCTTTGATGGTATGTTGTCTATTCTTTTGCATATGGATTTTGAATATTGGTTTTCATAATTTTCTCTATTTAGATTGTGTGGAAATTGTTCTAGGATGTTGTATATTTCCTTTCATTTGGCACCAAATCTCTAGTTGTGGTTTTGTATAACCCTTGTTGGATAAAATTGTTGGTGTAATTAATTATTTAATTACACTAGCATAAGTTTAACTTAGGTCTTTTATTTATTTAATTAAGTTCTAGGTTGCATTATTAGAAAATCATTAATAATGGGGTCACTACCCTTTCCATGTTTGTAGGAGATAAGAATCCTTCTAGAAATCATCTAGAACTTAACTCTATCACTTCATCATTCCCTAGGTAGGTTGTTAAGGTTTGCATGTTGTCACATGTTGTGTGATTAAGACACTTGGAAACATCATAGTGCATTCTAGATTTCTCTCTTTCCTATTTAATCAAGGCATAATTACAATTGTAACAATATATCATATCTCATAATAGAATCTCTATTTGAATGCCATTGTTGCAACACTGTTTGTGTGGATGAATATTTTCTTGGAAAAGTTCCTCCATTGAAGACTACAGCTTCATTAGAGACATCGTGAATCCATCATTTCAACATGGTATCAAAGCTTTTCCAGTGAAAGTTCATCCTAGGATCAAGGAAGTTGGGTTGTGAGATTCTTTGCAGGCTTGAGGGTTTTTCTTTGTAGGCTAGTTGGTTGTACTCGGGGACCAAACTATTTTTTGGTGTAGATCAGGCTCTCTTTGACCTCTCCATTATGCTTAGAAGGCCTTAAAACCTATAGATTGCCTGCCTATTCATCAAAATCGGAGATATATCACTGTGCACCATTAGAAGTATTATCTAGGGTTTGCAAAAAAATTGTCCTATCCATACAAATCTACAGTAAAAAATCTCCCCTTGCAGTTGTCCTCCATGGAAATTTTTTTTTAGATCAACGGGCTTTTTTATTTCAAAATCTAGGCATTTTTCTCTATAGTTCCAGCAAAAATCAAATTTCATGGAACTGACTGGCAATTAAAATCAGCAATTGGCATGGGGGTCTGATTAATTTATTCTGCGGGCTATAGTTCTCCATCGATTTTTATTTCCTCTGTCGACATCTATTTTGCACATTATATATTTATTTTATCGACATTTAAATCCTTTTTTTGAATTGCCAATAGGCAATATTCAAAAAAAAAAAAATTGTTGTCGACCTCAAAAATATAGTTTGCAAAATATTCTATTTGTCAACTTTGCATAGATTTGACGAGCATCATCGGCTCCATACCTGCCACCAGGCCCATCGTTCTGATGGGTTCCTTCCACCGGTCGTGTATTCCCTATAGTCCAAGCAGCGCTGCCTGCATACCGACCGCACCACCCAACCCATTGCCCAGTCATCGCTCTGACTCCGCTCCCAGGTTGGGGGATTTCTTTTTGCCTCAACTGCACCTGCGGTCACATCAGAGACCAAGGGCTGGAGGTTTTTTAGCCCCCAGGGCTTAATTTTTGCCCCTGTTTAGCCTGTCCACTCTCATAGCAACAGTGATCTTCTGAGGTCCATAACTTCTGCATATGATCTTGAAATCCAACAAACAAGATACCATTGGAAAGGTGTTCAAGTGTACTTTCCAGTGGTACTCTTTAATTTTAAAGATTTTGGTGCCATAAAAATTTCCAATCAATTGAAGTGAAAACAACAATTTGGACTTAGAAGGTGATATCTCCTCTTCAGTTGGTCAAAAATTTGCCATTTGAGCAGCATCAGGGACGTATTTCAATGTATTTTCCATCAGTCCTTTCATTTCTTTCAGATTTAGGACCAGGTAATTTTCTTTGGTAGTTTTTCACTTTGAGCATTTTTTCATCACTTGGATATCCTGGTTTTTGGAGGAAGTTTTTTTGCATCGAGGGGATTTATTTTAGTTGCAATTTGACATATCAGATTAATAGCATTTCTTTTCAGATATTTGTTGTCTTGCACATTGTTTCTTTCTCTAATGGTCGATATAGGTTTTGAAATCCTAACACCCCACAACTATCACATGTGGAAAGTCAGCATGCAATGTCTCCTCTGGTCAAAAGGCCTATGGTCAACATTGAATGAAAATCAACCACATTTGACTAGAGAGTATGAGAAGTTTCAACATCACATCAAGTGTGAGGAGGCCATGGGACTGATTGCACTTTGTGTCTCCAATTCCTTGTTTTTCCACATAGAGGATAAATCCACTCCAAAGGAGGTATGGGAAAGACTTTTTTGGTTTTGTAAGTGATGTTTGAGCACTTTAGTTAGAGTTGGAACTAACTTCACTCTCAGTTGATTCATTTCGCTCCATAGAAGACTATTTGGTGAAATTCAATTCTTTGAGGACATAGCTGTCAGGGTGTGGTAAAGACAAAATAGACAAGGAATGCATTTTCATGATCTTGTCCAAGTGAAAAGGCTCATTTTCCTATTTTTCTACTTCCTTTTACTCTGCCATGGATGGATTAGGAGACAGTTTTGTGATGCCTTCTTTCAAGACTTTTTGTGAGTGGTTGACAAGGGAACAATCCAAACTCAACACTATTGATTCATCTTCAAAGTCTCATGCTCTAGTTGCAGCACCATCCAAAGGGAAAGGAAAGAATAAATGAAATTCTAAGATAGGATCCAATGCCACATCACATCAAAAGTAAGAAAGGCCTAAGAACGAGAGGCCCAAATGTAGTTTTTGTAATGGGCTTGGGCATTGTGAGGAGACATGTTTCAAGAAGGAGATTCATGAGATAAGATAGATTCTATAGGATCACAACATCACTCTTTATCCTTCTTCTGTCAAGTCACACCACTCTTCTTCACATTAGGAGTCCTCTACAGGAATTGCAAGAATTTCCACAGCTGATATTCATGGCAAGGGACATGCTTTGATCACTACCCTAGTTGATAGATGGGAAGGATGGGTCATTGACTCAGGTGCTTTTCGACATGTCACCTATTCTCAAGATCATATATTTGGGGTACCATGAGACCTCCAGAGTTTAACAAGATGTTCACAACAAATGCTAACATTGTTCATGTAGCTACTATTTGTGATGTCACTTTGGATGGGGGGAATTCGCATGATGTTGTTTATATTCCACAAATGGCTCACAATCTACTTTTTGTTTATCAACTTTCACAAAAGGGTCTAAATATTGAGTTTAGATCCAAGTTAGCTATCATCAGGGATGATTTTGATACACTCATTGCCTATGGTGAAGTTGTTCATCACTCCAAGGTGTACAAGTTCTCTAATTTTTGGGATCATGCTCAACCAGTTCCTAATTCTCTAGATTCCAGGGTAGGAAGAATTTCACCTCCTCCTCACCAGGGTTGTGGTGGTTGGATTGAATTGGCTCTTCTTCCAGCACCATATTCTTCCTCATCTACCTCTCCATTGATATGTGATTTAGCAGAGCAGGGCTCATTTACCTCTTCAGACTTGTGACATCTAGATGGGTTCATGATAGGTCTTGTTGACTTGGCTTCTCATTTCTCCACAGGCTTTGAAGATATTCTTGAGGGGACCACTCTCCTTTATGGGGGGATATCTAGTCTCCTATTTTTGTGATGGTTGTAGTCCTTGGGGGTATGATGTTGAGTCCTCCAATCATCCCCCTTCCATCACTTTTTCTGCATTTTCATCTCCTTTTTGGAGAGGGTTTTTCTTCCCACTAGGTTTTCCCCTTTTATTCAGTTGTGGGAGATTAGTTGCATTCCATATCATTTGTAAATGGGTACCTGATATGTCCATCATGTTGTCAGGACCCATCATCCATTGCATAATAATTTTATCCCTAAGTTGCACTTATGGAGGTGTTGGTGTAATTAATTATTTAATTCCACTAGCATAAGTTTAGTTTAGGTCTTTTATTTATTTAATTAAGTCATAGGTTTCATTATTAGAAAATCATTAATAATGGGGTCATTGCCCATTCCATGTTTGTAGGAGATAATATTCCTTCTAGAAATCATCTAGAAATTATCTCTATCACTTCACCATTCCCTAGGTAGGTTGTTAGGGTTTACAATTTGTGTGATTAAAACACTTGGCAGCATCATAGTGCATTCTAGATTTCTCTCTTGCCTATTTAATCAAGGCACATGTACACTTGTAACAATTTATCATATCTCATAGTAGAATCTCTATTTGAATTCCATTGTTGCAACACTTTCTATGTGGGTAAATATTTTCTTGGCAAAGGTCCTCCATTGAAGACTACAACTTCATTAGGGACACTTTGAATCCATCATTTCAACAAAAATCTTGTGCATACTTGAATCCATGGATTTGTATGAAATAATGAAGACATTGCAAGGTAATGAGGGTTTTGTGTAGGATATTTTTTTGTAGATTTGAGGTTTTGGGTTGTAAATCAAAGGTTATTTTTGTAGATTTGGGTTTATTAATATTTGTTATAAAAGGGGTTTTTTTGGGTGTTCACCATGAGGGTTTTGTAGGGGAAAATTCACATATGATCTCTTGGGACAAAAAAAATATCACCATTGGATCCAAAAGGCTCGAGAAATAAATATTAGCATAAGATTAAGCCTACTTTGTCCAATGGCCACTATGAAAATGAAAAAAAATCCCTCTTAGCCACTATCATACAATCGTATGATTGTACAATTCATTTGCAAATGAAAACAAATTAATAAATTTTCCCTACATTAGAAAATATTCTATATTTTTTTATATAGTTAAAGGTTTGGGGGGTTTGTAGACCCCCCTAGGTACCTTTGTTGATGCTAGCATGCTACACAAGCTAAATGACATTATTAGTTTCATCGGATCTATTAGCCTCTACCGGTTGGTGGTTGGCCCATGGGTGGTGGCCAAGGCCGACAGGCTTAGGCCTCGCAGGCAGCAAATTTTTTTTAACTCCTTTGAATTTGAAAATTATGCCCAATTTAAACTTCTTGTCATGTCTACTTAGTTAGAGCATCACTTGGGTGACACCAATGGGCCACCCCAGAGCCACCCACCAAACACCACATGATCTAACCTACTTGTATAACTTTTTTCTAGGGGGTATAACTTTGTCCTAAAGCATCATATTTTCAACTTCTTGAAGTCATTGGAAAAGTGATTTTGAGCACTACGTTGTGGTATTAGTGGTTTTTCCATATTTTGTTTTTGACAGAAATTATTTGGAATTTGGATGTACTTTTTATACTTTGAGAGGTCATAACATGTGCATACAAATTCATATTTTGGACTTCTTCTAGTTGACAAAAAGCTTGTCCAGGGCACTACATAATGGATTAGGTTCAGAGATGTTTTGGTATTATTTATTTGTTTTTATTTCTATTTGAGTTGTTTATAGGTTTTTGTTGAATATGGTAATTTTGTGAGCTTATGGAAAATTGAATCTTGGTGATTTGGTGTTTGAGTCATTGTATACTCACATGTACATCTTTGAATATCCTTATTTGACATGGTTATCAGTATACTATTGAGTTTTTATGTTGCATTGTTGGATCTACAAGTTGTGTAATGTTGCAGATTATCTATACTTATAGGTTGCATAAATGACTCAGATGTGGGTTGTCTATACCAATAGATGCTTTAATGTTGCTACAGATTTAGATTTGTGGCTTGTTTAATTAAAGTCACTTGTTTTGTTGGTTTTTTTGTAACTTTGAGGTGGAGATATGGTAATACTAGGTGCAATCATGGTGTGGGACCTATTCTTGTTGATTGTGTGATGCAGACATGTGTGACATAGTGGGAATTTAATGTTGGTATATTTGGTGGTGATCATGGTTTCATGGATATTCCTTGTGCCTCTGAGAATTTGACATGACATTTTTTTTAATGTAGGTGCATTATTGGTGGTGTTGGATTGATTCTTGTTTGTTTGTGGTGGGGTATCTTCTTGATTTAAGGATCATGGTTTTACTTTTCCTTTTGGGAGATCTCGGTGTTGCAGTTGACTTCTTTTATTATGTGTGGGCCTTTGATTGATCTTTGTTGAGGAGTTTGTTATCAGGATGTCATGGATATCTTGACTACACTATTCAATAGGATCTAGTGATAGTGATGGTTTAGCAGTGTTGTATCTTCTTATTTTTGGAGATTGTGGTTTTACTCTTCCCTTTAGGAGATCTTGGTGTTGTTTTATTTGATTGTGTTGGAGCCATGGGGGATATTCATTTAGGATATGGTTGACATGATTCCATGGAGAGCTCATTATCATGGTTCAGTGGGAGCTTGTGGTAGTGATGTGGATTCACCATTTGAAGGTGTATGATCTTTTTTAGTGATTTTTGGTGTCATGGAAGATCTCTTGGATCATGTTTCTTATATAGTGAGAGTTCATTGAAATCTTGGTTTCATTGATAGGAGATGGTTATCTTCATGTGGTTTAGATATATTGACATCCTGGTACCATGAAGAACTCTTGGGTCCTTTGGTTGAGATGTTAGTTTTCACTTGTCAGTTTTGACAAGTGATCCTTATTTAAAGGATGGTATATTATTGTGTCATGATGGAATTGATTTTGGATTAAAATTTTGGCATGATATATGGAAGATATGATATTCTTTTGAGGATATTTGAGATCATGATGTCATGGATATTTTTTGATACTCGAGGTTGGAGTGTTGACTTTGATCTTGGTTGGTTTTCTTCGTATTGAGTGTATTGATAATTTCTTTGGGAGATTCATGATGGTGCTATATTGCATTGGATGGATTGATTGGTTACATCTTCTCATGGATACTTAGAGACATAGGTGAGGCTAGGATATCTCTTGGGATTATAGATATGTGTTGAGATAGAACTACTCTTTGGAGGTTTCAACTAGAAGTTTGAGGAACCCACTCCTTGGTTGGATGTGAGTTCAACATAGACCTATGAGGAGATTGTTCTTAGATGATTCATGATGATTTGGATATCTTGGAGAATCATTCTCACTCCCCACTCTTTGTCTACTTGACAGTTTTTCATTTAAAAGGTATTACCCATTTTTATTTTCACATTCATTATGTTCATTCTTTGTTTTCTCATCGTAATGAGTCTTGAGTCATGACGATTAATTTTGGATCTCATTTGAGAATTGTTAGGCATGAGTTTTTTTGTTGTTGTATCTTCTCATTTATATGGATCTTTAGCTATGATTTTCTAGTTATAGAGAGTTCATTTTGGAGAGTGATGGCATGTTTATCTCCTTACGCATTGTGATTTCATCCAGTGATGTTGATTTTAGGAGATGTTATTGGGATTATTCCATTGGTTTGAGAATGGATTTAGCTTGATCTTCCTTTGGTTTGAGATGCATACATATTGGTTGTTATATGTGGATATTGTTATTCTATTTGGGATTTTATGGAGGATATCATACTTATCATAGCTTAGCATTCAGAGGTGTGTATAGAAGGAAAATACTACATGTTTTGATTTGTAGGTTCTCTCTTTGGTCATGTTCTTCTTCTTGGATGTTTGTATTCACATGGCATTGGATTTGAGGTCTTCTGTGGAGATATGGTGACCACTATTTTTGTGTTAATTTGTTTTCCATTATTATTTGGTAACAACATGGAGATTTATCTCTTTCCTTTGTTGAGTTTGAAGGACTTAGGAAAGCTATGAAGAATTTTGGTGAGAGTTACATTGCAATATATTGGTTTGCAGGTTTTGTATATCATTATGAATGTTCCTTGGTACTATATATGGTGTTGGTTACACTCTCTATGTGATTCTATTGGTGATCTTTGGATGCCTTGATCATTTTCAGATTTGACATTACCAGTGCAGTGGGAGTTCTTGAATGCATAAGTTCTTCATTAACAATTTGGCACTTGGAGCTTGTGACTTCATGTTATGTGTTGTATATTTTGATGGAAAGAGGATCGCTTGTTATGATTTTATACCTTTGAGGTATGGATAGTTGGATGTGAAACACTTGTTATGGGTTCTATTTTAGCTATGGTGATTATTTCTTGGTAGCTACCAATGCATACGTGTTACCTTAGAATTGAGTGTTTGTGGTTTTGGATATTGGTTGGAGGAAAGACTCATGCTTCTATGTGACAATTATTGTGCCATATCATTGGTTGGCTTCTTAGCATTGTGCATTATAATGATAGAGGATGAGAACATCCATGCTTGAGATGGTGGTCACCTTGGTTCTTATTGCATGTATCTTGATGGCACACATGAAACACTTTGATTCCTTGATGGTATCTGTGGCTAGAAGGATTATTCTCTTGTTGATGTTTGAGTTTACTTGTTTACCCCTTATGCAATGTATGCAACAAGAGGGATAATTTTAGGAAAGGTGTGATGTCCACCTTGCATAATGTTATAATGATATAATTAAATATTATTTGTGGTACACGAAGGGGATATAGGGATGTTTGCATCACATGGGGTTAGCATTATTGGGTCCACTTTATGTGTTGTTGTAACATTGTGATCTAAATATTAAATTTTGGGTTGCACATTGGGTAAATATTTAATATTGGGAAAACTTAGTACCAAAAATTAAAAGTGGGGGTCAATGGTTTTGTAAGCTCGTGGTATTAGTCACATGGTTTTTTGTAATACCACTTGGTGGTTTTGTGCAAGCTTATGTTTATAAAAGAAAGTAAATGGGTAGTTGACTAAGGTTGGATGGTTGGCTAATTTGGCTAAGGGATTGGGAGAATCTCTTGTTTTAATTTATGATGTTTGAAGTTGAAGTGTAGGAAATTATCAACTAGCATTAGCTATAAAGTATTCCCAACCTTTAACCTTGGATAGTATGAAACTCTAGCATTCTCTTCCATACAATCCCACCTACCTACTTGTATTTCCAAAAGGTCATATATGACTCAATTTGATGAATTTGAAGTGTAGGAAATTATCAACTAGAATTATCTATAAATTATTCCCAACCTTTAACCTTGGATAGTTTGAAACTCTAGCATTCTCTTCCACACAATCCCACCTACCTACTTGTATTTCCAAAAGATCACCTAAAAAGTTTTTTCCTACCCAAAAACACTATTCATCATTTAAGAGTTTGTTTCAATTTATTTTCCAGTGATAATGAAGAAAACAAAACAAGATGTCATTAATGAGCCAATATGGATTGAGACTACTAGATTAGAACTGATAGCTTGAATAAATTATTGTTTATTCTAAAATGCATTGATTCAAAGGAGGAAACAATGCAATGACCATCCCCTAACTTATTTCAACTATTGAAGAGTGTAGAGCCTAAATATTCACATTATTTTCTAGGGTGATTTTCATTAGATTTTATGGGCACTCGCCCACCCTATATAAACAAATATTGAGTTAGTTAATGACTAGCATGATAGTGAATCACAAGATCAATTTTTCATTCCTACAAGTGCATATTTTGGTCTCAAGAGGATGGTTGTGGTGCATAGGCATTGAATATGGTTATTTCACATGCATGGGAACTCTTTATGAATACAAAATGGTCATGTCCTCTCTTTCATGGTTGTGTTCCCTATTTCTAGATCTATATATGGGTTTGTATTTTCCATGTAAAGGGTTGGTCTCTATTTGGTTTTTGGAAAGTTCTAAAATATTGAGGCTCATATGTTACAAATATGGATGTGTTTGGTGGTTTTGTCATTAATGTTTTCATTGATTTCAACATAGTTAAGGTTGAGTAAGTTGTGTTTTTCCAAGTGCTTTTGAGAAAATTTGAGAAATAATGAAAGCAGTGTTGAAGTATGTTCTGAGTGTGCTCCGGTATTGTGATCTAAATTTCTCCTATGTTGATCCTATTCCTATGCAGATTTGTAGGTGTGTTCATATGTTGTAATGGATCATATATCCTTAGTTTTAGCTTATGGTTTGATGGAGAGTAGAAGATATGTTCATCGGTGTGTGAACTGGTTTGCTAGAACTATTTGTTTGAGGACTGGGAGAAAAGCTTTAGCTCCACAATATTTTGATATTTGGTTTCAGATCTTGCGGATCTGGGAGATGACTTATTTTGATAGTTTCTATGTTCTGACAAATTTTTTTGTGGTTTGGCACTCCGGAAGGCCTCTTCCAGAGCTTTGGTTCCTTGGTGAAAAGCTTAACCACTTGAGGTAGATCAAATGGCACACAAGTTGCAACTTCCTATTTTTTATGAAGTTGATTATAGTGACTGGAAAGAGCAGATGAGAAATTATCTAATTTCACTTAATTTCAACACCTAGAAATTTGTGGAGACAAAGTATGTGATACCAACAGTTGGTCCTTCCTCTGTTGATGAGATTGCAGCCTATGAAGAAAATGAAAGAGAAAGGTATGATTTATTCAATGCTTTATCTAAAACTGAAAGATAAAAATTTATTTATCCGCCTACTGCTCATGAAGTATGGACAAAGTTGAAATACATTTATGAAGGGAATGATAGAGTAAAGTTGTCAAGGAAACTAACTGCTAAGCTAAAATTTGAGAACTTGAGAATGGAAGATGGAGAAGACATTACAAGCTATTACCAAAGAGTTGAAACTATAGCAATAAAAATCAAGAATCAAGGTGGTACCATGACAAATGAAGATATAATTGAGAAGATCTTGATGAATTTATCGGACAACTATAGTGATAAAGTATCTACACTTGAAGAATAGTATTATCCAAAGACATTTACCAAGGAGCATCTATTTGGTGTCCTGACTGCATTTGAGATGAGAAAATTTGCAAGAGATAAGGAGAAGACTGAAACAACCTTTAAAGCAATGAAGATAGAAGATGATCCGGATGATGATGATACAGAAGATCTAGAAGCAAATTTCACAAGGAGATTGAAGAAAGGTACTAGTAAATACAAAGGTAAGTTTCCCTTTAAGTGTTTCAGTTGTGTAAATATTGGTCATTATACATCAAAATGTCCTAATAGAGCTACACAAAAGAAGAACAAAGATAATTACAATAATTACAAAGATAAGAAGGATAAAAAGTTCAAGAAGTTGTATTATGTCAAGGAACATGCAGGAATTTTCGATGATGAATCTAACCTTGGGGAAGATAAAGATGAATGCTTGTTTCTAGCCTTGGAAAAGAAATTTATACCTCTTAACCTTGGAAGATGTGCAAAAGAATATGGTCTAGAGAATAAGAAGGATGAATCAGAAGGTACTTTGGTAACTAATCTTCATGTTAGATAGGATGAAGACTTTTGGGTAATTGATAGTGGATGTTCAAATCATATGATTGGAGATAAGAGTAAGTTTACTAACTTGAGAAATATGATGGAGGAATAATCATGTTTGGAGATGACTCTGGTGCTAAGATTGTTGGTAAAGGAACAATTAGCTTTGATGGAAAACATAATACTGATGATGTTTATTATGTAAAAGGTTTAAGGCATAATCTCTTAAGTGTTGGAAAAGTGTGTAGCAAAGGTTTTAAACTTGTGTTTTAGGATAACACTTGTGAGATCAAAAAAGAATCTAAAACTGTGGTAGCAGCTGGAAGAAGAACTCATGGAAACATCTATCAACTTAGAGGTGGTGATGGTCAGTGTTTTGTTTCTCAGATTAGTGAGAGTTGGCTCTGGAACTAGAGGATAGGACATGTAAATTTTGATAATTTGGTTAGGATCAGTTCTAGGGAAGTTGTCAAAGATCTTCCTAGAATCACAAAGCCTTCAAATTCAATCTATAGAAGTTGTCAGATGGGAAAACAGACAAGGAACAGTTTTAAAACAACGGATCAATCATCTACCAAAATTCTAGAATTAATTCAAACAGACCTATGTGGTCCTACAAGAATAGGAAGCCTAAGTGGTGACAGGTACGTTATGCTCTTGATTGATTATTACTCTAGGATGACATGGGTAACATTTCTTAGAGAAAAGGCTCAGGCTCTTGATAGATTCAAAGTGTTTTAAGGCAAGAGTAGAAAATGAGACAAACCTAAAGATCAAATGCTTAAGGTCTGATAAAGGTGGAGAGTTTACATCTGGTGAGTTCAATGCATTATGTAAAAATCATGGCATAAAAATACATTACTTTTCTCTTAGAACCCCTCAACATAACATAATGGATTTGTGGAAAGAAAGAACTGAATTGTGAAAGAGGCTACCAGAACTATGATGAAAGAGGCCAATGTTCCTAATGTGTACTAGAGAGAAGCAATCCATACTGTTGTTTACATACTTAATAGATTTCAAATCAAAGGTAACAACACTAAGACCCCTTATGAGCTATGTACTAGTAAGACTCCTACTATGAAATACTTAAGGTATTTGTACGTAGATGTTATTTTAGAAGAGATGAAGAAAATCTTGGAAAGTTTGATGCTAGATGTGATGAAGGAATTTTCCTTGGATATTCAAATAACAACAAGGCTTATATATGTTTTAATAAGAGACTAAGGAAAATAATTGTAAGTACTAATGTCAAGGTTGATGAAGCTATGTATAGACCAGTGGAAATAACTGAAGTTTAACCTGATGAACCAATCTATGTGCAAATACAAGAAGAAGAAAAGGAAGAAACATAATAGAATGATGAATAGGAAGAGACTCCAGAACCTACACCCAAGACTCCTAAATATGTTCATAAAAAACATCCAAAGGAACATATAATTGGAGACAAAAGTGAAGGAGTGAAGACAAGAAGGAAAGTGGTTGAGGTAAATTTGTGCTTACTTTCTAAGATAGAACCCAAGACTGTAAATGAATAATGTGATGATGAAAGTTGGGTTAGAGCAATGAAAGAGGAACTATAATAGATAGAGAAGAATGAGACATGGGAACTAGTCCCTAGACTTGCAAACAAGAATGCAATTGGTTCTAAATGGGTATTCAGAAACAAGTTGAATGAAGATGGTGAAGTGGTAAGGAACAAAGAAAGACATGTATGTAAAGTATATTCACAAGTTGAAGGAATATATTTTGAAGAAAATTTTGCACCTGTAGCAAGAATAGAGGCCATTCATATGTTCTTAGCATTTTCAACTTATAAAGACTTCAAATTATATTAAATGGATGTCAAGACTGCATTTTTGAATGGAGAATTGGAAGAAGAAGTATATATGGAGCAACCAGAAGGTTTTCACCTATTTGACAAACCAGACATGGTTTGTAAATTAAAGAAGGCACTATATGGACTAAAGCAAGCTCCCAGAGCTTGGTATGCAAGACTAGATAAATACTTGACAAAGCACTTGGATTCAACAAAGGGTCCATAGACAACAATCTTTAGTTCAAGGTTGAGAAAGACAATATATTGATAGTTGTGGTCTATGTTGATGACATCATCTTTGGTGGAAATGAAGGTATATGTAAAAGATTTGCTGAAGAGATGCAAAAATAATTTGAAATGTCCATGATTGGTGAACTAAATTTCTTCCTTGGACTTAAAGTTAATCAAACTAGCAAAGGAATAGTCATTTCACAATCTAAGTATGTTAAGGAATTGCTAAAGAAGTTTGGAATTGATGACTCTAAACCAGCTTGTACCCCTATGGTAACCGAATGCAAGCTAAGTAAGGATGATGAATCTACTAAAGTTGATCAGAGCATGTACAGATCCATGATTGGTGGATTATTGTATCTTACTGCTACTAGACCTAACATATGCATGCAGTATGTTTAGTTGCAATATTTCAAGCAGAACTTAAGGAAGCACATGTTAAAGTTGTGAAAAGGATATTTAGATATCTCAAAGGAACCCCAGATTATGGGCTATGGTATCCAAAGACAATGATTTCACCTTGAATGCCTACACTGATGCAGATTGGGCTGGTTGTGTAGATGATTGGAAGAGTACAAGTGGATGTGCATTCTTCCTTGGAGGAAGATTAGTTTCATGGTTGAGTAAGAAACAGGATTCAATTTCTTTATCCACTACAAAAGCAAAATGTATTATAGCAACATCCTACTATACACAGGTACTTTGGATGAAGCAAACCTTGATGGACATAGGTATGGTAAGTGATGAACCTATTTCTATATTTTGTGATTGTAGACGCCCAATTTATCTTGATTGACATCATACACCTGATCATGATTTACTAACATCATTTCTTCCTGAATCGCGTCTTTACTAACCAGATAATTAAAAAATCCTTATTTAATTAATTCATCATAATTCTTCTTTTAATTAAATAATTCATTTTATTTGATTAAATCATATTCTCTCTTTTGATTAAATAAATCACCCTTATTTGATCTAACATCATCCCTTTTAATTAAATAAATCAAACTTTATTTAATTAAATGTCCATTATTCCTCTCATTTGATTTAAATAAATCCAAAAAAATCTAAATCAAATGTCAAATCAAACTAACTCCCATATAAGTTAATTAAATCATAATTAACTCTAACTCTAATCCATCAAATCCTCTAGATTTTACAACTTGCACATGTAAATAAATTTAATTGATTTATAAATTCCTTTATTTTCACTCAAAAGAGCATCTCATTGGAATATTCCTCCAATTTGAAATCCCCCTCCCAAAAGGTCTTGTCCTCCAACATGGCATTTAAGTGTCTTACAAGTCCTTTTTCTTAAGCCAAGTGGAATTAACTCCTCTTCCACATCTTCCTCCACAAGCCACCTTTCAAATTTCAAATTTCCACCTAATTGCATTTATTTGCACATTGACCAAAATGTGCTCCACCTCTCTTCAATAGCATGTTGACAAATGGAAAATTGTTATTGGTTCATTTTTAATCCCACATCCTCCATGTTTCTCATTCCTCCATCCTTCTTTCCTATAAATGGAGAGTTCCTCTATTGATTTTGGATCCACAACTTTAGGCAAATTCATTATCTTCATATTTTATGCAATTCCATCCATTGTTTATCAAGGTTTTTATGGCATTTATCAATGTTAGCTAGGTTATGGTCGAATTTTCATTAAGGAGCACAATCATCAACAATATTCATCAAGGCTTTGCAAGGAATTGGGAAAGGGCTTCTTTCCACATCAAAGAAGCACCAATTCCCCCATGGGATGCTGGTTTTGGATGTTTTGAGCATGATTTAGTAGCTTTTACATGATTAAATTTCACTTTATTTCTTGTTCTTTGCATTTGAATGAATTGCATGGGGAATGTTTGTTTTAGATTTGTTTAATGACTAGCATTGGGTTGTTTGTTGATGTTTGAGCAGGTCTAGACCAACCATTCACAATGATAATACAAGTGCTATAAACATTTCAAAGAATCAAGTGATGCATTCTAAACAAAGCATATATCTATCAAGTATCACTTCTTGATGGAGAACGTATTGAGGAATGAAGTTAGACTTGAATATGTACCTACCAAAGAATAAGTTGTAGATATATTCACTAAGTCCCTTCTGAAGGATACTTTTGAGTATCTCAGAGGGAAGTTAGAGGTTACTACCCCTCCTTCTTTGAACTAAGTGCACATGGAGGTGCATCAGTTTAGTGCATTCACATACTTTCTATTCTGGATGATGATTGAGGTCTACTCCTCTGGGGGAGTAGTGAAGTGCATTGTTGCAATATGAGATGTGGGTGTACTCCTTAGGGGGAGTGAAAAGAGCTTTATATGGCAAGAATTTTTGCCATTGATGTCAAAGGGGGAGAGAGAATCATGTAAAAAATTTATGCTTGGCAAGTTGTCGCTTTTGAAAATCATGTATGTTATCTTTGATGGTTTTTCACATCATGTGTTGCCATCAATGACAAAGGGGGATATTGTTACAAGTATGGATTTTTTTGGTGGTGTTTTCATTAATGTTGTCATTGATTTCAACATAGTTAAGGTTGAGTAAGTTTTTTTTTTCCAAGTGCTTTTGAGAAAATTTGAGAAATAATGATAGTGTTGAAGTATGTTTTGAGTGTGCTCTGGTATTGTAATCTGCATTTCTCATGTGTTGATCACATGCCTATGCAGATATTTAGGTGTTCTCATATGTTGTAATGGATCATATATCTTGAGTTTTGGCTTCTGGTTCAATGGAGAGTAGAATATGTGTTCATCGGCGTGTGAACGGGTTTACCAAAACTATTTGTTTGAGCACTGGGAGAAAATATTTGGCTCCGCAATATTCTGATATTTGATTTCAGATCTTGCGAATCTGGTAGATGACTTCTTCTAATAGTTTCTATGTTCTAACAAATTTTTTTGTGGTTTGGCGCTCTGGCAGACCTCCTCTAGAGCTCTTGTGTTTCTACCGGTTGGTCCAGTTGGACTGGTGAAGAGTTCTATGTAAATGAAGTTGGTTGTAATTATTGCGGATGTATCTGAGGTGTTATCAAAGGTGGTGAAATGGTTGGTGAAGCGTGTTGAGTGATCGAAATGTGATTATCTTGCTAGAGATGCATGTACTTCAAAGATCATTTGGTGTTCTCATTAGGTTTGGATGACCTGGTGTTTACACGTTACATTAAGTCTTTGCATCGAATTAAGAAAGTGTGTGTGAGCTTCAAGATATTGTTTGGGTCCTAAATTAAATATGTAATTGGTCCTCTCTCATTCTTATCCACCATGGGAATTTTGAGTAGCCGACCTAGTTTGAAATTGTAGTTTGAAATTATAGTTTGAAATTGTATGAGCTAACCTTGATGAATGTTTCTAAGGTTGAAGATGATATAAAAGCAAGTCAAGTTGTGGCAAATTCAATATCCATCCATAAATCATCCACAAATCGAGCAAGTGAGTGAAGAGTGCGAAAAAGTGCGAAGAGCAACGAGTGGAAGAGCGAATTAAGGTAACAGAGCTTTAAGGTGTTAGATTCCTAAAAGTAGTGAGCTGATGGTATCTACAATCTTCTAATCAGGTTGTGAATGTGTGGAACCCTAGTGGTGGATCTTCATCTATCTCTTTTATTTTTTTTATGTAGGAAGTGAGCCTCATTTCTAGACAGTGAGTCCTTCTCAAGGTAGTGAGCCCTTAATCTAGGTAGTGAGCCTTTGTATTTGGGCAATGATCCCTCTGGCAGTGAGCCTTTATATCTAGTTTTTTATTACTACTATATTGTGAGTTAATCCTCACCATGGTTTTTCCCTCATTGGGTTTTCCACGTAAATCTGGTGTCTCTGGTGTTTGCTCTTTGTTATTTTCATTTCATGTTTACACTTAATAACATACTGAAGTTAAGGTGAAAAAGATTAAGTTTAAAAGTAAAGATATTTGGTACAACTGATTCACCCCCCCTCTCATTTGTCTTGTGCATTTCAACAATTGGTATCACAGCCGAGGTCACAAGTTCGAACCCCTCGCTTTCTTTGGGGGGAATTGTTGCAAGGTGTCGCCCTTGGTCTCCTTGGTGTGGGCCAACGTGACACTCAGGCTTTGTGACATGGCTTAACTACCTCCTGTGGATCTTGGATCTTGTATAAATCTAGTGGTTGTATCAGGCATTAACAGGTCGATCTTTTGGTGCAACGACAACTGTCTTTGCAACATCATATAGGTTATGTTGTAGATTTTTTTAAACTAGTGACTGTAAATATAAATTAGTTTTAGATTTGTATAAGATCTTTTTAATGACATTGTATGTTAAATTTTGAAAAATCAATAGGAATCATTGCTTCTATTCCATTGCTATATTCAATCCCCATTATTGTTTAATAATTTTAGGGGATTCAATAAATCCCTAGATTCACATTTGTTGTTCGTTGTATTAATTTGTGTTAGTTTGCATATAAGAGGTGTAAAAATATTTCTTTGTGCAAGAAGTCCAAGGTAAAATCCTTTCATGATTGATAGATAAAGTTTGTAAATTATTCATGAATTATTAATTAGAGGTGTATCTACGGAATATAAAGGTGTTTGAAGGTTTAAGCTCTACAAGACAAAGATAAGTACAAATGATTCATCTAAAAGTTAAGGTTTACTTTGTTATTGGAGTTTTAATATCCAAATTAGACTCTATTTTGTAGGGGTAGGCACTAGTTTAATAGTTGAAGATTTACCATTCACACCATTTAAAATAAAAATAAATTATTTTAAACTTTAAATAAATTATTTGTAGTTCAATGTCCTATCATTATTCATAGTTCAATATTATAATTTTTTTTAAAACTATAGTAAACTTGTGACAAATAAAATCATTAGAGGACTATTGTATAATGTGTGTTACTATGTTAATGATGTTGTAAGTGATTACCAATGAATACATATGTAGGTGTTAGTGACCAGTTTTCATCTTATGTTGCATCATTTAACTCAACTACCTAAAAGAAGATATCTATGATTCATATGTATAGTAATACTCCATAAATAAAAGTTATCAAAGATAACTACAAATTCATTTTTATATGTGGATTCATTTTATTCTTCAAGATATGTTTTATATTAAAGGATCTATGGGAATTCCATCTTGAGCTTGGTAAGGCTCAAACTATAGAAGAGGTCCATATTCCTCTTGTTCCTTGGCATTTTAAACCCCTAGTTTGAGGATAGGTTTCTACCTTGCTTAAAAAAATTTGGTCACCTTTTCTATTTATTAGTGACAACCTTAGAGTTAATGGTTATAATAAAAAATAATTCTCTACTAGCATATTCTTAAGTTGTAATGCTCTACTAGCATATTGAACATTAGCTTTCATTTGAAGGATATTTTAGTTTGTTCAAGGGTTTTGTCCTCTTTTAAGAAGTGGTGACTTTGTTACAATAATTTGATCTATAATACCATATTATACTTGATGTGGTAGATCTAGAATGCATTTCAAGAAAGGAATCATTGATTGTATGAGGGATAAATTATCCTTAATTTAAATTTAAAATGCAAAGAATGGACACTTGGTCTAGAAGTTATCATTGGTCATCCCATTCCTACAATCCATTTGATAACCAAAGATAGGTTTATGATAATAAATTTAGTTTTGATACTATAGTGATATTGTGCCCATGGGTTTAAATGACCATATCCCGTATTCATACTCAACATGTAGTGTTTGAGTATGTAAGATGAATGTCATAAATTATCAATGTCATAGAAATTCATACAATGTGCTACTACACAGCCTATTACCAACTATGTAATCACTATAAGTCAACAATCCAAAGGGAAAGAAAGAGATATCGAGATTATTAAAATTGAATAGCCTTTGAAGAAACTTGAGACTTTCACTAGTTAAATATCATAGCCCCCCATTTCCTATAGCAAGCTCATATACCAAAAGTTAGGTCTCTCATGGGTGAAATATAAAATAATCATCATGCCACAAGAAAATTATAACTAGATGCATTAGTTTGATGGGAATAATTTTTCAAGAAGCGATTATCAGATTCAAGCATTTTCAAACTTTATGGAGAACTGTGATTTTGTGGATTAGGATATATGGATGAGATATTTTGTCAACTCTTTGTATGGTGAGTCTAGGAAATGGTTTCTCAATTTTTTTAACCATCATTTTTTTCTTGGGATAATTTTTTATTTAGTTCTCATCAACAATATTCACACATTTAAGACCATGCATCTCTTTTTCAATGATTTGTTACAATTTGTAAGGAGAATGATGATTTTTCCTTCCGGCCTTTTCATAGAAGATTCATAAAAGGTATGGAATAAATTAAAAATTATATGGTAAATGATGAATCAATATTTCTTAATTTATATGTTTTTTCTTTGGGCCTTGATTGTTTATTGGTTTTCAAAAGAAAATACCCAAATACTTCAGAGAGGCTTATTATCAAGTAGCATACATAGTGAATCTGTATAAGGATTCAATAATTGGGGATTCCTTAATAAAGGATACAAATGATATTAAGACTACATATATGAGTATCCAACATGATGGTGTGAGATCAAATATATATGATTTTAAAAATTAAGGTGTAGCATGCAAGGTTCTTTCTTTCAATATTAGGAATGCGATATAGTAGATTGTGATAATTAAATAGCCTCAAATGATCAAATGTTTAAAGTTGGGAGTGACTACTCAAAGGAGATGAAGGTCTATTCTCTTTCATATTATGATAAATCTAGTAATGAAAATGTAGATGATTATACAAATTTTCTAAACAATGATTCAAGACCTATGGATGCATTATATGGCACATATGATATATACAAGAATTGAAATTGACATCCTTGAGTATGATTTTGCATATAAAATGATTCCTAATTTCATTAATATTGGTTGTGTTGATGATGAAACTATCTCTATTGTGCAATTTTATTAGGTAATATGGAAATTAATCATGCCTCTAATCAAACTAATAAGTTAATAAAATTGATATTCAAAATCTATGTGATGTTGATGAGTTTGGAATGAAGGTCTATAAGGATGTGGTTCTCTAGGGATGTGTTAAGCTAGTTTATAGTTTAATGATCTTATCTTTGTAAATGATTATGCTAGTGATAGCTCAAAAATGGATATTCACCTTGATATGTATATGTAGATAGACACAAATGATATGGAGAATATACAAGATTCATTAGATGGGGGTGCAGAAGAAAATCCACACCCACATGTTCAAGAATAAAGTGAAACATAAATGAAGAGGTGTATAATGAAATGAATGGGATGCGCTATAGTAGTAAATATAAATGATAGTTTGATGAAGTAGAAGGATATCAACAAAAATATATGTGATTGATTGTACAAGGTTCTACTACTATTATGTGATGAAAAATGGAGGTATGAATCATGGACTAACAATATAATATTTGAAGAATCCATTGGTGTAAGCTCATTTGAGCTAATATGTCAAGAAATTTTTTGTGTTCAAGTAAATTTAATGCCTCTAATGTATATTTTTTTGCATGGTGTTGAAGTACCTAATAAGTAAGTTTAAGATTTGTGTGAATAAGATGTAAAAAAGATAATTTATGAGTAAGTATCCACCTATTATCATGAAAATGATATTCCAAGATACAAGTATGATGTACTTTTATTGGAGAACATGAATCATTCCTCTAGAATAAATAACAACCAACAATAAAATTTTGAGCTACACCCCATAAATATGTGTTCATACATACTATTTTAATATAGAAAGGTCATAATGGGATGCTATTGGATCATCCTAGAGAAAATATGTATTGTGTCATGGCTATATACATTTTTTGAAATAAATCAGGATTGTGCATACTACCTTAGGAGTTTCACTTGGTTTCTCATGAAGTTTTTTGGTTCATGGCATGATGGACTGGCATTATTTTTTATTAGAAATGTTTTTTTATATATATGTATACATTTGTATTGTGTTTTCTATGTGTTCAATCTATATGCGGACATGGTGTTTGTTAGCCATGATGAATTGTAGTTTGTCCCAATCATACTTTTGTCTCTCTTTGGTCTACCACCTAGAGATAACTTGTGATCTCATTGTCCTTGCAAGAGACATGTGTCCCAAACTAGAGCTAGTGTTAAGTTCCAACTTTGCAAACCTCAAAATTATAAATTAGGTTGAGTTTTTCCCTCATGTGTATTTTCTTATGCAAATCTACCTTTTATAATCAATCTAAGATAGTATAAGTGGGTTCTCCATGAGTAAATATTTTTCCTAAGTACTATCCTATGTATTCCCTTGTGTGATCATTATGTGTTAAATTTTACAAAAAATACAACAAATTCTAAGTGTTGGACCTATTTGGGTCATTTCCTTAAGTCTTTGACTATTGTTAAAGTTTCAAAATTTTGGGGTTGTCCATCCTAGTGTGAGATTCCATCCATCTCTTCATTCCCATTTTTCCTTATTGGATTGTCATTATCTATCCTCTCATCATACCTTTCTACTCGATCTTGACATCCCAATCCTTTGCCTTGTAAAATTTGTCTAGGTTGTTAAACTATTGGAACCTCCCATGTTGGCATACATACATTTGAACCCCAAATCCTAACCCAATGCGTTATAAAATTTTAAGTGCTAGATATTTTTGACATGTGCTTCCACCAATGTCATTTTTGTAGCATCCCTAAAATTTCATGTTAAACACTTGAATATTTCATTTGCATCAAACTTTTAGATGTCCTTATCTCATCATTTTCTTTCTCTTTATTGGCTACATTGTTAGAGTTCCATTTCCCTAAGTAACCTTCACATGTCATCACATACTAATGACTCTTGACTTGTTACCTTTTAGAAAGTACTATATCATATTTGGAGTTGTGTCCATCCTTCTACTCAGGTACTTGTTCATTGTTATGCCTAACTCCCAAATCCCATCAAATCCTTCACAAATTTTCTCAGAGTTATAATTTCACCCATCCCTTTACCTCAATACTCTTCCCTTTTTAAGTATATAAAAATACCTACAAACTCAAGCATCCTATAAATATGAGAATTAATTTACACAAAACCATTAAATGGTAATCACAAAATTATGAGATAAAACCAAACAAAAATGTGGCACCCAAATACCTAGTTAGAAAACCAACACCCAAATCCCAAAATGAGTTCACAAGATAAAAATAATGTATTCCTTCCACCTATAGTAAGTACATCATAATCTACTCACCAACTCAAGAGTTCCATTTTAGCTTCATAATTTCCATTCAAATATACCTTATGATGTGTTGTAGCACACATCATAATTTGGTCAGCAAGTGTAGATCCCTCTTATAGCTCTTTTCTATGTCCTAAATATCATTACATTTCTAATGTAGGAGGCCCAACTTTTGGAGGCCATTAATTTTGATCTAGGAGGCCATTAGGGCTCATTTTTTAAATTTTAGAGATCAAAAAGATCTAAACAAAATGCATCCTTGGAAGTAGTGTTGAACAACCCAAAAAATAAATTATCAAACATAAAATCTATCATCAAAATTTGTTCTTTTATGTTTCATACTCTATAAACTACAATGTTTATATACTCAACTTTAGGATCAAGGTTGAGACATATTTCTTAACACATATGATCTTCTTAAATGTGTGTTATTGTATAGGTGTCTATGAACACATAAGAGCAACATAAACTAAGTTAAACTACTAAATTCACAATCAAAGTAGACACTTAAGACATGTACGGAAATTCAAATAGACAACATAAGAATATAATACTAATGTTAACCTCCCTTGTTGCACTAAAATAATGGATTCACTCAAGTGCTTGAATTGATTGTGATCATGGTAATATATCAAGTGTTTAATTAGACAACATAACATTGACTTCAAAGTTCTTGTTAAATGGCTAAGGATGGTGTCCAAATAATAGATATTTGAAGAATTCAATGGAGGGATAGGATTGAAAAGAGAAATCAAGGGCCCAAGATGCTTGAGACCTCTCAGGGAAGGAGATGTTGAAAAGTGGATGAAGTAGATTGGTTGAGATGGGAGGCTCCAAGATTATAGGAAAATGGAGATGGAGATCAATCTTTGGAAAGAGTGGATGGTGGGGATGGAATGGAGTACCTCAAAGTGCTTCAAGGTACTATGGAAGGATCTCAAAAATGAGACGTTTGGAGTCTTCCTATACAACAAGTACATGGAAGGGATTATAAATTTGGATGTATTAGGAATGGAAGATTTTCCCCATGCCCCAAGTACCTTATGTTATGTCATGCATATACAATCTATGACATGTTGAGCCACATGGGGACTTAGGTGAGTCAAACCTTGATTAATCATTGTTTAGATTGATGTTCAAATGATTAGTAGAAGGTTAGTGGTAGAGGATGATTAGAAAACAATTAAAAAAATGGATAAAAAGACAAAATAAATAAATATAATAATTTGTTTAATTTGGGAGGGAAAGGGATAAAGGTCTAGGGGAATAAATATTAAATAAGTATTTACCAATAGTTAGACCGTAAGAATAATAGAAAATGATTTCAACTGAGGAAAATAATAAAATAAATATTAATTAAATGTTTAAATTTTATTATTTAATTAAACTGGGAGTGAAAACATAAAAACTGATCAAATGGTAATGAATAGTTATAGGAGATATAGTCAAGATTGACAAGATGACAATTTTAGTTGTCTAAAGATGTAATTGCTATAACTTCATGAATTCAACCTCAAAGTGTTTGTGGGGGGTAACTTCCTCCTCTAAATTTTGGACAAAGGCTTCTCATGTGAGAATTGAATAACGATCCCAATGACACTATGCATTGAGTGACTACCACCAATTTGAGATTGATATGGAAAATTTCAAATCTACAAAGGGAATATTTTTTACAATAGTAAATTTCTTAAGGCTTTAAGTTGTCTAATATAGACATATATCACTAAGGTATTATTTTTTCTTTTAAATTGGGGATATCTAAATTCACTTGATCTCTAATAGGATTACAATGTTGTGCACATTGTGTAGGGTTATGTAATGCTAGTACAAGGTTATTTATAAATTCACTAAACTATATAGAAATCTCTTGGTGTTGTATCTTCTAATTAGTGTTGAGAATTTATTGAACGGTAACTAGGACTTTAAGAGTGCATTTGTTGGCCATTTATTTTTATGTATGTCTCAACTTCTAAGATTTGAATCAATTATACTTTAATATCCCTTAGCTATTGTGTGGGTGTTTTCACTAACATGAAAGAAGATATTTATCTTTGATACCAATGATCTAGTTTGCAAGTGATTTAAGGAATGATAATGCATATTATCTAATAATACAACAAGATTAGGTAATGCTTATTAGTGATAAAGATTCAAATCAAAACACGTGAAATCTAGAAGGCTTATAGAAAGTATTGACACTTTTATTCAAATAGAATATGATGAATACACAAAGAGGTAAGATACAAATTTAATTAAATCTTTTTTTATTCCATAGAAGGAAAAAAATAGGTATTTTTACAAGTAGGTCATTAGCTAGAGTTCACAATTATGTTGGAAAGTGTTATACGCATATGGTATGTTGAGGATGTGGAGAGGATTATTTGATAAGTATCAAACTCATATGGTGTCAATTTTATCACATGGAAATGTAGCACAAACATAACCATTTATTTGGGGTATATGGTGCAAATTTATGATCCTATTTTATGGTGTAAAGTTCACTAGATGGAACAAGTGTATGGAAGCATAAAACATGGCCATTGATGTTCCATGCTTCACTCATTTATGGTCTACCTAGAATCCAATGTGTGTGTGGATAGTGTTTCTTGGTGGCATGCACAAACTATACATGCAGGCGTGAGGATAGTGTTGCACATAGATGTGTGCGCATGATATTGTGCAAATTGAGTGAAGCTAAGTAGATGGATGAATCTAGTAAAGAGGATATATGTGGTTGCATTAAAATCAACCTTAATTGGCCCTCAAAAGATACTCAATAGAGTTAAAATAATGAAATTGATTATTATGACAAATGTTTAAGTATGGCTAAAATAATGAGGAAATTTAAGAATTTTACACAAAATATGTCTCAATTCAAATAATTTTATATGGGTTCAACAAATACATGTATTATATGTTCTCTAAGGGATATGGCATCACAAACACTTGAAGATCTAAGTTGTGTTCCATTTCTTTCTGTTGAGCAAGAAGATATCAACTACAATGATAAATCAAGTTTGTTATTTTCTACATTAAAAGGGTTGTTTGAAGAGCCCATACAAAACCAAATGAAATAACTTCAAATCACTCAAGGTGTTCAATTGATAACTACTAAAGAAATAGAATCACATTTTTGAAACTAATAGCTTTCTTCAACATCTAAATCAATTATTAAATTCAACCAAGATATTTCTTACCCTAGGGATATTATAGTTTATTTTTTAGGAATAGTAATGATAATTAATTTTAGTTATAGGTTACATATTCACAAGAGAGTATTTTTATACTAGAAGTGAAAAAAAAAAATTGATACTTGAAAGAATAAATGCTATCAAATACATGAATAATGTTAAGATAATCTATTGTGCATTCTAGAAGGAGAAACATGAAATAAAAATATTTGAGAATCATGTTCCCACTCTTAATCTTGTGCTAGAAGACATGAATTACAAATGAACTTAACTATTTTCTTCCTTTGATGCATTATTTGAAGTAGATTATAATATGGAGGGTGATGAAGTCTATTTCTTATGAGGAAAACAATAATCATTTAAGAAGAATTTATAAAAAAATTTGTTAGAGTTTGATAGTTTTCAACAACAAATTCACATTCATAATGATGTAGTGTTTGAAGAAGATATAGATCTTGAAGGGTTTGTTTACCAAGATTCAATCATTTTAAGATACATAAATATTGAAACTAAAGAAGTTCAACCTACATGATGTACATAGCCAACATAAATTTTAGACTTGAAGAGTCTAATACAAGAGATTGATATATTTCTTAATCTAACTCCAACTACTTTTAGATAATAATATTTTATTTACGGTAAATTTAGCCCATGAGTTAATTTTTTCAACATCTATAGTTGAAGAAAATATTGTACATATGTAGGTGAGGAAAATATTGTATAAATAGTACTAGTGAGTGAAGGCATAAATATTAAAATGGTGAGAAAACCTCAATAAGTTTATTGTAGAGTTTGCTATAGTGAAATGTCAAGAGGATATAAGATTTATAAAAGAGAGCAACACCATGAATTGGTCATTGTTCACTAAGATGTGTTTCAACATCAAGATTTTGTATAATATATTCAAGAGGAAATAGAGTATCTTTGATAGATGTCAATAAATTTCAATGAGATGGAAGACTATCCTAAATCACAAAGCATTGATGAAATGCTAGAAGAATTTTTTTCATAAAACCTCAATGCCTTCCTAAGCTTTTTTTCGCAACAAGTTATTCACATCATTTCAACAACTATGTGCTAGAAAGATTGGGTTATCAAATGAAAGGTTGTTAATTTTCTTAACCTATAAATGAATTTGTGTTAAACCTTATTTTTTCCATTGTTCACGCTCATAAGAATGTTTTTGTTTTCCATATTATTTTATGTCACATTTCCTTACTCATGATATATTTATTAGATAATATTATTGTTCTTCATCTATATTATATTAGATTAGATTATTCAAATTGATCTTCTTTTAAGTCAGTACCAATCTACTATAAACTAGATATTTTAAAGTTCACCTATACCACAAATATACATTGTGGTCTCCAATAGGTCCTTGTCATTTTGTTGTCTCTCTTCTATATCTTTACAATATCAACAAAAATATAGTATGAATAATGTGAAGATGTCACTCAATAGGCAAGCTAGTAATATGAAGATAAAAAGTTTAAGTCTATGTATTGGGTGGAAAGAGCATGCCATTATGAGATCAGCACAAAATTGTCAAAACCCAAATTATTTCCACACTAAAGAAAGGTTGCCACATAAGGGGAAGAACGTTGTATAAAGCGCAATATGAAAATTTTCAAAGAGAAATTTCAAGTGTGGGCAAGACTAAAGAGGGGCAGGTAAAGCACGTTTTAGATAATGAAGGTTAAAAAAAAATATCAACAAAATCATGCAGCTAATCACAAAGTCAAAAACGTATTCATGTTGAAAGATAATGAATGAGATACAAAATGACTCTTCACAAAAGTTGTAGCTATAAAATAAAGTTCATGGCAATAACTAAGAATCTATTTTTAAAATAAAAACAAAAAGTCTTCTATTGATTTGTATGCAATAATAAATGGTGGATACATGTTTTCAAAAATTTAAAGTTTCAATGCTTTGAATATCATGTACTCGATAAGAGTGACTGATTTTTCATGGGATTGTGTGAGGTTATTTATCTAAAAGAGCATGTTTCAATCATTAATAGACGTCTTCTAAAAGTTAAAAAGCATTTATTTATAGAATCTCGTCTAATCATAAAGATAGATTAAGAAAACAAAGTAAAAAGAAAAAAAGAAAAAAACTATGTTTTAGATTCATTTCATATATTTTTTTGAGTTGTTCTTTTTTATTCTTTTTAACATTATTTTTTCATCTTTTTTTTATTTTTCATGTTTTCATATGTTTTGATCCTTTCTTAGGTTTTATTTCTTAATCATAGACACCTCTTTTCTCTTTTCATGTGTGTCTCTCCCTTCTTATGTGTTCTTTTACCCTTAAGTTATCCACGTTTCCATTTCCAAAGTGATTTTCCCAAAAATAAATGTTATCTCATCTCCTCTCATAAGTAGCTTGCCCTTCTACCATTTCTTCTAGAACTCACACATTAGGACTTCAATTGAGTTGAAATTACCTCTGATTATCTTATTTTCATCCCATCTTCCTCTTTATTCAATCTCATCTTCCTCAAGATACAATACATGATGGGTAATTTTTCCACTTTGTACTCTTAATTCATTCCAAGAAGCTCAAATCAACCTATGGCTTGTGTCAGTTTAAGAGCAATATAGACTAACTTCTTTCATTAAAAATATTGAAAAATAGGCCTAATTATGGGAGGAGGTCCATCTCTCCTTTGAGCTCTACTAGGCTCGAGGGGGTATTCAATTGCTAGATCCTAGAGATAACACAATCTAAAACTCTTCAAAAGAAAAAGTAGCAACAAAAGATAATTAGCTATGACCAATTATTTTGAAACCATCTACTACATAAGCTAAGCCTTTTAAACACAAATATCAACACAATTTCATTATCACTAGTATATATTTGTGTTAGCTATTAGCAAAATATTGAGGAGATTTCGAAGTGCAAAAAGATAATTCCACAAGTTTACAAAAAAAGTAAAAGATGTTGAGAACAAGGTGAAACAGAGCTACAATATTAACTTATGTATGTGAATTCATATCTGAAAATAAGATTACCAAATCATATTATAGGTATGTGATTACACATTCATCACAATAGAAATATAAGCAAACAAATATGACACTAGATTAAACCCTTTTGGGAAATAACTCCACACAAGAAAAGAGGGAAAGTATATTATTAATCTTCACAAGAGAGATACACCATAACACACTTCACTACTAATCTCTAAAAAACTCTGATGCTTCCATACACTTGCAAATAACACACCATGAAACTATCATCTCATGGCTCCAATATATAGAATTTGTGGGAGGCAAAACCACAATGGTAAACCAAAACAAGAGGTGCAAAAACCACTTGAAAAAACCCACGCCCCTTTCTTGGAAAACCAAGAGTCATGATCAAATATTAAATAAAATGCACAAGGCTCCAACATGTGCACCTAGCCCATATCCTTTCATCTTCTGCCTTTCAAGATGCTCAAGTGACTTTTCACTTTTCAGATGGAACAATGATGGGCACCTATTTCCCTCCAAAATTGGGCACCCCACTCAAGAACTTTCACTTTCCCAATATGGACACCTAGAATGGATAATTTATTCTATAGTGATGTGTAACCTCTACCAACATTAAATTCCCTCTTGAAAATATAATTACAATATGTCAATATTTAATTAATTTCTCTCGCATCCTCTAGGACACTTCCTAAGAAACATGGAGAAATATAAATGGCATAGTATAGTTAATATCACCTAACCTAACATTTTCTCACTTGACATTATACATTTCAATTACATCCAATAGATACAAATAATAAATTAAGTACACTGATCAAGGCCCATGGCCTTCCTGCACCAAGAGAACTTATTTGTGGTCACTAGCTTCGTAAGAGAATCTGCGACATTATCCAAAGTCTCAACCTTATCAATAAATACCTTACCATTCTCAACCATTTCTCATACAAAGTGATATTGAACATCAAAATGCTTAGTATGAGAATGATGCATAGGATTTTTGGCCAAAAAAAAGCACTCTGACTATCACATCCAATCCTCATTGTCCTACTAACAAAACCAATGTCATTATTAGGTCTCTTAAACAATACTTCCTCCTTAGAGGCATGTGTACCAGCCATATACTTTGCTTCAGTGGTGGACAATGCAACTATAGGTTGCCTCTTGCTCATCCAACTCACTACACCTCCAAACAAATTTAATGCATAGCCACTAGTGGACCTTCAACTATCCAAGTCACCTGCCCAATCTACATCAAAAAACTCCTATATATCCAATGACTTGACCACATCATCAGTACCATGATAAACCAAATAATAATCTGAAGTACCATGCAAATTTCTAAACACCTTCTTAAGAAAAATTCTAATACAAGCTCTACTAGGGTTAGACATAAACCTGCTTAGAACTCCCACTATTTGGGCTATATCTGATTTAGTGCAAACCATTGCATACATTAAACTACTAATGACACTAGCATAAGGAACCTTAGACATATCCTCAAAAGCATCATCAAAATTAGGACACATATAATCTCAACTTAGTACCAGCTAGAAATAGAATACTAACTAGCTTACAATCATGCATAGTAAAGCTTTGTAAAATGGTATCAACATTCTTGATAAGTAGGAGGTATTTAAATTGTGATATTGCTATCAGGATTCAACTGTGTATCTTTATGATTCAAACGCATTGTCCCATGTTTCATGAGTATTGGTTCACAAGAACCCATCTCTCATGATAATGAATGGTTCGCTTACCACTCATTGCATCTAGGTGATGCTCACAGAGGTGGGGTACTAGGCCTTCCTGAGAGGTCACCCATCCCACTTCCACTCCAGCTCAAGCACACTTAACCACAAAGCTTTTCCCCAAGGTTAATCCCACTTAGCTTGCAACCCCATTTGCAAAAACTATGTGGTTAAGTGTGCTTGAGTTAGAGTACTACTAGGATGGGTGACCTCCCGGGAAGGCCCAGTGATTCACCTCTATGAGCATCACCTAGATGCAATGAGTGTTAGGTGGACCATTCAGTATCATGAGAGATGGGTTCTTGTGAACCAATACTCATGAAACATGGGTCAATGATTTTGACTCAAAAAACTACATGGTTGAATCTTGGTAGCAATATCGCAATCAACATACTTAGTTTGACTTAACCAAAAAAAATTGTGATCCCAATCTATGTTGATCTTCATCCCAAGAATATATTTTGTAGCCCCCAATTCCTTCATATCAAATGTGTCAGAAAGTTGTGTCTTGATCTCCCTAATCATCACCTTGTTGTTACCAATGAACAACATATCACCAACAAACTAGAAAATAATTAGAGTCTGATCATCAATAACCTTAATATAAACACAATGATCCTCCTCACTCCTAAGAAAACCCAAATTCAATTCAAAGATATAAAAATTTTGGTACCACATCTCAAATGATTGTTTCAAACCATACAAAGATCTCTTCAACCTATAAACCAAAAGTTCTTTTCCTTTCACAAAAAAATCGTCAGGTTGTCACATATAAATTTCCTATTCAAAATCCCCATGCAAGAAAGCAATTTTAACATCCATTTGCTCTATTTCAAAATCACAAGCAACAATAATAGATAATAGGAATCTAATAAAATTTAATTCAGCAACAAGAGCGAAAATTTCACCAAAATCAACTCCCTCCCTCTGGGAGTACCCCTTAGCCACCAATTTGGTCTTGTATTGCTTTAACCGACCAACAACACCAAATTTATTTTTAAAAACCCACTTGCAACCAATGGGATTCCTTCCTTTTGGAAAACTAACAATATCCCAGGTGTCACAACTATCCAAAGCCATCATCTCCTCCAGCATGGCCTACAAACAAGACTCACTTTCCTTCAAAGAGAGAGCTTCCCTAAAAGATCTAGGTTCATTGTCAATACTCAACAAAACAAATACACAATGGAAATCAGGTGGGCTATACCTATTGACTGGATTATGTTTCCTTGTGGACCTCCTCAAGGTAGGAGTAATTTTCTCTACTTTTTCTTCTTTCAGTGTGCTCATCCTACACATCCTCTAAACTCTTTGAACCCTCTTCTTCTTCTCCATCCTCAAATCCATCTAATTTTTCTTCCACATGTGCATTTTCCTACTTCTCAATCTTTGTCTCAAAGTGCATTGTCTTTGTTTTATCTTTCTACTTTGGTTGCTCTTCTCTTGAGTAAGCTCTAAATTCCCTGGAAATCACATCTCTAAAAAATATTAGTTTATCGGTTACATGATTCCAAAGCTTATCACCTTTTACATTCTCATTGTAACCAAAAAATATGCATCTTTGTGCTTTTGCATCCAATTTAGATTGCTTCCCTTGAGGCACATGAACAAAAGCCTCACAACCAAAGACCCTTAGTGTGAAACAAAATTCTTTCTGATAAGTAAGAGGTATTTTCCATAGCGTGTCAAATTAATGTCTAATACAACTTGAAAGGTGGAAAATCGTATGGTTTTTCTAGGGTTTAGGACCTAGAATGGAAATCTTCACTCTCTCATTCAAGAACAAACCCTAGAGATCTCAATGCAAAGGAGAAAGAGATCTTGCAATAGGTCTATCCTAGGGGATGAATGTAAACTAATGAGGGGTTCACCACCAAGTTAAGACTTAGAAACACAAATGAAATACAAGATGTAATATAAGATGTGATACTAAACCCTAGTGTAATACAATGCTTTATTAAATGACCTAAAAATGCAAATGAAATAGAAAAAAAGGCTATAAGATGAAATGTATGCACTTGAGAGTCTGAAGATGACTAGAAGGTCTGAAATGCTCGAAATTTTGACTTTAATGCTGAGTGGGACTCATTTTCCAAGCTGGGTGAATCGGTCCAAAATTTGGGTTTATGTGCGAGAACATGAATCTGGCAAATGGGTATTTAAATCTACCAAAAATCTAAATTTTGACCAAAACTGGGACTCATTCACCAGAAGTGGTGAATCGGTCCAATTAGGGTTTTCTAAAACTTTGGGATCTGAATCTGCTCTTCTCAGTCTTCTCAATCTACTTCTTCGGGTTTCTGAATTCGAGCCTCTGTAAATCAACCTGTAGGTGTTCTCCAATGCTTTCCAATGCTTAATGATAACTTTGAAAACTTTAGGCACTTTGACAATTTTCTCCAAGCTTGATCTTTAATGTTTCTTCAACTTAAACCTGCAAAACACACATAAAAGAGAGGGAAAATGTTATTCTCTTAGTGGATAGGGATTTTCCTTGGTCAAACCCCTTCTTAGTAATCAAACCTTGAAATAGAATGAAATAGGAATGGAGAATGATGAATGAAAAAATCTGATGTTTTAACTCACCAAACCCTAGCAATGAAGTGTTGCAAACATGTATAAAATGAATCCAATGGATGTAGATCTTGACTCTTGCTTAAAGGTGATGGATCTTGAATGAAGTGCTAGCTTGAATCATAAAACCCTACATCACAATTGTTAGCTCAAAAACAAACATGATGCATGAAATATTTGACATGATACTTGATGCTTGAATGTTGCTCTAAAATGCTTGATGATCTGCTCTTGAAGACTCTTGAATGCTCTTGTGAATGCTTGAATGCTCTTCTGAACTCAAGCTTGCTATTAGGATGAATACTTGAATGCTTGGGGGGTGTTAGCATTGCTTAGGTGTAAAATGAGTGAAATAAACTTGTATTTATACTTAATTATGCAAGAATTCCTAAAATCACAACACTACAAGTTGACATCAGATCTAGGAGGATAAAATCTTGCCAAAAAATTGAATTAATTTTGATTTTGTGCCACCAAGTTCGGGACCCAAAAACCTAGGTGGGACTCATTCACCCAAGGTGGTGAATGAGTCCCAAATCACTAAATTTGGGCCATTCCACCTAAATTATGACTGGTTAATTATTTGTGTCAGGATTATCCTTGAAAAGATACATTAAATGAGGCTTGTAGATGTAAAATAAGGCCAATTAAATAAAAAAGGAGCCCAATTATTAATGAAAATCCTAGAAAAGTGTGAGTGAAAGTGTGTTACAACACTTCAAATAAGGCAAGATTAAGGTTTATTTTGATTTTTAAGAGGTTTATTAGGTATAGTTAGTTAATAAAACCTTAGAAAAGTGTGAAAGTGTGTTACAACACTTCACAACACTTTAGCAAGGTACCATTCATGTTCATTAGTTCACAAGGGCCCAAGACCTAATTTGAGTGTGTTAAACACATTACAACACTAATTCAAGGCATCATTAGGCTCAATTTTACAAGGAGGGCCTGAAAAAAGTGTGAAAATGTCACCAACGAAATTTTTTTATTCTAAACAACTAAATGGTTCCTCGTGCTTTCTTGTCTAATATTTTCCAATCTTCATCAGACATTGTAGTTGGTTTACTTTCTTATGAAACTGGAAACCATTGATCTCTCTCTTCAAGGAGACCCTCCATCTTTAATTTCCACATCTCCTAGTCTATTTCATTGAATTTCTCAATATCCTAAAAAGAGGTAGAAGCCATGGTATACAATCTTCTTCAAAAATATGCAATATGCCACAAAGATAAAAGCTCCCATTGCAACCAAAAAAAGTTCAACACTTAAGAGAAAGGCACCCCCTTCTAAACAGAATTGTTAGCTCTGATACCAAATATTAAAAATAAGGTAAAAATTTGCAATATTAACTTATGTATTTGAGTTCAAATCTGAAAACAAAATTACCAAATCAGAATATATGTATGTGATTGTGCATTCATCACAATAGAAAAATCAACAAACAAATATAATACCATATTTACGTGGAGAAACCCTTTCAGGAAAAAACTCCACACAAGAAAAGAGGGCAAGTATATTATTAATCTTCAAAAAAAGAGATACACCATAATACACTTCATTTTTTATCTCTAACAATATGGATGCTTCCATACACCAACAAATAACACACTATGAAACTATCCTCTCATGGATCCAATATATAGAACTCGTGGGAGGAAAAACCACAATGGTAAATTGAAACAAGAGGTGCCAAAAGCTCTTGCAAAAATCCATGACCCTTTCTTGGAAGACCAATAGTAATGATAAAATACTAAATAAAATACACAAGGCTCCAACATGGGCACCTAGCCCATAGCCTCTTCATCTTTTGCCTTTTAGGATGCCCTTATGATGTTTTATCTTCCAGATGGAACGCCAATGGACACTTATTTCCCTCCAAACCTGGGTGCCCCACTCAAGACCTTTCACATTCCCAAAGTGGACGCCTAGGAGGGATAATTTCTCATATAGTGATGTGTACCCTCCACCAACATTAAATTCCCTCTTAAAAATATACTTACAATATGTCAATATTTAATTAGTTTTTCTCATATCCCCTAAGACACTTTACAAGAAACATGGAGACATATAAATGACATAGGTTTGCAAGGTTAATGTCACCTAATCTAAAAAAAGATGTAGATCATAACACAATTTTATGTATTGTTATGTGTAGAATACAAGAATAATTAAAGTAAATTTTACTCAATGTGATTTTCATTTTAGAGTGGAGTGTATGGGTAGAAAACATCTATATTGGTGTCAATTCCTATGTACATACTCAAAAACCAAGAAATAAAACTATAAAGAATAAAAATATTCCTATTATTACTTGATTTTCACCCTATGGCTCAATCGGGTGAGGTGCTTTGATTTTTAAAAGCTAAGAAAGTGAGGTATTAATTTTATTATCTTTCTTACATTACATTTAGATGTATAAATGAAAAATCCAGAAAGATTACAACTACAGATCATTGCATTCATACACATGCATATAACAGAGGAAAGATTCAGATCTTTTTCAAAAAAATTAAGCTTTATTGAATGTAAAAATGTACATTATCTCACACAAGCCGTGAGATTAACTTATTCAATGGAATGAAGAAAATTATATACATTGATAGGTAAGAAAACATAATGCACATGTGAGGAAAGAGGCCAGTCATTGCCTGAATGACTGGTTCAATCTAGGTTGCCTTGCTTTTGTTCCTATCTTGAGTTGCTTTGTGTCCTCCTTAGCTCCTTGCTTCTAGTTCCTGCATCAGAGTGATAACAATGATGTTAGAGCAGTTCTCTAAACAATGAGGGTCTCTCACATTACATGTTCAAGCACCCATGAACATCTAAAATGATCTCCAAACACATTGAACATGCATGCAAACCTTGAATGTCTTGGAGAACAACGAAGTCATCAAACACATCCAAAATATGCATTTATTTTTCTAACTTGTTTGCTTCATGTGTAGATACAGGTCAAGTATTCTTACTGTTTCATCTAATTAAGCATGTGGGTTAAAATGTGGCTCCCACGAGGGTTGAGCCCAGCATGTTACTAGTTTTGGTTTCTTGACGAGACATTGAAATGAATTAGTCACCTTATGGTTTACTTAAGAAACTATACATCACCTATGACAGTATGTTTCAGATTGATGTCATAGAGGACATATTATTAAACAAGTAAATCATGGATGATTAGTTCAGTTAGTTCAAATGCAACCATAAGTCATCAATTAAGCAATAAGTTATAAATGCAATACAGAGCAGCATTGATATCATGACATTATATATACAAGTGCTTTGTCAAGAGATGCAATTACGTTTTTTTATTTCCTATGATGTACTCATCCAAGATTATCATCATACTGAGATAAAGCAAAAGGATCATCTAGTTGTCATGAAAGAAGCAAAATAGTAGCATCTAGCAATCTGGATTTATTTTTTTAGCATAACATTTGAATGCACAATACAGTTAATGGAATAGACGGAGGCTATTAGAGCATTAGACAGTAACTGTAGTCAAGATTGGATATCAATATCATGATTAATAAAACTAAACAATGATATTCATCAATCATGGAATGATATCATAGAGACAAGACATTGAAGGACAAATCATCAAATAGTTCATCACTTTTGGTTTATACAAGCAGGTACTCATCAATTATGGAAGTGAGTTGTCGATATCACTATTTTAGATAACAAGTATTTTCTCATTGGAACAATGAAGAGATCATAAGAACAACATAATCATATAAAGGTACAGTGGCAGTTATTACTTGCACCAACAAGATATTAGTCAAGATGACATGTCTCATAAAATTGTCAATCTTTTTAAGAATAACAATGATTTGCAAGATTAACAATGTACAATGTCACGAAAGTAAGACATGATAGTGGTGCAAGAACACAAAATTAAAGACAAGCATTGAGCTTAGCTCCAAACAAAGAAGGATTTTTGACAAGATTAATATGTTTCATTTCTTAATGATTAAACATTTTGAGGGACAATTCACAAGACATAAATTGCAAATCAATAAGGAGGATGACCACAAGAGTTTGAGAGAACATTTTCAAAGTCATCAAAGTCATTGGAGAAGATCTCTAAGACAGTGACAAAGGCATTTTTTTCCAGCCAAGGCCAATGACTGAGATCTATGATAGTCAAATAACTATGAAGTCTCCTTGACACTGGCAGTGCTAAATGTGAGAGTACAACATTTACTCATTCTGAAAGGTAGGGTTTCAGGGTTTTGGGTGTCATGAACAATATTCTCTTTATAATAAATGATTAATGAGAAGACCCACAATGAACCTGTTGATCATTTCTTCACACCATTCTCAAGGAAAGAAAAGGGATCCACTAGCAGTCGACATCGTGATCTTGTATCTCATGATCAATCACTGATAATTGATGGTCATTTCATTCCTAGTTTTCCCACAAGAAAAATAGTTCCTTGTAATATTGTCGAGCTTTGAGTTGGTGACAACGTTCTTGCAGGGTGTTCAATCGTCTTGAGTTTTCTTCTTTCCAAAAAATGATGATTCTTAAGCATTGAACAACATATGATAAGGGAAATATCCTTGCATAATCTTAAAGAATAGGAAGAGGAAAATCATGTCAAAGGTTGGAAGGAGACCCAACACTTAAATTTGAACATGACACAGACCTGGATTATCAATATTTAGGTGTCTTGGCTGCTCGTAAGGAAGGAAACAATCCAAGGTTTTAAGTCGGGTCTAGCATATGTTATTCGCAAGATTCCTAAAGGCCCACGCTCACTTGATGTATCGATTGGGTCAAGGCCTAGGGTTACAGGGCCCTGTGAATCAGAGATGGAGTGTTTTTTAGAAAATGCAAATATATAGAAATATAGAAGAACCCAAGACATATGTTTGTAAGATGTAAATTCAGAAGGACCATTATCTAGGGGTTTATGTACAAAGAGCATGAACAATAAGCAACAACCTAAATCTCTTCAATAAAAGTATCAAATCACACAAGAACTACATAGTATCAATGAAAGACTCAATTTTCAAGCAAGTCTTCTTCAAAAAATTACAGAAAAAATGCAAATTCTTCATAGACAAGTTCTTACTGGAGTTCTTGAAGATTATTTTTGCTAGGAGAATCGACAGAGATTGCAAAAAGAACACACAAAAATCCGCCATAAAATCCTCTGTGGAAGCTTCAGAACCCCCAGTCATGGCAGCACGGCTCGATCAGGCAGACAATGCCAAATGCAAATGAAATGTGAATATTTCTTTTTCCACATTTTTATTTTTAGGGTTTTTGTTTTACACTAATCTTTTGGCTGACAAGCATAAGGTATTTTCACCTTTATTTAAAATATAAAGTGTCAAAACTAATATGCCCGCGACCTCCTTGTGAACTATATGCCTTACTGAATTTCAAACCTTGGTGATTCTTCATAAGAATCATTATGACTTGTATTTTAGGAGGGTTTGTAACTTTGCATTGAATTTCAAAGTTGTAATTCATTTTTTTTGGCTTGAATGATGAAGTTTTAAATCATTAAGTCAAAAAAGCTATTTTAGATGCAAAGTGTAGCACCTACCTTGCTTATGCCTTGTAATTTGGAAGATTCTTCATAGTTGCAAAAACGGTGGGGAGTTCGAGTTCGTTTACCAACACATGGAGAAGATTTAGGAGGCCTCTTTATTCACTTTTTGGAGCATTTTGAGAGCATATAGGCATTAATTTATTACACCTTTATCTTGGACTTGGTCAAATTCGACCTTTTCAAACACTTTGGAGCTTATTTGGAGAAGTTACAGTTGCTATTTTTAGGGCTTTATTGGTACATCCGAGATCAAGAAGCTTCTAGTTCCTATTTTGGTGGAGCTTGCTTACTTATGCTTTTGGTAACTTATTTTGTAACTCAGTTCTCACTATGCAATTTTCAGACTTAGTGACTTTTGGAAGTCCTTTGGTAGAATTTTTGTAGAACTTTGTAACTCACAGTTTGGACATGAATATCAGAAATAACCTTAGGTATCATTGAATGGAGTATTTTTGCCTTCTTATTACTGCAGTATTGTGTATTTTCACATGATCAATTAAGTTATTGTGAGATTATATTTATTTCCCTTAACTTTGTCTCATGGCTTTAGTACCTTTTTACAGAGAAGTGTGATGTTGTAGGTTATAATCTATGTCAGGATTGTAATTTGTTTTCTAGTTGTGAAAGTCTTTTCCTCCTAAGAGCTCATGCAGTAAGGCCTTTTTATAAAACACTAATGCAAAGCACACAAAAATAGGTTGTGCAAGTTGTTTTTCCAGTCATTGTATGTGAGTGTATGAAATTTGAGTTTCAAGTCTAGGTAATGTTTAGGTGTATCACCATAGGGTTTAGCTTTCATTTTTATGCATTCTCTTTTACCTTTTTCCTTCACAATCAGTAGTTTTAGGTGACACCATAGGAAGTCGGCCTTCTCCGGAGGTTGACCTCTTCCTACAAGTAACCCACAACTTTAGAGGTCTTCCCATGTTACACTGAAATGTTGAATTTCATATTCAACAAGGTGCATTTTCAGTAGATAACACCTATTGTTAGTAGCATACCAATATTTTGTTTTAATAATGAAATTTAATGAAGTAAACTTCCATAAAGACTTGATTCCTGAAAATGATGAGAGGAATGGAGTATTTATAGATATTATGAAAAAATCAAATAAAGGGTGTGGATATAATATGTTTGCAAGGAAAGGTGCTTCAACAAAATGAACAAAATTGCAATAAAAACGAACTAAAAGACACAATGACCATGAAAAAATTGGACTAGGAAAAAGAGAACTCAAACTTTCATTAAATTTGATGAAACCCACATATGTTGAAGCCCTCATCATGTAGATTTTCCCTAGATAATTGAATTTGGTGTGTGCTCGCTAAATTATGGCAACATAATTGTGCTAATTTGCTCAAAGTTGCATGATGAATGAAAATGGTTAAGTTTTGTGTATATGAGGAAGAGGAGAGATGAATTGGATGGCCTAGAAATGATCTTAGAATATTAAGGGCCCATAATGGATGAGACATCTCACCTCATGGGATGTTGCCAAGTGGCACCATGAGGTGAGATATGAGGGAGATGATCTCTTAAGCCTCAATATTGTGACAAGTGTCACAATGAGAGATCTTGAGTGGAGGATGGTACCTTAAGAGGTACCATAAGGGAATGGGGAAGGTCTTGATTATAAAGGCCTTCCTTGTCCTACATTCCCATTGTATGACAAGGAAGGGAATAAAGGAATTTTAAATTCCTTAGGATTACTTTTGGGACAAGGACCCATGTGGGGTTCCTTTCCCAAAAGGGGAAAGCCTTTAAGGCTTCAAGGACAAGGAGGGTGAGAATTTAAGGAAAAGGAGTTGACCTTTCCATAAGCATGGGTTAAATGAATGTGCAAATGCTTAGATGGGGGATTGGATAGGTGATTAGGATTAGGCTTAGGATTGAGGCAAGTGGGAAATAGAGGATGTGACACATTTAATCAAAGATTAAGTGTGTGTGCACATGGATAATGGGGGGATTAGGATTAGTTTAAAATATAGGATTAAGTTGGAGGATGGGACATAAAAGCAATAAATAAATAAAACTTATTTAATTCTTTGGAGGAATAATATTAGGATAGGTAAATAATTAGGAATAATTATTTACCTTTGGTCAAACCTTAGAGGGAATGGGATTTAGTGAATTAAACTAAATAAATAAACATATTTATTTAATTTAATAAATAAGGGGTAGGTAGATTAATTACCTTAGAATAGAATTCAAAAAATGGAGGGGATGACCCCACAGTGCAACGGTAGTTGCAAGGTAGTAGCATCACTGTCACACGAGTTTGAATCCCACAAGTTGATGTGGGATGAACGCTTGCTAGAGGATGGAAGATGACAAACTGTGGACGTTGTAGATTCGACTGCGAGGTCAAGGTAGCAAGAAGGTGCAATGGAGAATGGTGGATCAACAATCGATGTTGGTGTGTAGGCACTCGAAAGTCTGCAAGTGGAGGTTGGTGGGTCGGCGACTGTAGATGACGGTGGATCGATGGCAATGGTAGGAGGCTATAGATGGTGAAGGTAGGGAGAAGCACGATGGAAGAGGAGGCAAGGAGATGCATGGCAATAGGCGAAAGGAGTACAAGTTGTAGGGGTGAGCAGGAGGAGAGGAGGAGTAAGGAGAAGGAGAGGAGGAAAAAGGAGAGTAGGAGGAAGATGTAAGGAGCAAGGAGGAGGAGAGGAGAGTATATGGAGGAGGAGAGGAGAGGAGATGGAGGAGGAATGGAGACAGAGGAGCTAGAGGAGAAGAAGAGAGGAGGTAGAGGAGAGATGGAAGAGAGGAGATGGAGGAGCCGAAAGAGAGGATGAATAGAGGAGATGGAGGAGAGGAAGAGGAGATATGAATGATGGGGATGAGGCCCCCCAAATGTGGCCTCACTGGTTCAAAAATCCAGTCAAAAGGGTTCACCTATCAAAAAAGAAATTCAAAAAATGGAAGAAAATAGGGAATATTAATTAAATAATAGAAATATTATTTAATTAATATAGGCAATGGGAATTAGATGAATTAGGGATAAATTGACCAAATGATAATGGTCAATTTTAGGTGTTTACATGATCAAAGACTAGGAGCTAACGGTATTGATTGCGGAGTCAACTTGAAAAGGTGGAGAAGATGACTTGACTGGTTATGGAAAATTGTCATTTTGAGCTCCTAAGAGGATAATAATGAATTAAATTAATTGATTTGATAGATAATGAGAAAAAAAATATTTAGAAGAACAAATTAACTAGTGAGTGATAATTAGAAATGTTATTTATTTATTAAAACTTAGCTCACATTATTTAATTAAAATAAATTATGGATAATGGTAATAAATGATAATTGTGATAAATGAATGATAAATGTGATTATATGAGAACAATTGTATAATAATGATTAATTAATGATCATCAATAGGAAGAATAATTTTAGTGTCTAGATTTTGCCATGTTTGAGATAATATTTAAAGTGACATTGTTTCAAACAAAAGAAGAATAGTGGAAAAAAAACTATAAGAGGTGAAGAAAGTGATGATATGTCCCATGGGTAGGAGAAGCAATGGAAAGTTAGGAAATTGAGATGATTGATGATGTTGATACATCCTTGAGAGGTTATCCATGCAAAAATTGCATGGTTGAGCTCTCAAAAGAAGAGATGTAAAGAAAATTTAAAATGGAAGGTGGAAAATGATGGAATTAAAAGGGGGAAAAAAGATCTGGATGCAAGAAACACAAGTATGGATGAATTGATGATGATGGATGTATTATGATGATGTGTTATGCTAACTCTTTTTGATAGAACATTGGGTTTTATACACCAAGGTGATGATGTATCTAATGCATGGGAACTAACTTGCGAACAATTAGATATTAGAGCAATTTGTGACAAATTGTTATCTGATCAACCCCCTTTCCACCTCTCATAGTCAACTAGTTTTATTTTCTCAATGAACAAGAGAAAATTCCTAAACAAGAACAAGTCAAATAGGGCAAGCCCAACTTTGGCAAAGGAAACATTGACCTAGTCCTCTCCTTGATCTTTTACTATCATGGATTCATCAACCTAATCTGCCCTGTCAAAAAATCAATAACAACATCCATAACTACAATAAATGACAACACATCCAATTAGTGGCTTAACTTGGCACAACCACAAAAATTTGTGCTTGTGGTTTAAGCTCTTCCTAAGGACTATTAATCATAAAATAATAGTTAATAAGTTAAGGTATGCCACCGAATCAATTAGAATGAAAGTGTATTAGACTAATATGATTTTTTAATGATTACCTCAACACTTAAAAGTAATGCAAAATATGAAGAGGACCAAGGAGAACACTAAAACTTTCTACCATGGATTAATAATCCCACAAATGTTGACATAGTTCATGAAGTAGTTTTAAGAAAAGGAAAAGTATACATGGTGGGATACTTCAAATTGTAAGGACCGAAAATCTCATTTACTAACTATATTCATTAGTTTCCAAAACAATTTAATAGAATAAAATAGTTATAAAAAGATGTGGAATAAGAGAAATTACTTTCATCACTAAATTCAAATGGAGTAACATACATCAATGAATCAAAGTATAAAAAATAAAGTTGTGCCTTCATTAGTTTTGGCCATGTAGGCTTACACATGAATTATCATCTCACGATACGTTTAAATTCAAATACTTTAAAGAAAAATTAAGGAAATAGCAAGATCATAAATGCATCCATAAAGAAACCATAATACAGAGATTTTCATGAGTGGAAAACCCTCGTAGGGATGAAAAACCACTCATAAAAGTGTCTCACTGGCTTAATAAAATGCCTCACTAGCAGAGCCTTACTACCTACATAATCTCAATGGTTACAAGATGCCTCACGGGCAATGATCATATTGTCTCATTGACATGACCATTCATTAAATATTTCTATATCACAAGGATCATGTTGAAGTTCTTTTACAAGTCACATAAATCTACAAGTAACATTTAATTGTTTCACCAATGCATCATCCTTGCATAGGAAATAAAGGTAATGCCAACACTATCATGAATCACTCCCAAGTATTTGCAAATAAGACAATTCTACTTCTAATGACCTCTTAATTATCACACAAGTACATTGCAATCACGTAAAGCCTCATGAAAGTAATTCTAGTCCTGCTAGGATGCACACATGCCTATGCAATTATAAGCAAAATGTTTATTTATAAACTCAATGATTCATAGAGGTCTTATCAATAAGAGAATAATACTAAAAATAAATTTAGAAGGTATAGCTCATGTATGTATGAGAATACATATATAAGCTAATGAATATATATATATGAGTATACATTCTTATGCAAATAAAACTCAAGTTCAACTAAATGAGGGAATTCCTATTTTTTCCATACGTGCATGATAAACCATGATGCATGAGAAGAATTTCATCATTAAACTTAAACTTTAATAAGGCAAGGTATGATTTGACATTTATTTTTATAAAATCTCTAATTGATTCACCTTACATAATATGCGTAGATTAATTGAAATCCACACACACACACAGATATATATATATATATATATATATATATATATATATATATATATATATATGTCCTCTTATATGAATCTCAAACTAGGAATATTTTTCTACTTTCACTACTTTATTAACTATTTTTTAAATATTGCATAGTTTCACACAAGTTGCATACAGTTCAACATTCACTAATTCATGCATTCATTCGGAAAACCCATTATATTTCCAAAGTTTGCTATAGATTTCATAAGAAATTCATTCACAAAAAATAAAGTCTACATCTGATTTTTACATTATATATTTGACTCGATTTAATCAATATTTTAACATTCCAATGGTAATAGTAACTACATGCACATGTATATTTTTCTATTCGCTAACAAAGTATTTAATACTCCATTTGTAATTTAAATGATGCGGTCTAAAAAAAGCGGGTTTGTATATATTTCAAAGAAGAATTTCCAATCAGCAACGTATATAAATATGTATATTGAAAAGTAACAACTGGCTCATTCACCAATACATGTATATGTGTGTGTATATATAGATACACTTACATATTTATACAAATATCAAGAAACAAATCAATTTATTACAAAAATATATCAATATAAAATAAAATATTTTATATTTCAAGTTAGATTTAGTGTCTATTTCCTTCGAATTTTAACACTAGCTCTCTTTCATATTGTACTTGTATTCATTCTTATATTTATATAACAATAGGTGTACAGAGAACTACATTTACAACTGAAGTAACTACATTTTCAGAAAATTTACTTTTGCAATGAAATAAAATATACATCTACAGCCAATTATACATTTACTCATTTAAATTTACTTTTGCAATGAAATAAAATATACACCTACAGCCAGTTATAAATTTTATAATTTAATTTGCTCTCAACATATTATATTTGCACTCATTTTTATATATATGGACATATAAAAAATTTACATATTTAGTTGAAATAATCCACATTTTGTCATAATCAAATGGAATGATATAAATAAGTTTGATTTAATGTGTGTGTATATATATATTTACTTTTTCAGGAAAAAAATTACTTTTTGCAATGAGATAAAATAAACACTTACAGTCAGATGTATATTTACTTACAATGATCTAATTCTCAGCATGTTTCATATAAATATAAACTCAAATATATATGCATCAACATGATTGTAAATAGAAATATATACATAAACAAATTCATTTGTAAGTAAACATAACATATATTCACACATATATATCAACATGTAAAATCTAGAGGCAGCCATCCCCCATGGGGACTCAAAGGTTGAGGTGGTGGTTGTAAAGCCTTCCCATACATAAATTTAAACAAACCCCCAATTCAAAAATTCGTCAAGCATTTAGACGAAAGTAACAGCTCTGTAAATATATATGAATATGTAAAAGTATTGTATTCTGGAAAACATATGCTTAGATTAAAAGGGAAAATTTGTAGGTTTCAAGCCAATAATTCAAATTTAATTCTAAATTTGCATCAACAATGCACAATTGCACAATTTCATACATACTATTATATATATTTATATAAATATATATATAATTTATATAAAAAGAGTAGAACAAAATAATTACAGACTTGTATAGCCAAGAAGTTGATTCACGTACAGTGAATAGAACACTCAAAGGTTTCAAGGGGAGGAATTAATCTTTTCATAGGCAATTCATCAATCTTTGCATTTGAAACTAAAATACATTGGAAAGAGGATTCAAAAACCTGAATAACACTTTTTGATTGAATTTCCTCTTTCTTGTTCCTCTCTTTCACATTCTGGATTGTTGAAAATCTCCTGCGATAGGTTTTCCTCTTTGTCCTTTTATAAATAATAATGAATTTGTGTTTTAGTTACAACTCTATAATTATCCACAGTGAATAGTGGAGAAATACTATATCTAAATTGCAAAAAAAAATATTTACCCTTTATAAACAATAAATAAATATCATTTATTTGCAAATTAAATATTTATTCTAAATAATAATAGAGAAATATCATTCAATTGAGAATAAAATAATTATTTTAAATAACCATGCATTATCATTTATTTGGAATAAATAAAATCTATAATTAATTCCTCTTTGTTTCATTTCACTTTTATTTCATTGCTAATTAATTTAATCAAACATTGTAAAATATGAACCATAAAATAGGGGTCGTGACATAAATCAATTATCCAAAAACATTTACTTAGTCAACACTCGTCACTAATGGAATGGCTTTGGTTCAACACTAGTACAGAAACAACAATATATGATTGAAAAAACTACTAAAAACTACTTATAAATGATTGAACTTGGTCATGTGACCATTAGTAGTTTATTGACAGTCATATTTAATGTGACCAGATTGATGACTAAACTATTTTTAGTCATTTATTGGTTGTTTTGATTGATCGATTTGATAGTATATTTAGTCATTGATTTAGTCATTCATTGTTGTAATCTAGTCACTTATTTAGTCATTTTTTCCACTGATATATTTAGTCGTTGATTGTTGTAATCTGGTCACTTATTTAGTCATTTTTTATTCACTGATATATTTAACTGGTCACTTATTTATTTGTTTATTTAGTCATTGATTGTTGTAATCTGGTCACTTATTTAGTCATTTTTTTATTCACTGATATATTTAATCATTGATTGTTGTTAACTAGTCATTTATTTAGTCATTTTTATTCACTGTCCATTGAGTTTTGTAAATTGGTAGTATATTTAATCAATTTAATTATTAATTGATGTCAATTAGTAGTATATTTAGTCATTTTAATTGATTGATATTTGAGGATTTAAGCATAAAACATAGAAATACACATCAATCATCAATTGCACACAATAAGACAGCCATTGAGAAGGAAAAATCGATGAACTTTATTAATAAAAGAAAAGTGTTTTAATTACAACTTAAAAATAGAGTATTACAATAGTTGTTTTCAATCACAAGACTAAAAATTTGAGTTACAATATTGCATAGAAATGACTGCAAGAAAGAAACTCCTCCAAAAAACTTTTCCAATGATGGAAACGTATGCTTGAAGCCCATCAATGTGAGCACATGCCCCTTTCATCTCTTAAAACTTCTACAACGTGAGCAATCTTCCTGGAGCAAGCTATAATGTATAGAATCCAAGAAGGAGAGTGTTGATCGTGTCCCATATATGAAGTTCTCTCCTTCAATGTAGTCAACAATAACCCAACTAGAATCTTTCCTCCTTTATATGCAATGTGCCATCTGATATGAGCAATAGGGTGTTGCCTTTTCTGCCATGAATGAAGTTGTGCCTCAATACAACCAATAAAATTACTATTAGTCTCAATTTAGAAAGAATAAAAGTGCATTGTATATTGCAAGTTTACAGAAGTAAACACAGTAGAAAGATAAATCAATTAAAAAAGTGTAGCCTTGTCAACAAATGCCTTAAACAGAGTGTTCAACATAAGCCTGAAATATGCATATTGAACCCTTGATTTCAGAACCTTGTTCAAAGTTTAAGAAATGTGATATGCTCAAATTATAGAATGAAGTTGACATTATAGAATGAAGGCTATCAACACTAACCAGACTGGAACAACATTATCAATAGAAATTTCCTAGAAACGAAGCCCAAGAATGCCATCAGACTTAAATAGACAACAAAAATGTCAACCCCGGTTCATGTGTTGTTTGAGTAAAGACCTGCACCATGGAAGAATCCATATATACATAAATTCCAAATTAAGTTGATGAGAAAAGATCTTTGATATACAACTAGGAATCCTTAACATCCAAAAATTACTAACTTGATGTTTCACAAGTTTTCCAATTCTGACATCATCTTTACTTAAGAAATTAGATATTGATCCACTGCCATATTGAATCTCACAGGATTCTCCTTCACAAACAAAAAATGATGTATATAAATTTTTTAGCAACTTCCTTAATATCCCCATGTAAGCAGACTAAACTAAGTGAGATTGAGGGTTTGAAGTAGAGTACCATCTTCTTGGTATGTGCTTGACTTTGATGACTTGTATCTTGAATGAAAATAGCAAGCTAGTTGCACTATGAAATCATTGTTACAAAAATAACCACAAAATATTCTTTAATTAAAATAATCCTTCTAGATATTTCAGTTAATTTGAATGTAATGAACCTAACCATAATTACCAAAGATTTGACACCAAAATGTAGTACAAAATGAATTTTTTGACATAATGCCTCAAAGAGATGTCATCTCATGGAATGAAATGATATGATTGCAGAATGTGCACAAAATGGATTTTGCAAGGAAGCTCTCAAAATCTTCGAATCAATGCACTTTGGAACACAAACATTGTAAGATTTGCTTGTGTTCTAGATGCATGCAATCATGCAGGTCTAGTGGATAAAGGTTGCACATACTTCACACGTTAGTAACCCTTATTGCATTACATATATAGTTGATCATTAGGTGTGCATGGTTGACCTTTGTGCATGTGTTGGCTATCTTGAGGACACCCTAAACAGTATTACTAAGATGCTAGTTAAACCTTTAATTCCTATGGATCATATATGAATATAGGCTAAGTATTCCAACACAGCTTTTTTAGTTGGATCCTAAAAAATGATGCAACTTATGTTCTTCTCTAAAACATATGTGCAGAAGCGGGTAGGTGTGGTGAGGTTCAAATAGTAAGGAGATTGACGAAAGATAGAGGGATTAAAAAGATACCTGCATGTAGTTGGATTGAAGGGCATAAAATGGTACATACTTTTTTGTGTAGGAGACAAATCACATCCACAAACATGGGAGATCTATGCAAAATTGGAGAAATTGTCTTGGCAAATAAAGGTAGCAGGGTATTTCCAAATTCAAGACTTTTACTCAATGTTGTGGAATAGAAGAAAAAAGAATCATTTATTTGCCACCATAGTGAAAACTTAGCGATTGCATTTGGTTTGTTAAACATGGCCCCTGGTACAACTATTAGAGTTATTAAGAACCTTCGAGTATGTTCTGATTTTCACACTGCATCTAAATTCATCTCTAAGATTGTTGCAAGAGAAATTGTTCTGAGAGATGCGAACCATTTCCATCATTTTAAACAAGGACAATGTTCTTGTGGAGAATATTGGTGATGCTAAATGAAACAATCTGAAAAATAGGCTTACACTATAATAATGTGCACTACATTAGATATCTACTACTAACAAAAGGACATCCATCAAAGAATAACAGTAGGGATTTTTTTGGTCATATGTTGTAGTTACAAGTGCCTTGCTAGGCATACATGAAAATGTGGAAGCAATATACACAAGGCAAGCGAACTGTTTCAAAAAATGCCTCAAAGAAATGTGATATTTTGTTTTATAGTTTAACCGTGATACCACACCATTTTGACATGATCCTTGTAGTGATGTAGGATGTTACCACTACACTGCATCATTATTGCTTGACTTTCGCAGTAATGGGGGATGTTACCGCTACACCGCACCATTATTGCTCGCCCTTCGCGATAATGCAAGATGTTACCACTACATCACACGGTGTCTTCTTGGCTCTTGTGGGGATGTGGGAGAAGTATTTGATTTACAACCATACTACACATTTATTGCTCGACCTTCACGATAATGCAAGATGTTACCGCTACACCGCATTGTGTCTTCTTGGCTCTTGCGGTATGGCAGTATTATGAAACTTGTCACAACCATCTACTACCTTGACACAAAAGTCTTATGAAACTTGTCAATATTTATGGGCACCTTTTAAATTACATTCAGATCTATAAGGAAACTATCCTATAGGGATGAAAGTCCCAAGAAACATGGCAATGGTTACACCAATAAATAGTTAACTAGAAACCATGAATTTTCAATGCATAATGGAGAATATATAGAGAGTTAAGTCAGTGAGAAAACATCCTTGGAGAATTATCATCAAAAGTATGACAATCTAAGAGTTCATAGTAGAAAACCATATACCCTCAAAGACCTAACAGTCATAATGGACCTAGTGATAGCTTTCAGAGTCATAAGAATAAATTCATGAGAGAATAGATGCAAGAGCATGAAAAGACACTAAGATGGAAGGGCAATTGGTAGAGTTGAAGAATCAAACTTGTAGTGAGGAGAACAAAGTAATTTATAGTCAAGAGCATCATGGCAATTTCTCAGGTGACTATATTTGGGCAAGGAGAGAACTTAGTGACAACATTACCATAAAAACAATAAAGATAATTAAAACACTACCAAACCCTAGGGCCTTTTTCATCACCTTGTAGAGATCTCAAACATGCATGTGAAAATATTTCACAGAGACTAAAATCATCTCTATTTTTTATGATCACAAAAAGGAACAAAAAGTAACAAAAATTTAGATTTACAAGTGATGAAAAGAAGTACATGGAAAGTATATTATGTTGAAATTTTAATTTTTTTAAACTTAACCATTAACTATCCAATACAATCTAACAAAATATAAATATACAATGAAATATTATGATTAACAAAATGATAATTTTAACGGTTATCTTAAGGTAGACAAAAAAAATTGTGCAAGTGAAAAATAACACCCTTAGATTATTTTGAACAATTAACATTTTCATTTACATCATTTTCAAGCAACAATTTTTTAGATCCATCCAGCTGTACAAAAATCAAATCAAATCTGCAACGATCTCAAAGATCTGAAGGTTTAAAAATATGATATTTTTAAATCTATTCTTGGGTGTATCCTGCAAACTTCATCATAGAAGGATGGTTCATCACCTCATTTAGACCTGGATGTGGAACCGCCTTTGTTGTTTCCATACAATCCAAAATAGGCCTACAAATGATGGAAGAAATAACATGTAAACACGCAAAAGGAAAAGCTAAATCAGTAGTAATTTACTATTTTTTATTCAACTTATGTGTAATCATTTTAAGTACCTGATTCTATTGTACTTTAAAGATTTATAATATGAAGTTTAGTTATTCAAATAGCTTAAATAATTTTAAGTATAAAACTGATAAATAGGCTTTAGCAATTCAAAAAAATCCCACTTCTAAAATTTAAAATATCTTTACATATCTATTTACCGTTGTTAGAGAGTTGCAAATTGTGAATTGTCCTATGTCTTATAGAACTACGAAAGGAAGAACACTGTCAAACTGTGATTGAATCATAACAAACAGTCCAAAAACAATGAAATTTACTATCAACTGGTGACAAAGATTTGTCCTCTAAGTCACTTGCACATGGTGATTAAGAACACAGTGAGTAAGAAGTAAAAGAGCACTAGATCATAGCACTACAAAATGGTCATGAGTTTGCAATGGACTTCACTGTTCTTTTGATCACAAAGGAGATCAAGATAATAACTAACATAGTGATGTGCATAGAGAATGTTCATGGAGTGCAAACTTCCTTACAAAGTAATTACCACAACAGAGTTTGAGGTGAATTGCACCTTCTATTTTATGCTAATATGGATATGTTCTAACTTGTAGTTAATTGTTGTAGCATAATAGATAGGATAAATAGTTGTTCATATACCATTGTTTCAAATTCTAAATTGCTATACCTTATTCTAGGAGCAAATCACAGGGGGAGTCTATACATAAGACACCATTGTTTCAAATTCAAAATTGTTGGCTCTTTCACAATTGTTTGCTTCATTTATTTGATCTAAGATAGTCTGTTGTATAGAAAATGCTCTCAAAATCACAGTAAAATCCTTTATTTTGGGGTGACTGTTTAGAATCTTCCCATCATAATAATGAACAAAAGCATCAGTCATTAACCTGAACTCTGCAAGAGTTTCATCAAATTCTACTTTTTCACTCTCCTTTCCATTCTAAATTTTATTCCCAATTTCATCCATGAAGAACTTCCTCGGCCTGTAGATCTTGTTGTTAGCCATAACTTTACCAGGTGTCGAGGATAGCTTTGATTTTTTACCCAAGTAGCAATTGTAAAAACTCGAAGCTATCCTCAACACCTGGTAAAGTTATGGCTAACAGCAGGATCTACAGGCTGAGGAAGTTCTTCATGGATGAAATTGGGAATAAAATTCAAAATGGAAAAGAGAGTGGAAAAGTAGAATTTGATGAAACTCTTGTAGAGTTCAGGTTAATGACTAATGCTTTTGTTCATTGTTATGATGGGAAAGATTTTGGATAGTCATCTCAGAATAAAAGATTTTATTGTGATTTTGAGAGCATATTCTATACAGCATGTTGTCTTAGATCAAATAAATGAAGCAAACAATTGTGAAAGAGCCAACAATTTTGAATTTGAAACAATGGTGTCTTATGTATAGACTCCCCTCTATGATTTTCTCCTAGAATAAGGTATATCAATTTAGATTTAAAACAATGGTATATAACAACTATTTAGCCTATCTGTTATGCTACAACAAATAACTACAAGCTAGAAAATATCCATATTAGCATAAAATATTAAGTGCAATTCACCTCAAACTCTGTTGTACCTAAGTATGACAGTACCTAAAATTCTGGTGTTTCTAGACAGAACCTATAGCGGAAAAGTGTAGTCTCCATCTAAAGGAACCATCTTCGGAGCTCTTCCCTGAAATGAGGATTGAAAACATTAGGAGAAAAGAAATACCATAATTCTAAAGTAATAATTTGTATCAATCCAAATGTCAGAAAGTATGATTAAAAAGACAAATCCTTACAATTGGACCAAGCAGATTTATGATTTTATATTTAGAATGTAGGAACTTTCTTTGTCGGAGCTTCACGACCTCAAATTGGATCTCAAATTGGACCAATAAAATTTATGATTTTATCTTTAGAATGTAGGAACTTCCTTTGTCAGAGCTTCACGACCTCAAATTGGATTTGAAATTGGGCCAACATATTTATGATTTTATCTTTAAAATGTATGAACTTTCTCTATTGGATATTAAAGATCTCAGGTTGGATGTGAAATTGGACCAACATATTTATGATTTTATCTTTAGATTTAGGAACCTCCTCTGTTGGATATTTGAAAACTCTTATACTCATGTTTTGCTTTCGAGCAAAACACCCGGAAGTGTTTTAGGTCAGCTAAAAGTACTCTCCAACCTAGTTATGTCACTGATAGCAATCCAAGTTTTCATAAACCATCCATACCAGAATGTTGCATCACAATCTATTCTTCATGCACATAAAAATGCCACATATTAACCCCTTCTAAATAAAACATTTAATCATCATAAAACCATAATTAATAAATCATTTCAGTTTCAGAAAGAATCCAATGTCATTTACTATCAAAACAAAAGCTATATAAATCACAAAAAATCCATGAAGCCTCCTAAATGTAGCTTAAAGCAAGTTTACGGAATGGGTTTCAGCATAAGAAGCTTTCTACTACAACTCTCAATGAATGTATTATAAGTAGAAAACAAAATTCTTCACACTCGAAGTAATGTAGTCAATCATTTATTCCAAAAGTATGTTAGCAGGAGTTAACTAAAAGTGATTACCTCTTGTTGCAATAAAGAGCCTATAACTCTGGTTGATATGCAGAGTGGTTGTGTTATATCAATTATGTAGTGCATTCAAGTACAGCCCATGTTTAATGGGCTATTCTAGAGAGTGGTCAAGATTTTCTAAACCTTATGAATGTTACTTAAAATTGTATAACTTAAACTACAAACAAAGTTTGTTACATACTTGAATGCAATCTTGGGTTACCATAAACTATAATAATGTGATTTGCTAATAACCATTATGGAAAGTATTAAAGCAAGACCCATGCTATAGAGGATACATTTCCCTGATCAGGTTTACATACCTTAATGATCAAACACAAGCTTCCCACACACTCTGGGATACAATCCAAGATCATACCACAACCCTACCAAGACAACTAATTTTCTGACCCAAGATTTTGTTGGAAACTTGCAGCCATTTAAAGACAATTTCCACATAACCCAAAAGAGAAATCTATGCAACAAATTATGCAAAATTCATATGCAAGAGAATAGACAACATGCCCATGAAAATATGACACAAGATATACCCTAGGAAAACCCTCAAGAGGAAAAAAACCCAGCCTCCAAAAGCATCCATCTCTAATGTATTATTCAGCAATAAATATTACAATACATCTTCAGAATCTCCATGAACACTATTGAAACAACAAGCCCTCTCCATGCAATCCATGTGAACAAGCATGCAACCACAAATCCCATGCCATGCTTCAAATCTCCACAAATGCTAACCAGAGCTAACCTGTCAACTGATCAACCTAAACAACTACCCTTGTGGTTGCTTTTATAGACACAAGCTCCCACAAAACCACCAAGTGGTATTACACAAAACCATGTGACTAAAACCATGAGATTACAAAACCATGTTCCCACATTTAATATTGGGTACTTTATTTAATTATTTTCTCTAATATTAAATAATTACATTTTTACAACTTTAACTTATGTCTCAATGTTACATACAACATAAAGTGGCCCCAAGAAAAATTACATTAAATACATTATGCAAGGTGTACAATGCACCTTTTCCTAATATATTTAAGGTTGTTTTTTAATACCAACAGAAGCATTGGTAAAAGCATGACTAGGGTACAAACTCTAGGCCTCTGTAGAAACATAAACCATAACTCTAGCGGATTAGTGAGGTTGCAATACCAGACAAATTGAGACATTGTAGCCAATAACAAAATCTTGCAATCTAAAGAATGTAGCCAATAACAAGCACACTATGTAGCTCAATGATATTTGTAAATGCAATCTATAGTAAGAAGAATGACAGTTACTTGAGGTGTGATAGTCAAAAAGAAGTTGAGCAGTGACAAGATAATAAAGCTCAAACCTTGCATAGTAAAGTGGATATTTTAACAATGAGTTTCCTTACCCCTTTGTTGACATTAAGGGTTTTTCAAATGCTATTGGCAGTGTTAGACAAGGCAAATGCAATCAAGGAATGACTGTCCAAATGAAGTAACAGTGGTAATCACTGGTTCAATGTTTCTTCTTAGCCATTGTATAATGGAGGTAGTGAATTGCATGTTTGAGCAGTGTTTTGAGACTCATCAAAGATGGGAGAATAGTGACTAATACCTTGTGGACTGTGAAGTAGTGACAATAAGGTTGAAGGATCTTAAGACCCACAATACCATGAAACAATGAGTCCCCTGTAGTAAGTAAGTAGGCAGTCTATAGGGCATAGTTTGATTTTATAGAAGGATGCTCATGAAAGGAATCTTCAAGTAACAATGAGTGAGTTGTTTGAGATTGCAACTGAGGGTGCAATATCCAGTCTTAAAGGCAATTAGCAAAGCAGTAAATGTGCAAGAAAATTAAATCATACACAAAAAACAATTCACAATGTTATCTTGCATAATGCCTTGAGTTTGAAGACAAAAATCTCATTGTATCTTGATGAAAGTAGTGACCTTAATGGTCAATCACTAGCAACTATGATTTCAAAACATGCTATTGTGCTTATGGAGGCGACATTTTAAGCAAAAAAGTGAGTGGTGGTTTGGAACAATGGAAGGTATGAAGGACTTTCTTTATATGCATACTATGCAGTCTAGTTTAAGACAATGTTCTTAGAAGAGATTTGATGCAGAGTTAGGAGGATTCAACAACATATCTCACAATCCTTCAAAATTAATCCAAACCAATCTTTGTATAACACATTCTATTATTCATTCTATGTCACATTGGAAACATTACCATGGTAGCCCAAAAGAAAACTATTTCATTTTTCCCAAAACTGCAAACCCTAGACAGGGTTCAAACCTGCCCTCACTAAAATGATCATAATTTATTCAAATCTTAATGAAATTTGATGAGACTTGAAGCAAATGAAATTAGATTCATATAGGAAAAACATAAACTTGGCTTCAGACCCAAAATATATACTTTAAAATCCGTACCATCACATTCTTTCAGACTGTAAATTCTGCACAATATTGTTAAAATACGCAGTCTCACCAAAATAATCATATCTCCCACAAAACTCAATAAAATTGAATGAGACAAAAATAATTGGAAATTAGAAACAGAGATCTTTCCATCCATATATGATACTCTATTATTTGAGTGCATACCAGGCCGTACAAACCACAACTTCAACTTGGAAACAATGTAAAATCAGAAAATGCACACAAACTTGAGGTTGTTATTCATCAAACTTCACAAATAATGTCTCCAACCTCCCCAATTCGAGTTTTGGAGGGTGTACTTATAAATTTACAACCAAAACCAACTATTTTCAACCACCTTTTAGTTAATTTGTTGACAAAACACCTTAATGACACTTTTGACAAGTTGCTTGACAACTTTCTTGAGCAACTTTTACAATTTTTACAATATGGAACAACTTTAAACATTATTTGACAAATGACTTCAAATATTACTTCCTAAGACTCAAACACCTATAAAATGGTTTTATAAACCTTATTATAAGACCCAATACATAAAATAGAGCAACTATTTACAAATGGCCTCATGGAGTCATGAAATCAAACAAGTGCTCCTGCACCAAGATTGAAGGTGGATTATGGAACTCAAGGGTTACCATGATAAGGATTAAAGCAAAGATTGAGATCTATTTAAAAGCCACTGTCATGAAGATATTAAAGATGTCACATGCAAAACCCTAGCAACTGGAGTAATGAATACAGTGCCAAAGAGGACAGTGTGCTGGGGAAAATTTAGGAGATCTCCACATTATCTAATCACAGGAAAATACATCATTTATTTATTTTTTAAATTAAAAGAGTTCATTTGAAACCCTATATAGGATACATTGATACTTCAAAATCATCTGATTTATTTTTTAAAATTAAAAGAAATCATTCTAAAACCTATGTAGGATACATTGATACTTCAAAAGCATCTGATTTATTTTTTTAAATTAAAATAAATCATTCTAAACCCTATATAGGATACATTGATACTTCAAAAGCATTTGATTTATTTTTTAAAATTAAAAGAAATCATTTTAAACCCTATATAAGATACATTGATACTTCAAAAGCGTCTGATTTATTTTTTCTAATTAAAAGAAATCATTTTAAACCCTATATAGGATACATTGATACTTCAAAAGCATTTGAAGGAATTTGAGATTATGCAAATATATGTCAATTAAATACTTGGATTACAAACAGTAGCGCGAACAATGTAACCCTTGTTGAGTAGAGCAAGAATGAGATAAGCAGCAATGAATCCTATGCCTCCTGTCACACACATTTCCTTACCATTATTTATCATTTTTTACTGAAAAACTTCTCCATTTTGACGGGCTACGCCTGAAAATAAGATTTCGACGAAAGTTTTATAGTATATTTATTAAAGTTTTAGAGTATTTTGGTTGGCTATATTCTTGATTTTTTAAATGATTTATTCAAATGGATTGTGACTAAATAAATGAACTATTTAGTCATTTTTATTTGTGTGACTAAATATTTTTTAGTCAATGACAAAATTAGTCATTTATTTACTCATTTATAGCTGAGTTGCAAAACATCAGTAGAATTTAGTCGTTTTTAGTTGTTGTGACTAAAAATTTTAGTCACCTAGTCATTTATTTGTCAAATTCTACTAGTGCAAAAAGAAAAAGAAAGGGTCAATGAAGAGGAGGATGTAGAAGGTAAAACAAGACTGTAGTCACACTATTATCTAGCAAGATCTTAAGGACATACTTGAGGAAATTATGAATAAAAACTCAACGATAATAGAAATGAGATATTTATGTTAAGAATGGTAATAAAGTTTGAGGGAGAACATGGAGGAGTCACAAGATGAAGCTTCACATAATATTTGAAGTTAGAGATTCTTAAACAAAGGAATCACTCATAAAGGAGAAATTTTAAGAGAATATACTGTCATATAATAAGGATAGTGACCTATGAAATTCAAGATGTTGGAATTCTATAAAATAAATGACATCATATTTCAATAGAGGTAAAAATGGAAAATCCCCTCCATGAATATACATCACAAATTGATGTAAAATTATAGTAGAAAAATTGGTGTCAAAAATAATAGAGGAAGATGCCATTAGAAAACCTAAGATCAACCAAATAGAAGAAGATTTTATCATCATAGAAAAAAATTGCTATTGAGAAACAACCAAAGAAGAAGAAAGTATGGGGGTCCTATGTGCATGGGAAACGCCTTAAGAGCCAAGTTGGATAAAGGGTTATTAACATATGCCCCAATATTTGTTGTAGTCATTCAATTTAGACTCATAGCATCTCAGTTGAGAAATATATGGTTATCTTTTTCAATAAAGATTTTTTTTAAATTATAATGTTGTGAAAATAGAGTGCTTTATAAAATGATGAAGAAGAGCTCTATATGTTCTAGAAAAGACAAGTTGATAGAATCATTATTCCTACCATTGATTTACAATACTACCACTTTTGGTATGTCTTTAATTAATTGTAGTATAAGAAGTAAAGCAATTGTGGTAAGATGGTTCAGCTATTAAAACACTACTCTCCAAAATATTTTTTTATTACTCATCATGATGTGATTGACTTTGACACAATAAGGAAAAGAAGGGGTCAATGAAAAAGATGTCTAAGGTGCTCTCCAAAATACTTTTTATCACTCATTATGATGGGATTGACTTTGACACAATAAAGAAGAGAAGGGATCAATGAAAGAGATGTCTAATGTGAAACACACCTCTAGGCACATCACCATCAAGAATAAATATTATATAATCTAAAATACAACCTTGGGTAAAGAAGAAATGGCTTATGAACAAAAATTTAACACTCTAAAGTGTAAGGTATTTAATGTTATAACAAAGAATTAATTAAAGAAGAGAAAATGATGCAATAACAAGATAAAGCTAACATTATGTATTTAGATAAAAAATTCTAAATAAGAAGACTACATAGAGGAGAAATAACAAGACAATTTAAGTAACTCTTCCATAGAGGAGAAGTAACAAGACAATTTAAGTACTATTCTTATAAAGGAGAAGTAATAAGACAATTTAGGCAACCTCTCTCGTAGAGAAGTAACAAGACAATTTAAGTTCCTCTCCCATTCACACATATAAAACCATTAAGAAAAATCAAGATGAAATTCTATAAAACCTAAGAAAAAAAACCATCAATTTTAAAGATATAATTATTGTGAAGGAAGAAATTTTCAAACAATATTAATATAAAAGTTTAGAAAGAGAAAGGCACCATCAGTAGATAAAAAGGATTCTATAAACATATAGGAAAAAGTTTCGGAGTGTTAAGATACAACCAAAGAAAGGGACCCAACAAGAAGAAAGCAATTCAACAGGTATAGGGAACTCCCTAAAGAGTCAAGTGGGACAAGATTAGGTACCATGTAAGATTATTTCCATATGTAGTGATGATTAGCGTTTGACCCAGACAACTCTTTAGGGACAAGATTAGGTTCCATGTAAGATTATTTCCATATGTAGTGATGATGAGTGTTTGATACAGACATGTTCTGACTTGGCTATCCCTTTCACCATCTTATCAAATATTCTATTTAATTTTTAAATATTAAAACCAATGGCCATACACTACTACTTTTTCAGATGTGGACAACCATGAACGTCAAGCACGAGCCATACTGGAACATAAACAGACTTTTTGGCCTAGTAAGAATAAAAATCTGGGTAGGCCCAGATGGTACACCGTGGATACAATAATAGAATCAGATCCTACAGGACAGGAGATTTCCACGTCTCCTTGCACCAATTTCAAAGCTTGAAATACAGAGATTTGTTTAACATAATTCGCGACTTCCACAATGTAAAACCATGATTCCTGAACATCATGCAAAAATGACAGAAAGGTACGTTGGAGAATGTTCAAACCCTTAAAGATTTACAAACAATATTTCATTATTTGTTTTTGTCGGTACCATGAATTGGGAATACAAAACTTTTGAAAATAATTGACTCAGCAGCAAGTAATGGGACCTGGCATAAATATGCAAATTAAAATAGTAATATTTATGATTGATGTCCATGATCTTTTGCTTGAATTACACTCAGATCCCTTACCTATATATTACTCTAACTACGGTCGCCATTGCTCATCATACCAACTTGTCAGTTATTTAAATACCAAGCTCCCATGACTTTGGAGGTTGGTAAATCTGCAAGTTGTGGATTTTGCCTAATCTTCTAATAAATTAGATATACCCTTTTTTCTCCTATTGAATAAATTCTTGCCCTACTTGAATCCTAACATTCCGCTATTTACAGACTAGAACTGAGGACCTGCTGCCAGAATCTCTTCAGCCAGCTTGTTGTCATTGCCTATTTTATAATTGGCAAAATTGGCAAAATTGTTTTTGAACAGACCAGCAAGCTTCAGTAAAGCATGCCTGTATCCCTCTTTGTCCGGCCACTGCAACCACAAATTATATCATCAATCCTCAAATTCAAGGTCACATCAATTCAAGGAAAAAGGAAACTATGGAGGTAAAAAGTCACTATCACATACCGTGTTCTCAGGGTTGAGAATGTCAGAAGGAACACCCTCCACTGCATCTGGGATTTCCAGACCAAATACATTGGTGTTGGTGTAAGTAGCTTTCAGAAGAGACCCCGAGTGGATTGCATCGATGATCTTCCTTGTGTAAGCCAGTTTTATTCTTTGTCCTACGCCATACCTACAATACAAAAACATTGGGTTAGAGGAGGTGCAACTACCATCAATCTGTTCAACAGTCAATGGGAAATTTAATCAAAATAGAATAGTTATTTATTATTTTTATATGTAGATGAAGTGTATAATTGTGATTGACTGTATAAATGAAGTATAAAATTGATTGTTTTGACCATTGAATTTTGATAATAAAAAAAATTGATTGACTGACAGTTACTAGTGAGCCACCAATGCGACACAAACTTGTGAGTTCAACACTTTATATGCTGAACTGCCCACAGGTAAAGCCGCAGTCCCTTGGAAGGGTCTTGGGTTCTTATTTTTATCTCACAGATTGTGAGTAAACACTTAAAAGTCCAAGTGTCCATAAAAGAGAAAGTGGTCCCATAAAAAGGATTTGGACTCCTATTTTTACTTTACATGCTGTGAATAAACACTATAAGCCAAAGTGCCCATAACCAAAGAAGTAGTATCCTCTAGCATGTGAGTAAACACTTTATAAGCCAACTTGCACATAGTTAAAGATGTGGTAAGATTAAAAAAGATTTGGACTCCTAATTTTACTTTACATGCTGTGAATAAACACTATAAGCCAAAGTGCCCATAACCAAAGAAGTAGTATCCTCTAGCATGTGAGTAAACACTTTATAAGCCAACTTGCACATAGTTAAAGATGTGATCAAGTCTGGTCCCATGAAAGGAGCCCAATCAAAGGAGCTTGGGCTCCTGTTTATACTTTTCAGGCAGTATCATCAATCCTTTCAACAGTTAATAGTATATTTAATAAAAATGGGATAATTATTTATTATTTTTATGTATGAATGACATGAAATTGTCATTGATTCTTATTGCATAGATGAGGTATAAAATTGACTGCTTTGACTATTGACCTATTGAATAGTAATGAAAATAATTTTTTTCTATTAGATTTGTTAAAAAATAATAATAATCAATTGACCGACTGAACCCCCAATATGACTCAAATCTATGAATTAAACACTTTTATAATTCCTCATGACATTGAATAAATATTTTGAAGGTCAAAGTGCCCATAACAAAATTAAGTGGAAGAAGATTGGGCTCCTCTTTTCATCTTACAAGTAATGAATAAACACTTTATAAGTCAAACTGCCCATAGTTAAAAATATGGTCCAATGAAAGAGACTTGGGCTCCCATTTTTACTTTAGAAGCAATCTCATAGAACTTAAAAAATGCATTCAGAATAATAAAATGGATCTTCTCCATCAAAATAAGAACACTGCATTTATAACTGTAAATTTTCTACAAATAATAAAGAAGAGGCTGAAGGTACCTCCACCAACTTAGAAACTTAAAGTTTAAGACGTAAAGGAAAAACCAAGGTGACCATTCCTTTCTCTAGAATCAAAATACAAACTGTTTATATGGGGGCACTCAGACCGTACCTGCCTCCGGACCAGCCTGTGTTGACAAGCCAACCTGTGGTGCCGTGTTTCTCCATTTTATTGGCAAGCATAGCAGCGTAGCGCGTGGGATGCATCATTATGAAGGCCGCACCAAAGCATGCAGAGAAGGTGGCTTGTGGCTCCTTTATTCCCTCCTCCGTGCCTGCCACCTATATCCCACATTACAGTTAGCCTCATCATGTTTCATCGGAAAGCCAGGCTCAAGTTATAAGTTTTAAATATAATAATCTACTTTAAGGCAGAGATGCCAATATCTATGTGCCCTGGTTGATTCCATTATTTTTTATATATAATGTGTTTGGTTTAATATGCACCAGAGCTGTGTATCCGCTGATAAAATGGTACATCGTCTGCGCAAGGGTCAGTTTGCTGACTGGAGGAAGAACACCGAATGCATCACAAGCTAGCAAAATCACATTCCTAGGATGTGGGCCCACGCACGGGATTTTTGCATTAGGAATATACTCGATGGGATAGGACGCCCTCGTATTCTCTGCATACAGACAGAAAATCAAATTAATCTTTTTCCATACACAGTCTCCGCACTTTCCCAAAGAATAATCATAAAGATGGGACTAAACAGACAGTCTTTGCATTTTCCTAGAGACTAATCATATAGATGAGACTAATGGCCATGGGTTTAGATACCTGTCACAGATTTGTCGGAATAATCCACTTCTCTGGTATGCTCATCAAATACAACGTTTTCCAGCACTGCAGGATCAATCATTGACATATGAATATGAAAGACACAATTTGGCAGTCTGGAACCCAAAACATGTTGACAATTTTGTCCCAATCATATGAAACTTTTTACGATATAGTATGAAAATCACAGTTTTGCAGGGCAAAGAAGCCAGAGTTTCATTAGACCTGGAAAAGTTGCGTTTCAGTCATGTAAAATCATAAGGGAAAACTGATGTTGCAAACATACCAGTGCCAAACTTGATGGCATTCCAAATGTCGGGCTCCTTTTCCCTTGACAGATCAATGCATTTCGCATAACATCCTCCTTCGATGTTAGAGACGCCATTTTCACTCCAGCAGTGCTCGTCATCTCCTATGAGGTACCTATTATGATCGGTGGACAAAGTGGTCTTGCCCGTCCCTGTCAAAATACAATGAAATAAACAAGGGAGAATTAACGTTGGACTAGTCAAAATACCATTTGTGGCAGGGACCTGAAAAACATAGCCATATGAGACAAGGATACCTGATAGTCCAAAAAACAGAGCAACGTCCCCATCTTTTCCCATATTACAGCCGGAATGGAGGGAAAGAACTTGTTTCTTTGGCATAAGATAATGCATAAGACCGAACAAACCCTTCTTCATCTCTCCAGCGTATTGGGTACCCAGAATGACCATCTCTCTTCTGCGCAGATTCAGATCTATGCTGGTGGAAGATGTCATATAATGAGTGTACCGGTTGCAAGGAAATTGCCCAGCGTTGTATATTGTGAAGTCCGGAGTGCCAAAATGCTCCAACTCTTCTGGTGTTGGTCGGATGCACCTGTCACCCATATATCCCAATTGACCCAAATGTCATAAATCTCAATCTCAACCAAACCACATGATCCCCTGCTGCACATACATCTACACACACAGGCTCCAGGGTCCAAGAACATATATTTTATACCGTTTCAAATTATGAAAATAATGTAGAATTGATGTTACCAGGCGTTCCAGAGTAGTAGAAGATTTGTAATTAGCAGAGATGATTAATTAGGAAGAGCTTAAATAGCAGAACAGTTCTGTTTTTCAACTTTAATTAAAACAGAACATTCAGTCATTCAATTATATATTTACAAGCATACATGTATACTTATACATGTATAAGACCTAGGTGGTCTACAAGCAAAAGTGAGAAAAAGTAATCATTTTATTTCGTTACAGGGGATCAAAAGTGTCAACTGTTTACGTCAGGTTGACTGCTTACATGTTATGCATAAAGAGAGCGTGATACGCCCGAGCCGAGACAATTCTGACTTTGATTCTGTGCTCTGGGTCCCAATTCAGAAACTGGTCATTCACAAATACCTGCCATTCATTCCAGAAGCGTAACAAACATTAAGCCTACCCCATCCATATCATTAATGTCATATTCAAAGGATAATATGTGTTTATCCACCTTCTCCAGAGAGTTGAGATAGTCCACCGCCCTCTCTCGATTGACTAGGAAGGTATGCTCGTCCATCTCGATATTCGGAGATCCTCTGCATAACAAGACAAGGCGGATAATAGTAATTAAAAACTTAACTTCAACTCCATCGACAAGTTTGTATACTAATAATAGAAAGAGATATAATCACAAACTCACTTTCCCCACCACAGCTCATCCTCAGTGTTGTCATCCTTCACCACGCGTTTATCCCTTGGTGCTCGCCCAGTTTTAGCCCCGGACAGAGTGGCCAGTGCCCCGGTCGAAGTAATGAAGGATCCTTTTTCATTTTTAACGGCCTGCTCATACAGCTCTGCAACACAAACCATATTCATATCTCAAAAACCATATATCCCCCACCAAAATTACCATGAAGCAAGTTACTTCAAATTCTTCAATTGCACTGTACGAACTAACTAAGAAATTCAAAAAAAAAGGGTAACTGCTAACCAGCTGGAGAGAGATTATAGAGAATATGCGTGAACTTTAATGAACTGTCACTAGTCGTAAGGTTAGCCGAGGGTACGGCCGTTGGAGTTTCTACAGTGGGCTTGGCAGCCTCCACCCTTCTACTCGGATCTCCGCGTACGACCTTGGGACCTGTTTCCCTCGTCAGCGACGCCAGCGAAGCACTGCACAGAACAACCCACAACACAAATAATCAGAGAAAAGCTACTAACCCAGGCCTAAAAAAAATTCAAAAAACGCACAATATCGATACCTGATGGACTGCAGCTGCTGTCTTCTCCTCTCTTCCTCCGACATGATCTGAAACGCACCCTGCGCTCCCTCGATAGGCGTGGTGGGCGCAGACCTCTTCTTCTGCAATGAATGGAGCTCATCCAGAGTCTGAGCCTTCACCGGCGGAGTGCTGTCGTCGTGGCAGATCCCATTCTGCCTCTTGCTCCCATGATCATGACTAGTTTGGATTTTAGCCAAACCGTTCGGTAACAGGCTACCGTTGGCGAAACTGAAATCTCCATTATTCGCCATGTTCACCTGCAAAACATCACAATACCATAAACATAAATAAGCTTCAATCCTGCAGACCCAAATAACAAAAACCAGAAATTAATGAAAAACCAAAATCTCCCATTTCCCAACCTGATCACGAAAACAATGTTGGCTGCAAAGCCAAACCAGAACACAAAAGGCACCGAACGAAGCTTACGCTCACAAAACTGCAATCATAACAAGCTTACGTATTAACGCAACGAGTAATACAACGATGAAATTTCCCTTCTCCATGCGCCCCCTTATAAAGCTCCGGACCCCAACAATATCTTAAATCCAATTAACTCCCCACACTTGACGTCAAAATCCTGGCAGCCATTACCAATGCCCCACTCTGCCCTTGCCCTTGCCCTTGCCCTTGCCCGGGCGCCACTTCCAATCACCCCTTCTGCCATATCCGTTCCAATTCTTTTCCTTTTTTTAAATCGATTACATACCACCAAGAAGAACAAGGCGTATAATTTCTTTGGCTCATTTTTCGAGATTCCGGTGGAAAAAGTTGAAGACAAAATCTCACGCCATTCCTAAGCCAATAATAACCATTTCACTTGACATTAAAATATTCCATTTTCACATTGGGAAAGTTTTCGCAGAACCACCTGCAAGACATAAATAACTCGCAAGTCCCATCCCAACAAAATCCTTCGGTCTGCTTAATATATTATTGAAATCCGTTTTCCATTCTCCGATCTCCGTTCTCCAATTAAGAAGCGTTCTCCAATTAAGAAGCTACGCGGTTGTCCACGCGTTTTCAGTCAATTTAATTTTACGAATTATTCGTCGGTTTCCCACAATCTCCCGTCACTGGTTGACTACCGCAGAACACCTTAAAAGGGCATTAAAAAAACCCGATTTCCAGACAAGAATTAGTCTTTAATCCCGAATTTAAAACATGTTGAGACTTAAATCTTGGAGCCACTTCATTCCTACGTGTAATCAGATTGGGGAAGCTTATCCAGATTCTGATGTGGAAGGGCATCGATTCAGTGCCCTACCTATCCCAAATCCACCCGTCAGAAATCGGAAATTCCTCGTTTTTTCTTCGTTTTGTTCAACTTCTTGGATCAAATCAGATCGTAAATATTCCTGCCAAAACATAATTCGTTTAAATAATTTTGTGGGTGCGACGTGGACGGGAGGATGTCCATCGTTTGGTGGTACTGGATGGTTATTAACGACAGATGCTTTCTTCCACTATAAAAACAGTCATTATTGGAGGGCATCTATCTACCTAGGAATGCAATGCCCCTCCATTATGGAAAAGAGACGGAAGAAGAACTCGACCCCTCCCTGCCCCGCTCTTACGCAATATAAGGTTACAAAATCAATCGTGATGTCAAGGCCACATGTTTTGGCCGTTTGGAGGGTGGGGAAAGGTGGATTGTTTAGCTGACGACCTATGTAATGTGACCACCATAGATAGTCTACGGTTTCTGAAATATCTTCATTAAAAAATAAATCTACCGGCTAAATATGAACCGTTCTTCAAAGATTTTGGATTAATTGATTTTTTTTAAAGGATGAATAGGCATATATTTTCATATTGATAATGTTTATCTAAAAAGTGGGTGGAATGGAATAGTAATCTAAAGTCTAAGTTGAAAACATAAAAATCAAAGTAATCAAATTATGAGGGGACCCAAACATCTAAGAAGTCTGGACTCTTAAGAATAAGTTTGTATCATCTTTAGGGGAGAGCACCCACTAGTTGTGCACCCTAATTTCGCGCTTCTCAAAATCTTACGTGGAAACTTCAAATCACTCCAAATTTTTTAAAGCAGCTTACATGGCAAGTCCCCTACTTATAACTTTCATTTCAGGGCCACATCAGGATGCTTTTTGTCAAGGTGTCCAAAAAGGCCCAAAAAAATAGTGCTACCAATACTTATGCATTCACGTCATGGGTAGTTGAGCGTTGATGTGGCATCACATGATTGGTTGCTTTTTAGACCAAAGGGATACATTTTGTTTAAGCTAGGATACTTATGTCACAACTATTGGACATTATATAAACAACTACTATCACAACTATTGGGCATTATATTAACAACTATTATCACAACTATTGAAACATGCTCAACTACTGGGTCCTCTCCCCTATTTATTTTTGAGTAGGATCAGTATGCATAAGGGAAATTGCAAGGTCCAAGTAAAGAAATTTTCTCTTATCAGGTCAACCAATATGACCATGTTGAGAAGTGGAGTGTCCACATGGTAAGGTAGATGAGCCATATTGTTTGTAATGTGGAGAGCCATGTGAGCTATTGGAACTTAATATTTTAGTGTCAAAATTTTTAGTTGAGTTCCTCTTAGTTTGTCTTCTTGGATTTATTTTGACTCATGTTTATAACCAATCTAAGAATAACTTATATGGGTTTTTATTTTTGTGTTTTGTCTGATATGAACCTCTATGCGTGTTGTTAAAATAAAAAAAATCCTCTTAAGTTTATGAAAAATCCCAAGTTGAAAATGTTTTGGGCATTTTGTGTGTTTTATTAGAGTTGCCAAAGTTTCCCTACCATGCATACATATCTTCCCACCTCTGCTTTCCTTTGTTCATTACAAGTCAACATTTTAGACTTCTCATTCCCATCATGCTTCCTACCTAGAGTTTGACTTTCCTTTATACTTATCAAATCATCAAACTTTTCACTTCCCAAGTACTCTACCTTTCTCTTGGGTACATATTTCAAGGTGTACTTGGGCTCCAATCCTTGACATTTAGTATGACTTTTCCCTAGGGAAAACTCTAGTGGCTAATATTTGAAATCGAGACCTCCAAAAATGGTGAATAATACAAGTTAGAAAGGATGTTGAATCGCCAGGTTTTTACAAAAAAATAACTTTGTCTCAATTAATTCGCCAATGCATTATTTTTTAAATGATGCATCATTGGAACTGATTCGCCAATAGTTTATACTGTAATTACAAATATTAATTATATTCGCCATTAATTTTATATTCCTACAATTATTTTTTGGGAAATATCGCCACTAATAATAATTTACCTTTTCATTTTAGGGATATTTTAGCCTTGAATAGGTTTTTTATTTATTGTCATTGATTAGCTTTTTAATCGAATGGTTGCAAGTCAATTCTGTGACTTTATATGCATGTGTCTTTTTAAAAGGTTGTTGAGGCCCGAAATTTGATCTCCATTGTTCGCTGTTGCCAATAGTTCATGACATACGTCATCATCATTGTATCGGTGAGACATCCCTAAGTGTCCCACCGATGATGTTTACTCACGCTGATAAGGCTTCCATACTCCACCTGGGGTCCACCAAGGCACAGGTACACCACTTGTGTAATTCTGAAGAATCATGAAGGGAATCTACAATATTCGCGCCAAGCTCCCAGAAAGACATTCGATCAAAGCTCGGTTTGATCTCCACTGTTCACTATTGCCAATAGTTCATGACATACGTCATCATCGTTGTATCGGCAAGACATCCCTAAGTGTCCCACCGATGATGTTCACTCACGCTGATATTCGCTCATGGAATGAACTTGTAGCCGTCCGATTTAAAAGCTAATCTATGGTAAAATTTTCAAGTTTTATTTAGTCTTACTTTTCAAGTGAGATTTTTTAAAAACACTTCATCTGTGTGTGCTCCAATGCATTTTCAATAGTGAATTTATGCTTGGTGGCGAGGGGCTCTGCCCCTCGACCCCGCCTGTATCGCAACAGGAGTGTGTCAGGGCCGCTGTCCTCGGACCTCATGAGGGGGTGTTGCCCCCTCAACCCCCACAAGGGGGCTTTGCCCCCTTGACCCTGCCGATGGTTGTCGTCCCCGGGCCCCTACTTCAATATTAAAAAATGGGCGAACTACAGCAACCAACTATGCAAATTTTTAAAGGAGAGATGCACCATTATAATTAATTGTTTTAGTGATTATTCACTAGGAATCGCCACTGTGATTTGTTTTTTTACCAATTATTCATTAAGATTCGCCAGGATTTTACAATTTTTTAATAATGTGCATAAGATTCGCCAAGGAAAATTACTAATTTTTTCAAATAAAAGGAAAGATTCGCCAGGATTTTACACTTTCGCTTAGGGGGGGTTTCTTAAAGTTATCCCTGCTTTTCCCTGACCCCCAACAATTCAAAACTCCTACCTATTTTCATCAACTTCCCACCAACTCATTAGAACAGCCCAAAATTACTACATGGTTACTTAAAAGGTCTAGATGTGCCAAAAGGGTACCAACAACTAATGAAAATGTCATTTCACCACCCAAAGACTTCTCTACATGGATTTGGCACTCAATTTCAATTAGTTTTTGATAGAGAAAGTGAGTGTTAGGATTATATTTAACAATTGATTTTTCCCTACACCTACCCACGATCATTCAAATAGTTGTTTTGGTGCCCAAACTTCATAGATAGAGTAAAATGAACATTGTAGTAGCCATTGGGACATTACTGCAATAATACAATCATTATGAGGCCTATATTTTTGTGCAATTTTCAGGTTGTAATGATAGAGATAACTTACATTCACCATTAATGGATAGCAATGACCCATATGATTACCTAACTTGATTTGATTTATCACCATGAGGATTTTTATCGTATGTGAGGATTCAAAGGGGAGAAAGATAATGTCACATCTCAATATCATTGTTTGCATTTAATAATGTTGAGTTAATTGAAACATTTGAAAAATGGAATTTATCATTTAATATTTATGGATATGCTAAATGCAATGGCATTTGAAAAGTAATTATCTTGAAATTTCATTTTGTAAGGATTATCAGTTAAAGGTTACTGATAAATTTGGCAAGTGCAAGAACGTGTGTGTGCAGAAACAGGTTGAAGAGCGAGAACCTGGTTGAGACAGGAATGCTTAGTCAGAAGACAAATGGTAAGTAAGGACAGAATCTGGAATCTCACACACCATAGTAGATCATGACATCTGCATTTGTCTATAATCAATAAATATCATTCTTGTTGTATGGATTTAAAATTTGGTTAAATGAGCAATCTTGTGAAAGAAATGAATCTAATGCATCTTTGTCTTACTCTGTCTATCTCAAATTTTGATATAAAAGAGTATTAGAAATGCATCTAATCATATACAATTATCACGAGGAGAATGAATATAATACTTGCTCTTTAGACGAATTCGAAAAAAATAGATTTTGATAAAGAAATGGGAAAGATAAGATAAATATTTATTTGTGAAAATCCTTCCTATATATATATATATATATGAGGGAGAAACCACATATATACAGGTATATATAGATATACAATATACTATATACAAAATATATGATAAGTTTCAAAAGCTATATGAGTGTTGTTTCATGTGTAACTCCCAAAATTAATGGGGAGGAAGCTAACCCCTAAATACTCAGAAATGGAAGGAAGTGGGTGGCTAAGTGACAGTGGTGTGGGCAGAAGATTAATGACCACTAACACCAAAGATATTCTCGCAAAGAGGGGAGCGATTTGATGGAGAAAATATAGAAAAAAGCTAAGTGAAGTGAAGGAAAAATCGATAGAGAAAGGGAAAAAGATGATCGAATAGGGTATTGTTGCCATCTACAACCAAGGAAAAGCACAAGGATTTGCATCAAAGAGAGGTAATATCAAACGCTACTTTTGATGATTCCCTTCTATTGAATCAAATTACTCATCATGCTCTATTTTGAATGAATCGTACATTTTAATGTGTTTAGAATGCTTGGAATTGTGCTCTTGGCATATAGAAAACCCATGGCTTTGTAAATTGTATTTCGGTCTTGGTAGTGTTGACCATGTATTTTACACTATTAGCCATATTTCGGGGTTGAGCCACTATGTGTGAGCCCCATCTTTTGGATACCCTACATGCACGGGTTTGGGTTGAACACCCATGATAGGTTACCACCTGCATGCTACATCAACCCTTTGTAGTTGTGGTCGTTCAACCCGACATTGTCTTTGCATTTCAATTATTGAGTAACTCCATTTTGTATATTTGATAGTTGATGTGTCAAATGGACACCATCATGGAGTTCGATTTGGTGTTTGAATAGCATTGTCTGGTCAAACGATTGGGTACCATTCGATGGATATTATCTTTCTTTATGAGCTCTGTAATCTTCTAGCTAATGCTAGTCGAGCGATTCATATCGCCTTGTTACCCTATCTACAAATGATTTGTATACATTGTGTCAATTGTGTTTGTTATCACACCCATCATTTTGGTGGGGTGTTTGTGTGAATCTAGGCCTACTAAAAGCAAGGGTTGAACAATACACTTATTGTTCGCTATTGTTTCTTTAAACATTCACAATCTTTACTTGTACAGATAAAGAGGGGGGGTTAGTAATTATTCAAATTTTCCATGGATAACCCTGAGTCGTAAGTGTATGATGCTCAACCAATGCTTAAGGTAGCAGTGGTGTCACCTATATTCGACCATCTCAGGCCATGGGTTATATCAAGTTAATTGAATCATTACTCTCTCTTATGAGATATTATGATATTCTTATCTATATATATGTATATATATATACGTATATATATATATGTATATATATGTATATATATATATATGTATATATATGTATATATATATATGTGTAAATATATATATGTATACATATATATATGTGTGTGTGTGTGTATACATATATATATGTGTGTTCATTGACATTTAAAATTCAGTGTAAATATGGGCCGATGCATATTTATATTGTATTTACTTAATGCTTATCAATGAATGGTGTGTTCACTATGATCGATTGAACCATAGCACCATAATTAACAAGTTAAAAAAAAGTGCATGATGTCATCGATATCATAATATTGAATTCATGATGGCAAGCTTATCGGCTCCCCTGTGTTGAATATTGATGTTTTTAGAATAGAGCAACCTGCATTATTGGTGTTCTGATTTTCTTTAAAATAGATAATAAGATGGTGAACAAAACTCTGAATGTTATGTGGACTTAATTTGGCCAGAAAATGAATGAATATAGAACGTAATATTGTACAAATTGAAGGATTTTATTTCATAATGAGTAGAACTCTATTTTTTTCTTTGGAACTGTTTATTTTTACCATGAGAGACAAGTGAACTATTATTTTAGTGTTTTTTAGTGTACTTAAATTGAGATTGGTTGTTAATGAAAAATCAAATGGGACACCTGAACAAAGTTATTACTTTATCTGAATATGAAAACATGTACTCAAGGTAGATTTTTCTTCTAATATTCCATTTTGTGTTATTTCCAGGCATATATGTGTACATGCATAAATGCATCATTTATGCATGTGCACATACTTGCGGTATACCTATTGATTTCATCTTGTTCTCATTTATTAAGATTGTTTTGTTTTGTTTGCAAAGTAAAGAACTATACATATGGAACAATGTTGAATTGCAATATGAAACTTAATGGAAGGATAGTTGTATGATGGAACAGATGAATGGTTATAACAGATTTAGATGGAATATTGTTGATGATAATGGAATGGAATGATACAAAAGTACTATGGTAGACTATAGCACACTACAATATGATGCTAATATATGGTCCAAAAGCGAGGGATACCCCTTGCTTATATGAGATTTTCTTTCGAAAATAGGTGCCAGAGAGTGTAGATTTGCTTTTCAAAATCTAATCTAAGTTGCATTTTATGCAACATTCAAGCTTGTCCAAGCTTTGCAGTCATTTTATTTATTATTACGAAACAAGACTGTTTAATATTTATCCTCTCTTTTATATTTAATTTATTACCTAACATGGAACTTGCATATTCTAACAATAGATAGAAATGCATGTAGTTGGGAACACGTAGATTCCACCTTGCAAACTATATCTCTTGCTAAGTGTTACGTGCAAGGTCGGGTATTCTTCAACGGAATGAAGAATTTTGAGGAAGCATTGCTTCATGGTTGGGTGGAAAAGCACCTCAACCATGTTCTTGTCCACCAAGGGAGGCAAGCTTTCATTAAGGAATTATATTGGAATCCTAATTTATGTACTTGTATCATTGATTTAACTGATGTATTGACCTTGAGGCATTGAAAGCCAAGTCAAGTTTCGTAAATTGACTATTGATATTTGGAAATGAATATATATTCAAATTTATTTTACTTTAATTTACGGACATGAAATTGCTAAATAGAAGTAGCTATGGGATTTATATCATAAATTTTATATTCATAATGTCAATTTTTAATTTATTGAGTAAAATGTAGTTGGGCATGTTACAAATAATTAATACCATGTTTTTTTTTTTATGAATAGGAAACTATTTATATTAATTAAAGATAAATATACATATCCACAAAAACAGATGGGTGGTAAGAAGGCACAACCCGAATGTCAAATGGGCAGTGCCTAAAGAAACCAAAAAACAGTCACATGGGCCAAGCCCGGAAGTCCATGATTACATAGCAGAATAAAAAAAGAAGGCCATTAAGTGGCCAGAGCAGTGCTAGCAGAGATAGGAGGGTCTATGTCATCCATGTGTTTCCCCCATACATCAGTAGGGTCTGGAGTGACGTCAGGAGGAGCACCCCATCCATCGTCATCATCTTTTTTCTATTTATCTTCTTCCTCATGCCAGGGCAAGATTGCAAGCGCCAACATAGAAAATTTTTGCCAATATCTGGCCACCCAAAGACAAGAGTAGGAGGATCATCAAAGGGCCACCTGAAACTGCCACTGTCGCTCCCAAAAGCACCACCAAAGGACCACCTAAAACTGCCACTGTCACTCCCAAAAGCACCACCAAAGGGCCAGCTGAAACTGCCACTGTCACTCCCAAAAGCACCACCAAAGGGCCACCTGAAACTACCACTATCGCTCCCAAAAGCACCACCAAACGGCCACCCCTGGCCAACCCATGGTGGAAGAGAGAGGGTATGTTGAGGAGGGCGAGAGTTTTTCCGAAGAGAAGGTTGAGAGCGGGGACACACGGAGCCACTTCGTTGTCGGCCCCGAGAAGGCGACCGGCCGCGGGAAGAGATGGGCGAAGCGAGGACCCGAGAAATAGTACATGAGGCATTGCCCTAGTGGTCCAGTAGAACTTGGAGGTGAGCAACCTCTAGTGCAACTTTGTTAGCTTGCACCTGAATCTGTAAGAGCACATTAGGACAAATAATAGCTTTAGCATAAAGAGATACATTAATATCCATTTGAGAATGAGCAAATATGCAAGCATTTTTGTCTTTCCAGAGATTAAAGAGGATTTCTACCCTGAAAGTGTGCCAAAGCTAGGTAAACTTAGTAGGGATTCTAAGAAAATCTCCCAGCAAAATCATATGCCAAGAAAAAGGCTCTAGCCTAAAGGGCTGAAAGAATTCATGAATCCAAATCCAAAGTTGTTGAGCTCTAGGAAAAAACTAGAAAAGATGCTTAAAAGTCTCAGCTTGCCCACAAAAATGGCAGCGAGGGTTCTGGATCCCCAAGTGAACAAGTCGAGAGCCCACAAGTAAGCCTTGGAAAAGAATACACCAAGCAAAGTGGGAAAGTTTCAAACTAACACTTGCAGACCAAGTGGCAACAAATAATTTACACCAAACATGAGCGGAGGATTGGAGCAGCCACCTTTGGTTCACACTTTGAATCTTAGGAAAATGAGGTGAAAGCCACTTGTAACCAAGCTGAGGCTTGTAATTCCTGAAAGGGGTGTTTGGAAACCACTTCTAGTCTTTCCACCAAGGTTTGGTCCCACGAATACCAACTTTATGAAGCATCTTTGCTGGAATAGCATTCACCAGACCATCATAAGTAACACGGTCCCGATTTTGAAGCTTGTATTGGGCACAAAAGGCTTCCCATTGCATGATACACATTGTGGGTTTATCAAATAACTGATGCAGGGTTTGGATACCCTTTTTGTGGAATCTGAGCGCTTTAAGCCAAGGCGACTTAACCAATGACTGACCATTATGCGAAAAAAGAGGAGACCACCAAATATTATGTTGGTTGAGTGAAATCCCATTACGAAATCCAAAGTTGGCCCACTGGAGCCAAGGCTTAATAGCCTCCCAAGCACGCCAAATACTTTTGGCCACAAAAGTCCCAATAATTTGGACCGATTCCTTCATGACTAGAAGGGTTTGAAATTTGATCCCCTTCCAAGCGGGTCTGTGAGCAGGAAAGCCAGATTGAATACAGTGCCTGAGAAGAATTTTCCAGGCCTCGTCCCTAGTAAGGGCATGAATAATCCACTTGACAAATAGAGAAGTTCCTTGTCGTTGAGTGGAGAGCATCCCAAGTCCTCTAGAATCTCTGGGAAGGCAAAATAATTCCTAAGCAACACGATGAAATCCTTTGTGAGATTCAAAAGAGGCCTAAAGAAAGTCTTTGAGCAACTTTTCAAGCTTGCCATAAGCAACTTTGGAAGGGGCCCAACAAGAGGAATAATAGACATGGGTGGTTGCCAGGACTTTAGAGCACACCTAGAATTTCCCGACCAAGGAAAGAGGCTTAGTAATCCAGTAAGTGAGCTTCTGCTCAACCCAAGAAAGCACAGCTTTCCAAAGCTCAGTCGGGGATGGCTGGAAAGCAAAGGGAATGCCCAGGAACCAAAAAAATTCTCCTGGCCCAATCCTCTTCCAGTTATACTATTGAAGCCAAGTAGAAGTGGGCAAAATGGATTGTCTATAGCATAGAGTTTTGTGCCACTGTATGTTAGAGCTAGAAGCCAAACATAAAATATTGAGGAATTCAAGGGTTGCTTTAATAGTTTTTTCTTCCTCCAGGAGAGTGAGGAAAGAGTCATCCGCAAAATGCCCATTAACCAGCTGAGTGAGAGTTGGGTAATGAAATACCCTTGACACATTGCTGAGAAACCGCATTGGCCAAGAGGTAGCCAAATCCTTCAGTTGCAAGCACATACAGAGAGGGGGAAAGAGGGCACCCTTGCCAGATTGAATGAAAAAGACCAAAGACATAAGATTGGTGACCATTAATGGTGATACAAGCCGAGGTATCCGTAAAAAACATATGAACAACCTGAATGAAATTGGGCCCAAAACCCAAAGCTTGTAGCATTGCAAGAATAAAAGGTCATTCAATGCAGTCGTAGGCTTTAGAAAAATAAATTTTAACAAAAATGGCTTTCTATTTTGAACGTTGGGCCCATTCCATACCTTCCTAAATAGCAATAATATTATTCAAAATGAACCTGGATTTGATGAACCCAGTTTGCTCCGGGCGCACAATCTGAGGCAAGAGATGGCGGATTTTCAGAGCCAAATCCTTAGCAATTATCTTGTAGGAGACGTTGAGAAGCGTGATAGGCCTCCAGTTATAGATTTATTTTGGATCCCCAAACTTAGGTATGAATTTTATATTGCCTTTGTTGATTAAGTTTCCTAGAGAATTAGCATGAAAATATTCTAGGTAAACTTGATGTAAATCCTGCCCAACACAATCCCAGAGGACCTTGTAAAATTCACAAGGGAAGCCATCAAGCCCCGGGGCTTTGTCATTGGCCATGGAATGAACAACTTCCTTGAGATCAATCACAAAAAAAAATTGGGCTAAGGAAATCCTATTTGGCACAACAGAGAAGCAATCCTGAAGTGCTTGTTGTCACACAAGTGTGGCTTCCTATGTAGTGAAAACTTGCTCTTAATGGCAAACAAAGGCCTGCAGAATGTCAAGGAGCTCAGAAAGCACCTGCATGTTTTCTGTGATTTTTTGATACCCAGGGATGAGTGTCTAGCACGTAATGCCAAAAAAAATTCTTTGGAGGCACGATCACCAATTTTTAGCCAATGCAACTGAGCTTTGATATGCACACCTCTAGCAACATAATTGTCAGCCACTTGCTTTTTGTGTCTTAAATTTGCCACCCTGACTTGCAATGATGGGGAGAAAGGGTTGGCCGAAAAAGCTTCAATGGCTGAGCGTAGGTCGGTGGTGGTCGCTTCATAAGATCCGATGAAAAATAGCCAGTTGGCATCCATAAATATGCAGAAATCTAGCTATGCGTGTGATGGCATCGTTCCACTAGGTAATCTAGCCTGTTTGATTAGTTTTTCTTCACTCCAAATTCCACACCCTATGACTGTGGGCCAGGGTAGGCTTGTGGCAAAGCAAAGACGTGTTAAAAAATAATTGAGTTTTACATGTGCGAGGCTAACATGACTCCCATTCAATGCGAAAAGAAATAGGGATGTGATCAAACAGAGTCACATCCACTAACGGCTTAAATAGCAGATATGTCAAAAGAGAAAAAATATTGAGTCGAGATCATGGCACGATCAAGGCATTTAAATATTTTTTCAGAGTTGACCCTGTAATTACACCAAGTATGCTAGAGGGAATGAGAATGGTGGTAACTAATATTGGGATAAAAAAATCTCCAATATTATTGCGCATGTAAAACCACGCCTCCCACTCACTAGTTGCCCATCTAAATGGCAGGGTACCATCCTTGTCATACGCCATCTCAACCATATTGAAATCCTTGCAGAGTAACCAGGTGGCAACTAGTAAATAATCAGCAATCCAGCGCCAAAGCAAAGAGCGTTCCACAACATCATTAGAGGCATAAACATAAATAATCCCAAAGGAGTGATTATCAATGTTAAGAAGAATCCAGATGAGCCGATGATAAGGATTAGTTCCATGATAAAAAAACACAAGCATTCCATCGTGGGGACAAAAGGGTGACTGCTCTGCCACACCCAGCCTCATGCATAGTACAAAACATTTTACTGGTCGGCCAAATAGAACGGCAAGCCAAAGCAAGCAAAAAACCAAAAAATTTAACCTTTTGGAGACAAAAAACTTCAATACTAGAATACTCTTGCAAGGTATCCCTAACTGAATACTTTCTGGAGAGGTCTATCAGACCTCGAACATTCCATGAGAGGAAGTTCATGAATGAAACTCCTCCATATTATCGGATTATGGTTCCTCTTCATTCAAGGAAGAGAAATTATTTTGCAAAAAATATTGTGGAACTGATCCAATTTGAATAGACGAAGAGGAAAATATCCACTTTTCTTGCACATATTCACCTTCTTCACGTGGTGGAGACGGGTTGTGAGATCGCCTTTGAGCTCTCAACACGGGAGGAGGAACATTCGGCTGAGCAAACATAATAGCAGTCGGCTGAGGCGTCGCCTTTGTCCTGGGCTACACTAAAGCATTAGCAACTCCAATAGGAGCGTCTATCCCCTTCCTTGAAGGGTTTGAAGTGACCTTTGGCAGTTTAAAGGCTTTAGAGGCCGACCCAGAACTAATTGACTTATTTTTCCAGTTTGTAATCATAGTCCACTTTTCATCAGCCTTAGCAGAAGGCTCCGCTTGATGAGGCCTTTCATCATCTCATGACGGGGAAGGTGTACAAGGCACTGCCAAAGTGAAGTCTTTAATCTTGTGGTCGGCTAATTGGCACCTATAGCACGTGTTCGGAAAGTTAAAATACATGACTTTCTGGGTATGCCTGAGAGCTCTAATTTGGATATCAACAGATTCTTTCAAATCCTTGGATAGGTCAATTTCCACACAGACCCGTTTCTAGGACCAGGCCTGTAAAAACCTATCTGGTTCAACAAAAATAACCCTCCCAAGTGAAGAAGTAATGTGATTCAAAAAAGGCACACAAGGCAAAGGCAAGTCAGGGAATTCAATCTAGATCGAGACTCGCAATTTGGTGTCATCTGAGACAGCAAAATCTTGGGTCCATGCCTGGAAAACCAACAAGGATGACCTAACATACCAGGGACCATGGGCTAAGATAGCCTGGACATGATTGACTTCCGTGAAGCAGAACAAAAAAAAACCCTTGGTCAAGTTTTGGACCATATCAAGGTAGACCCCATGAGGGACACAGGCCTTGTTGACTCATTCTTTCAGCACACTTTTAGGGCGAGTCCTCCCAAAAAAATAACCCACAAGGGTGTGTTGTTCAAGCCACTAACAAGCAAAATCAAAATCTAGTAAAGGAAAAATCACATCAGCTGGGGAATCAAAGTTCTTACCTCATGAAAAAATTTCAGGGACATTTGTTCGGAGGAGGACCCATTGAGTTGTGTCGTCAAACCACTAACACCAGCATGAATTTCTAGGTTAGAGCTAGTTGAAGGCATATTAAAACACTAAAACCGTAGTAAATGTGGCCGTACACAAGAAGGAAGGGTTTCATGTGCAGAATGTGTAGTATGACGCAAGAGGGGCCAAGGTGATCGCAGAAACCACAAAACCCTAGCATAGCTCATACGGACCATGTGTTGCTGCTAGGCCTTTCCTTAATACCATGTTTGAGTTAATGTAGCTACTAGGGATTCAAAACCTAATGCATTCACATTGTGTTTTGGATGATTTGTGGTGGATTTGTAAACTTGTTCTAGCTCTACACACTCAAAATCACTATCCATCATAGCACACAATTAAAAAGATTCAAACAATGAAGATTTTTAACTTCCCAATGAATCCAAATAATGCTACGCTCAAGAGCATACATTAATTGTAATGACGATGAAGGTGTGAGTGACCCTCAAAACACTCTTTAGCCACATTTCCTTACTTCACCCTAATTTCCAAGGATGAAGATCTATATATTTATAATTTTTCTTATTTATAGGTGTTGGTCTTTCTGATTTTTCATTGTATTAAGTGCAAAATATTCTAGCATTTCAATTCCTAATAGTGTGTCTACCATTATTTCCTTGGATGATCATTAGTGTTTGAGAGGGTTTTTAGGGTTTTGAGGTGTGATAGGCCCCACATTGTAAACTTTATTCCTCTACATTTTTTGGTGCAATTATAATGGATATTTTCAAGAAATGTTGCAACATTTTAATCTATTACATTTTTCATATGCAATACTTATGGATGAATAATAATGAATTCATAGATATTATTGACTAGAATTATCCATTTTGCATAATCTTTGTTGTTCCTTATTAATTTTTTCTCATAATGGTTAGACAATGCTCTATTACCCAATAAAGCACTAATCACTGATGAGATCAACAGTCCATAATCTTTAAAAATAGAAAATATTTAATAGTTTAGTGAAAATAGACTTGTAGAAGATCTACATCTTTGATTCATTAAGATAACCAAGGATAAATGTTAAGTGAAATTCAAATTATTGTATGTTTAATGAATCATGTATGGAATTGTGTGGTGGCTTCTTGTATGAACATGCACTAAATAGAAAACCTATTTTGTGGATTATAAATTGCTATCATCTTACATATATGATGAAAGGTATAAAATCAACTATAGTAATTTTAACACAACTAGTGTTGTCTTAACTTAGTGATAAATTTTAGGGGTCAAGGGCACAGTTGTATATAGTTCATGTGTATCTCACTATTCAATCATCCTTAACTAATATATTAAACTATTTTAATGACATTTAGGAATACCTTCCTCAACTTTATTTTTAGGAACACCTTTCTAGGTTTAAGTTGAGCTCAAAGTGCAAGAGAGCTTACCCACTCTCATAGATAGCCTTTAACATTATTAAATCTATATTTGGGCCTATCCTTTCCCCCTTGATGACAAACCCCTAGCCTTGAAGGTGAGTAAAAACTCTACGATTTTGGACCTACTATTTTATGACCTAACATGAGCCATGTCTAGAGCTATAATTGTATTTATGTCCATACCCTCATGGTAGAGAAGAATACTTGCTAATAAGTGAAGGTGGCACACAAGAATCTATAAAAAAAAAAATAGATCCACTTTATGAACTTGGACCTATATCTATAACATGATATTAGAGTATATAAAATATTTAGTATACATAAAAAAAATCTTGTCCATAACTAAATAAGAAAAAAAAAATAGAATTTTCATATTTCAAAATAGAGAAGATAGTTTGCACTCTAAAAGCATCCTAAATTTGATTTAATATCTCCCAAACATTTTGGGTCAGTCTCTTAACAAAATCATGTGCCAAGAAAATAGGCTTTAGCCTAAAGGGCTTAAAAAACTTATGAATCCATCACCAAATAGTTTCGACTCTTGGGTAGAACTAGAATAAATGCTTGAGTGTTTCCATGTGTCCACAAAATGGATAAATGGAAATAAAATCTCTCAAATTGATAAAATGAGATCCAATGGAGAGACCGTGATATAGGAGACACCAATTAAAATGATTCAACTTGGGCCCCCAAGAGTGGACCAAATTGTTTGAAACTTGTAATGTTATTAGAAAGAAATGGAATATATAGATTCCATCTAGTATTGAGCTTAAAGTTTCTCTCTAATTTGTAGACAAGTAGCTACTGTAGCATGTGCTTGTAAAAAATTATCTCCTTGATTGGTCATTAGTGTAAACATGGTTTTTAGGGTTTTGAGGTGCGGCAATCCTTCACCTTGTAAACTTTATTCCTTCAGATTTTTTGGTGCAACATTTTAATCTATTATATTTTTTCATATGTAATAATCCTTTATCTATTATGGATGAATAATAATGAATTTAGAGAGGGATTATTAAGTATAATTTTTTATTTTGAATAATATATTTGTTATTCCTTATTGATTTTATCTTGTAATGTTTAGGAACTACTCAATTATCTTATAAGTCATCAATCACTAGGTTTCTTGACCCTCCATAGTCATTAAAAATAGAAAAAAATTGTCATTTTCATGAAAATAGAAGAAAATTTGCATGTGCCTATGATTTCGTAAGATAACCAAGGATAAATGTAAGTGAAATTTGAATTGTTATATATTTAGTGATTCAATGTTGAATGTATTGCATGTAACATGCATTGAATAGAAATCAATGTAGACACCTAAAATATTCCCTAGGTATATTCACCATCAATAAACCTATCACCTAATCCTTAATTGACTAACTTCATCACCTAGGCCTATGTCCCATCACCTAGTCCTAATCATCCTAATACATATCCATTTCACCTAAGGTCTCACACTTAATGTATCACCTTTTCCATCTCTTCACAAATAAATAAATAATTAATTACCTATTTCCATCTATTATCCACTTCACCCATGTGGCTAAAATATTTAAATAATAATATTATTTAATAAAGCCTATATTCCCTCACCACTTTCCAAAAATAATGGGGACCTATGAACACTTTTCCTTGTGCTCCCATTATTCTCTCAACACAACTCTAAAATCTAGACATCTTAGATACACATGCCCCTAATTTCCCTCATCCTCACAACTACTTACTAAATTTGGTAAGTTAATCATGTCCATTCACATTCTAACTACTTTCATCTCCACCCTTCATCCTCTCCTAGATCTTAGAGATTTGAAAATGATCTTGGAGGCTTGAGTCCTTGTGTGAGCACTCAAGCTAAGTATATTCTATCAAATTGGTAATCATTCAAGCAAGGAGCATCCACATCTCAATCATTCAAGGAGAAAATTATTCAACAATGGAGATTTTGGTAACATTTGAATGCAACTTTTGATGTTTTTTATTATCATAAAACAAGTTTTGATGGGACCTGAAACCCATTACAAGAAGGTTTTGTAGGGACCTAAAACCCTTTACAAGGAAAGAAGTTGCAAGAAAAATAAACATCAAATTAACCGTAGCCCATCAACAACCATATACAGATATTCAAATCAAATCAAGTTGCATCAAATAGGATTAGAAGGGACCATCAACCCTTAACAACTAGGCTTTGAAAAGGACCAATAACCCTACTTAGATGGTCAAAGACACCACTTGCATCAACCAGACTACAACAAACCAACTGCTAAAAACAAAAAAAATGAGCCAAGAAAAATAGACAACATACTAAAGTAAAAAACCATTAAACCCCTATGTTGCACTAGAACTAGCAAATCCAAACTCCCCACCTCAATAGGGAATTTAGATAGAGCATCAAAAGACTGATAGCCATCCACCTCCTTGCAACTCCATCTCGCTTGAAACGCCAACCCAATCTCCTCCTCAATAGGAGAGGGCTCCCCTCTAATGGAGAAGAAGAAATAAGAACCCTTGCCATCAACTTCAACACTCTCCTGCACACACAAGTTTCACCTCAATGGAAACAAGAAGTAAAGAAGAGAACTTCCCAGCAAGTCAACAACAACCAACTCCACCTCTAAAGGAGAGGGCTCCACCTCAGAAGGAGCAATCTTCACCTCCATAGAACACCCCCATTGTATAACCTAGAAGAAAGGAAGGAGACTGATAGAAATGGCAGTCACAACCTCCTTTTTAATTGTAAGATACTGGAGCTTGAGAGATGAGACAACCATCAACAAAAACACAACCACTTTTGAGATTTCATACTAAACCTTTGTAATGGCTCAGTAACCACATCAATAGCTTTCCTAAGAAGCAAAAACAACTGGGTTTGCAAGAACAACCTTAAACTCCTCCCAAACAAGACACAAATAGAGAGAAGGGCAGAGAACTCTCCCAACAATAAAATGAACAAGAGGACCAAAAGAAAGACCTCTTCCCAACAACAAAGGGTCCATAAACCCCCAAAAAAATAGATGGGGATCAATGCCTCAGCCAAAAAACTCAGTAGGAAGGAGTAAAAAACTCTCGTCTTAGCAAAAAAAGACATCACAAAGCAAAAGCTAAGGTGAAAACTACTCCACTAAGCACCAATAGGAATGACAAATGACACCAAACAAAGATCCCCCAAAAAGAAGGACAACCATGACGCAACAAACACCAAGCTCCAAAAGTGACCAAAAGGAAGCTCAAAGAAGAGCAAAACCAAGAGAAGACCCAAAACACACAGCCTCAGAGCACAACAAAGACATCAGTCAAAACCCTTCACACTAGGATATCAAACAATATCCTCAACATTGAGGACCATAAAACACCAGACTTCAACAGAAACCAAACAATCCAAGCCAAAATACCACAACGAGTAGAGACCTGAGCCCAAAGTGAGGGGAAGCAGACAAGACCCAGGAAGGAAACTGAGAGGAGGCTAAACCATAAAACACCCCTACTACCCCAACACACTGGTTAGAGCCAAAGATAGGCCAAAACTCCATAGGAACAACCAATGGGAAGCACCACCAATCCACAAGAGGGAAACTAAGACCCACCAAAAAACACCAAGAGCAAGATCTACCAAAAGGTCGCCACCAAACAAATAACAGAGAAAGCCCAAAGGGGCAATGGAAGACCAAGATGAAACAAGTCAGAGAGTAGGCCAACACAAAGAGCACCCCAGCTACCCCAATACGTCGATCAAGACCAAAAATATTTTTTTTCTCCAACAAATCCTCCTCAAAGCACCCAAAGGATGCAACAAAAAGGCTCGCTAGTTGAAAGGAAAGTAGCAAGAACAAAACACTAGGCAGAAAGGTCACACACCCGAAAAATGGACCATGCCAAATCCAAACTTCCACATAGAGGAGGAGAAAACACTCCCATGCCAACACACCAACAAACAACAACTAGCAACACTAAGAGGCTATTGGCCAGAAAAACAAAAAAGGGCCAAAAAAATCCCACCAATGCCAAAACCCGACCAGAGCAAGGCCCATGAATGCAGAAAACTTCACACAGACCAACCTAGCCAAAACAAGCAGCTCCTAAGAGAAAGAAGGAGCCCCCACTGCAACAAATAGCCCGACTGCAACACATAGATCATCGTCTATATTATCATCTACTTCTCCTTCCTCCCCACCCTCAGCCGAATTTGAAAATCCACTCTTATCGTTCTTGCTCATCCTACCCAATGCTATTACATAATGCAACTTTTGATGTTATTATCTTGTTTTATTTTCATTATTGAGCTCTATCTAGAGGTTTTTGATAGTTTAGAATAATATTCTCTTGCATTACATTTGGTTTTATTTCAAATTTATAAATTAGAATTTCACTTAATTTTGCATCTTGGTGTTTTTTGGTGATTTCTCACTAACTGTGTTTGCAAGCCTTTAAATGACTTTTAGGTATCAATTTTTTACATGTGTCTTTCAGAGAAAAACGAACTACATTGTTGTGCTTAAGACGATTGAGAGACAAAATTTGACATAAAATACTTGTTTTTCTTACAATGTTTTTTAGGTGTTGTAGGTATGGGCAAGGTTCCCTATGTACAAAATTTTGTATGACCATACAAATTCCATATAGTTGTACAATCCATATCATACAGACGACCATATGTCTGTTGCAAAATAAAAAGTGGGTAGAAACATGTACATAATGTGTAGGACACATATCAAGGATTCATAATATACATAGTCATTTCATTTTCCTTTTGAGGGTTTTTAAATATATATGTATTGTATAGATATACACAGCCAATAAAAGTTTATTGTTTCTAATAAAAAATTTAATTTTACTATTTTCAAGGTTATGCACAACATAAAGAACAATATGCATGGTGTCCCCAGACACATACACAACCACAAGTAACAAATTCTAAAACCATCAACATATATATGGGAGGAGAAATATATACAAGTTGCACGTTTTGGTTTTAAAAACATATACATATATTTGAATTGGGTATTTTTGAGAGTATGTTAAACCTATGTTTAATATTGTTTAATGTCTGGATTTATATCTTTTAAATCTGTGGCACATTTGTATAAACTCGCTAGTCTATTTTGAAATTTTGTTCACATTTGACTATAGTTTATGCCCCTTTGATATCCACAATTTATCTGCATTGGGAAGTCGTTTTAACATTTGCGAGTGGTTGTAAGGAATTTAGAACCACATAATATTTAGTATATGTTGCCAATTCCCTACATACTAGCATATATACCTTATATATAATCTATATAATATACGCTGAGATTTATCATTTTTGAGGTGTGTTTTTTTTTTCTTTTTTGCTTTTTCAAAAAAGAAAAAAACGTCTTGAAAATGATAAATCTCGAAGTATATTACATAGATTATATATAAGGTATATATGCTAGTTTCGGCAATAGTGTTGCAAACAACAAAACACATATCAATATTAATTGAGATTTATTATATTATGATTATATTATTTATTTATGTTATATTATTAATATATTATATGATAATATTATATTACATTATATGAATTATAATGATATATTTAATATATTAAGATTATATTATTATTAGATTAATAGTAATATAATATTATATAATCATGTATATTATTAATAATATTAATATTAGATTAGATTATTAATAATAATATTATCAAATCATTAATTATATTATTATTGTATTATAATTTTAACACATATAGAATATATATTTAATATTAATATAGTATTAGTACTGGCCTGTTAAGGGGCCTAGTTGGGTTAAACCAACTGAAAAGGTGTCAATGGTGGTTGCATGGGAAAAGCCAAGGGAAGGTTGGTGGAAAGTAAACTTTGATGGTGCATCAAAAGGGAATCCTAGACCATCAGGTACAGGGTTCATCATCTGAGACTAGGAAGGGAATGTAGTAGCATTTGGGGTGAAGAAGTTGATGGAAGGAACAAATAACATAGCCAAAGCCTCAGCAACATTATTAGCGATTAAACTTGGTAAGAAACTAGGAGCTTCAAGAATACATTTAGAAGGTGACTCACTCATCATTGTTCAAGAAATAATGAAAGGATAGATAGGTTCGTGGCACATCCAGAATACGATTGTGAAAATCAGAGAGGAATTAAACTCATGCGAAGATTTTGTTGTAAGTCACATAAGGAGATTTGGTAATTCAGAGGCTCACATCTTGTCGAATTGGGCTTTAACTTTTAGAGAGGTTGATGAATTAAGAATAAAAGATTTAAGAAATGTGGTTTCAATGGATTGAGATAGTAAACATGGTAAGGATGCGACATAATTAAGTGAGTTTAAGGGTATATTGAAGTAAGTTGACATGACTAGAGGAACAATGTGAAGGTTGGCAGTGGCATCCCCAGTATGAGGAGTAATTAAGAATGGTGTGTGTTGCATTAAGAAATTTATTACCTCTCGACCCTCGATTTTTTATGAAATTATTGGATATTGGTGTGGAGAAGAAGGCACAAAGAAAGTGTGGTTTTGGTGGTGGCTTCATTGTAGCAAAGTTCAAATGGAGGCCAATTTCACTTTTCGGTCGAGGAGGCAACTGAATCCGTTTTATGGTTATGCCTTTGAGCAGAGATTAATGGGAATGTTCTTATTCACTAATGGGAGGCTAGTGCAAAGTGTGGATGATTTTGGGGAAATCCTTTAGAAATTTAAGGCATAGATACAAGGCGAACATGGATGTATACTCTTTGATAGTAGCATGGGGTTTGGACCTAGGAGAATCGATAAGCACGGTGAGGGAAGTGATGGAAATGATTGTGCATAGAGACTTTTTGGAAGGATTGGAATCAATACTAGAATGGGCAATTCCAATTGAAGGTTTGGATATCTAGGAAGGTATCGAGAATGATGAACTGGAAGGGGCAGAAGGATGCATTCCTTTCGTGCATTGGCTAGAGTGAGAAATGAAAAATCAGTGCAGAGAAGAGGCAAGGCTTGGCTGGCAAGCTCTGAAGCTCTTTGTAGAGATGATGAAGGTGGAAGCCATTATTGCCCAGGCGAAAATGGAAGCAAAGTGCATGGAAGTTGAAGGAAAGAAAGCAAGGCAGCGGAGGGTGAAAGCGGAAAGAAAATTTGGACCGGAAATTGGTAGCATAAGTTAAATTATGTAGCTCTCTTAAAGTTTTTTGCAGAAGTAATGCATGAGTGTTACATTATTTTTTTGGTTTGTTGGGGATTAAACCCTATCGAGGATGTTGGGATTATAGTGTGAAGGGTAAAATGACTGATTGAAGTATATGTGGATGTATGTAAGGTAGTTCCAGATAGCTTTTGAACAGGTCTTAGGTGGGTAGGGTTACAGTTTCTGATGTTAAGCATGTTAATATGCTTCTAGTGAAAAGAAAATTAGGTATAGGAATTTTTTTGGATGGTTGATAAAATCTTTGAAGCAAACGATGTAATCTTTTTTCAAGCAATACAAAATCCTATTACCGACCAAAAAAAAAAATAGTATTAGTACTATATTATAATTTCAATATAATTATAATAATTTGTTATCATATTATGATTATATTATTAGATTAAAATATTATAGTTATATTTTTTATATATACTCTATTATAATTTCAATATAGTTATAATTAAATAATAATTATCATACTAATAGTTTTTAAAATTTAATGTTTAAAATATATCTTAAAATGTTATATATTTAAATATATAATGTAATAAATTATAATATAGGGCATTTACATATTACAATAAAGATTTATTTAAATTAATGAAGTCATTATGAAAAATAGAAATAAGAATTGAACATATTACATTGAAGATTAAAATGGTAAATACACGATCAATTTAACAATATTTGTCAAATTAATTAATTTCTAAGGCTTTTAGCCTTTCTTGTTCCGCTTTCCTCTTTGTTAGTTTTTTCCTTTCTTCAATTTTTCATATCTATCATATGTGAAGGGTGGCATAATTCACAGTCCTTTGAAAGAATTTACACGTGAAATTGCTACAAATGTCAATTTGAGTCTTTTAGTGAGTCCTATATCAACTATAGCTTTTTGGAGTGTCAATCCTTGTGACTTGTGTATTATCAGAGCCCAAGCTAATTTGTAATGGTATCTATTTTGTGCTTCCCCTTTGAATTGGTGCAATTGGTACTATGCATGGATGGCGATCATCAAATGATATTCCAGAGTATTTGTCAAACTCAACAAGTACATATGATGGTGGTTGTGGTTATGTAGTGCCAGGTGAATATATAATATTTCATATATATCCAAGCACTCCATTTACAATCCTGCTTCTATCCATAATTTTGATGTTAACATTACTTTTGCATTATTACTGAGTAACAATTCCATATTGAGTTCACAGATTGCACCCCCTTTGGTGGCACTTAGACTTCTGACTTTTATGGCAACACTTCGTGCAACAGGATTTGATAATTTGTATATAATTTTATTTTGTTATGGTTGTGAAGATTTTCATTTGTTGAGAAAAAATGAACACTTCTTTCAAATTATTTGTTCTCTAATGCATCGATTCTTGCATTTGTTCTTGACATAAGCAACATCCAATCATTGATTTTGGGGTTCACATCCTTAATGTTTGAACTAGAATTTGACAAAATATTTGTTGTTCTTGGCTATGTCCATCTTATCAAAAAACATTAATGTAACGACCAATTTGAATTCTTCCCATAGTAGCTTTGCTTGCCTTTTGCTTTCGTACAAAGCCCTGTCATTTACTGGAAGTAATTATGCCAAGTCTCCAATTAAAATCATAGATATGCTTGAATATAAAATATTTAATTAAATTAATAACCATGAATTTGTATAGAAGGAACTATAATAGAATTGAATAAAAAATATCCTAATGTAAAGTTAACAAAGTTAGCAATTTGAATTCAGAACTCACCTCCAAAACTTTGATTAGCATTTTCTGGGAATGCTTGTCGAAGCCTGGAACCTATGTTTTCAAGCAACCTCTCTCTAAGGAAACTCATTTCATCTATCAATATGTATCTGACATGTGATATTTCTTCTTGAAAAGTTGCAAGTCTTTTCCCTTCTAGTTCATTGAAATCTCTTATTGGAATTCTTAGCTTTAAATGAATAGTTGAAGCACCAATGTTGAATGTTGCAACTCTAGTAGGCGCGAGCAGAAGTAGATGATATTTTTCAAGAGAAGATAAATTTTCTAGTGCTTGAGTAATGACACCAATCATGTGAGACTTACCTATTTGTATAGTACCTTGAATTATCATGTAGAGGGGCATTTTATTTTCATTTGATTAGTAATCTGACATGATAATGTTGATTGATTTATGTTGTTTCTCACTGAGATTTGTGTAGTCAACACATTGTAGAATATCGTCGTGAATGAGGCAACCATTAACTTTCATATTGTTGATGAAATTTATTGTCTCGTTTGTATAATCTTGACCTTTGAATCCATGACACCAATCTACCTTTCTATCTATATATCTTTTGCCTAACATATCTATCATTGAAACTTGCAAGATTTGGCCACGATGAAGTCGAGATTTAATTTCCCATTCATGTTTTGTTGTGGTTCCTTCACCATTATCATTCCCTTCAGAATTAGTCACTAAGGATTTCGTTATCTTTAGGAGGTGTTGTTCGTTGTAAATTCCATGGATGATAGTTGAAGTTGTCCCACTTTTCCACTATCAATTCATTGTCATGGCCAACATCCCTTTGAATGTCTCGAAACAGTTTGTAAAGAATCAACTCAAAAAAGGAAAAATCTATTCATTTTTCAAAGGCATGTGTTGGAATCGAATAAAATCTAGGAAACACTCTTACCATGATAGCATTTTCTCTTATATTCCATTTTTTCTCCTTTTCTTTTTCGATTATGTATCCATAATTTTTTCATGTCAATAAGTGATACATCTTCCATACTAAAAAGCATGTAGACATGGAAAATTGACCAACACACTTGATCCCGATTACTAATGTTATTTCTTCATGAATCATACTCTCAGCTTATCATCACTTTTCATCTCTTAATTAGATCAATCATTATTTATTTAATTAGGTATCTCTCTCTTGTTGATTAAATTAATCAATTTAATTTAATTAATCTTTTGTCTTTGGTTATTTAAATAATTCATTTTATTTAAATTAAAAATCTAAAGTCCTCTTATTAAATTGAATAAATTAAACCTTATTTGATTTAATCTAAGATTATCCACTTTAGTTAAATAAATCAAAACATTTATGTAATTAAACCCTTCCTCTCAATTTGATTTAAATCAATTCATAAATTTAAGTCTAAATTGTCACATCTCCTAAATTCTTCATTAAATTAATTAAACCATGACTAATTTAATCTTAATCCATCTCACATTCTCTAGAGAATGCATCTTGCACAATAAATCAATTACTTTGATTTATTAAATTGCCTATTTTCTCTCAACATGGAATAAAAGAGGAATATTCCTTCAAATTTGAATTCAAAATCTAAGTGGATTTGTCCTTCCAACAAAGCATTCACTCCTCTTACATGTCCTTGTGCATTGAGCCAAGTGACATTTATTTCATTCTTTTTTCTCTCTTACATGTCATTTCCTCAATTTCAAATTCCACCTAATGACATTTATCATGCACATTGACCAAAATGTGCACAACCTTCAACCATTCACATCTTGAAAAGTGTCACTTGGCCATTGGATGTTGGATGATCTCACATTTCTCAATTTCACTTTTTCTTCCAATTTAGAAATCTATAAATGAGAGACTCTTTCTCTCATTCAATCATCCGCAATTTGAGAAAAGTTACTCTCTTCACATTGAGAGCTAATTTTTCCTATTTCATAGCAATTGTTCATCATTTTCATGATTTCATAGCAAGGTTATGCCAAAATCTTCATCAAGGTGGATCACTCATCAAATCATCAACATTGCAACAAAGGAGTTGGGAAAGGGCCAATTTCTACACATAATTGGCACCAATTCCCCCATGGGATCAAGAGTTTGCATGCTTAATTAGGATTGCTTTAGCTTTTCATGTTTTGTTCTTGTTTTTCTTATTTTGAGCATAGTAAATGGATTTCATGGGGAATCCTTTTTTTATCTTGCATATGAACCTAACTATGTGTTTGTTTGTTGTGTTTTTGCAGGTATAGGATTGGCGTTCACAAGGCCTATTATTGTATGCGTCAATAAATGATATGGTTTTTTCTTCATTGACATCTTCGTTATTTAAAACCATATATTTGAAGACCTCATTTAACGCATTTAAGTTGAAAAACCTTCTACTGTTCTCTGCTAGCGGAAGTTCTAAGAGCATGCGGCTTGTTTCTTGAGCTCCAATATCCCTTTCAATTATTCTTTCGATGATAAACATCTTATAAGCTCTTGCATCTAATTTTTTAGGGTTCTCTATGTTTGCTAGACACATCAACATCTTGTGGTATGTTTTAGAGCTCTTTTATTCTTTGGCTGCATACTTTGTGATATATTTAACTACAACATGTTTGGATAGAACAGGTTGCCAATCAATATTTTCTCTCCATAATTAGAGTATGTATTGATTGTGAGTATTCAACCTATCATCATTTCTTAATGGTGTGAATTGTTTTTCACCATTTTGTATATCCTCATATACTTTTGAACCATCTAAGTTTAATTTCCATGGAGTTTTATACCTTTATTTCAAATAAAAAACAATATATTTTAAATTTAGTACTTAACTACAATAGTAAAATATGTATATTAATTCAAATAAAAATATATAACAATATATTTACCTGCAGACAAGTCTTCCAACCCTTTTCCTTAGACATGCACCCTCTCTACACATTGTGCAGTCTCTCAATAGTGTTAAGTATCTCTTCATAGTCCATTAATAAATTTGTGTTTGCGAGTTGTCTAGTGTTCCTTAGGCACGAATGTTGAGAAACATTGTGTAATGCCTACAATTTATAACATAGTGTGTAATTTGATCATTATTTTTTAAAATAATTAGATATACATCCAATCAAGTATATAATTTTAACTTATTCTAAACATACATGTATGTTTCGCTGATGCATATATTGTCTAGAATTCCATGCATGAATGATATAGTGTAAATAAGTTTCAACATTCCTTTGTTGATCTCCATTTGTCCAATCAATTTTTTCCATAGTTGGTGCTCCCTTAATCCATATGAACCCATGAACATGTGTTGTACCTCTATGTTGCCACTCATATATACTCCAGTAATCTATAACATCCATGCATCTTTCAAGTATCTCCTTTATGAAGTATGTGTGGAGTAAATGCATGTATTGTGCTACAATGTGAGGGTATTCGATGATATTTTTCTTTTTCCGTGCTTGTGCTTCACATGGATTTGTAGGTGGTGTTCTAGGCATTAATGTGTGTAAATCAAGCCAATACAAATCACTTGCACTCAAAGTAAAAAAATTGTAGGTGTGCCTATCTAATGAAGCATGTTTGTCAACAATGCTCAACAATTTTCCCAATATGATCTAGTACCTCTCAAATTGGTTCCAAATCACATCAATTTATTTTCCAAATGAGAGTTTGGCAAGTTCTACATGTGTTCACGAAGATCGTTTATTGTTATTGGCATGTCTTGTATACTTCTTTTGACAAATATTATTGATGAAATTTGGGCACAATGTCTCATAATCATATGCATCATGAAATATCAGAATCTCAAATGCTTACCAAAGTGGTTATTGCTATAATGAAGTAGATACTTTATGAACTCATGTAGATGTACTCTCCTGAGTCAAGGTTCCAACCAATCACATCTACCATCAGGGAATAATGTTGGAAATGCCATATCTGGAAAACCTATTGTTACGTACTCATTTATTGGTAATCCACCAATATCAGGCCAATCAATTAATGTAGTTGGATCTATGGTCAGATTGTTCACCCAAACTTAAATTAATTTTATTTCCCTTTGTGTGTTTGGTGGTTTTGATGCCATCGATATAGTTTGTTCAATAATATTTTACTCATCTATTTCGTTTAGTAGACCAACATGTACAACATGGTTGAGATTTGAATCAAAGTCCATGTTTACTGTTCTGAGTTTCTTAAAGATATTTTGATCTGAGTCTAGCAATATATCGTGAAGAGCATTTTCATCAATAGTAATTTTTATCACCAAATAGTGCACCCTTACTGAGTTACAAAACTCAACGTACTGGTGAAACATGGGATAACTCTCTTGATTGTGGGCTCAGGATGTGAGAGCTAACCTCCAGAGTGAGTTGGTTCTCCTAGTTCTATCACCTAGTCTAGCCTATTTTACTACTTTACTGATGGAAAAAGGTAGAAAGAACAACACGAAATAAATCTAGTACTAAGGTGATGCACTGAAAATATGTTTTTCTTAGACTTTGGACTATTGTTTTGACATACAACTAATCAATGTTTTAGCTATTTATGCACAACATGAGAGTTTGACATACCTATGTATAAGTGCTTTATTGAAAGGTCTATGTTTCTTACAGTTTTAGAAGGAAGAAAGTATGATTTTATTCACAAACTAACATTTGTTTGAACCATGACACAAATAATAACCTACACAAATATATCTTTTTTACTTGAAAATGATGGAATTATGACACTCATTTAAGGATTTTCACATAAAAATCACAAAAATAACATCAATTACCTCACATGCACAATCAGGACAAAATATTTGTAGGCCAAAATGCTTATTTTTATTGATAGAAGATACATTTACAACAATACATGATCTGGACTTCTCTTTGAAAGTTGCTTTGAAATAAAGTGTTACAATGTTTTATTTCCAATCTCAAGACTGAAAATATGAGTTACAATGCACAATGAGAATAGAAAGAAACTTTTTCAAGTTTGCAATGCTTTTTCACAAGTGAAAGAACTCATTACAAATGAAAGAAAGATCCATTTTTGTTTGTCCTACGTTGGAGAAAAGATAGGACAACATCCAATGATAATTAAATGACCCCTTTATAAATATTGTTGACTCTCCCTTCAACTCATGGTCACTTGAAACTTCCTTTGTCTCATGCTTTGAATGCTTGGAAACTTCTTGGTTGCATTGGAGAAAGGACATATTGACCTTTTCAATGTCATTCACTCCTAGATGCTTGGGAAGTGGTCAAAATGTCGCAAATAAGCCCCTTGAAGCTCTCCAACTACTATCCCAGTCATCAAATTGCACCCTATATCTCTTCAATTTCTACTATATTGCTTCAACTAACCTCCAAATCATCCAAACTACCTCAACTACCCTCTACTTCATAATAGGACATGTTTTCACCTTTGACATAGTCAACAATTCCTTGGAGGCATAGGAGATCTTTTAGAGCCATCTCATCAACCTTAATTGGATACTCTTTATAACTTTGCATCTTCATGACTGTAGAAACTTAAAAATGCCTTGAATGAAACTACACACCTAAATTGGATCACTAACATTGTTTTGTTCTAAAATTCATCCTCTTCTCGCCTGTTTGAATAAATAAGCCTAGTTATTTAATTAGATGCCTCATTTTTGTCTATTAATTTAATTGACTTAATTAGGTTAATTCACCCCCTTTCACCTTCACCTCTCATCCTATTTAATTGAATAAATCAAATTATTTAATTTAAACCCCCTAAGTCCTCTTATTTAATTAAATAATCCTAAATTATTTAATTAAATGTCATTTACAACCCCTTTTTCATTAAATAAACTAATTATTTAATGGATATCCTATTATTCCTCATCTTGCACATTAAAATTTAGTTTTAATTACTAAATTTCTAATTTCCTCACCCATCCACTTACATAGGGAATATTCCAAAGGAATATTCTCCTATTTTGGCTCCCAAAAGGGAATGATTATTTTCAAACAAACTTTCAAAGTTGTTACAAAGTGTGTTTGTTTGAATCATTCTCATCCATTGATGCTTTCTTTGATCCATGTGATCTTTGATTCTCATCCATTGATGAGAATCCTTGATCCATGTTTCACCCTTGATTCAATATTGACCATTGATTGATCAAATCAATCTAAGCCCTTGATTCCTCATTTTCTCTGCTATAAATACTTCACCATTTGGAGAGAAATGGATCCACCTTTTCAGAGCAAAGTTATGGTATTTAAATTCATACTCACTTGCATTCACATTTAGCACTTGTTACCATTTTAGCTTAATCTTCATCCATATTAGCTTAAGAATCCATTAATGGCTTCCATTTTAGCTTAGTTTGCATCCATTTTAGCATACATTGTATCCATGGCTCACATTTTGAACTTTGTTTCCATTTAGCATAGCTTGCATCAATCTCCATCAAGCATTTTAGCATTTAGCACTCATTTTCATCATGTTAAATTAGTTTTGCATCCATGTTTCATTCATATTTCATCAGTTTTTATCAATAAAATCAATTGGAATAGCTCATATTATCCAAGGGACTAGGAAAGGGTTGACATTCCACATTAATGTGACATCGCTCCCCTAATGGGATAAAGTTTGGAGTATTAGAATAGGTTTATTTTAAGCTTTCATGTTTATTTTAAAGGTTTATTTAGTTTCTTGATGCTTTCAAATATCTCATTCGAATCATGGCTTAGGGGATTAAATATAGTTTAAATTCATTTGGATCAGGTGTGCCTAATTTATACTATGACTGTGATCAAATTTTGGCACTAGGAGGGTTGTACTAACTAAATTTGATGAATTTCTCTTTAGATTCTCTCATTCTTAAGTTTGTAGATACAGTTTTGCTTTTGGAGGCTATAGCAATGCCATTGTAATGTGTCGGCATATAGTGATTCCTTTGTTTGAATTATAGCGATGCATATTAAATTCAATGACACATTTAAATATAGTGGTTTATATTACTTTTTGGATTTATCATGAATTTAAAAATGGCGATGCTATTGATATAGCGACACATTTTTTGTCACTATTTGTTGTAGAGCGATGCCTTCAAAACTTCACCAAAGCGACACACTTGAATTATAGCGATACTTTTGTCAATTTCAGCGATGCATTTGATTTTAGCAATGGCTTTTACTGGTAAAGAAAACAAAGAGTTAATTTGCACATGTGCTTTAAATTTTTGGTTTCATATGCTCTCAAATACTTTACTGACTTTCAATTTTTTGCTTTTGAGGCTAACTAATTTTGTAGATTTGAAAAAACTTGAAGTGAAGGAGCATACTATCATTTGACCATACAGTGTAAAAGTGTTTTACACTAATGGGACAATTATAACCCATCATATGTTGCTTTGGTTTATGTTTTAAGAACACTAAATTTCCATTGGGCTTAAAATTCACTTTCAAAGTTGGTTAAAATTGGACCCAAACAACCTCATTTTGCAATATTGGCTAAAATTGGATAAAACAAACAAACACTTTCCATTGGTGCTTAAAATAAATTCATTTTGCTTTATGGGGTTAAAATTAATAAGTTATTGCTTTGCTTATATACACCTGTAGTGTGTATCCACTCCCCTTGCGCTTCGTGCGATCTTGGGTGAAGAGAAACACTCAAGTGTACTTTTCTTGTATACACGTGTAGTACATATCCACTCCCCTTACGCTTCGAGAGATCTTGGGTGAAGAGAAATACTCAAGTGCACTTTCTTGCTTTGATTCACCCTTAAGAGAGGACTTGCTATGAGATACATCATGTAGTGGAGAAATCATAACCAAGTTTTTGAAGCACATTTACCAGCGAGCTATATTAAAGGTTGTGAAATCATGAGAAAGTATCTTCTATCCTAGGCAACAACATACTGCACCTAATCCCACACCTTAAGTGGAACTGGAACGATTAAAGAGCCTTAACTGGCCAGCAGACAATAGTGTAACGATGGGTGTTCTCATTTTGTTGTCATTAAAAACCTTGTTTTATTATCCAACCAAGTCCAATTCTGAAGCGTTCTTTAAAGTGGTGCATTGGAACTTAGACTCCAAGAAGTTACTTACCAAGTCTGACTTGTGGATCGAGGCATAAAGGCTTAAAGAGAATGGACTCTTTTGCTTTTGTTCCTCCATAATGTTGCATGTAAAATCATCCCTTCAGGGCATGAGGTAAGCCCACCAAGAAGATACATACCCACTTGAGCTAGGAATGTTATATTGGTTGTAAGTTAGTTTGACACATTGCTTGGTTCCAAAACATCTTAAACACACATCAACATGATTTATCAAATTTCAAACCCTTTGGATTAAGTATGGATACCTTTTGAAAAGTCCTAATATTACTGCTTGTCCCTAAGGATTTTATCCTTATAGGCTTCTAAATATTTGGACTTATATCTAAATCTGCACTTTCCAAAGTTAACATAGGGAACTATGGACTTAGCTTCATGATTTTCACATAATGGAATTTGTGGAATGGAGTTTTCTTAGACATGCATCTTTTAGTTGGAACATTAATTAAGAATTCCTTGATGTGGTAATGAAACAATCTCACTTAAGCAAAGATTAAATCAAATGAACACCCCAAATTGATGTATGTACAAATATTGACTTCCCCAAAACAAGAAAAGTGGAAACAAGTAAATTATTGCAAAAACATGGAGTCCAAGATCTATTATCAAAATCATTGAGTTCTTAAATTTTTTCACTTTATAGGTATAGCATGTTTCTCACCATCTTGTTCTTGCAAAACAAAGGTCCCTTTTAGGTTAATATTTTGGGTCAAAACATTTTAGGATACCTTCACACATTTTACATTCCACATCACCAATAACTTTAGAAAGTTTTGGACACATCAAACACTTTAGACAATCATTGAACCAATCCCCTAACTTAGCTATGTTGTGTGTGAAATGAATCCTTTTCCATGCACTTATTTGAGTTGGTTATCACATTTTGGACTAGTTTATCTTGAAGGTCACAAGTCTACCTTAAATATTTACATGTTCATTAAACAAATTTTATTCAAGACATCAAAACATCAAATCATTTTGTCCAAAAGTGTTGTCCAAAAGTTTAGAAAGTTCATCCCTCATATCATTCACCCTTTTCATCATCCATTCTCACCATTGGTACAAAATAACTTAGAGGGTCCCTTTTACCAAAATTTGAGTCAACTGGAGAGTTTCAACAATATAAATCTCAACATACCTCTCCCATAGGTGACCCACAATTTATGGTTACAAAAATATCACAACACAAGAGAATCATGGAACGAACCAAAGGAACATCTACCACAAGTGATACTATCCCACAAGAATTTGATCCAAGGATTCATTCTACCCCCTCAAAAAAACCACAAAATCCTTTAGGGTATGAGGTATAAGATGTCACAAACATCCCACTTGAGCTTACTAAGGAAGAGCTCCTTGAGTATAAACAAGATAATCAAACCTTAGAAAATGTGGCTCCAAATTTTCTCACACAAACCTTGACACAAGGACTAACCCAATCTACGAATCAACCAATTTCATCCCTTGTGCCAAGTCAAGCATTAACTCCTAGTCTTGCAACTAGGATTGCCATTGATCTTGGTCACACTCTCCCTTTGGGAGGAAACACACTTTTGGGTACTCAAAACGCCAACCTTCCCCAAAACACAACTTGGACACCAACATTTGGTGCCCCAACTCATTCTTCCACCACCATTCCAGAACACCCTCTACATCCACACAAACCCCTTACATTCCATAACACCATGAGACCCTCGATATTTTGAGTGCAACCATCTTCATCCCTCACCACAAGTACCCAAAGTGTGCCCAATGTTACACAAGATAATGTGAATCAAGGGCCTCAAGTGGGAAAACAAGGGCAAGTTAACACCCTCACGCAAGGTCAACCCTTGACAAGTGGATCCAACAATCCCATTGACACATCAAAACAAGTGGTTACCCAATCTACTCAATTCAATCCACAAAAAAACATTAGCCCCATTTATCATCAATCCAAATCAAAACAACACACTAATCATAAACACCATCAACCAAGGTAATACCTTGGTCCCAAATCAAACACAACAAGGGAACCCTCAACACATCGGTCAAGGGAACCCTTCTAATCTATTGATCTAAGGTCAGAATGTGCCATTGACATCACAATACCAAATAGTGCAAAACATGCAAAATCAAATGGGGGCCCAAGCTTACATTACTCCATCCCAATTGGCTATCTTACAAGGAATGCTAAACCAAAACAACTTGCAACCATCTCAAATCAATTCACAACCCATGATCACCCAAAATCCATCCCAACATCAAAACACTTCCATGTTGCAAGCGCAAAAAGCTCATGCTTTAGCTTTGCAACAAGCACAACAAGCTTACCAATGTTGCAAGTGCAAAAATCTCAAGGTCAAGCATTGCAACAACAACAAGCCCAACAACAAGTGTTGCAAACACAACAATCTTATCAAAAAGTGTTGCAACAAAAACAATCCCAAGTGCAAGCCTTGCAACAACATCAAGCTCAACAACAAGCCTTAATCGTGTAAAAAAAACAATAACAACAACAAGCCTTGGTTACACAACAACAACAAGCACAACAACAAGCTTTGTTAGCACAACAATACACCCAACAACAACAAGTGCTTGCACAACAACAAGGTTTATACTATAATCCCCAATAAAACATTGTCAATCCAAATACGTTAGGAGCATATACACCTCTAGCACCACCACCTTCATAGTATCAAACTCCACCCTACACACCATACAACACCCCATCATATCAAAATCCCACTTATAATTCATCTGCCATGCCACAATACACAACATATGCTCCTCCACCAAATCCACAAGATGATATGTCATCGCAGCTCAAGGCACTCACACAACAGATCCATGATATTCAAATGGGAAAAACGAAGAAGCCCCATACACAACAAAACTTATGTCCATACCCATTCGATAGGAACATCACAATGGTACCTTTCCCACCGGTTTTGAGGTCCCTAAGTTTGATAAATAAAAAGGGAGGGGAAATCCTGTGGATCACATAAAATAATTCCACATCATGTGTATTGAGATGGCCTACAATGATTCCTACTTGATGCATTTATTTCCACGAAGTTTGGTGGGCCCCACAATCGATTGGTTCTCATAGTTGCCTCTAGGGATTAAGAAATTTCAAGAAATAATCGATAGGTTGATAGACCATTTCTCCTTCAATATTGACATGGATGTAAGCTTAGAAGAATTGTGCACACTTAATAAAAACAAAGGAGAATCCTTTGCTAACTTCTTACAAAGATGGAGACAAAGAACTAGTAAGAGAAAATGGCCCATTCCTGACAAGCAATAGGTGGGGATTACCATAGAAAATATTCCACTTAAAGATGCAATATATCACCACTTATGATGAGATTATCTCTAGGGCCCTCAACATTGAGAGAGCCCTAATCTCACTAGGAAAAACACAAGTGTATAAAGACAACCGCCCATCAACCAATTCTAATGACAAGCCCTACATTTGGGCTAGTAACAAGAATGTAACAAATGATGGTGTTGTGGATGCTAAAGTAATCTTAAGTTCTCCTAGGAAAAACACCAATCAACCAACCAACACACAACAAACTGTAGAACAAACCACACCGCCACCACAAAATAACCAAATCAAAAACATTGAAACTCAACAAAGAAGACCCCCCAATAGGAGGAACTACCCAAAACACAGATACACACCATTGGGGGAACCTATTGAATCCATCATGTAGAAATTGGTACAGTCAATCCCCAATTTCTAAAACTATCAAGAAAATTAAGATAAACCACCTTGGTATAACGAAAATGATCTTTACGACTTTCACAAGATCAAAGAACATAAAACATCAAACTGTATGAAGCTGAAGAATGTTATACAAGACCTTATAAAAAAAGGAGACATATTTACTGATGTACCAATAGGTAACCAAGACCTCAAGATATATAAGAACCCTATGCCAGATCACAGCAAAGGGAACGCCAATGGAAAAGGGAAGAATTACACTAATGTAGGACATGTCTATTCCAATGTGGTCACCTCTTGTGACAATTTAGTAGCAGTCGTCATAGTCAAAGGACCTAGTGTAGAGTGTGGAGTCACTACACGACGTGGAAAGGTTATAATCCAAGGAGATTCATCTCAACCTAGGGAACAACCTACATTTCAAATTTCAAACCCTAGTAACTACAGTCTCCTCAACTAGCTAAAGAAAACTCTTGCACAAATCTCTATTCTAGAACTATTGAAGTTATCCCCCGCACATAGAGATATACTAGAAAAGGCTTTATCAACTTCCTCCTTCCCTGAGAATATTGATATAGATCAATTTTCAGCTATGATATGGCATATCACTAACCCCCATCTTCTCACCTTCTCGGAACATGGCCTCCCAATGCAACCATCTTACAATCACGCTTTACTTCTTGAGGTCATTATTCACAAGAATAAGTTTAAAAGAGTCTTAGTAGATAGAGGTGTTGATCTAAACATTTGTACCCTTTAATTGGTCAAGAACTTGGGTTATTTAGAGGATGCTATTAAAAAGACAAAGAGTACAACCATAAGAGCATATGACAATCAAGAACAAGTGTCACAAGGCATCACCATGCTACCTATCCAAGTGGGACCCATCATTACAAATACTACATGCCAAATGATAAATCTTGACCTCCCCTACAACATCTTGCTTGGTAGACCATGGATTCATGCCATGCAAGTTGTAGCTTCCACCTATCACCAATGTGTCAAGTTTCCTTTTGAGGATAAATAAGTTACTGTCCATAGAGATCCTAAACCTTTTTACTATTGCAATAACCTTGAGGCTAAGTTCTAGAAGATCCCCCAAATACCAAAGAATGATGAAGGGCCTACATCCTCCTCCTCATTTGTTGACCCATCTTCCCTTGCATCTACCTCTGAATCCAAAACAACCATTGTGTAGAACATACTCGACATCAAGGCAGTAATCAAGGATGATGGTTGTGGATATTATAAACTAAAAGACACTTTTGTGTTGGGAGAGCTACCTCTTTCCCTGAAATCTCATGGAAAAACCCAACCTATCAACAAAGTGTCTAAAACATTAAAGCTTGCATCTACCACCTTCACCAACTGGTGGAGTTTGAACAAAGAGGATGTCAATGAGGAAGATGTATCTAAACTTCTTTATCAAGACAACCTATCCATGTTCTTCCCATTGAAGATGATAATAAAGGTTTACAATTAGTGATGGGATGGGGGTACAAAAAGAATGAAAATTTGGGACAAAATGACAACGATTTTTTAGAACCCATCATTCCTAAGAGACATCCAAAGAATCTTGGCTTAGGATGTACTATTGGCAATATTACCCTTATTGGCAAGGGTACTTTTGATAAACAGGTTGAGGCTTCCTCTTGGCTACCAACATCATGTGATACTACCCTAGACAACTTTCCCCTTGACGTTGTTGACCTATTTGAGGATAACTCTCTCTTTATGATATCCACAACATCTTTCACCCAAAATGGCCAAACCATTGAAATAAGCCTAGTATACCCCCAACTCATTGATTGGGACCAACAAGGACCACCAATTCTAGATATATTAAAAAATGAGGAAGCGATCTCAGAATTCATGGGACTTTGTGACAACTTACCATGTGGGGATCACAAATTAGTATTTGATATAGAGCTAGACACATAGGCGTACTATAGGGAGATGATTAAATCTCTCAGTCACAAAACTGATAACATGAGAATAACATGTAGGTCTTTTAAGTGAAAACCACACCATGGCACTTTCAGATCACAAAATAGTAAAAATAAAGGATGTATCCAAAGGTGAAAACCTCTTTAAGGTGCCCAAGGATGAGGGATTCAATATCCCCCTTAGTGTAATGCATCCAAATAAATAGTAGTATTGGCAGAGATAGTGAATGTAGGCACATAAGAGACACCTAAGATAACCTTTTATGTTGAATCATTGTTAGATGAAGAATAAAAAACTTAGCAGTGTTCCTAAAAGAGAGAAGAGAAAAATTCACATGGCCATACACAAATATGTTGGGTTTTGATCCTAAAGTGGTTGTACATCACTTAGTAGTCTATCCTGAAGCCAAACCAGTGAAATAAAAATTGAGAAAGACACACCCTTAGATAGCACTCCTGGTTAAACTAGAGTTACAAATTATCCTTGACATTGGATTTATCCAACCAATTGACTATCCTAAGTGGGTTTCCAACCTAGTACCAATTTCCAAACCCATTGGGGGCATCAAAAAATGCATAGATTTTAGAGATTTGAACAAAGCATGTCCAAAGGATGATTTACCTCTTCCCAACATCAACATCGTTATTGATTTAACAACAAGACATGTAATGTTATCACTCATGAATGGATTTTTAGGCTATAACCAGATCATGATCACTAAGGAGGATCAACATAAAACTACATTCACTTGTCCATGGGGAAAATATTGTTGGAACACGATGTCGTTTGGGCTAAAGAATGTTGGAGCAACCCATCAAAGGGTGATGACCCTAATATTTTATGATATGACCCATAAAATAGTCAAAGAATATGTGGATGATATTTTGGCCAAATCAAAAACAAGGAGCACATAGAGGTATTGGGACCCATCTTCAACAGGCTTGAAGAGTATAAGGTACAATTGAATCCAAAAAAGTGTGTCTTTGGTGTTACATCAGGCAAGCTTCTTGGCTACATAATATCAAAAAGAGGGATAGAGATAGATCCAACAAAGGTGAAAGAAATCTTAGACATGGAGCCACCACAAATATTAAAATAGATGAGAGGGCTACAAGGAAGGCTACAATCCATTAGGAGATTCATAGTGTAGCTATTGGACAAGTTCCACCCTTTCTCGCATCTTCTCCATAAAGGTATAACATATAAGTGGGATGAGAAATACAATAAATCCTTTCAACAAATCAAGGACTACCTATTACCACCTCTATTTCTCATGCCACCAATACAAAAAAACCCATTGATCCTATACATTTCAGCTACATCAATAGCACTAGGTGCTCTTCTAGCCCAACATGATGAAACGAGAAAAGAAAGAGACATCTATTACATCAATAGGACCTTGGTAGGATATGAAATGAATTACTTGTCTATTAAGAAAGCATTCTTAGTAGTGGTATTTTCTTCATGAAAATTCAGACATTACATGCTTTCACACCAAATCAATCTTATTGTTAAGATCAACCCATTGATATATTTGTATCTAAGGAAAATCTCATTGGGCGAATGGCCAAATGGTTAATGAGCTTGACATAGTTTGATATAGAGTATGTGGAGCGCAAGGCTATCAAAGGACAAGTTATTGTAAACCAACTAGTAGAAGCACCCATTTATGTGAGGAATCCTTTGGTATCTGAGTTTCCTGATGAATTAGTCTTCTTAATATAGAAAATCAATGGAAAATGTACTTTGATGGATCATATACCCAACATGGATCAGGGGCAGGCATTCTCTTTATCACCCCTCAAGGTGATTGTATTCCAAAGTCATATCGGTTGTCATTTCCATGTACCAACAATATTGCTAAGTCTGAAGCCCTAATAATAGGTCTAAGAATAGTAGTCCAATGGAAAATACAAGATTTAAAAGTCTATGGGGACTCATAGCTGATTGTTAACCAAGTTAGTGACAACTACCAAACCAAAGATGATAAACTCACTCCTTATAAGATGGTAGAGAGTCTGAAGGACTTTTTCATTGATATAACCTTTGAGTAGATACTGCATGTGACCAATCAAGCGACATATGCCATGGTGATAATTGGGTCTTTGTTAGACATGCCACACAACGTCCTTCAATGTGAATTCTTGGTAGAACAATTTCTTGCACTGGCTTTCAAAATTATTGAATATGAATTTGTGTGTGTAATCGTTGGTCCTGGTTCCCCTTGGTATCACAATATATTCACCTATCCTAGTAGAGGTATCCTCCCATTTGATATCACCTCTAACCGTAAGAAGACCTTCATTAAAAAGGCATCTTGATTTGTAATATAAGGTGATACTCTATACTGTAGAAGCATCGAGTGGAAATTACAACGATGTATCAACCAAGAGGAAGCCTTGACCACCTTAATAGAAGTACATGAAGGTATTTGTGGTTCCCATTCTAGTGGTATGACCTTATCCAAGAAATTATTGAGGATGGGGTATTACTAGCCAAACATGGAAAGAGAGGCTCATCGAGATTTATAACTAATGGTCACACCTTGGCCTCTCTTGTAGTGGGGGTTTGACCTCATAGGAAATATTACTCCCACCTTGTCTAACGACCACAAATTCATCATCATGACCACTGAATACTTTACCAAGTGGGTGGAATCAATTCCTATTACTTATACAATGGGGAAGAAAATCTCCAAGTTTATCCTGAATTACCTTATTTGTCGCTATGGTGTTCCACAAGCCCTTATCTCAGATAATAGAACACCCTTCAAGAATCAAGATGTAAGAGAGCTATGCAAATGATTTAACATCCAACATCAAATCTCTACCCCCTACTACCCCCAGGGAAACAGTCAAGCTAAGGCTACAAACAAGACCATTCTAAAAATTCTAAAGAAGATGGTTAATGAAGCTAGTCATGACTAACATCTGTAGTTAAACCTCGCCCTATGGGCTTATAGAACCAATATTTGCATGCCTACAAGTGCAACCCCTTTCTCCTTGGTATACAAATTAGTAACCATCTTACCTATTGAGGTCGAGCTTCCCTCGTTGTGATTTTCATTGCAAAATCAAATCATTGATGAAAAATATAGGGTATCTCGGCTGAATGAATCAGAATTCTTGGATGAGCATCATCTTGATGCCCTAAATCATTTGCAAGCATACCAAAACTGACTGAAACGAAGCTACAACAAGAAGATCAAGATTCAATCTTTCCAGGTAGGGGATCTTGTCCTCAAGTAGAATAAAAAGAATGTTCTAGATTAAGACAGTAAAGGAAAGTTTGAGCCTAATTGGTTGGGCCCATTTGTTGTCACAACGAGCTATGGATCAGGAGTGTACCAATTGTCAACACTTGAAGGAGAACCCTTGTAGGAGCCAATCAATATTCTACATCTCAAAATGTTTTATGCCTAGGCTTGAAGGGTGTAAATCTAAAAATAAAAAATAACAAAAATCCAAAAAAATAAGAAAAAGGATTGAAAATAGTAAAAATAAATAATATTCCTCTAGTGAAATCCACTTCAGTGGCACTTTGGACTTGAGTACCTTGGTGAAAACTTGGAAAATAGGCACCTTACGTAAATAAGCACCTCCATCTATCTTTGGCTCTTTAGCTTATCATGCTTCACATCACATTCATCCATCATATCACTCATCCTATGTATTCCATCACCCATCCACACCCATGTCATAGCTTGATATTGCAAAGTATCATATTCCCCTTAGTACTACCTTGCACATTCCTAAGGTCAGTTTGTCCTACCTATACTGAGGTACTCTATCACATCATGTTGGGGGAAATTTTTTATGCATTGGATTCAGTTCTTGTATATCTTAAGGTTATTCAAAATCTCATCAAAAATCCAAAAACATTCAAAAATCATCAAAAATTCAAAAACACTTGCAAAATCCAAAAAATATAAAAAAATCAAAATCTTGTATAGCCAAAAATCCAAAAACATCAAAATCTTGTTATCCAAAATCCAAAAAAAATTGAAAGTTGTAAAGTCAAAATCCAAAACATCCAAAACACATCAAAATCCCTAAAAAGGTCAAAACATTGAAAATCCAAAAACAATACCATGTTGAACTACATTGTCTCTGATCTTGAACGTAGGTAGGCAATCACTAATGTGCCCTTGAGACACTTTAGGTTAGGAGTCTGTCATAATAAACTAACAATCCATCAAGTGTTCATATCTCATCAATAATTGGCCAAATTCAGTCAAACTACGTGGTCTCTATGTGTATAACATAGGCAAGGCTAATCTTTGATAAGCCCCTAAGGCCTTAGGTCAGTCCCTCTTAGGTCTTGGTCAAAATGCAAAAAACACGAAAACATTTGAAAATTTGAAAATCAAAAACATTGGAAAACATTCAAAAACCCTAAAGAGCCTCGAATAAATCGAAAACTAAAACATTCACATAAACTTTCAAAAAGACCAAAAACAACCTCAAAACATTTTCAAAATACCAAAAATATTGAAGTATTCTAAAAAAATCCCAAAACTATCCATCCCATTTCACTTTCACCCACAATAAACTTCATCCATAATAAATCAATCATCATCTTCAAACTTTGGTAAAACAAGTAGAAAAACAAGTGTCGCAAGTCATGAAGTGTGAACCTAAATGTCAAAATCTAAAGTCTAGATCATAGGTAAATGAGTCAGTAGCATTTGTATACACAACCTATCAAACACTTAGTCTTAGTCAAAAGATCTGATAAACAAGTCCTAGGATGCATCCTTCCTACAATGGGCATCAACATCAAAAATCACCTTAGCTATGTTATGTTGGAAAATGATATAGATAACATTGACTACTTGTGTCTAACCCAATTTTATTGCATATTAATTATAATATGGTAAATTGAAATATTGAAGAAATTCAATATGTGAAATGGAAATTTTAGAAATTTAGAAATAGATTGAAATAAGTTGATTGATGTTGACTATATGATCTTTTAAAATTATTTTATATGTTATCAAGAATTGAAAGTTACTGATGAATTTTGCAAGTGCAAGTGTGTGTAGTTGTAGGGTGGCAAGTTGAAGGATAAGAACACTGTTGAAGTAGGATTATTTATTCATATCAAATGGTAAGCTCAATAGAATTTGGGTGCACACATCACAAAATGGCATGATATCTGCATTTGAAAATTCATATAAGAATTATATTAAGCTGACTAAATGAATCGATGATTGAAAAGATGGATTTGTGAAACGAAATTACGTGGAAACTTATATTTGAAAAATTCAATCTTGAGCTTGTGTTTTGAATTTAGAGGAAAATGAAAGTGAGATTTGGTATGTGAACGAATGTATGAATTTCAATAATGCATTTTATATCATTGTTGAAATGAAAATAAAAGACCATTTTTATATAAATGATAGATATGCACACGAAAACATTTATATGTGAATACAAATATATGTATATATATAAACACACATGAATATATATATATATGTGTGTGTGTGTGTGTGTGTGTGTGTGTATACATATACATATGTATATATATATATATGTGTGTGTGTGTGTCGAGAACATACATATGTGTGAACAAATCTGAATATAAATATAAAGTATGTATATATATATATATTGAACTTGAAACCGATAATTATCATTATCGAATGGATGAAATTTAAAATGGTATCATGTGAAAATTCCATTATAGAAGTGGTCTACCATCAAAAAAATGGCAAGAATTCAAATTTCGCATGGGGCAGAAATATCATTAATGCCCATTATCATTTTGAAACAACCCCTTAGTGGAGGTGTAGTAAAATGTAGAAATATGTTATTTTGAAAGAGATATCAACAGAAACCAAGAGTAGACTGGGGTGGAACAAAGCATTGTGGGAAAAAATTGAAGGGGATTCTTGGTTGCAGAGGTAATTCAATTATTTTTCCATTAAAATGTTGCTTTTCATTTAATTTTATAGTTTCATCTTTATTTCCATGCACCAGCTGAATCATGGCATCATCAATTCTATTGATTTAATATAGAGTTATACCATCGAACTCTTATGCAAACTATATGAGTAAACTCGTATTATCTATGGCTCTATTGTTACTTTCTCTAAACTCAAATTCACCTAGGCTTGTAGAGCTTGTGGCTTGGAAGAGTCGACTGTGTATATTACCTTGTAAGATTTGATATCATCGACCTTCTATTTTGGTTGCATGTACGCTTTTAATTGTTAAGCCCATCACAAGCTATCAAAGAAACTTGATAGGACTGTGAATGGAGCGATGTAAATTATGCATTGACACCACCTTTTTATGGGGTAGGCTGAAGCCATCATAGAAATATTTAGATGTAAATATATCTTACTTGCTTATTATTATTTCTTTGATGGACACCTATTCAGGTCTATTCCATCATCCTTGATCTAGCATCAAAGGGTAACTTAAATGCCTTTTTTTGCCTCATCGTTGAGGACGACGATGGCCTCATATCACCTAGTTTTGTATATGAGGTTTTGTTACTTTTTGCAGATTTATGATACCCAGTTTATGTCACCAAGTCCGTTCGTGCTAAAGGTCGAACCATGAAATTTGTTCCTTAAACTTATTTTCTTGTCTAGAATAGTGAACCATCGCTCCATGGGAATGACAACCATGTCATCCATGGAATTGATTACACTAGTCCAAGGGTGGGTGCTATGGATTTGCCCATGACCACCCTATTATTTTAGGAGCCAGTCAATGATTGTGGGTCATTTTAGAACGATAAATGTATAATATATGTAAACTATGAATGAGGGTTTTTGTTAGGATTAAGGTGTCTCAACCTTAGTGTCCTAACATTGATTTAATTGATGTAATTTAATGTATTTATTTGCATTATTTAATTACCTATGGTGTCATTTCATTAATTGGGACTCATCGGTTGGGTGGCATCCCCGTTTGAGGTGACTAGATGACACATCATCATCCCAAGTGGACATAAGCATCCCACTTTGGAATCTATGACATATGATAGATTCTATGATGCACCCTAAGGCATCTTTGAATGCATGGGTGAAAGTTGGCACCCAAGTTGGGTTATGATAGGGTGTAAGAGAATTAGCTATTTTTAGCCAGTTATGCTAGATTCTCTTACAGTTGTAAGTGTTGTCAGGTATGATAGATTCTATGACAGGTGTAAGATGTGTAAGGCATTTTTCATAGCATTATTTTAGCATATTCTAGTTGCCCAAGCTTGGAAGAAGAATATTTTCATGTTAGACACTTGGAAGGGGTGTAAGGGAACATGCTACATCTGTCCAAATGCATGTCTAAGGCATTAGAAATTGTGCCATGTGGATTAGGAAGCCCCTCACCTTCTAAATGCGTCTTGAAGCTTGTAACACTCTATTTATTGAGTGCCTTGAGTTGTAGAATGCATAGTTTGTTTGCAAGTAACAAAGTGTTGCCAGTATTACTCCAGAATAGGTGTTCGTGTTGAAGCACTTGAAGAAGCTTTGTACTTGGTGATATGTTGTAACTCCTATTTGATATAATAGAGAAGTACTATGCTTTTGGAGGATGGGGTTTTTTTTACCTGAAAGGGTTTTCCCCACAGTATATTTGGTGTCACTATTTTTATGCATTGTTACTATTCTATTTCCATTATTCTCTATGTGCTTCTCTAGTTGCAACTGCTAAAGGTGTTAAAAAGAAAAAATTTGTAACTATCTCCTGATAAGATTAGTGTAGGAAGTTGTTTTCGCTCACCCGACTTCCTTTCAGTTTCAACCCAAACCTGTTTAAGATTGATCTCATGGATTCAATAATTTTATCATTGTTGATTAACGGTTAGCATGTCAACCAATACTTTTAAATTCATTTCAAAATTTGATAACAACTTCATTTTAGTTATTTCTTACATGAAATTTTATATACAAATGTTTAGAATAAATAATCTTTGAAAACAAGGCAATGGAACTTGAAGCTGCAACCATAAACCATTGTAATCAACATTGGTTTGTCATAAATTGCAACTATTTAGTTGGAAACAACATTGTATTATTATAAACAGTGAGTGTTTTGTTGGAAACGACATTGTTTTTTCATAAACTATAACTTTTTATCTTGAAATTATATTGTATCATTGTAAATAGTGAATGTTATGTTGGAAACAACATTTTTTTGTCATAAATTGTAATTGTTTAGTTGGAAACAACATTCTATTATTGTACATAGTGAATATTTTGTTGTAAACGACATCTTTATGTTGTAAAAATGTATGTGTAGCTGAAAATAGTCTTGTTCATTAAACTATTTAGTTGAAACAACATTGATTAGTTGTAAACTGTGAACATTCTACATGAAACAACTTGTTTTGTAACTATTTAGTCAAAAATAGTATTGTTTTGTTAAAAATACTTAATGTTCATATGTAAACAACAATGTTAGAATATCATAACTTGTGTGAATATAAAAGAAGCAACATTATGTGATAAAATGTTAATACAAACTTATTCTAGATTCCTTATTTTCATGAAATTCTGGCAAAATAAACATCAAATGGGATGATATTAAATGATTGCGATCTGATTTAATGGTTTATTTCAGAATGTATGCCCAAAACAATAACTTAAGTAGGCACATAGACTTCATCTATGTACATACATATACTTGTGACATACCTTCTTTTGTTTTTACTTAATTCATTTTTAAATGGATAATGCTTTATGTTGAAAGTAAGCATGGGTCATGTGAATGATATGACAAAATAATGTAATGTACAATTTCATTTGAATCATGAATCTGATTTCTATTTAGTGAGGAAATTAGTGATCTGATTATCCTACTTCGTAGACATATGTGAGAAGAATATTCTTTTACTTGAATAGAACAGTGATACCTAAGTAGACTATAGCACCTCATGGTAGATGCTGCTAGAGGGTAGATAGTTGTTATGAAATGTTGTATTGTAGAAAGTTACCTTCCTGGACGAGTGGCGAAATGGAGTTCAGAGAGTATAGGTTTACTTTACCAGAACCTATAGTTTTTTGTTGCAACATAGTTTGTATGCTTGGCCAAGCAATATAGTTCATTTTGTATGTATGAACTCTGTGATATCACTCTCTACCATTCCGAGCATAGATATTTCATTTTATTTTCTAACTTGTAGATATAAATTACATGTTGATGTATGTGCATGCACTAGATTCCACCTTGTACATTGTTCTCTTGCTAAACTTTCTGTGTAGGGTTGGGTATTCTTCAAGTTGGAAGAATTCTGGGGAATTGTAAGCTTCATGGTTGGACGGTAAAGTGCTTCAACCATGTTCTTGTCCACCAGTGGAGGTGAGCGTCAAGAGGAACCTTAGATGTACACAAGACTATTTATTCTATGATATAACCTTGATGTAATACTCGATGTAAAGTTGTACAATGTAATGACTTTGAGGCCTTATGAGCCAATTCAAACTTGATATTGTAATTTGAATTTTGAATTGAATATAAAAATCTTTGACTCATTTTAAATGGACATGTGTTGCTATGATTGACTATAGCTACTTAGTTATGTCTTTTTAATTTGAATATATTCATGTGTCATTTACAATAATATTAATTAAGTAATAACTTAGGATGGGTTATTACAGTTTGTGTTTGATATTTTCTTATGATTTAATTTATTGACCCATTTCGAGGACCTCTCGGTGATGTCTCAATGATTTAGAAAGAAAGGAATGGGGCATCAATCATTATCTTTCATTTGTTGTGCTTGTGGGGTATTCTTGTAAAATAATCTTGGTGCATACTTGATTAGTTATGTGTAGGGAGGTTGTTTGGAGTAAATTGTTGACTATTGTGTATGCTTTTGTTTGATGTATTCTAAACTTCTAAACTACATTCCAATGAGGTTTGTATTTCAAGGTGTGAACAAGTACTATCCTATCTATTTGTAGAGTCAAAATCCATCGCACTAGACACAACACCATCCTAGTTATCAATACCATGATGCATCATGTCTATGTGTTATATCAAAAATAAGGAATAATGAAGAGTCCCAATCCCAGAAATGAGAAAATCATCAATCTCATCATCATAATTGAATAAATTCTCAATGAATCATGGAATTTTTGGACTTCTAGATCAATCTCAAAAGTAATGGTCAATCCATTCATCTTATTCTTCTATCTTCTTTCCATGCCAACATGGTATGATGACACTCAACCAAAATCATAATGCATTCGCCTTGCATTCATAAAACATTAGCATACATACATCCTACATATGCATATCATATCATCTGCATATAATTTAGAATGACATCATCGTATGGGAAACATGAAGAAGAAAAGCATATCCATCTCATAGCATGTCATAGAAAGATATTGAAAAAGAAAAGGAAACATCCACATCATACATCGTGCATCTCATAAACATCACATCATAGATCATCTCATATCATGTGATGAGAGCCAATTATGTTCTTTTTTATGCCATATTTTAGCATATCTCATATGCCTTCATATCCATTCTCACGTTCCATTTCCATTCCATATCATATTATTTCACCATTTTATGTTGCATATGATTGAATATATATAAGTGTTATTTAGTATAGTTTTGGATAAAATATGGAAATTAATTATTGACTATCTTTACTAATAAGCATTTTTATTTCAAGCCTTGGAAAATAAAGCTTGCAGCATGCAAATCAGAGGAACTTCTTGTCACCTTTTATGTAGAAAATCTTCCTATCACTTTCTAGTTAGGAACCACTTTTTGACCAACAATTTAGTTTTGTCATATTTTCAAAAGATCATGTCAGCTTCTAAGGTGGCATTAGTTACCTGTTTAGTTCTATTTTTGCTTTGTTTTATCTAATGGCGACCTTCCTTTGGTTCTTCATGGCACTTCCCACATGTATTCTTCATCCACATGAATCTATTTCACACTAGGATCTTTGTAACCCAATATTTCCTCGTCATAGTGGCCACTTCAACACCATTGTATCCCATATGGAAACCTGTGATGGAGGATGAATTGCTAGGTGTATGGTGGATGTTCTATCTTAAGGAAACTATAAATATTAGTTTGTGAAAGGGGATGTGTTGGGTAGTTGGAGCAAAATCAACAATATTCCCATCTTTATTTTTGGTCCACTGTTATAACAAATTTGGTTTTCATTTGTGGATAGAAACTAATGTTTCACATAGATCATTGTAATATATTTTTTTGGTTGCAAGCCCGAACAAACTACCTATTCTTGTACATATCTATTATAATTTACGTATATATAAGCAACATAAGTAGACTTCTAAAATGGCAATTTTTCTTCTATATTATTTTTGGGAAATAAAATATCATTATGTCAATCAGTTCAATGTAGACAAGTGTATCATTTCATCACCAAGTGAACCAAGGAGGTAGGGCCCACTTCTTGCGTCACTCAATGATTTTTCCCAGTTGATTTATTTCGGTAATGTGTGATTTAATTTTCTACAACATTTTCTTTTCATGTGTAATTGTCTTATGGTTATTTACAATCTGGTTTAAAACTTATTTTCATTGGACAATCATTTCAACTATTGATATTCTATCAAGGTTGGTGTGTTTATTTGAAGCATAAAGTGCAAGCTATATTCCATATTTATAAAAGAGCTTGTTGTTGTTATTGTGCAGTCTGTGACAATTCCTATCATACCTTTTGACATAACGCAAAAGTAAGAATATTGAACCATATTTTCACTTAGGAAATTTATGTGTGTTCTAGTTGCATTTCATCCCCACTTAATTCACTACTTTTAGCCCTTAGGTACATTGCCACAACACCTTTCATAATCTTATGATCCTCGAATTGACACTTACACCGAGCTGAATCCAATTTATTCTTTACCCTAGTTTTGGCCTATCATTTTGGAGTCGTTGTCGGGGAGAGGTGTTAAAGGCTTGAAAACCTAGTGAGTTGAGTTAGGACCAATGCATTAGGATGAAAGATTGTGCAACTACTAGTCTTGCCCAGGTGATTAGTCCTAATTTGTGTTGTTTAAATCATATAGATGCATTGTTAGATTTTTTAGGTAGATCTTACTATATACAACCATTTTTATATAACCACACCAATTGTTGTGAGTCAATTGATAGAAAGAAGCAATTTTGAAGAAATAACATACAAACAATAAAAATGTTGCATTTTCAAGGTAGTTGAAACACACCACTTTTCAAAGAAAAATGAAGAATCTGAAGGCCATACAAGAAGAAAAGTGTGCTAAGTGGCTCCCTAGGGCACTATATTGGGACCCGCAAGGGGCACTGCCCCTTGACCCCACTGGGGGTTGCCGCCCCCAAACCCTCACTTTCAAATTTATAAATAAAAGAAGAAATCGATGGGGGAATCGTGCTGACACAAAGTGATATATTTATATTCCCTCTACCTAAAGAATGCAACTTAGATTATCATGATCTTCCCTTATCATTGTCACAAGCACCTACAAATCATTTTCCTATAACCGAGCAAGAACAAATAATTGATGAATTTTTAGAGGGACAATGGATTTTAAAAAATGAATCCATAGATGAAGATTTGACGATTTGTTATTTTATTTGTTGCAAGGAAGAAGATAAGTGCACATGCCAAGTTGTTCAAGAGGACATGGTGAAGGAGATAGATTCTATAAGTGAGCCTCAACACAACAAAGGTGAAAGTGAACAAGTCTTCTTTGTAACTCAAGGACAACTTCACACATCAATTTGGGAAGGTCAAGGTATGCATAATAATTGTGAAATGTCTTATAACTCTATTGGATTAGAAAATGTGTTTCTTCACAAAATGCTTCCCCATATAGTATGTATGGTGAATGGAAACAACCCCCATACTACCAAGAATAAAAAAATAAATTCTCACAACAACCACACCACCCATCATTACCATCTCCATTATACCCATCCTACTTAATCCCACCCATTCTATATCCACAACAAATTTTACCATTTTTATTATCCCATTCATATCACCCACCATCCAATCCAACATATCCACCAAATGAAATTGCAATTCCTAATAAATCATTATTATCTAATAAGGTGGTTCAATCTGCATGTAATAATGAGATTTCAATTATCCCTTTACATTCCATTATTGTGCATGAAATTGGTAAATCACAATTGAAATCTATTCATATAACTAAAGGATGTGATTTTGTTCTAATTAAATTAGAAGAACAATATGATCACTTAAAAGTAACTCAATTTATTTCTTCTTATCTAATTAGAAAATCACAACCTTTCAAATGAATTCACACACAAATAAATATATTTCAATTTGAGTCTAATTTTACCATTGAACTCATAAATGTGTGTGTTGAAATTAATCATGCAATCTGAAATGGTGAACTATATGCCTTAATGATTCAAGAGTTGTGTGAGATACATAATTACATCCTACAAGATCTATTATAAATATTTTTATACTCAAACATCTAGATCTTGGGAGACCTATGGTCAAAATACGTATTCCTCACACACTTGTTGATCTAGGTCCAATGATAAATTTTATTCATACAATTAGATAAAAGATGGTTTGAATGCATTAATGACCATACAAAACATGTTAAAAATGGTTGATGAATCATTAAAGATCTAAGATATTAAATATGTCTTTTATTAATTATTTGGATTATCCTAATGCCTTCATGATTGTACAATGTGAAATTAAGTTGGGGGGACATCTATTGAATTTTTGAAATGATTGGTTCATTGTTCATTGAAAAAGGCTCAAGGTATTCTTAAATATGTCACTTTCTTTATTCATTCTTTGAATTATCTTAATGCTCTCATGCCTTTGTAGTATGAAGTTAAGTTTGGGAATTTCATTGGTGCTTCTAATAAAACCACTTGTGTGGTCTTGGACCAAATAAAGGTATACATTCTTGTGTTAATTGGCATTGATATTATGTCTGCACAAGCATTCATTGTAATAGTATTCATCCATTTTATTATTTATTCATATTACTAACTCTATCCTTCATTTACAAAAATGGCTTAACTACTTATTAATGATGGAGTTATTAAATGGATGATATTGCATTACTATACTTGATATGCTTGGTCATGAGATTATAGTTACAGGTCTTTTATTGTGGTGACTCAAAACCTTTTCACCAATACCAGTTGATGATGCTTATCTACATAAGTATCCAATGACACACCTTGTTGGATTTGTTAACTAGATGGTGACAAAAAATTTTCCTTTGTGCTTAAATATTGGAGATCACAAGTGGATTATTGGGAAATTGTTCAAAATTCATGGAGATGAGATCTCTTCGATGTCAAATTTGATGCTAGATCATGTGGAGGATAATATGAAACTTGGTGTATGAGAAACAAGATACTATGTTCTTGGCTAATTCTTCACAAGACGCATATCTAAAGACCACTTGAAGACATGCACACAAATCTTGAACACATTCTAATACATCAAATAGTTTCATCATCAAGATCATTTCATCCACCTATCTAAGCTATATGGGTATACTAGATAAGTTATGAGACTATTATTGGTCTTTCACTATATAGCCTTATCTTTGGAAGATTGCTTCTATTATAAGTAATTCTTTCAACCAAGTGATTGGGAATGTATTTCAAAGTTCTATAGGTAGCCTTCAAATATAGTGGCATGAGATAAATGAGATTGAGATTTCTTGTAGCAGGGGTGATGAATTATGCATGGTCAATCATGATGAAGATATATTTTGTGTTGTTTGTCATCATTTCAAGATCTACATGTAACCAATTTCAATAGTGAATTTCATTTAAGGGCTTCAAAAGGAACTCTATGTTTTGGATGGTATCACTTCAACGTCCATATGAAAGTTTCCTTTTCTTTGGTCATTATATGTAGTTTTTCACAAGGAAACATATGAAAAAAATGAAAAAAAATGAAAAAAAGAAATAAATTCTAACAATGAAAACCTTTTAGGCATTGTTAGATGACTACAATTTGAAAACCAGTTTTTGGCAGATTGTAGTTAAATAAAATTCTTAGTGGTGAAAACTATTTCTACATCACCACTAAGCGGTCACTTGTTATCAAAATTGAAAAAAATGAAAAAAATGCAATTGTTTGTGTTCTCTTTGGGCTAATCCTTTTTAGGTACACACAAATGCTTCCATGGTTGTTTCACTCTATCTAAGTGCCTCTAGCACCTCTTGCAACTCACTTGTGTATTTGTGCTCTAGTTTGTTGTGATCGGTTTGACTTTGATCACCTATATCACGAGTTACTCATTTAGTTGAGGTGTTCAAAAAAGTGAAGACTGAGTCAACTACCATCAATATGGTCTATGGTGTTTTTGTGGGACAAATGTATTTCATGTGTTGTAGTTCTTATCATAATTCCTATCGCAACTTTTGGTTCCATCTTGGTGATTCACAGTTGCCGAGTTCATTTGGCTACCCAACCTTGGCATACATGGACATGCAAGTTGGTAAAACAGTCACTTTTATTTTTCATTATTTTTATCTTTTAACTTTATTAAAATTTCTTATTATATTAATCATATATGCAACACTCCTACCTACCCTCTCCTTGTTAATCGAGGATAGTCAACCCTAGAATTTGGGAGGAGGTTTCTCATCGTTATTCCCTATAATTTTCTCATTATTTTCTTTCACCTTAATTATCTCGTCATAGTATCCATTATCCTATCATTGTATCCATTATTTTCAACCTTCATAATCATTCATATTGCTTACTATGTCACCCATTTCAAACAACTCATAAATATGGAGATTGTTTCTTACCTCTCATATATAGCATTTCTAATAATAATTCTATGAAAAATGACATCAAAAAAATGAAAAAAATGATGAAAAAAAAAAAATCAAAAGATGTATGATGAAAAGGAAATTGGAAAACAAAAGAAAAGCCATGATGATTGATATGTAGAAGAGTTGTACAAAAATTTAAGGGAGCTATGACTATGAATGAGCTATAATAGTCAAGGGTGAAGAAGGCACAAGTCATAAATCCAAAGGTTGCCAGTCCAAATCACAACCTCTCAGAATAATGGTTGCACAAGGACGTGCAATATTCTAACTTGGGGGGAATTATGAGAGACAATTATATTATATTTTATACCATATTTTAGAGTTTTCATATGTCTTCATATCCATTCCCACATTCCATTTATGTTCCATATCATACTATTTCACTATTGATGCCAAAAATTTGACAAGGTAACAACCTTTATGGGAAACTCAATTAAAAGGGGGACCTATTGTGCTAAACTGAGTGACCTACGGGTTTTTAAAGAAGCCAACATCTTCTGTAATTTAGGGGGTTGAAAAGGTGGTATAAAGAAATGAATATAAAATAAATCTAATCTAAGGTGATGCACCAAGAAGTAGATATGGGCACGATAAACCTATCTTTGAGATATGATTTAAGGGTCATTCAACAATTTTTTGTCTTAGAACAAAAAAAAATCAAAATGGAAATCTGGACAACTTACTCAATGACATAAAATAACTTCCACACATCTAATGAAAAGAAGAGTCAAAGACATGATCTTAATCAGCTAGATTATATTGAAATTATAGAAGTCTATGAGCAAATTACTCAATACAATAATGGCACAGTATACAACTTTATCAAATAGTTAAGAAACAAAAAGGCCAAATAATGGCACAGTTTGCAGATCTTATGTAATAATATAAAACAATTCAAAGGCGTGGAGTCTTTCCACAATTTTCTCTGTCAACTCTGAACCCTTGCTTCTAGAGAAGAAGCAGTATTTATATCTAAAAACCCACCACTTGGCGAGCCAGTAACATAAAATATTCTTCGATCATGAGAAATGATGCATACAATAATGATTTTCCTTAGTCACTACAATGGAAAAATATTTGAGCCATGAACATGGTCGCCTTCCAGCCAGATGCATCCCTTGCGAATGATGGTAGTGGTCCCAATAGAACAGAGCACTGACACATGTCGCTCACTCCCAATGGCAGTTGGAAAACATGGCAGCTATGGTGAGACTGTTGCTTGCTCAATAGTGACACAACTAAGCCCTTAGAAGATCTGCATGGCAATAGGTCAAGGCCGTTGGTTCATTCCTCCCTCCTTGTGGTGAAAATTTGTGCGATGAAGACACGTGGAGGTATTCCTTACAAATAGCGCCGCTAGTGGGGGCCACCAAGGAATGTATGTGGATTGATGATATGTGGCATGCAGATAGGGGAGCGAAAGGAAGGAGCCTTGAAGTGTGTGAACTGTAGACATGTGGAGGCATCGCGGGAGCCATTGGAAGAGTGAACAAAGAAAACTCTACAAAGAGCGCCCAGTGGACACATGGCAAAAGTCAAACAAAGCTTTTGTGAAAGGAGCCCGACAATATTTTCAATAGATGAGGCACGGGTTGGTACTTAGCAAAAATAAAAATAACCCGAAGGGAGCTTGGGGAAATTTATATTCACAACTTTTGGAGACTACCAGGGGCATTTCGCTTGTAGAATGAGAGACCCAAAATTTTGGTTCTCAGGCTAGAGTCCTATCCATTGGGCGACGTTATTAGAGCCTGGAGAGAGTGGTCTATAGAGGCGTCCATTCAACCTCAGATGGTGTCATTATTTTGTGTAGATTCTCTTGCGATCCATGCAAATTGATCATTTCTTTGTAAGGCAATGTCAACAATATACTAGCCCAAGACTCGAGTTGAAAAAGCAATTGTTCTATTTAAAGGGTGAGAACTTCAATATCCTCTGCAATAAGGGGCTGATTGAAGCTCTGAAAAGTGGATGCATCCTGCTACTTCTCTTCAATCCTTGTCACAATATGCTCTGACATGGCCACTGATTCATCTTCGAGAAAAGGGGATGATAAGACCATTTGAGTTAGGTGGGAGAACCTTTCCCACATGCTATTCATCGTTCAGTCCAATGTAGTGGCGTACTCACTAGCATTGAGGATGGCCACATGGCAGTGAATAAACTTGTTAGCTATTTTAGCAGTGGCCTTTCAGTCTTCAATCCCTATGTTTTCCAAGACTTCATCTGGGACCGTACATAGCCTATCCAACAACTTCTTGGCCTCGGGAACTCTCTCTGTGATGGATTGAGGGAAACGCTCGATCATTTTGTGAACCACCCTGCCTAAGATTGTTTCCTCTACCATGAATTAGAGCGTTGACTGGAGGGTTAGGCAGAAGGCCTTAACCTTTTCCCAGTATGAAACATATAGCCACTGAGCTACTTGCAAGAGGTCTGACTGGGTGGCAAGATGTTGGGTGAAGCTCTTAAAAAGGCCAAGTTCTGCACCCCTCAATTCCATATTATGCGCCAGCTCTGTAACCTTTTGGTTCACTGCAGTGAGTTGTCCCTACAAGACCTTTGATTCTATGATCCATCTTGCCTTGGATCATTCCTTGTTTTCTACCTCCCTTTCCAAGGAAGATTTCATTTCCTGGACCTCATTTTCCAGTTGAGTCCAACAGGTATTGAATTCTACATCCTTTTGTTGCATCTGGTGCTCTAGTGCAGTACATTGGCAGTTGAGCTCCTCATTCTTTTGTTGCACCTCTTGCTCCACCTAGGCCAGCTAGTCTTGATAGCCTTGGTTTTTTCATTGTAGCTCGACGACCAGGTTGGGATTGAAAGATTGGAACTTTGCAAGTTCCTCCCAGAGCTTAGCTTGCTTTGTCCTTGCCTATTGAGATAAGTGTTTAAACTCAACATCCCTCACCTTTTCCTGTGCCAGCAAGACCTCGACCCTCTCAACGTTTTTCAGCTCTTATTCCCCCTTCTTTAGCTGGTGATCGAACTTAAGAAAGTCAGTGGTCACAACCCATTGAGTCTCCTCCATGAGATCAAATTTATCTTGTGGTTGGGCTATGCTTAGGTTGAGCCCCATGGCATACATATTATAATCATCTGATTGCATCTCTCCTTGGGGTTTAATCATAGACGGGTATATAGTCATAAAGTGTAGCGATTGCTGAGCCTTATTGAAAATAGTTTGTACTTTTGGCTCAACTGACTTTTTAACATCTTTGGCCTTTTGTTTTTGGAATCTAATTTCTCGTTCTTGTTTAGTTTTATCACCCTCTGAAAAGAACTATGCTAGCGATCTGATGAGTACACCTACGAAAGGTGCACCAAGAGGAAGGGAAAAAGGAAATGAGAGGGTAGCAATCCCAGGCATTTTCTTCTTCGGAAGATTGACTGTTTGAGGAGAGAAAGGAGGGATATTCCAATACCTAGCTTGTGGACCAGTAGGAGGACTTGAGGGAAGCGGTGTTATGGCGGATTCCATCTATTGGATAGACTAGACTGGGGTTGACACAGTAGCAACAAGAGAGGTATCAATTGCGATCATGGAGGCAAAATGTGAGGCACTGGCGGATGCAGAATGGGCTGAAGCGAAAGGTGTAAAGGTCCACGGAGGAGTAAAAGTAAATGGTGCCACATGAAAGAACTGTGTGAAACCTCCCATGACCATGGAAGTAGAGGTAGAAAAGGAAGGGCCAAAACTTGTTGTGACTGGCGCTACGAACATAGTAGGGGTTACTAATTTCTGTGAAGCAAGAGAAGAGGGAGTGAAAGTTACCTGCGATGCAGGCTGTGATCCTTGGCTCATTGCAGGCTCTTGGCTCGTACCAAGCTCCTGCGAACACTCTCCAAAAGATGCTTCAGTGCATTTTTGTTTGGTGGGTGGCGAGTCTTCCACCACTATTGTCTCTGATTGCTACAACTGGGTTGTTCTGGTCCTCTTTGTGGTCCAGGTGCAAGTTAGCGAAGCCCTCACACATGATATGTTCACTTGCACATTTGAAGAAACCTTGCCACGTTTCTTTATTGCCTTCCCCTTTTGCTGCGTTGGGGTCATTTGAAGCTCCACTTTTGGTTTTTCTCCTTCCCCAGTACATTCTTTGGCCTCCTTCGGGTTGGCGACTTTATGATCATTGTCATCAAAATCAAGATGCTCGTCATTCCACAATTTGTCGAAGTTGTCATCCATTTCTATGCTATCATAAGGGGCCTTAGTGTGTTAGATCTCCTATCGGTAAATCTAGAAATCTCTTATCTTCTCTTCACTCCAGTTGTAATTCTTTGCCAAATTGTTGTGAAGAGTAACCCCAATCTGTTTTGATTTATCATATTTCCCTGTTTGGAAATAGAACTTGAGCCATGTCATCTTCATTTGAATTATGGACTAGGTCCACCATCAGGTCATCTGCATCCTCCATTGGATTATGCCTCTTCTCTCAGTAAGGTCGAGGACTTTGCATTACCTTGGCATACTCATTCGGTAAGTCATTGTCAAGGTTGTAATTCGATTTATCGCAAATCCATACCAACCCCAGATGAGCCAGATTTGCCTCTAGCAAGTCATGAGTCTACTTCTTGGCCATGATCACCATTTTAAAGCTTAGTGGGAAGCTAAAAAATCCTTTCTTCTTAGATTTTCCGTTGCAAAAGGTGAAGTCAATAATCGATACTTAGCAGAACATTTCAAGGGCCAATATCCGATCTGTGAGACATGTCGAAAGTCAGAATGGTTCACTAGTGAAGCCATGCATCCAAATGAATGTGAAATCCTCCCCTAGAAACCAATTGCATTTCAGAGTGAAATTTTGCATGTACTCTATCTGGTCTGAGCTGAGCCGCAAAATACTGCCATCCTCTCTCAAATCTTGCAAAATCAGAGTCAGGAAATAATCTGAAAATGAGTAATAATCATATGTTGTGAAGAGGAGAGGATTCCATACCGATACTGGCTTTCTCTGTTGATTTTCAAAATATGGCCAACCCCATATATTTTTTGAAGAAGTCAAGGTTCTGATGCAAAAAAATGTGTGCGAGGAAGGACAAAAACCTGAACCTCTATTATGTCTTGTACTCCACTATTTGGTTCAACATTTCCTGAACGAGGAATTCTATGAAGTCATACCAAAAAAAAGAGTGATGCTTGCGTAGCTGGAACCCCAAGCCTAGTTGAAATTGTTGAACATATCTATCAGTATCCAGGTCGTAAAAAAATGTCATCATTGAGAATGCATCTTTCATGTCTTCCTTGAAACTTCTATGCATTGTTGGGATCTGGGGTGGATTTTTAAAAGCTTCTTTGTTATAAAAGTATAGAGAAAAATATTTAGTTTTCCATAGAGAAAAATATTTGTTATAAAAGTATAGAGAAAAATATTTGGTTTTCCATATGCTTTCTCCCTTTGCTAGAGTGAATGACTCCATTATTTATACTTTGGAGCTTTGTTCTGGGATTCACAACATATCCCAAATAGCCTCCTTGCAGATGATAACTCTTAGCTCTCAGCCCTCGATGGTGTTGGTAGCCGGGTTGAAATTCTTGATGGCTTCATCAACCAATTCCGGGCAGTGGTGCATGAATGGGACCCTATATTGTGGGAGCCCACTTAACCAACACTTCTACACCAAGGAAACTAGGTCGTTATTCCTCTTCATCATTTCGCAGGCTACCTCCCTAAGACTCTTAGGGTTCTTTGCAAGGATGGGATCATAAAGATTATCCCTCCTCCTTAATTTGGCTCTGGTCTCTATGGGTAGTCTGCCTTTCTACCACCCTTGTATTCACCCACGTTGGCTTCTTTGGTATACTAGGTGAAGCATAAGATACATTCTTGAAGACATAGATGGTTGGCAATGCACGCATGGCATCTTATAAAATTTGCGTTCCTTCACCTTGAATTTCTGGTTGAGTATGTTGGGTTGCCTCCATTTTTACAAGCTTCTGCTTAGAAAGCACACTAAAGTGGTATAAATGGAACCTAAAACACTATACAAGGCTTTGAATGCAAACCCAGATGAATCCTTGCCTCTTGCTTTGGGTTCAATCTACACCAGGGTAGTGAATCTCCCGTGTTTACCTATGCACTAAGTTTCTTCACCGCTATCCTGCACGATGCCTAGGCTTCTTAGCAATTCTGCACTTCAAAACCTTTTTGCGTACACGAGAATTTTTTTGCTTTTCCTAGCTTTTGTATGAAATATTTAGCTTTCTTTCCTTTGATTTTTCTACTTTAAAACGATAAACAATGGTTGCCTTTTCGCATTTAATTCGGCATGTACCACCAGCTCTGCTGCCCATGCAAAATGAACTACTTGCCTTTTTGATCAGACAAGAATTCATAATTACCTCAGTGATCACGTCCTTCAGCATGATTTTCTTGGGAAATTGAGCCACTAGTTGAAAGCTTGCTATCCTTTCACACGCTTTAGCAATTAATATCCCAAAAAGAATAATTAAGCGAAGTCCGTAATGAGTACTTAGAAAAGATTTGAGTTCAACCTTGGAGCTCTAAATTTCCTATAGTGTGACACCTCAACATTCATCTGTATGAGCTATCACTTCGGACTATCATCGATTCATGCTAATTGATTACCGCTCCTTAATCTTGCACACAACAATTCATACCTGCAGACGTGACTGGGTTGGAAAATCGAGTAGGCCTTTGGTGGGATTGTCGAGTTAACACTTGATTGGCATCATGCTTATGGCATGCAGGCTACCTTGGATATTTCTATAAATAGGCTCTATCCTAGCGGCAAAATCATACTTAACGATTAGCAAAAATTTGGCATTAGGTGATTAGCTAGGATTATCGTTTAGGCAGTTGATTCAGATTTGAGTTTGTGTAAAGCTTAGAATTTGGTAGTTGAGTAGAGTTTGATACCATGAATACCCCAATTATGCTAGTCTATAACAAGTCCCAAATGAATTTTTTAGGAGAGATTTCAAATAGGTGCCCCAAGCGTATGACCAAAAACAAGCATTCTCTGGCTATTATAGCCATGAAATGGGTTTTGGGTAGAGATTGCATTGAATATGAAGACAAGTATCAGGTGAGTATTGATATCTTGTCACATTTCATTGCTTCCTTGCTTGACATCCAGGTCCCTAAGGCTATGATTCTACGTTTGATTCTCCAAATGTTTCTGAAGAAGTACCTTGGCAGCCTCAAAGAGGTGGTGAACCATGCAGTCTATGGCCTGGGCCTTCCTATTGCAAGTGACCTGTGGAGGCACATTGAAGAAGATGTGGTGGCACCATGGGTTCCATTCCTGAGTGGGTTCTAGATTCTTTCACTAGATGAGCATCATGAGAGAGCTACTCGTTCATGTCACTTTTTGTTGTGCTGCTACAATGTGGTGTTGTTTTACGATGTGGACTAGTACATGGATTTCAGGAACCTCATGTTCCCTCTACCGCTAGTTCTTGGTGTTGATGTTGCTACTCCTAGTCCCGTTGTTGTTGGTTACAACCTTCTTGTTGGTGAAGACAATGCTCTCGCTGATGATGATAATGCTCCTGCTCTAAATAATTAAAGTTTAAAACACTTTTTGCCCCTTTTGTGTAGATATGCCTGAAAAAGGATTTTTCATACATATATATAGAAGTTGCATAATATATAGTCATACTTTTGAATGTATGGCCTCAGAGCCATTTTGAAATGAATTTACCAAAGCATATATATAATATACTTGCTTATGTAAAACCTTTTGTCTCCTTTTCATGTGTCTTTGCAATATGAATTGAATGAGCTCATTTTCTGTATGATGGGTAGTATTTTCTTATTCTGCTTGTGCAATAATGGGTTCCATGAATTTATTTTTTTCCTGCATTATGGATTTATTGAAAAGACCGACTACCAAAATGAAGGAAAATAATTACAATATACAAATATTTCAACTAGCGGAGTAATTGAAGCTTAATTGAACAATTTTAAGTGAATTTCGTTAATCAGAGTACCCAGTGCTTCTTGTTCCACGTTCTCTAATTCAAAAGCATTATGTTGTTTGCATTGAATTATTTTGAAAGGACCCTCCCAAAGATTGTCAATTTTTCCATGTTGGCCAAGCTTTGCGGTCCTTTCATTGAATTTGAGTACTAGGTCCCCACACTTTAGACCTTGGTCTGAATCTTTCTTGTCGAACCATCTCTTAACCACCTGCTAGCGGTTGGACATGGCTATTAGGTATTTTTCCCTTTTTTCTTGCACTTCCAACAATTGGGCCAACCGAACCTCCATTGCTCTATTTTCTTCAATTTCTAGAGATTTGAGCAATTGTAGCGTAGGAATCTCCATAGAGATGGGAAACAAGGCCTCCTTCCCATACACTAGCTCATATGGAAAAGTTTTCAGGGCTTGCTTGGGAGTCATGCGGTCCACCCAAAGTGTTGTCCAAAGGTTCTTGTGCCACTCTTTCTCATGATCTGACCTAATTCTTTTAATGAGTCGGGCAAAATTTTTATTAGTCGACTCGGCCAGGCCGTTCCCCTGTGGGTAGTAATTCAATGATGTTTTCAAGAATATGTCATGCATAAGTGTGAATTGACATACCTTGGAGAATAGGAAAGCCTTGGTGTTGTCCGAAATGATAGTCTTTGGCAAACCGAATCTCATTACTAGCCCCTCGAGAAATTCTACAATCTTTGCCTTTGTTGCATTCTTCAGGGGTATGGCTTCATTCCACCTTGTGAAGTAGTTTGTGGTGGTGAGAATCCACTTGCGGCTGACACTAGAGGTGGGATTGATCATTCTGATGAAATCTAGCCCCCATTCCATGAATGACTCATCTACTACTATCAAATTGAGAGGCATTGCAAAAAATTTCCTTCTTCCTACAAAGAATTGGAATTATTCACAGACTTTTGCCATGTCGTATGAGTCATTGAATAGTGTAGGCCAGAAGTACCTAGCGCATAATATTTTGATGGTGGTGGTCTTCGCAAAGAAGTGTTCACCTTTGGGACTGCTGTGAAAGGTGTCGAGAATTTTCTTTGCCTGCTCTATGGTTGTCCGCCATAAAAAAATGTTGTTGAAATTCCTCTTCAAGAGGACCCCTTCAATAAGTGAGTATCCACTATTTTGCAACCGGTAGAATCTTCTTCTTTGAGAAGGGAGTGCTAGCGGATACTTTCTAGTGTGCATAAATCTTACTCTATCTACCATCCAACAACCTTCGGGCTCAGACTCATTTGTTAGGACTAGCTTTGTTTGATCCTCTTCAATTTCCATTTCTTAATCATGTGCCAAATATTTGCACAACCCTCCTCCTCATATGGCCTTAGTAGGTTTGACTTCGATGTCATATTCAAGGATCTTAGTGATCCAATTGGCCCTTTTTTCGGTGATTTCTCCTTCCATGATATATTTGCACACACTAGAATATGTGACATAAAAAATCACCTTATTGCAAGATATAAGATGTCAGAACTTCTTGAGTCCCTTTACAATTTCAAAGGCTTGCCTCTCGATGAAGTTGTAGTTCATCTCATATTCCTTTAAGGTCCGGGAGTGAAATGCTATCATATTTTATCCCTTTCCTTCATCGTCTTTTTGAGTCAAAATAATAGCGATGCTTGTCTTGCTATTGAATACATACATTATGAAGTCCTTCAACATGTCTAGATTTACCAGTACAGGAGCTGAAGAAATAACATCCTTAACCTTCTCGAAGGCCTCTCTTGCTTCCTTAGTCCATTTGAATAATTGATCATTTTTCAGCATCAAGGAGATTGGTTTAATTATTCCTACAAAATCAAAAATAAATTTAATCACAAAGTTAACCTTCCCCAAAAAAAACTGTACTCCTTTTTTATTGACCAGTAGGGGCAATTCCCTGATTGCTTTTACCCTTTTAGAATCAATTGTGATTCCTTCTTTGGACACTACATGTACTAATAATTTCCCTTGTAGTACTCCGGAGACACATATTTTTTGGGTTCAGGGATACCTCAAAATCCTGGCATTTTTTGAAAACCACCTCTAGATGATCAAAGCGATCATCTTTAGACTTTGAGAGTATAGTCAAATCATCTAAATAGATGAGTATAATTTTGTTGACTAGTTTGCTGAAAGCGATATCCATTGCCCACTGGAAAGTGGCTCCCACATTTGAGAGGCCGAAAGGCATTTTAGCATATGTGAACATTCCCCACTTGGTAGTGAACATTGTCTTGTCTTGATCCTCTTCTTTAACCTGGACCTAATTGTAGCCCGAAAAACCATCTAACAGAGAAAACATCTCTAAACTTGCCACATTTTGCAAGATTGATTCCATGGAAGGCAGTGGGTAATGATCCTTTAGCGATGCTCAGTTTAGGTCATGGAAGTTGACATAGAGATATGAATGTCTCCATTCTTCTTTTGGACAGGAACAAGGTTAGACACCCATGTTTTTTTCTTGATTGGAAACACAATCTTGGACTGGATCAACTTTTTTAACTCTTGTGCCATCAAGGCTTCAATCTTCATATTTATGGGCCTCTACTTCTAGTAGACGGGTTTAGCACCTTATGTTAGTTTGATAGTGTTTTGGATGATGTCGGGGTTATATACCCTGAGGTTATCATAAGACCAAGCCACGAGCCCATATTTTTCACAAAAGTGCATGAGTCTATCCTTGTCATGTTGTGAAACTTCTTTCTCAACTTTTAGTTTTCTTCCATCTCCAACCTCAAGATTAGAGTAGTCCTCCTTGTCTGGCATAAATTTTCTCCTATCATTCCTCACATCATCATAGTCGAACAAATTCTCAAGAGTGACCAGCCCTTTCAAAAATTTATTGGATCTCAACTGAGTGATCTACCTTTCATATGCTTCTTCAAGCTTTGACTGAAGCTTATCGACAAACTCTCTCGATTTTTGGATGAACGAGGTGATGTGTTCATCACTTTCAAACAATTTCTAGCTCTAATCATTATCTGGAATGGAGGGTCGAATAATCACTTGCACAGAGTGTACATTCTTAATCAAGTCAAAGATAGGATTGAATTGAGATCCTATCATTGCCATATGATCTGTAGTTGAGTTTTGCTCCCTCGACATCGCATGGATGTTAAAATATTTGAAACGTTCAATGAGGTCCCATACCTTGTGTCTATAAGACTACATGCAGACATTCTTTGCAGCAGATATTTTTCTGACTTAATTAATTATAAGTTTGGATTCTTCGAACACCATTATTTGCTTGACACCCATCCGCTCTGCAAGGCTTAGACCTTGCACAAGACCTTCATACTTGGCTTCATTGTTTGAGCAAGTGAATTGGAAGCAAAAATACCTGAGAATTTCTTTGTTGGTTGGAGATGTTAAGCGTATCTCGGCACTAGTGCCAACCTTGCATCTTGCACCATCAAAGTGCAATGTCCAAAGGTCTGAGGTTTTTTTGACCGCGGGGTCATTAACTACCTTTGGGATCTCTTGATCTTCATCATAGATTACATAGGTGCCCAACCCAGTAGCATGATAGTTTCTGAAAGGATCAACCTCTATGTATTCACTCAAGAGTAACTCTACTTGATCGGTTCGGTCTCTAGTTACCTTCTCATCCTCAAGAAACTCGATACCATAAGTTTCTTCCTTGGTGAAAGAAGTATGAGGGGCTTCAAAGTTGATCATTGCTTCATCGACTACATGCTCTAAATGCAGAGTTTTTGATATTATCTTCATTTTAGCTCTGTGCTTGGTCTTCAGAACTAGGTGTGACCAATCGAAAGAAAGGTATCTGCCTATCTGTGAGGTGAATTCTGGGTAGGCAGAAGCCGAACATGGGAGGAACATCTATGATCACAGTATCTTGCAGAACTATGATGCTAGGGAAGGAGAATAAAGTAAAGGGGAGGTCTTTGATGACACTTATAGTTTTGACTTTGTTCCCATCCAACTGACTAATCCCCCTCTTTAAGGGTTCATAGCTAAGTCCTAAGGCTTTCGCTATCTGCTTAGGCATGACTGTGGTGCTAGTACCAGAATCAATCATGAAATTATGTAGTAGTTTCTTCCCCACAATGAGAGTTAAGAAACAGGGATTAGGTTTTGATCTCTCATCTTTGACTTCAGTAGAGTTCTCCTCTATAGTATTTGCAAGAACTTTGGCCAGAGGTGATGGTTCAATACCCTTTTCTTTGAGAAATTGCTTTGTCGGTTGGACAAATGCATCTTCTTGGAGGGCCTTCTGTAGTAATTACTTTTTCTCCGGAATGGCTAAGATATCCCAAAGGGATATGTTAGCAAAATATTTCTTAAACTATTCCACCATGTTGAATGGTGGCAGATTTGAAGACTTATGTTCTTTGGCCCTGGTTATAACAATCTCCTTGTGTTTTTGTAGTTGTAGAGAAATTGTGGAAGGACCAAGAGATTGGTCTGGGATGCTTCTAGGTTGTGGAGTGACCATTTCGCTCATGAATCTCCTCTTTGATCAAGTGTTGTAGTCATATTTCACCTATGGGGTCTCTGATGTGGATGCCTTGTACATGAACACCGCTTCTTCTCCTTCCATCCATGAGAAAAGGGTGTGAAAGGAGCTTTGTCATTTTCTTGTTCCAAGGACATTCCTTGCATCTGTGCGGTAAGAACCATATTCTCTATTTAGGGAGAGGCATACGTAAAACCTATTGAATTTGGTGCCACACCTTGGTTGCATTGTTCTACCACCTTCTATTGTAAGTTTCCATGCAAAAAAATTCAAGGCATATGCGCATCGCCACAAGGGAAGCACCAAGGATTGATATCTTTGGCGAGGTTGTTTTTCCCTACGGTCAACTCTTTGCTTGTACTTGGTTGAGCGGATCCCAACAAAGTAGGTAGTGACACTATTTGGTTAGTCGTCTGAGCCTACAGATTCATGTGTGCATCTCCTTGGTATTTATTCTATTGGTAGGAAGTTCTATCGCCTTGATAATTTTGGTAGGTTGGTCTTGGAGGAGTGGCCTGGTTGTGCTTGATAGTAGTTACTTCATTTTCTAGGTTTCACAACAATTCTTTTATGTTGCTCATCTCATTCTTCGAAGAGCTGGATGTAGAAGCAACATTTTGTGGTGCACTTGGATATGTGTACATAGACGAAGGAGGTGTGGGCGCGCTGGTAGATGGAATCTCCTAGACAAGAACTAATACTTCAGGAAATATAGGCATGATGGGCCAAGATGACAACTTCTTAGAGTCAATCAGATTATTCTTCGTCTTGACTACTATGTTGTATGCATCTAGTAGTGTGGTTCCACCGAGAGATAGGATCATCATCTGGTAGTCGGATTGCACCTATGGGGTCTCTGACATGGATGCCTTGTATGTGAACACCGCTTCTTCTCCTTCCATCCATGAGAAAAGGGCGTGATCAAGAGCTATGTCATTTTCTTGTTCCAAGGACATTCCTTGCATCTGTGCAGTAAGAACTACATTCTCTATTTGGGGAGAGGCATGTGTAAAACCTATTGAATTTGGTGCCACACCTTGGTTGCGTTGTTCTGCCACCTTCTATTGTAAGTTTCCATGCAAAAAATTTCAAGGCATATGTGCATCACCACAAGGGAAGTGCCAGGGATTGATATCTTCGGCGAGGTTGTTTTGCCCTGCAGTCAACTCTTTGCTTGTACTTGGTTGAGCGGCTCCCAACATAGTAGGTACTGGCACTATTTGGTTAGTCGTTTGAGCCTACAGTTTCATGCGTGCATCTCCTTGGTATTGATTTTTTTGGTAGGAAGGTCTTTCACCTTGATAATTTTGGTAGGTTGGTCTTGGAGGAGTGACCTGGTTGCACTTGATAGTAGTTACTTCATTTTCTAGGTTCCACAATAATTCTTTTATGTCGCTCATCTCATTCTTCGAAGAGTCGGATGTAGAAGCAACATTCTGTGGTGTGCTTGGATATGTGTACATAGATGAAGGAGGTGTGGGTGCACTGGTAGATGGCATCTCCTGCACGAGAACTGATACTTCAGGAAATATAGGCATGATGGGCCAAGATGACAACTTCTCAGAGTCAATCAGATTATTCTTCATCTTGACTACTACACTGTATGCATCTGGTAGTGTGGTTCCACCAAGAGACTGGATCATCATCAAGATATCAGTGTTGATGGATTTCAAGTAGAACATGAATACCAACTCAGTTGGTGGATGAATAGCAGTTTGGATTCTTTACCAAGTTGTATGGAATTGAGTGTTAAAGTCAGTCATGGCTTCAGATGGGGCTCGCTTTATTGTTGCCAACTGATGATATAGCGAAGACCTATCTGCATCGTTCATGAATATTTCATAGAAATGATCTCCGAGTTGATCCCAAGTACCGATAGTGTTAGCCGACAGAGTGTGGTACCAGTCTAATGATTTCCCTTTAAAGGATGTTGTGAGCAACCTTAGCACTATATTTTGATCTGTAACTCTGTGCACCAAACACATGCCTGCTACATCTTGTAGATGTTTGAATGGTGTTCTTGAGCCATCTCTGGTAAATTTAGGTATAGCTTTTAGAGCAGAGATCGGGATAGGGGCCCAAATGATGAGTAAAACTAGGGATACAAGGGGACTTTCGGCATCCCAAGCCACATATTTTTTGTTTGCAATTTGCAACATGGCTAGTGGAGGGATCAAAAATTTCATTGGATGAGTTCGGGTTTGTACTGATACTAGTGGAGGCACTAACAAGCCAATATTATTCATTGTTTGAGACCTAGTAATAGGTCGATGGCTCATACACCCTCTTTTGATTTAGGTACATTTAAGTTGTCCCACTAGGCATGCCAGAAAAAAGAAATTGTTGATGCCAAAAATTGACAAGGTAACAATCTTTATGGGAAACTCAGTTAAAGGGTGGACCTATTGCACTAAACTGAGTGACCTCCGGGTTTTTAAAGAAGTTGACTTCTTCTATAATTTAGGGGGTTGAAAAGGGGGTATAAATAAATTAATATAAAATAAATTTAATCTAAGGTAATGCGTCAAGAAGTAGATATGGGCATGATATGGGCATGATAAACCTATCTTTGAGATATGATTTGAGGGTCGTTCAACAATCTGCTATGTCTGAGAACAATAAAAATCAAAATAGAAATCTGAACAACTTACTCAATGACATAAAATAACTTCCACACATCTACTAAAAAGAAGAGACAAAGACATGATCTTAATCAGCCAACTTATATTGAAATTATAGAAGTCTGCAAGCAAATTACTCAATACAATAATGACATAGTATACAACTTTATCAAATAGTTAAGAAACAAAAGGCCGAATAATGACATAGTCTTAAGATCTTATGCAATAATATAAAACAATACAAAGCCCTAAAGTCTTTCCATAATTTTCTCTATCGGTTTCAAACCCTTGTTTCTAGAGAAGAAGTAGTATTTATATCTAAAAACCCACCGCCTGGTGAGCCAGTAACATAAAATATTCCCTGATCATGAGCAATGATGCATACAACAATGATTTTCCTCGACCGTTACAATGGAAAAATATTTGATCCATGAACGTGGTCACCCTCAAGCTAGATGCATCCCTTGCAAATGATGGTAGTTCTCCTAGCAAAATAGAGCGCCGACACTCATCGCTCACTCCCAATGGCAGTTGGAAAACATGGCAACTATGGTGAGGTTGTTTCTTGCTTGATAGTGACACAGTGAAGCCCTTAGAAGATACATGTGGTGATAGGTTAGGGCTATTGGTTCATTCCTCCCTCCTTGTGGTGAAAATCTACGCAGTGAAGACACATGGAGGTCTTCCTTAAAAACGGTGCCTCTGGTGGGGACTGCCAAGGAATGTATGTGGACTGATGCTATGTGGCATGCATTCGGGGCCTGATAGGGGAGCGAAAGGAAGGATCCTTGAAGTGTGTGAACTGAAGACACGTGGAGGTATGGCGGGAGCCATTGGAAGAGTGAAGGAAGAAAACTCTGTGAAGAGGACTTGGTGGACATGTGGCAATATTCAAACAAAGATTTTGCAAGAGGAGCCTGGTGATGTTTTCAATAGATGAGGTGCGTGCCAATACTTAGCAAAAATAAAAATAACCTGAAGGGAGCTTGGGAAAATTTATATTCACATTCACCATTTTATGTTGCATATGATTAAACATATATAAGTGGTATTTAATATAGTTTTGGATAAAATATGGAAATTAACTATTTATTGTCTTTACTAATAAGCATTGTGATTTCAAGCCTTGTAAAATAAAGCTTGCAGCATGTAGATCATAGGAACTTCTTGTCACCTTTTATGCAAAAAATCTCCCTATCATTTTCTAGTTAGGAACCACTTTTTTACCAACAATTTAGTTTTGTCATCTTTTCAAAAGAAGATGTTAGCTTCTAAAGTGGCATTGGTTATCTGTATAGTGTTGAATGTGCATTATTTTATCTAATGGCAACCTTCCTTTGGTTCTTCATGGCACTTCCCACATGTAGTCTTCATCCACGTGAATCTATTTCATGCTAGGATATTTGTAACCCAATATTTCCACATCATAGTGCCACTTCAACACCATTGTATCCCATATGGAAACTTGTGATGGAGGATGCGTTGCTAGTTGTATGGTGGATGTTCTTTCTTGAGGAAACTGCAAATATTAGTTTGTGAAAGGGGACGTGTTTGGTAGCTGGAGCAAAATCGACAATATTTCCATCTTTATTTTGTTGGAAACAAGCTACACTTAGAGGGGGGTGAATTAGTGTTGTACAAAAATTAACTTTATTAACCTTTATCATCAAGCATTAGTAACATTCAATCATAATGCATAAATAGGAAGACAAACACAACACCATAACACCAAGATTTTTACATCAAAACCTTGTTAGGGGAAAACCCACGGTGGATGGCCAATCCACAATTATGATCTGAGTATACTCAAATGAAGATTAAAAAATGGGGAATGCACTTGCATTTAGGTGCACTGCCTAGAGCTCACTGCTCAAGAGAAAGGCTCACTGCCATAGAAGAGTTTAGATTAAAACCATATGAGAGTTTGAACTGAGAAATTTAGCATCTACAAATGCTTGATTATAGTTCCAGATTAAGCACAATATTAGATTTATTGCCTTACAAATTGGTTTTGTACTTCTGCTTCGTTCTACTCATACACATAATAAAAATCTTCTATGTGCAAGTGAAACTACGGATTATCTCTCTTATGCTCTGCTCTTATTCACAATTCACACCAAAATACACTACATACATCATTCAAAATGATACAGATGATCTTATATATATATATATATCCACAATATGGAATTCAATTACACTTTGTCGACTTCAATAGAACATAAAAATAATTACACCTGTCGGCTAGATCCTTAATTGACTCTTTATGCGCATCCTCCAAAATTGGTTAAGACATAGAGGGGACCCAAATAAACATGATCGAGCATGAAATTTTTTGGCTAAATACTCCTTATACATCTGCGACATAACGTATTCATGAGGTCAACTCCAATACAAGAAAAACTGGGAATAGGCTAACCAAATCTTCTAAATTTTACATGAATTGATACGAGCCACTGCGCTTCTACAGTAATAGAGACAATATGCCAAAAATCATTTCTTGAGATGTGCAACACAAGATAATAATCTGATATCTTCAAACAAATCAATGAACACTATGTTACTAGATACTTTGTTCTTCCTTGACAATCTTCAATCTTCTTGCCTGTATGGACGAATGATAGTGTGTGGATCTGATCATCGATTAGGGTTGCCATCAATGACAACACCAAGTGATAAATTTAGTTTCTCTTTCCAACATATTTTTGGTCTACTATTATAATAAATTTGGTTTTCATTTTTGGATAGAAACTAATGGTTCACATAGACCATTGTAATATAGTTTGTTGCATGCAAGCCCGAACAAACTATCTATTCATGTACATATCTGTTATAAGTTGTGTATATATAAGTGTGAATCCCTAGTCTACAATTAGCTAACAAAAGACAAACAAACAAGGTTAGTCAATAGTTGGAATGATTTTTCTACAGTCCATAAGATTGATGCAAGCTTTTGGATTCAACTATGTATATTTTTGTGTCGATGTTTTGGATCACACTCAACGATCCATCATCAGGAAGAGGAACAATATAATGAAAGGAGTGCAGATAGAGCCTAATAAAGGGTGGGGGAGGAGGGGTGAGAAAGAAGTATCAAGAAAAATGAATAAAGAATAAAGAAAAATTGACAATTAGAAAAAAAAAAAGTGAAAAAATAAACATTAGGAATATAAAGCATTGGAAAATAAAGATCTATAAGATAAAACTTTGTAAGGAAAAAATAAGGAATTAGAAAGATAAGATAAGCAAAAGAAATAAGAAACCAAACAAAAACACAAATAAAAGGACAGGAACATGAAAAATATACGAAAGGAGGAATATAAAAGAAATTACAAACAAGATAAAATAATAAATGAAAAATAAAGAGGAAATTAAAGAACAAAAGAAAGGCACAAGAACAAAAGCAAAGAAAAAAGAAAAAAGAAAAGAAAAAACTAAGCCAATAATTACATCAAATAAAAGAATTAAAGGATAATTATAGCAATATAAATATAAATTAAAATAGAAAAATTAGAACAACAATTAAATGGGAACATCAATTAAATTTTGTTGTATTCATTTTTTTGTTGTTCTTATATTCTTCCTTTAAATTTCTTTTCTATCTATTTATGTTTTTCAAGTTTATTCTTTTTTATTTATTCATTTGTTTTTTCATTTTTGTTCTTTTTTTGCATTTGTTTTTTAGTTTTTTGCTTCTTGATTTTATTTTATTTTGTTCCTCTTGGTGTTCTATTTTGTGTCTCATATATATATATATGTGTGTGTGTGTGTATCCTTTATTTTATTTTTTTGATTTTTTGATTTATGTGTTCTATTATATTCTTTTATTTGTTGTATTCATTTATTTATTTTTCCTTTATCCTTTTATTCATTTAATTGATGGTCTCATTTAATTGTTGTTTCTAATTTTTATCTCCTACATGCCCCTCTCCCTCTAAGCCTCCCTCGTGGAGGTACCCCTATTGGATCCGTCAGTCAAAGAGGGGACACGAACCATGCACCATAGGCTGGTGTCATCCTAGCATCTTCCTGACCCTGATCATAGACCCACAACCTAGTTGCTAGTTGTCTAAAATCATCGATCATGACCTGCAACTATATATGGGGACCCCATGTCGCCTCCCTCTCAGTCTTGAAAAATATGGCAGTATAATCATTTGCGAGTGCATCCTGCACCTCACCAAACTACCTAGCCACTCTATTTGGTAGGTATCAATCTCTCATGGTGTGCTCCTAGCCTTGCATGTATCGATTTTGTCTAGCATAAAATAGTTGTTGGTGATCATCATACCAGGAAGGCATCTGTAACCACGACCGCCATCATAACACTATCATGTCATCAATGACTCGACGTCAATATGGAATCCCCAATGGGCCTATGTGCTACAATGGAACCTATCCCCTATATTGGAACACCACTTGCTCATCTTGATCCACATCTGCCATATGGACCACTAGTCTCAGGAACAAAACTATATTCTCCCATGCCCAAATGTGTAACAAAGTAACCCCTACTTTGATGCCTATGCCTTGGTAGTATATGAACTAGTGCATTTCATGATAAAGTGAGGCCAACATGACCGAGCCCCACGTGAAGAGTATCCTCTTGTAGATCATTTTATACCATGTGAGTCCCCAGCCAAGATTGAATCCTCTTCCATGCCAATTTGGGGAAAAAATCCCAAAAATTTATGCCCCAACTATCAATCTGAATATGGTTGAGCATCCTCGGTACATCTCTAGATCGATTTGTGAGATCGCAAGTACAACATCCTCCTGATGTAGAACCTCATGGCATGTGTCATACCTAACATCTATGCCATAGATCACTCAATATTTGTGGATAGGAAGCCGCAATATCCTCCACATTTCCTCCAACATCATTGTGGCCTCGTTGTTGGGTAGGTGAAATGATAATGTCTTGTTATGCCATTGCTTGACTAATGCAGTCATCATGGCCAAATGTGTCCTCACCTTGGGCATGTATGCAATGAACCAGATCTTGATCTCCCTAAGGTGCTCCTGTTGAATCTCATCGTAATCCTCTAACTCCTTGAGCAACCCAAGTCGGTGCTCATGAGACATTAATGGCTAGAAAATCTCTTGCATTCACGAAGCACACAACATCAAAATTTGTCTAAAATTGAACAAAGTTTGGAGCATTTGCACCCCAATTGACAATCACGTCATTGTTTACAAATGTGTCAATATAATTCTTTGGCTAAATGGTGTCGCCTAGGTTCAAATCCAATGTTGCATCGCCATATGAAAAGGTGAGTCTAAAATTAAATTTCAAATCCACAGAAGTATCACTTGCATCACCATAATTGTCAGTGTCACCCAAACCAAATCCTAGCTCATGTCACTAAATGCAATAGCATCGCTATAATAAAAATGAAACCCTAATTTTAAATCCCAAGAAGTGTCACCATTTACAATGGCGCCACCATAATTAACAATTGTGTCATTGAAAATCCTAAAAGCATTGCAATATAGTGACACCTAAACTAGCCTAACTCCAACACCTAATAAATGTATAAAAAAGTGAAGTACAAGGAAAGTTTCAATTTGTGTACCGATGATCCTATGCCTCGAGGCTACTAGTACTCTCAAACTCGGTCAATGATGTGTTGTGGAAGCACACAGTGAGCCATTTCGTCAGAGGGTCAGAGCAAAATTCACAAAAAATCTTAGAGTGTGAATGCAAAATGAATTGAAAGTGACTCGTTAACATGTATTTATGCCTAAAAATTAGGGTTTTTGTCCTAACTTGAGAGGGAAGCTAGGGTTTTTAGCCTGTTTATTAGTTTTTTGTACCATGCAACTTATTTTGTGTCTTTTTTTACATTTATGAGCTTGTTTTTGCATCTCAGAGCCTTTTTTGACACCTAAATCAATGTTAAACCTTTGTCATGAGATTAACCCAAAATTCCAAATTTCCGCTTGATCTCTCAAGGGGGCGAGGAATCAACTTAATTCCTTTCATTGGAGCATCCAAAAAATCAAGAATTTTAAATTTTTTATTTGAGCAGCAGTTTAAATTTTTAAAAATTTAATCTTTGAACCAACGTAACAGGTACCTCGCTTCAAAGAGGGAAAAAATGTAGACACTTAATGTTATCCTCAAATTCAACGCGCTCAATTCATGGGATAACCCCTATGAAACTTGTCTATTTCATAGCCCATGTACTCTAAGCAGACAAAACAAGGTAAGTTGCATTAGTCCTTGTGTGTGGTTCCCCATCCTCAAAAAGTCATTTTGAGCATTAATCTCTGTTAGTTCGTCGAAATTCGGATTTTTAAACCAAGTTGTGAAAATTCAGTTTTGGGAGTTAGAAATTTTTTTGCACATGTAGGAGCTTTGTTTTTCACCTCTCTTACATATTTCATGCAAGAGCTTTGTTTTTCACTGCTTTTACATATTTCATGCAGGAGCTTTGTTTTTCACCACTTTTGCATATTTCATGCCTTAGTCATTTTCGGGCACATGTAATGTCGGAGATTTTAGTGCATTTACATATTACATGTAGGAGTGTTGTTTTTTAGCTCTCTTGCATATTTCATGCCTTAGTCATTTTTTAGCGCATGTAATGTCGGGGATTTTTAGTGCTTTTACATATTACATGTAGGAGTACTGATTTTTAGCACTTTTGCATATTTCATACCTAAGTCATTTTTTGGCACATGTAATGTTGGGGATTTTTAGTGCTTTTACATATTACATGTAGGAGCGTTGATTTTTAGTGCTCTTGCATATTTCATGCCTTAGTCATTTTTTGGCACATGTAATGTTGGGGTTTTTTAGCGCCTTTGCATCTCAAACCACAAGTCACATGCAGAAGCTCTATTTTTTACCGCTATTACATATTTCATGTAAAATATCATTTTTTTAGTGCTCTTACACTCAAGTGTGCTTCCCACATGCAGAAGCACTAATTTTCACCGCTTTTACATATGACATGTAAAAGCTCTATTTTTTATCGCTTTGACATGTGATATGTTGAAGTGTTATTTTTTAGCGTTTTTACACAAAATACAATTTCCTTCAAAAACATGTCAGAGCACTGTTTTTCAATGCTTGTGCATAATATGCAGATCTTCCAAGATGTAAGAGCAGGAATTTTTAACGCTTTTACACAAAATACAATTTACTTCCAAAAAATGTCAAAACGTTGTTTTTCAGCGCTTGTGCATAATATGCAGATCTTCCAAGATGTAAGAGAGGGGATTTTTAACACTATTACATAAAATACAAAACTTCAAGATGTTGGAGTGCTGATTTTTAGTGCCCTTGCACAAAAAATAGTTTTTCACTGAACATTCAAAAATCATCCAAAAATGCATTTCGAGCTTCAGTTCGCTCAAATTTTCTCGCTCCATTGCTCACATCCATTTTCTATTTTGCTTGCTTTCACTCCGTTCTTCGCCATCATCACATTCAAGCTTCCCAAATCCATGAAATTGCTTAGATTTATATCCAATATGCAGTGTCTTGAAAATTTGAGTAATTACATTTGAAGTGCAATACCCCATGCTAAAACCTCAGTTTTTCCTACCTTTCCATCAGAATTGTTAAGCCTACTCTTGCATACATTATGATCTCTTGTGCCCAGATTCTGAAGCAATTTTGATCAAGTTCCTACCTATCACCAAGCAAGAAGATTCAATCATCTGCCAGAAGATCAATCACCAGAGTTCACACCATTGTGGATTATACTGTTGGTTCAGATGAGGCATTCGTCTTAGAGACAAAGAAGAAATATGAAGAATTTTGCGCCCAAAGCAAGGAACCATGAAGGCTTCTTTTCTTCAGTGTTAAATATTTTTATGCTTTCTTTTATGCATTTTGTAAATATTTTTTGACATCTTAAATGTCTTTTGAGCAAATGTGATTGCATGTAAAATCTGAGATGTTTTCCTAAAAAAATGGATAATATTTTTGACTAAGTCAAAGTTAGGTGAGATTTTCCTAAATTAGCTCACCTACTTTCCTATTTTTTCTCAACTAATTTCCTAGATTTACTCTTCCCTCTCTTTTATAAATAGGAGGGATTTCTATTGTAATATTTATCTTTTGTCTCTAGCAATGAAGTGTTGTTCATTTTGAAACAAATGTATGAAACTTTGTGTTCAACTTTGTGAATCTAAATATGATCAATAAAGAAGGAAGTTGCATACCAAAATTTGTGTTGGAATCAATTCTCTTGTGGCTTGATTAAGATTGGTGGTGATTAGTGTGTGAGATCTAAGGGCTTTGGATAAATATGTGTAGACTTTGTGTTACACTCTTTATTTTGATTTGTGTTTACATTTGAATAATATTGTTGAATGATCTACAAGACTTTGTGCTTGTAATTGTTCATGTTGCTCATGGAATTGTTGTATCTAAGAAGACTTTATGCTTCTAATATGACAAATGTTACATATCTCAAGGATCCATTAGCGAAAATCAATGGAACGACTTTATGCCTTCGTGAGCTTTTCTTTCTCATTTTATTGTTTATTATTATCATACTGGTAGATTTGCGCTTTGCTTTGACAAGATATAGATATTGGGATTACTGATTGTTTTTAGTTTAAAGTTGTATGGAATAAGAACTATCAATTGTGAAGCATTGTAAAATGTCTTCTCTAGAAAAAGAGAGAAGTACGAATGTGACACATACCCCCCATCTCGTAATTGTAGTGTACATTTTTTGAATATTTAATTAGTTTTATTTAGCTTCCGTAAGTGGTAAGAAGGGTGCCTCCCCTTTCTAAGAGGAGAGATTATATCTCACATAGTTGTGGTTGAAATCTAGGTTGTGTAATCTATTGAAAAGAGGGTTACATAATTTTCACCCAACACTTAAAAATGTCCTGAATGATACTACACACTTGAACTTGATCACTAACATCGTTTCCTCCTGAAATTCATCCTCTTTTTGTATGTTTGATTAAATAAGCCTAGTTATTTAATTAAATGCCTCATTTTTTATTATTAATCTAATTGAATTAATTAGGTTAATTCACCCCCTTTCACCTTCCCCTCTCATCTTTTTTAATTAAATAAATCAAATTATTTAATTAAAAAACCCCAAGTCCTCTCGTTTAATTAAATAATCCTAAATTATTTAATTAAATGTCATTTACAACCCCTTTTTCATTAAACAAACTAATTATTTAATGGATATCCTATTATTCCTCATCTTGCACATTAAAATTTAGTTTTAATTACTAAATTGATAATTTCCTTACCCATCCACTTGCATAGGGAATATTCCTATTTTGGCTCCCAAAAGGGAATGATTATTTTCAAACAAGCTTTGCAACAAACTTTAAAATTTGTTACAAAGTGTGTTTGTTTCAATCATTCTCATATATTGATGCTTTCTTTGATCCATGTGATCTTTGATTCTCATCCATTGATGAGAATCCTTGATCCATGTTTCACCCTTGATTCAATATTGACCATTGATTGATCAAATCAATCTAAGCCCTTGATTCCTCATTTTCTCTCTTATAAATACTTCACCATTTGGAGAGAAATGGATCCACCTTTTCAGATAAAATTTATGTTGTTGAAATCCATACTCACTTGCATCCACATTTAGCACTTGTTAGCATTTTAACTTAATCTTCATCCATATTAGCTTAAGCATCCATTAATGGCTTCCATTTTATCTTAGTTTGCATCCATTTTAGCATAAGTTTTCATCCATGGCTCACATCTTTGAACTTCATTTCCATTTAGCATAGCTTGCATCCATCTCCATCAAGCATTTTATCATTTAGCACTCATTTTCATTATGTTAAACTAGTTTTGCATCCATGTTTCATTCATATTTCATCAATTTTCATCAATGGAATCAATTGGAATGGCTCATATTATCCAAGGGATTGGGAAAGGGTCGCCATTCCACATCAATGCGACACCACTCCCCAATGGGATAAAGTTTGGAGTACTAGAATATGTTTCTTTTAAGCTTTCATGTTCATTTCATGTATAGTTTAATGGTTTATTTAGTTTCTTGATGTTTTTGAATATCTCATTGGGACCATGGCTTAGGGGATTAAATATAGTTTAAATGAATTTGGATCTAGTGTGTTTAATTCATACTATGAATATGATCACATTGATAATTTGGTGACTGAACCTTAAATGCCATGACTATCTTTGCCTAAGGTTATTGCTCTCTTTTGTAGTCATTGCACTATTATTTGTCATAACCACTGCCTTCACCTATCTCTATTCTTTATACTTTTTTTGTATCCTAACTTTTGTGGATCATTGTTGTTGTCTTAGCAATCACTGTCACTTTGCATCTATAACTATCTTCTCTCTTCTTTAATGTCTCTTCCAATATTGGCAAGACTATAACCTTTGCATAATTCTTATTGATTTTAAGATTGTATTTTCCTGTGATCTCAAAGCACATAATAGTACTTTATAATTGTGCCAAACACTGGTATGAAGGTCACTATCAAGAGTCATAAACTTTCACAATCATCACTTCATCATCTTATTGAATAAAAAACTCAAACAAACACAAAGTTATGGGCATACAATATACACATTCAACTATGACTGTCACAATGTCATTTCACTATCTTATACCATTTTTGGGCACATCAAAGTTCATTGTGGTATGCATTTATTATTGTGGTTCCCATAGGGACATGAATATCCTCGTATTGCTCATTGTGATTCACCTTGTTTTTGGACAATAATGGCTATGATATAAGATGAAGTTATATCCATGTTAACTATTCAAACCTTGTCTATCCCCAAAATCCATGGCACGTCCAAGTTACTCATCTAGGATGATTGTTTTCTCCTCAGTGGTTGTCATTGTCCTCTTGCATTAATACCTCCAACATCATTAGAATCTAGAATCCTCTCAAGGACTACGTTTCACAGTTGTATTTGTCACTCTTGTCAATGCAATTCAAGGTAAATGCACTCCTATTGTAGAGGTTACATCACTACCATTTCATTAAGATTGTCATAATATATTTTCACTGTCCATTGTAGCTTTTAAAAGCTAGACATTGAATTATTTATCTTTGGCCTCTTGCTTTATGATAATCCTTTATCCATAATGACTATCCCCTAGCTTGAAAATATACCCACTTTAATTTGGTAATGTGTGGTTGAGCTATGACAGTGTTACATTCTCTTGAAACTATGTATATTGGTTTTAATTCATATTTTCATGCATATATCAGTCACTACATAATTTTACTCTTAAGGGCTTCTACTAGCTAATAAAGGTTTGTAATCTTGTTTGATTCATGTGGCTCTATCATTGTATCATCACTTCCTACAATAGCATCATTTATTCCTTCTTCCCACTAATAACTCACTGCCATCTTTCCTACCTTTGTTTAACAGTTCCATGCATCTTCAACAAGGTCACATGCACAACCCACTATCCACTATCATAATCACTTAGATTATACAATGTTCATTGTTAAAGATTGTCCTTCAATAAAGTTCAAATAAAAGTTTTGATAAGGCTTCACGTTGTTCATGACTTATCACTAGTTATTATTGTTACCTATAGATTTCCACCTTATTTTTCCTTTTACACCTACCATGGACAACATGAAATAATATAACACTCTTGAAAATCTTGAACCTTGTCTTGGAGACATATGCCTTTAACTTTGAGCCCTCATTTCCCTTTTAATGATATCTATCTTTTCATTCTTATTTACACATGCCAATGAGATGACAACATGTAACTTAAACAATGGACAACTACTTCATATCTAAGACTACTCTCTATCACTATGCTTGCAAACACAACACCTTGTTTTAAGTCACCCCCAAGAACTTCCCTTCTTGACAGGTTTTTCCTCATTTTATCTTGACATTTTGATCATTTAGAACTATGCTCTCTTAGCGTTTCTCATTGTCAAGAAGGTCCTTTCATGACTCTTACTAATTTCATGCAAGGTAGTTGCCAATATTTTATTCTACCCTCTTTGTCGATGTGTGTAGTTTTTTGTAGACCTATGATAGCTCATGGATATTGTCCAATTATCTATGCTCATCCTGAGGTAGCTCCATTATCTTGCATGAATCTCTTGTATACAAGCCAAATGTCTTTGCTCAAGGTGACTAAGAACATCATGATTTTCTTGTTATGAGTTGACAGTAATAAAGGCCTTTGGATGGTTTCTTTTCAACTTCATTGTTGTAGTAGCTACCTTAGATTGCCCTTTGTTTTGAACTTTATCTATGCCTTTAAAATCCTTGCCACATAGTTCCACACCTTATCATATAGTTGTTGATGACTTTAGATTGTCATGGGACTGCCTTATACAAATAACTATTGGGCATTTCTTGTATCTGCTATTCTCCCCATAATTTTTAATAGATTGTGTATGATTACCTTAGGACTTTCATTATCTCTATGTTTTGCTTCCTTGACTGTCCTTTGATATTGTACACATAAACTATTTCTTTGGTCATTTCATGAACCCTACCTGGCACAATCCTCTACTCATGCATGTGTTGAGGTGACCAACTCTTTCATGAGATAGTAACTTTCCATTACTTTCCAAGGAGTCTCAAGTCTTCCACTACCATCATAGTCCTCAAATGAATGATTGTCTAGCCTTCTAGAGTAATCACGTAGACCATGTTTTCTTGTCTTTACTCAAATTCTCAAGGTCTAAAACTTATGGAAAGACTATCATACTTACAAATCACTTGAACAATCTTGATCATGAATGTCATTAACTATTCATAGAATAAAGACTATCCTCAGCCAAAAACTCAAGAACATGTGTTCCCTTGGTAGCGAGTGCCTTTTTCACATTCTCAAGCCAAAGTTGACTATTTACACTCTCTGCCTCCATTCCATCTTTACTAATAGACTTTGATGATGGCTAAGTTGTACTTTATAAGTTTAAAACAATATTTCCAGCAACTACAAAGGCCTCCTATGACTGTTCTTCAAATATTTTTCATCCTTTATTGCTAATAAAGATCTTCATATTCATTTAAGTCTCAACTATGCTCATGGGTGCCCTAGAAAACTATTGTCCCACAATAACAGGGACTCATTAGGGATGCACACTCCTAAGGGGTTTAGTCTCTATTGTAGTTTTGAACACAACAAAGGTTAACTGAACAATGACTTTGAAACCCTTTATCATGACATAATGGAAAACAAAACAACAATCAACACTTCAACAATATATGGCAATTACGAAGGCATACCTAGCAGCGGACCTTCAACATGCCCCCTTAAAATTTGTGAACCTTTGTGACCTGCTTTCAATTCCTTGTGACATAGCAACATGGAGAGCCTTTAATGACAAAAAAGTTAATTTATTTGGAGTAAAGAAAATGTGCCCTATACCTCAAGCTTCCTCTGAAATTTGGTGACTCCATTTGGTTGCATTAAACCCTAACTTTATGTGCTAGGTGGGTAAAACTGAAAGATATCCCTTCTTCAACACCAAAAGACTTGGTCAAAAAATTTCATTCTCTCTTGTTTTCTTTTCTTTCACTCTTTTCCATCTTAACCATTTGACACCTAAGTCCATCTTTATCATTAAATTTTTAAATCATAGGAATTCCCTAAATGAATTTTTGAGGAAAGGATATAAACGGTGATATAAAAATATCATCAGTAACATTAAAATATTGTTGTCACAATTTGGTTTGTTGGGTTTAAGGTCCTTGTTGTTTGCAACACTGAGTTTTTTTGTTGATTATTGATGGTTGATGTTGCTTTGCTACTGATGTTTTGCTGATTTTTTTTTTTTAGCAGCTTTCTCGCCTTGGTTTGGGTTTCAAATCTCATCAAAACTTTTTGTATTGGGTTTCGGGGCTCCATCAAAACCTTTTTTTACCCTTAATCAAAAATAGTAACATCATAATATAACTTGTCATGTTGAATTTTGTATTGAATTGCTTAATATGTTGAAAGATTAAAGAAGGATCCCCTTAATGTGTTGTCATTGATGCCAACATTGGTTGTTGATATTTTCACTAATCTGGTGAACAAAATGGAGATATCTTAATCCGATATTTTGGTCTGCATCTTCTCATATGACAAGATCTTCTTATGTGGTGATAATATGTTGTTCCTGACCAATATGTGCATCTATGTTCAATAATTCAGTTGTTTTGGATGGATAGTTTGAAAAATATAAGTGACTATAGTTTGGCATACAATTTTGGCTATGTACAGTGCATTTGGGTATGTATAATCCGGTCCACGTTCCTCTGATGATAGGAATCAAACTTCAATTTTGAGAGATTTCTTACAGTCATTAGTATATTATATATTATAGATGGTGCATGATTATGTGATTAAATTGATCGTTGGTGTCGATCGTTTGGCTTATTTTGTGATTAGGTCTAATTCTTGGCTGATCTAATGCTTGGCATATGTTGTGGTAATTAAACATGTATTGCAGATGTTAGTGAGATCTATTTTAGGTCCATGCTGACCTAAATTAAGTGTTGTATATGTTACCTATTTTTAGCTATAGCTCAAAATAGGTAGAGTTGAATTACAAATTCAAGCCAAAATGTACACAAGATATTCAAAATTTTTTGCTAAGTATTCATCATTGTGCAATGATTGATTACAAAGTGAATTTTAGTTTTATTATGCAAGAACAGTTCAAAAAAGAATATCATGAAATTGCATAGTTTTCTTTTATTCATAATGTAAAAATGAAGTCCCACACAAGCCGTGGGAGTAGCTTGATTTGATCACTAAGAGCCTATGGTAAATGCATAACAGAGACAAGCTATAAAGCTGAAGATAAAATTGAGTAAAAGGAAAAGGGTGATTCGTCATTGCCTGGAATGACGAATCATTACAATTGTCTTGAGTCTTCGAAAGCTTTGTGTTCAGTCCAACTTCATTGCATCCAACTCCAACTCCAGCATTTTAAAGCACATGCAAAATTGTTGAAGTGTCATGATGGAGCAATGAAGAATCACAAATTTCCTCATAAATACATACCAATAGAAATATAACTTGCGTCCTATCAGGCATTCATCAAATGATTCAGTCATCAAAAAGTAGATGTTCAGGGAGCACAAAGTTCAATGGAAGCTTTCAGCTTCAATTATTTTGCTAACTTGTTTGTTTAATGTGCGGGAACAGGTACATATTTCATAAATGATTCGACATTTTAGCATGTGGGTTAAAATGTGGCTCCCACAAGGGTTGAGCCCAACATGTTTAAATGCAAAGAATTTCAGTTTACAGTCTTTACAGAACAGAACAAAGATGCATCATTTTTTCACCAAAGAAACCATGTTTGCATGCATGTCTTATGTTGTTAATGGTTTTACATCATGCTTTCATTGATTGTATCATCATCATTTCTATTATTCATATCATAAAAAATGCATACATTGATGCTATAGTTCATTCATAGATTTCCATAAGAAGCAACAAATTTGAATAATAAAAGAAAAATCCAGAAGCCATGTTCATAACAAAGACTATCATCATCATAAATGCAGGGCAGCCATCATGTTTAACAGTCATGAAATAAGACTATTGTTATCTATTCATGAAATTCATAAGCAGTCAAAATGTATATTATAGTCACGATAAAAGCTTCCAGAAGAACACAAAGGGCTCCATAAGTGCTTGAAATATTTTCTTAATGAAAATCTTGTAGAACAACTATAAAGGACAACCACCTGTTGATCCAAATGCTATATCAAATGGCAGTCACAGTCATGAGATGGTCACAATTAGTGTGCAAAATAAGGAAGGCAACCTCTCTCAAGAACGAGATAATGTTATTTAATGCCTCGAAAACAGTCACTACTACAATTACACAATGGAGCAGAGTTTCAAGATCTACGATGGCAATCATAAATTGAAGCAAACAATGACAAAGAATGTACAATGGAGCTCATGTGAGATAGAATTGTATATAAAGAATGGAAGGAGAGGACAAGGGTAAAGTTTTTTATTAAGTGTATTATGCTGAATTGCATTTGTATGTGTGTAAATAGAGAAAGAAACCTTAACTTTTCTCAGTATAAGATTGGAAACAAGATATAATATCCTTGTCATGAAAATGTCAAAATAGATATGCAAATTACACAATAGAGTAGAGTTAAGAGAGTCTCTTATTAACTCATAAAGACAAACAAATGATATTTGCACAGGATAATAAATACATTCAGAGAAAGCTATAGGTGCATGAGGGAAAAATTTATGCATTTTTCTTTGCAAGCAAGGATTCACTAGGGATGCTATACTTTGAAGTGCAAGATATTCTTCAACATTCTTTAACCTTGCTCATAATGGAAAGGAAACTACAACAAACCGTGATGAAGTTATCATTAGATGAAGCTTTCATTATATCTGTAGGTGCAACATGCTTCTAAATGCAAATACCTTGAAATAGTAGCCTACAAAAGGAGTAAACATCTCTTCATGTAAAGGTGTTTGGAGAATATCAATCTGTAGCATTGAAGAAAAGGTGTAAACCCAGAAATACAAACAAGGTTGCAACCATAAGAAAATACAAGCTTTGTATTCTGCAAATAAGAGGCCCAGATGAGTGACGGCTTGAGTATTCACACATAAACCCTCAAAGCATGGAGGGTTATAGAGAAATTTCTGATGATGTTATGATGGCCATGACAAAAGAAAATAAACCCTTGTTTTTTGCATGAATGGAAAAGAATCATGTTTTTTCTTTCTGGAAAAAACAATAGAAATAAAGTATTAAATGTGAGTGGAAATACAAGTAAATCAAGATTTTGTGCTACAATATAGTCATGCCTAAGAGGTATTCATCCATGAGAAAGCTTTCATATAGAGCTTGGAGAAACAAACAGTGAGGGTGCATAGGAAAGAATACCTCGGAAAGGAAATGGGAGGGTTTCTTTTATTTTTCATTCGAAATAACAAATACCCAAAAATTTCATAAGGCTCGGCCTGCATAAATGTTATACCCAAAATGAAAAAATGAAAAGCGCCACAAGAATGTATTGTGGTCTCAAGGTAAGCTAGGGTTTCAACAAAATACCCTCGATTTTCTGAAGAATATCTAAGATATCAAATGAGGATGTTTTCCATTTTTGCAAAGTATGATTATAGACAACAATGGCCAAGCCGTGCTTCTTCTTTTTCTTCAAAAGAAGGTCAAAGCTACAAACATTTGAATGAAGAGTCACACAAATGGAAACATCTATTTAAACAGAATGGCGGCTACAAAAAAAATACATAGGAAAGAAATAAACAGAGAGTGAAGTCGTGGTCTGCATGAAGTAAGATTCACGATGTAAAGCTTACCATAAGCTTGCTCTTTGAAATACTCTAAAAAAATGCCATGTTCAAGCCTTCAAAAGTCCTTCAAATAGAGGCCACATAACAAGAAAGCATCAACAAGGGAGAATAAGTCAAAATACAGCGGCTTGGAAGCCAAGAAAGTGCCCAAAATGGAGAAGGCTACTCAAACTTGTGTCATAAATGGCTTACCAAGTTTCTCATCTGTAGGATCTCAAAGGGAAATTTCAGAAAAAATAGCTGCAATCAAAACCCTCATAGCGGCTCAACCTTCTCCATGTTTTGCTAAGTGTAGAAATGATGAATATTAGGGTTCGAGTTTACTTTTACTCAATGCCCTAATCTTTTTGCTGAGTTTTTTGACTTTGTTTTAAAAAAGCAAATATTTTCATTCAAAAATACCATGGTATTGACTTAAAATTCAATTGAACCTAATCATTTTTGAAGGGGCCATGACTTCATGATGAAGTTTAAGAATTTTTAATCTTTTGCATGCATATCCAATATATTATTAAGTGCAAGATTTTTGTTCGCTATCAAGAAAAACAAATGCTTTTTGAACAAGTATACCATGGTCGATGCAATTTTTAAGGCTTTACAAGTAAGGTGACCAATGTAATGCATGGTGCTTTGCATATCAAACATGCTAAGGAGTGGTGTAATATTTGCATGACATGCAAAGTATAAGTTGATGCATGGGGAGCTAGACTATGACTTCAAATCGACAATGCTTGCAAAAGGTGCTTAATATAGATTATGCATGGAGGGGGTAAATGTTGAAAATACTAAAACCAAAATCCCTCATGCACAAAGTGGAACTTCAGTTTTCAGTTGTTCAAGTCATGCAAATAGTGAGGCTTTTCTTTCAGTTCTACGTCAGTTCACAAGGTATTTTGATCAGGCGCATGGAGAGGTGGAGATTTCTAGGCACAAAGTTCGGTTTGCTTTAGTTTTGGGCTATTTTTATCAGGATTTTCTCTTTTGCTCAAATTTCACATTGAGATGTAAAATTTTTTACTTTAGTTCTCATTTAGTTCCATTTTGGTTGCTTTATGCATGCCTATTGTATATATTGGAAAAAGTTTTTCTTTTTCCTTTGGTTCTTGTTTTATGCCTTTACCTTCAACAAAGAGACTTCATGTAACTCAACTTTTCAGAATTTAGTTGATTATTCAACAGGTTATTACAGGTTAAAAGAATTTGTCAAAATTGTAGAATTTCCTTCAAGTATTCGATTAAATTAGTGTTTCCCTTTTTAATCTCCGATGCTTTGTGTTTTGCAGTGATTTGATGCAAATTTAATATGCTTTGCTTAGAAACCTTTAAATTTCTATCTCACTTATTGATGCATGTGCACGATGGCAACTTATTATAGGTCATTAATTGTGCTTATTAAGTTTATATTTCCTCTTAGTTTGTGAAAACCCTATTTTTCCTTAGTAAGACAAAGGTTAAACTGGGCCTTTTATTGAATTATTTATGTAATTAAGGTGCCCAGATTAAGTTGTGTTAACAAATTTTGAGAATATTAAATGTGATTAAGTTTGCACATTAGTTTCTTTCAGTGCATCACCATAGTTTAGCTTTCATTTTTGCATTATATTAAATCCTTTTCCCTTTTCCAAACAACTTTTAAGTCCATAATAAAAAAACCATGTAGGAAGTCGGCCTAGAATCCAGAGGTTTGCTTTCAAATAGGATACCGACAACTTGAAGGTAATCCAATGTTACATGGGATTGCATAGCTTTTCAGCTTTGCATGTGGGTGCAAATCCCTATGATAAAAGTACATTTGGATTAAGCATGAAGATTTTTTTGGTACAAGTGTTGAACCAACAAGGCAATTTTGATTTCATATAGGGCTATATCTAATTAGGTTGACCTAATTGATGTATGCGGATGAAGTGGGTATATATGTAAGAATTTTTTGAGATTGTAGGGTGAGGTAATATGACATGTGATGAGATAAAAATATGCAACTTTTGTATGTAAATGATCAAATCTATAACATATACATTGTGAATATTGAGCGACTGTAAAGCAGAGCAGTGCTTAGTATTTTGTATCTGATATAGTGCATAGAGTTAGTATTCAGAGCTTCAAAGGAACTAAATTCAACACAAGGAAGGTTCATTTTGTATCAGTTCACATCCTAGGTATGTGGCCATTTATATTTTGTATCTATCTTTGGTTGTGAGCCCTATTGGTTGCAACTATCACTGGTAAAGGAAAGAAGGTGGAGACCAGTTCTTCGTTAATTAAAGAAATCATTGCACCCATTGGACCTATCACAAGGACAAGTAAGAGGAAGAATGTTCCTCTGATAGCAACCCATGCTACCTCCACAAGAAGAAAGAAACAAAAGGCTTTCAGGGAAAATAATCTAAGTGTAATTGTTGAGGAAGAGATTGAGCTTGGATTAGAGCATGAAGAATAGTTGACAAGAAAGAGAAGAAGTAGTGCAATTGAGAGCGGTGAAGGTGCTTCACAAGAGGCAAGCATCAAAGCTAAAAATAAAAGAATTGATATTGTTGACACTTCAAAAGAAGAAGAAATAAAAAGAGAAAAAAAAGCATTCAATCTACATGTTCATAAGAAGCCTGAGAAGAAGAAAGAGAAGAAGTTGAAGGAAGGCCCTTCAGAGCAAAAGAAAAAGGAGAAAAATACTCCTTCGTTAAGAACTCATACTCCTATGAAATTAGATGTTTTGGTTAATAATATGTTACACTATGATAATATGTTAGAAGCTAGAGTGAAATTGTATGAAGAAGTGGATGAAACAGATAGAAATACAATTATTGAAGCTATTATCCAGTATATTATTGTTTTAGAGGCTGACATGAGTAACATCAAGAAGAAGGTTCCTATAGTTGTGTGGGATACCTTGATAGAAAGAAGGCATGAAGCTATTGAAGTAGAAGATAAATTGAAATCTGATGCCTTGGAGGAAATTGGAGACTCCTTATCTAAGGATGATAAAGCTACACTAATAGAGGTATATACTAAAGAGTTCAGAGTTAAGCAAAGGGTTACCATTCTTATGGGAAGAGAAAAGGATCAAGTGGATAAACTAAAGTAGGAAATGGTAAAGATAGTCAAAGACATTGTTGAGAAATTTGGCATGATAACTGCGTCCACATCAGCTACAACTCAACAAAAGGAGAATGTTGAAGAAAAGGTTATTGATGTAGAGGAAAATCTTCCTCTTGATTCAAACTTGTGAATATTCAAAGAGGTCATGAAAGAGATGGAAGCAGATGATCACACTATATAGGAAACACCATTGTTTGAAGTCACATATAATGTGGTGTCCTCACTACCACTAGTAAATGAAACACATGCTTTTCCAAATAATTTTGTTCCTTTGAAAGATACTGACAAGCCTACCGGTGCTAATGAAAAACATAGTGCTAAGCAAGAAAAGGAAAAGAATGATGCAGATGGTATTGAGGATCACTCTGATTGACAAAATGAAGATGTAGGTAAGGATATTGAAGAAAACCAAAATGAGAATGGAGAAGAAGAGAAAGGAGAGAAATAAAAGGACAATAAGAAAGATGATGATGACAAGGAGGATGCAGATACACAAAAGAATAATGCCTCTAGTGAAGAGGAAAAAGCAGAAAATGAAGAAGAGTTTGAGGAAAGAAAGAATGAAGGAAGTTTAAGAATGTGAAGATGAAGCAAAGACTTTGTTTTTGTACTGCATGAAGTGGTCAGATGCCACTCAAGGCATTAAGGACTTAATGGACTCAATTGAGTCACAAATAACTAATGCCTCTAGTGCCTATGATTTAGCTCAAGATAGAGAGCATACCACTTGGACTTCCATCACAGATCCACAAAACAAATTATTCACATTGCAAAGGTAGAGATAAGACATCATAAGGTGGTTTGGACAACTTGGGGACTTGGTGAAAACCAAGCATATACTGATGTCAAGTGCCCTAGATGATGCTGAGAAGCTTACAAAGAAATCCAAATCCTAGTACTTCAGAAGAAGGTGAGGAGAATATAGTTGAGCTAGAATCGTTATACATATCACTTGCAGTAGCCAAGAAAACTTAGAATGAAGGGAAGTCTTCTTGGCAAGCAATTATCAAGGAGCTTGAAGGTGCCTCCTCCTATGGTTAAACATTTTTCACTTATATATTTTTAGTGTTTTAGTTGCTTTCTAATTTTTCACTGTACATGCAAATAGTTCAAATTTTTGGGTTAACTCCCTAAGGGGGAGTCAGTACACTTAATTCAATTGTTCACCTGTACATATGCATCAAAGTTTGGAGTTCACATGCACATTTTTGGCACACCCTTTGTCCTTGATGTCAAAGGGGGAGATGGTGTATGTTTGAAGTTTTTGAGTTCTTGGATATGAAGTTGGGAGATGGTGTATGATTGGAATTCTGAGAAGTTTGGAGATTCATTCTTGGCATATTTTTCCATCAATGACAAAGGGGGAGATTATTGAAAGAATGAATAAGGAACCCTTTAATGTGTTGTCATTGATTTCAACATTGGTTGTTGATATTTTCACTAATCCGGTGAACAAAATGGAGATATCTTAATTCGGTATTTTGGTCCACATTTGCTCATATGATAAGATCTTCTTATGTAGTGATAATATGATGTTCATGACCATTATGTGCATCTACATGTTCAATATTTCAGTTTTTTTGGATGAAAAGTTTAAAAAATATAAGTGACAGTAGTTCGACATACAATTTTGGTTATGTATAGTGCATTTGGGTATGTGTAATCTGGTCTGCATTCCTCCAGTGATAGGAATCAAACTTTGCAATTTTGAGAGATTGCTTATAGGTTTCAGTACATTATATATTCCATATGGCACATGATTATGTGATTAGATTGATTGTTGGTGTTGATCAATTGGATTATTTGGTGATTGGGTCTAATTCTTGGCCAACCTAATGTTTGACGTATGTTGTGGTAATTAAATATGTATTGCAGATATTAGTGAGATCTATTTTAGGTCCATGTAGACCTAAATTAAGTGTTGCACATTTGGTTTAAGTGGTTTTGATACAAGTGTGGATCCAACAAGGCAATTTTGATTTAATATAGGGCTACATCTAATTAGGCTGACCTAATTGATGTATGCGAGGTATATATGCAAAAAAAAATTTGAGACTATAGGGGTGAGATAATATGACATGTGATGAGATGCAAATATGAAAATTTTGTATGTACATGATCTGGTCTATAGAAAATATGTTGTGAATATTGAGTGATTATAAAGCAGAGTAGTGTTTTGTATTTTGTATTTGATATAATGCATAGAGTCAATACTCAAAGCTTCAAAGGAATTGAGTTCAACACAAGGAAGGTGCATTTTGTATCAATTCACATCCTGGTTGTGTGGCCATTTCTATTTTGTATCTATCTTTGGTTGTGAGCCCTATTGGACAGTGTGTCCTAACAATGAGCCTCTGTAATATCTTATAACCAGTTATAATATGTTGTGAGCTAATCCTCACCATGGTTTTTCCCAAAAATATTGGTGTTCATGTGTCATGTGATCTTGAGATTGTTTCATGCTTCCATTCTTTGATATAGTTAGATGTATTTTGTTAATTGGATGGATTATGATCAAATGGTTTAATGGAATACTGATTCACCTCCCCAGTATTTTGGGTGTTCAATAGCTTGTTTATGTTCTATGTTGTGTAAAGTGGTTTCATGAGAGCCTCCTAAATTGGGGGTGAAATTTCTTGTAGGTCCTATAGTTGGTAGGTGAGCTATCCTTGGTCATGAGAGGCTTGAAGTCTCTTTTGTCATGTATATATGGGTTCTATTTTGAATATGGTCTCCATGGAGGAGGGTTTCTATGTAGTGTATTCTATCATTTAAACTCATTGTGAATGGGTTTGTAACGTGAAAATATTGAGTTGAGATTATTAGTATTATTATAATGAAGTCATGTAAATTAGAGTATTACATCAATGGTTAGTACATGTAACATTGATTAAAAAATTGTATATTGTTGTACATTATCTCACTTGAGAAATTCATTATTTTGAAATAGAGGATAATAATGTTTTGACAATTATTTTTAAGTGGTCAATTAGGTTTCCCTAATTTTTGGGTATGTTATCCAAAACTAAGTAGTATAAAAATCCTTTAAATTTCATCTCTTAATTATGTGTCTATCATTCTCTATGATTAAATCTAAATGACTCTTCTACAATAGTTTACTATTTGAGATAGGAGACAATAGTGTTTTGACCATAACTTTTCATTGGTGAATTGGGTTGGCCTAATTTTTGGATATGTTATTTTGAACTAAGGATTAAAAAGACTCTTTAAATTTTAGATTTAAATAATATTTATATGATTCTCTATAAATAAATTTAGTGGACTATTTTGTAACACTTAAAAACAAGAACCTTTAAATTTTAGATCTAAATAATATTTCTATCGTTCTCTATGAATAAATCTAGTGGACTATTTTGTAACACTTTAAAAAAACACTATTATAAAAAAATTTAGAATCTTTTCGTTCATAATCTATTATGAATTTTGTAATAAAAATTTTGAGTTTTGTAGTACTTTAATTTTTCTTTCTATTCCACAATAGAAGTTAGAAAATTATAATTTTTGATCAAGTTATAATAATTTTACTCTAGACTCTAATTATGTGATTACAACCTAATTTTTCATGATGATACTAACTCATTTACACCATTGAAAATATATTGAAAGTATTTGATATTATTTGAGTTTTTTAAACATTTCTAAATTTATTTAAAATATATATATTTAATTTATTCCACTTTCATAGCTTTGCACACGACCATTATCCTTGGAGATGTATCATTCAATAATTTTTATGCCTCTTTGCACTTGAATTTATTTTTAAAAATTGGTCAAAAAATTTGCACACATTTGTATTTGATGATAAATTTCATCAAATAATTCAATTACATTCATATTTTGTATGAATGCTTATTTGGGTGAACATAATATAGCCTTTATACCAAATCTATTTCTATATGCTTTTGTGGATGTCCTTAAATCATATTTTTTAATAAAAAATTATTGAGTTTTAGGTCCAATTATTTTAATTGATATGCTCTATTATGGTTCCTTTTATTTTTTATTATTCGTAGCTTGGAAATGGAATTCCATTGTGAATGATGACATTTCCCTATTTACTCCCATTCATGTTTACTATTTTACATATAATTTTTCACGGTTGTTCTCTTGTATTTCGTTATATCCCAACTTGATTCTTAATTTCTTGAACCATTTATGAAATATACAAAAAAATATAATTGCTTGTTAAATGCTTTGTTGGTAAAAGATAGAGAAAATGCACATCACTCAAAATCCATCATAATTGTTTGAAAAAGAATGTGGAGCATAAGGTCGACTAGGCCAAGTAGGAAAATACATATTTTGTAAGGGACAAATCCCCATTGTACTTATATGTATAAGAAACTATGACAATTTAGAACATGCAATATATAAGAATTAAGTTGGAAATAAATATAAGAAGAGTAGAAGACATAAAATTAGTTGTTCTATGCAATAGGAAATATATATAAATGAAGTGTATGGTTATGATGCTTATGGATGTTAAATTTTATATTATGTATTATTAAATTTCTATTCGCACAACACAATTTAATATTATATATTGCAGACCCTCTGATCATTCTCCTACTTGAGTCACCACGGTATAAATACAACACATAGGATTCCTAGGCTCAAAACTTTGGTCTATGATCCTAATTTTTTTGTCAACTTTTGGTTCCATTTTGAGACCTTGATAAAATGGTAGAGAATAGATCAAAGAACCAAGTAAACATTGAAAATTAAATAAATTAATAAGAAGGATATTGCAAATAAAGGAAGATTTCCTTAGGTCTTAGCCTCGTGAGAGGGGATTAGGCATCTAGGGGATGGAAAGTAGAATGTGGGGATCTTAAAGAGATCTTTGAAAAGATGTAACCATTAAATGTATAAAAAGGAGTAATTCAATACCAATTCATTTAACAATAATGGAAAAAAGAGATAACAATAGATTAAGAGAGAATAGAGAAGAAATCCAATTGATCAAACTTTTGAACATGGAAGAAAAATGATTAATAAAAACCCAAGAATACCAAGAATACAAGAAAATAATGGAGAAATATAGGAAATGGAAGTAGAGTGTGCCAAAAGGGTTGTTTCTCGAGAAGAAGTAGAGTGCACCAAAATATTTTCTACTAACAAAAAAGTAGAGCACACCAAAAGGGTTGCTAGTGAGGAGGAAGTAGAGCATATAAAAATATTTTCATTGAGGAAGAATTAGTTCACACCAAAGGTCCTATAACTAAGAAAATGTATATTTTTTGGAGGAAAAGGATACATATGAGCACACCACAAGGGCTATAGTTGATAACAACAACATAGAACTATGCCACGCTCCAACAAAACAATTCACATCTTGACAAAGAGACAAAAGCCTCATTGATTCAGCAGGAAGCATCAAGAAGTATGGGATATCTAGGAAAAGTTGGAAATAAAATTATAGTAGTATGGAAGCTCCAACACTTCTGGTAATTACTTGAACCCAACATATTGAACCACATTTATTAAATGTTTAGATTACCATTAATTTAAGGTTTGATAAATTACTAAACTCCCTCCAAAAAACTACAACCTTTGATATTTGATGCAAAATATTTAGACCAATTAGTTACTAAAAATGTAATAAAATTAAGAAATAAAGGATTATATCAAGAGATGCAAGAAGGAAAAAATAACATCTTCAACATAGTTAAAAAAACAATGAAATAGATAAAGAAGAGGAGATAACACCATTAACTAACAACATGTCTCTAACTAATGAAAGAAAATATCCCAAAATAAAACACTTCTTTGAGGAATTACAACTGTTAGACTATGAATCATCCTCTATGTAGAATTCAAGAAGGATCTCACTATCAAATACAAAGCAAAATAGTAGAATCTCAACAACAACAATTTGTACAATATTATGATACAATACTAGGAAGATAATATTTCAACATGCAATTAGCTAGAGATAAGGGAAGAGAAAGAAAACCACCACAATAGAAAATTCACAAGCAAAATCCCATATCACCAAATATGACCATAAATACATGCCATAAAAAGGGAAAAACCTTAATTTGAACATGATCTCACTAGTCAAGTTGTCAAATTTTGAAAAGGATGAACAGGAGAGGTGAAAAGAATGAATAGGAGAGGCAACAAAACATATTTGTTCTAGAATCACTTTATCAAAGAAAAGGAAAAACCAACAACTAGATTAGACTATTTGATTTTTTAGGCACTTTATGGAACGATACACTAAATTGGTATAGGAAAATATGCCCACAATATAGCAAAATAGAAAAAAAAATGAATTTATCTTAAACTTTGAATCACCAGATGTTCCTATTAAAATTAAGAAAAATGTGGGATATGGTACAAAAAGAAGGTGAATCTATAAAATAATTTTACCATATATTTAAATAAGTATATATGAAATTGGAAGAACCCTAACAAAGAAGTAGCACATTGAATGGTTGAATGGTCCATTTCTAGCCTAAATTTATAAATTAGAACTTAAATGGATGGAAGAATGTTTTAACACTTACTCTGAAGTAGTCAAACTAGGATACCAAGTAGAGGCTCAAGCATGGAGGAGACAAGACAAAGTCATAAATAATAAGGAAATATAAAGACTAAAATTAGAATTAGAACAATAAAAATTTAAATAATAAATTTTGGAAAAATAAGAAACTGCAGTGCAAATAAAAAGACCAAGTATATGGTGTACCTATTTCTCTAGGGAAGGACACATCAAAAATTAATTCCAATCCTTGAAAGAAGTTAAAAGAGCTACCACACTTAGGGTGGACGTAAGGAAAACTCAAAGAAACCTATTTCTCTAGGGAAGGACACATCAAAAATTAATTCCAATCCTTGAAAGGAGTTAAAAAAGCTACCACACTTAGGGTGGACCTAAGGAAAACTCAAAGAAAATGATAATCAATATATTATGGCATATGTAAAGAGTGGGATAACCATGAAATAAATGACTATCCATCAACTCCATGGAGAAGAAGAAGAGGAGCATGATCCCTAGTGTAATCATTAGCATAATAATCAAGGGACCATAAACTAAACATGGCTTATTTTAAAAGGATTCTTGAAAAAACCCATTTAAAACCATAGACTAAACATGGCTTATTTTAAAAGGATTCTTGAAAAAACCCATTTAAAACCAAAGAAAGAGGTAGGAGAAAAAGAAGAAAGGAAGATGCCACCTACTGTAAATCATAGAGGTGGAAGAGAAAGAGGTAGAGAAAAAGAAGAAAGGACGATGCCACCTACTATAAATGTGGTGAATAAGGAGACTTCACAACTGAATGCAAGGAGGACAAGAAAAAAAGTATGTGGATTTGGTGAAAAAATAAATCATGATATATTCACTTGCAAATGAGAATAATAATATTTTAATAATACCCTATCAAATCCAAAAGCAATGAGTTATCAAGGCCAAATGCAAAAAGATAACTTAAGATAATGTTAAAATTCCCTAAAAATATATCACAAGGGGGTAAGAAAATGTCACAAAGAGGATATAGAACCACAACAATATAATAAATCTTATATATTAAAGGAAGAGAAAGCATTGGATAAATAATACTAGGAGAAAAAAGGAAAAAATAACGCAAAGGGCCCTACCATAACACAAAGAGAAAACCAATTATGGAGTAGTCATAAGAAAAGGGACATGTACCACAAAGATAATACAAGACATAGAGGAATTAGATAGTGAAGAACAAGAAGAATAATTCTACCCTACTAAATATGAAAAAGAATAATATTCTAAAGCCTACTCATAACAAGAGCTGTGAGCCAGCTGGAGTCCCTGCCTAAAGCAATACTTGATGTTCATATAGATGGCTATGAACTGTTTTGTGAAATTGCATAATAAAGAGTTTCCATTTTCACCCTGTCCTCAAGACTGAGTAAACCATGTTTGAATAAGGCTATGAACTGTTTTGTGAAATTGCATAATAAAGAGTTTCCATTTGCACCCTGTCCTCAAGACTGAGTAAACCATGTTTGAATAAGGTCTTTGCTTTTTGTTTTAACTGCTTTGCATCATTAAAAGCTTCCCATAGATCTTGCTGGCACATAGTTCTTGAGACTTAACGAAAATTTGACAGCAGATCATCCCCAAGGTTGCAATCCTCCTGACCATTGATATTTGCATGCATAATTGAACCTGTATAATGCTCATAAAAAATTGTCACTTTATTACAATTTGAAGTTTGAACCACTAACTCAACCTGGATAAATTCTATCATAGTAGATTTAGAGAAGACAACAAATAAAGTATTAATAATTATATAAAAAAATGATAACATATCCAGATTTCTTTCAATGTTGAGGTTTTAAGTTAAACAAAATGCTCTTTACTTTTAAGAGTAAAAATATGTGACCATCAGATGCTTAAATTAAGAGAGATATATGCGATCAGAGGTTGGCTGCAAGTTCAGAAATAATCCTGAGATGGCATAGTCACATGCCTTCAAAGTAGCAAGACTCAAACAAAACAAGTGCATGTCATAACAGAATCGAAATTTGCCTAAGCATCACATTTGCAATTCGATTCATTAAGAAGATAATATATATTACAGAGAAAATTGAACTTTTTGCATTCAAGACTTCTAAAGTTTTAGAATTCATTAAGTACTGTGCATGTTCTGTTGAGGAATAAAGCAGTTCAATTGAAATTTTGAATAAAAAACAACCATGTAGGTCATCTAGAAACTCTTAGCAATATGTTTCTCTGTAAATGTTGTTCTCTAATTAGGGAGTGGCTGCATATACTGTAGCCCATTATGTTGAAGTAGTACAAAGGTCTTTGAAGTGGAGGAATGTATTATTCTAATTAGTGTTTGGTAACTGCTGAACTTTATATATATGTGGCTTCTAGTACCAGGACCTTTGAAACTCTTGGCGGAGACAATGGCTTTGTTGATCTTAAGTTTTTTGCAAAATGAAGCAAAAAAGAGGAAATGCTACAACCATCAATACCGTATATGCCAAGTCACATTCTATCACTGCCATGATATTTTTGAACACTGTGAAAGGGCTTCAAAGTGTGAATGCTATATCAAAGGGTAACCTTTAGAATATATCGTGGGCATAGCTCAAGATTCTGCACAAATTCCACCCACCCACCAGAACATTCCTAGTTAAAAAGGGCCCAAGACTGAAGAACAGGATGACACAATTTAGTCCAATTTGATTCTATGAAAGGGCTTTCATCTCATTAGATTTTCCAAGTGGCATATCTAAGACTAAGAGTACTCAGCCACAAGTATATTATAATCAAAATAAAAAATAATGATGATATCACCAAAAAGCTAATGTAAGGAAAATCAAATACAAAGCCAGATCATTCATGAAGACAGCAATGCTTGATCCCTGGTTTACTTAAGAGTGTGATAAACAAACTTTTAAATGATAGAAAAAGCAACTGAACACTACAAAGAGTAATAAAAAGTCAAGTATTGTTTAGATGAAAAATTAGCCAATAACATACCATTTTTGTCTGATATTGTCTAACTGATTTGTAATTAGCACATATATTCCGTAGCTAATTTTGATCGATTAATCTGTAACTAGCATGCAAATAAATTAATTTTGATTGATTATGTTTGTTGTTCTCATGGTACGTTTTTTTATTTGTACTGAGAAAATTAGAAATTGCCCTATAAATGTGTTTTAGTGCTGAAATTAATTGTTTGCTATAATATAAATAAAATAAAAACACAACACAGAAGAGAAATGCTAAGGCTATATATTCTATTTCTACCATCCCTTGCAACTTTACAAGCCAATTTTCTTTCTAAAGGCCACCAAGAACAGCAAAAACATATAAGCAGTGCACTTATAGCATGTTTTACTCTGGAGCTTGCCCCAATACACATTGGCACTCATATCTTTTAGTTCTTGAAACCTTCAACCAAGAAAGAGGACAACATAGGTTGTAAGCTGTAAATTACTTTGTTATAATGAACATGTAACAAAAAACATTCTTTCATGGAATCATGAGGCAGAGTAATAGAATAATATCCTTCCAGCTAAACTAAACAGGCATATTACATATAGGTGCAATATGACAATTAGAAGTTTGAGAACGAGGATTCCTGTGATTAGAAACTAGGGGAATGCTTTCTAACCAATTTAACTAGTCGCAATGCTTATGCATATGAGCTTTATGGGTTGAGTAAAATTACATTTATATACAAATAAGCGAGGCAACTAAAACTATGGATTGCTATAAGAAGCTTCAGTTCTATAATGGTTGATGGCTCACCTTCTTTTTGATAGGTTGGTTCACCTTCTAGGTTTCTGTTGCATGGGGTCCTTTGATGTTGCAAGGACTATTGGAGTGTCAACAAGTGTGGCACTAAGTCTGAGCTATGTTAAATCCCTTATAATAATGCCTTATAGAATCCCAGCTAAGCAGCTTGAGCCTTGGAACAATGGCATAAAAGCTGCAAAAAGCTGTGCAAATTTTAATGTAACCGACTCACTCCTGAACATCCTAACGGGTTTGCTTGAAATGTATACCTGCAAGCATGGCATTTCTGGCTGCTAGTCTAAATTGATTGACAAGTCCAGGAATTTCTGCAGTCTCCAGAGTTCTTGGCTTTGAGTAATCTCCCCGCGTGCCATCCGTCATTAAGATGGACCATCAATCTGCAATTGCTTTGTCTGTTGAAGATATCGGGTCTTTACTCTCCAGCTGGTAAACTGTAAAATATAAAGAAACTTTTGTAAAAGACAAATAAATCCAATCATATTTTGCAGCTAATACACTATTTTATTCTGTCAAGAAGGATAAAACACAATGCCCTCAACAAAGAGACTAAAGCATTGAGTAGAAAGAGAGGAGAAAAAGGCCTTCATTGCCAAGTTGCAGAAAATTAAAAAGTCCATTTTTACTGCCCTCCTTCTTTCACACCTGTATGTGATGCCCTGCCCCACATGCCATAGCTGACAAAAGATGATCCCACCCTTTTCATTAACGATATCCACCACTTTCTTCAAGCCTTCCACCTGCTCGGCTGAAAATATGCCAGGGGAGTTGGGAAACCTGTTCACAAAATAACATATATATAAATTATTTCCCATAAACCAGTTAAGTCTTGAACCTAAGACCTCGTGTTAACATAGCTGAGATTAACAGGCAAAATTTTCTCTTCCCACCGATTAACACTAAATTTGTAGTAAGCTAAAATAGTGAATTACCCAATCCCATCTTTGGCTACGGTTGCAGCTTTAGAGATGAGAAATCCACCGCTCGTTGTTCTCTGAGAATAAAACTTAACGTGGGCTGGTTGCGGAACATGATCCAGCGCTCTATTAATTTTGTCATGGCTGTGTTAAGAAAAATAGATCTAAATGGCTGGACTATAAAACATTTCAGGAGGACGTCAAACTTTTGGTGGACGCAAACAGTCTGAAGATGATATTTATATATACATAAAAAATGTGCAATGCCAATGCCATGGTACTAAAATCACAAGGGTGAAATTTCAGGTATAAAGCCATTAGTGACAATTAACCATTGGGACCTTCCACAGATTTAAGACGAGTATGGAGGATTCCTAAGTGAAAAGATTTCAGCAAAGTTCTTTTATATTGCACGGTAATGATTTCTTTTCTATGCGCAGGAAATATTTTGTACCCTATGTTGATACATTCTTTAAAGCCTTTGGCGATCGAGTGAAAAAATGGGTAACGATAAACGAATTGCTCTGGCTGGACACAACAATGGAAATCATGCGCCTCAGAAAGTGGGTACCTGTGAGAAAGCTCGAAACTGGCAAATTTCAAGGGCGACAGAATATGGGGTTTCCAATCCTGTTGGTCTGCGCTAACTCTCTTGGGTGGAGAAAAGAGGTAATGAAGGCGGTGGCCATATCTAGCAGCTGCCCTACCATGCATGACTGCAAAATGTAGTAGCATTACAAGGCCATGCACCCAATTCTGTCACATGTGCCCTTTGCAGAGAAAAGAAACAAAAAACATTAGGAAAAATTGCATATACTTTGCCCTCTTCTCCTTATTGGACAGACAAATAAAAATTATTCCTAAAAAATTTAAACCACCAGGAAAATAGCAGCTGACGAATGGGGAGGTAGATAAATGGCTATTTTCCCTGCAACAAAACAAAAACAATAAAACAAACTTTGCTTAACACTGCATATAATGGTCCACCCAATTTCCAATGCAGAGCTTAATAGATCTTTTGCTCCAACAAAAACATTAGTCTCCTGCTTATAAAGGCAGGGACTAAAAAGAAGCCCAAACATTAAAACAACTAGCATCTTTTATGAAACTCATAATTTAATTGATAAAGTTGGGAAATTTTTAAAATATGGGAACAAACAAAGACCATTGCATGTTGAAACATTAAAAAAAAGTGTTGGAAAATTAGGATAATAATGGTAAATACATACATAAACCATAAAGCAATCGAAGAAATAATGATTGATTTAAATGTTAAAATTAACATGCTCTCAAAATGGATATGGGAACATCTAGGCAAACAATAGATAGATAAAATACCATATAACATTAGCATAACAGATGGATTATCCATATGAACATTAGGAACTTGGAAAATATAGAATTCAACCTTCCAGGGTTAAAATATATAGAATATATAGTAGAATTTGAAATTTATACAAATGAAAGAGCCTTTTGACACCTTTAATACTCTACTAGGATTACAATGGTTTGTGAATTCCAATAGAATTATAGACTCTAGGAAAGCATAATTATCCCTTTTAGATGATGATAAAATAGTGCATATACCCTTGGACACATATAAGTAATTCATGCATAGAATAAGTGGCATAGGATATATATGATGACGACTGTAAAGCACTAAATTCATTAGAAAAAAATCCAAGCCAAAACTTACTGAGGAAAAAGACTTTGAAGGAGAACTATACAGTGATAGTAGTAATGAAAGTACAAATAGTGAAGATCTAGTCAACACTTGGTTATTCTAGATGAACCGCAATTAAACTCTTGAAAGATAAGAGGATTGTAAAAAAAATTAGCACATAGAGTACAAAAAAATCCACTACAATCTACTATAGATACCACAACCCCACCACAAATAACATCAAACTAGCTTAGCCCGCATACTCAATCTACCATACAAAAATCATAGCAATTTAATGACCTTTCATTTGCCATTTCTCACATTAAGTTACCTAAAAAATTGTAGGTAGGAGACCTAAAAACATACCTATAAAATATGGAGAAAATATTTGATAGGGAGGACTTAAAGACTAGGGGCACTACAACACACATTAATTTGTCCCACAATACACAAAGACAACATCCCTACATGGAAATCCATTAAAATATTAATCTAAATAAGATACTTGCTAGAGGAAGGAGAATGCAAACAAATTCCTATATTTGGTTTCCTAACATTAGAACAGCATATAACACATTTGAATAACTACATGGGATGAAGGAAGAGAATATGATACAATTTTATAAATATAGATGTTTTATTCAAAACTTAAACCTGTTGTGCAAACTAGGTATATTAATCAAGAAAAAGGAGAGAAAAAAGTTGGAAATAAATTCAAGAAGATTTTAAATATTCTCTTTTTATAACCCTAATAAGCATATTCACAATACACTCCAAAAGATAAATAAATCATATTCATGCAAATAGAATAATATCCAATACAAATAAATGCCCAACAACATACATCAACACTATCAAAGAATGAAGGTATATAGAAATTAATAAAGAATGAATGATACTCCCAAAAAAGGTGCTATACTACAAAAAAAAGTGGAACAAAAAATGAGAATAAACCTCAATTATAAATTGAAATCAAACAAGGTGTTAAGAGACATTACATTAGATACTAAACCTAAAGATAAGTACTATAACCAACCACTTTAACTAAGAGAATAAAATATAGCAACAAAAGGTAGCCCAAAATTGGAAAAAATAGCTCAGACTGCTAGGAAGAAAGAGGGGTAATACAATTCACAAATATTTTATAAAAATATGAAGACTTATTCCCCTACACTTTTATGGATCTCAAAGGTATTAAGGAGAAAGATGCAATAATTAAAATACAACTCAAATGAGTAAAACCACAAAAATAAAAGGCCATATAGGCTAAACCCTAATATGAAGAAAAAAGTTAAGATTAAAATTGATAAAATGTTAGCAACATGGATAATAAAACTAGTGGAGGATGAGGAATTGATCAATCCCATGGTGGTGAAAAGTAAGAGGATTGGGGATATTAGGGTATGTGTTGAATTTAGAGAACTAAATAAAGCCTACATTCATGATCCATTCCTCAAGTCATTCATAGAATAAGTCTTAGAATCAATTATTAGAAGATAAATACACTCCTTTACTGTTAAAATCCGTAAAACAGATTATAACCCAGAATCAATTGAAAGAGTTAGAAACATATATTGTAAATGCAAAAGCAATTGAAATAGCATAAAAACGATACCAAGAGATTGATGTGAAATGCTCGAATGGCAAAATAGCATCAGATAACTATCTCCAATATCGAATGAAAATACAAGCTAGGTAGCATGCTTATATAGACTAGAGAGAGGGAAGAGGTGGCAACACCGACCAATGAGGAGCAACCATCTATCGGACTAAAGATAACAAAGTATCTTCCCAAGATAGATAATGGATGCTAATATGTATGAAGGTGACACCTCATAATCCTCTCACCTAATTAAACATGCTTTATTAACCTAAGCAAGCTTAAATAAATGTGTAGGAAAAACCTTATAATAAGGAATAAAAAACCTACACTAACACCCCCCCTTAAGCATAGCTTAGGTGGGTACAGAGATGGGTCCTGACAAATCAAGCCTGATGAGGTACCCATGTACAATGAAATCCCCCCCCCCCAAAAGAGAAGTAGGCCCCCCCCCACAAAAGAGAGTATGCCCCCCCCAGAATAGAGAGAGAAAGAAAGGAGCTAAGAAGCCCCCTAAAAGGAGGACACCTGCCGCACCCCAAGCAAAGCTCGCAAATGAATGAACTTGCTCTCAGTGAAGGGTTTGGTGAAGATGTCAGCTGTCTGATCTGATGTCGAACAATACTGAAGATCAAGAACCTGCTCATGAATCAACTCCCGAATGTAGTGCATGTGAATCTCAATGTGTTTGGTCCGCTGATGATGGACCGGATTATGAGAGATCTGAATAGCACTCTGGTTGTCACAAAAGATGATTGTAGGCTTCCGAAAGGAAATGCCAAACTCAGTGAGAATGTGTTGAAGCCAAATGGCCTCAGTAGCAGCATTAACTGCTCCTCGATACTCAGCCTCTGTAGATGAAAGAGCAATAGCAGACTGCTTCTTGCTCGACCAAGAAATCGGACCAAAACCAAGAGAGAAGCAATACCTTGAAGTAGACTTGCGATCCTAAGAATCACCTGCCCAATCTGAATCTGTGTATCCCACTAAGTCAATATCCATGCCTGCTGCAAAATGAATCCCATAACTGTGAGTGCCCTGTACATAGTGAAGAATCCACTTAGTTGCTTTCCAATGCAGCTCATGTGGCTCTTGCATGAACCTGGAGACCAGGCCCACTGCATAAGAAATATCAGGCCTCGTGTGAGTCAAGTATATGAGACTCCCAACCAATTGGCGATACAAGGTAGCATCTATCAACTTAGGTGAAGCACAAGAAGCCTCAAGTTTGACCCCTGATAGAAATGGAGTTGGTGCAGGCTTACAATCAGCCATGTGAAATTGAGAGAGCATATCAAGAGTATACTTGGGCTGAGAAAGAAAGATACCAACCGAAGACTGTGTAATCTCAATGCCCAAGAAATAGTGAAGAAGACCCAAGTCAGACATTAGAAAACGATCATGAAGGGCAGTTTTCACTGCCTTGATGGTGGATGAGGAACTCCTTGTAATCAACAAGTCATCAACATAGAGAACAAGGAAAGTGAGAGTATCATCCTGCTGCAAAATGTAGACATTCGGATCAGAATGGCACCGAGTGAACCTAACTGATAGAAGAAAGGAGTCCATCTTGGCATACCAGGCTCGTGGGGCCTGTTTAAGACCATAGAGAGACTTTCGAAGTCGGCAAACAAGTGAAGGATCCTGGATGAACCCCTGTGGCTGCTCCATATATATCTCCTCCTGAAGGTCACCGTGAAGAAAGGCACTCTTCACATCCATCTGATGAACGTCCCAGCGATGGGCTGCAGCAATGGCAAGGACAAGTCGGATTGAAGTCATCTTGGCAACCGGTGCAAAAGTCTCAGAGTAGTCAATCCCAGGAACTTGGGAGAATCCTTTTGCGACCAAGCGAGCCTTATGTTTTTCAACTGACCCATCTGCAACAAATTTTGTTCAATAGACCCACTTGCATCGAACAAGTTTTCTTCCCTTAGGAAGTGGGACTAAATCCCAAGTATGGTTCCTTTCCAAGGAACTGAACTCTTCCTGCATAGCAACATCCCACTCGGGGACACCAAAATCTTCCCTAAAGAATTGTGGATCAGAAGCTGAAGCAAAGAAGAGATGAGGAGCCTGCTCGAACTGTGACCTTGTTCGTCTTGCATCTGAAGGATCACCAATCCAATCACCTGCTGACTCCAAAGTCTGACGAGCCCAAAGAGGCCCAATGGCAGGAGAATTTGGAGGAGAATCATCATCCTCTGAATGATGACTAAGAGAGGAGGAAGATGAACCCTCATCATCACCATCTAAAGTGGAGGAAGAAGACTCCTCAGGAGGATTTTGATCCTCAGAAGAACTATCATCATGAAGTCGTAGTGTCTCCATGGGAATGAAGGATGGAGAAGTGGTAGAAGAATTATCTTCCTCAAACTGAACACTCCTCTCAATGAAGAGCTCATGTGTGGTAGGGTGGAGTAGCCTGTAGCCTTTGACACCATCTGGATAGCCAACAAATATGCAAGGCCTACTCTGCGGATCCATTGCCTTGCGTTTCTCTGCTAGAATGTGGGCCCATGCAGGAGACCCAAACACTCGGAAGTGCTTGACTGTGGGTTTCCGACCGGTCCAAGCTTGAAAAGGAGTTACCCCCTTCACAGCTCGGTGAGGAACCCGGTTCTGGATATAACATGCACAGTTGATGGCCTCTGCCCAATACTAAGGTGCCAATGATTTGGAGTGGATCATGCAATTGGCCATTTCCTTCAATGACCGATTCTTTCGTTCTGCAACTCCATTTTGTTGTGGACTATAGGGAACTGTGTGCTAAAGATTAATACCTTCTGAGGCACAAAACTGCTCAAACCTTTGATTGACATATTCCCCGCCATTATCGGTGTGCAGAACCTTGACAACCTTCCCAGATTGTTTCTCTGCAAAAGCTTTAAATTCTTGAAAGGACTCAAAGACTTCAGACTTTTGTTTGAGAAAATATACAAAGGTGTATCGGGAAAGATCATCAATGAAGGTCAATACATATCTAGCTCTACTGAATGAAGGATGCTGAAATGGACCAACCAAATCACTATGTACTAACTCCAAGAGCTGTGTGGCTCTCCATGCTTTGCCTTTGTCAAATTTTTCTTCAGGATGCTTGCCAAGAATGCAACCTTGACAAACTCCATCAGAGAATCGAATAGAAGGCAACCCTGTAACCATGTCATGCTGACTAAGTTGCTGCAAGTAGCGGTAATTCAAGTGCCCAAACCGCTGATGCCACAAATGACTCACCTCATTTGAGTGAGTGAGCAATGCCAGTGAAGGAGAATCAGGAACAAAATGAGAAAATTGATAGAGCCGAGAATGGTTATCAACTTTTCCTATAGCAACTGTAGACCCATTATGCAGATCACTAATAACCACAGAATCAGGTGTAAATTCAACTCTCTTGCCAAAACCTGTATGGGTAATCTGGTAGACAAATAGGAGATTAGTTGACAAAGAAGGCACACAAAGAACATCATGGAATGTCCCATCACCAACGTCAACAGACCCTCTCCCAAGAACTTCTTCTGGTGTATCATTACCCATAAGAATATCAGGCACAAAACATGACTCCAAGGATGAGAAGCTTTCCTTTCTATTGGCCATGTGGTGAGAAGCACCTGAGTCAATTACCCAAGAATTTGGTTGAGAAGCTCTTGCAACTAAGGCCTTGCCCTTTCCTTTCCCCTTACTCTTTTATGTGTTCTTTGAAGACCCTTCTGATGAGACTGTTTGACAGAATCAGGCACCTGAATATTGTTCTTCTCAAGAAGATGTGATAGGTGATCAATCTGTTTCTTCAAGCACTTATGTTCATCATGACCAAGTTTCTTACAATAAGAACACTGAATTTTATCCTTCTTAGGCTTGTCGCCTTTTGAAGAAGAGGCATTATTCATTGCTTTAGAAGCAATTGATGTTTGTTCTTGCTTCTTTTCTTCTTGGTTCTTTTGTTTCTTCTCTTTCTTAGCAACCCCCTTCTGATCTTTAGTGCCTTGATTTGCAGTCAAGGCATGAGATTTAGAGGGCTTAATTATACCCATTTGAACCAATTTGTCTTGCTCCTTAGTGAGTTCATTAGCAAAATCATCTAAAGAAGGCATCTTATATGTGGTTCCCAAGGCACTTTTTGTGGCATAGAATGTAGAAACAAACACAGAGTAGTTAGGACCAAGTTTGGAAAGAATGCTAAGAATCAACTGACTATCTTTCTTTTCTATCCCACACTGTTTCAACTGCAATCTTAAAGCCTTTAGTTTTGTGAAGAAATCCTGAATTGTATCAAAATTACATGGATTTAACCCTATCAACTCATTCTCCAATAAATGTCCTCTTAGTTCATCTTGTGCATCAAAGAGTTTTTCTAAAGTAGTCCATACATCATTTGGTGTTGTAGAAGACTCAATATGAAAAAGTAAATCTGGAGATACAGACATACATAGAGTTCCAAAAGCTTCATCAAGTTTGTTAAACCATTTAGGCTTTTCTGCAATTAAAGATGGTTCAGTTTCAATACCCATAGTTACTCGAAACAATCCTAACTTCTTAAGTTGTATAGTCATCTTGGACTTCCACTCATAGTAGTTGTAGGGTGTGAGTATAGGTACTATTAATTGATCCATTTTAATGCAGAATTAGATTGTTGTTGTTTGTGAGGAAAGAAAAGATGCACGAACACACAAGACACCCCCCCTTTTTCACTCAATCAAAGAACCCCCCCAAGAAAATTTGATTTGTCACTTTATATTTAGTGCATTTACAATTACCATCAGCAAGAAATACTGAGTGGACTTGATCTCAATGCTATTACAGATCCTCAAAATGAGCATATGCTGAAAATACAACTTGGGCACAATACCCAATAAAATAAACAACACCAATGCAAGCTACACGAAAAAAAATTCACTTTCAAAAAAAGAATCACCTCGATCTAAGGTTTTATGCAAAAGTTATGCCTTTTCGAAGTTTCCAAAATGAGGACTGTGCAGTGTCACGACTGAGAATCTGTAATTTCTGCAAAATCTCTGCATCCAAATCAAAAACCGACTGCACTATTGCATAGAGCACGAAAAAATAGTCAAGATCAAAAAAAATTCGTGAGAAACAGAGTCCGTATGAGCAAGAACGGAGCTTTTGAAAACTGTCTTCAAATCTGAAACTGCCAATGGAGAGGGGTATGGTTGAAGCTTTCTAAGTTCGATTCTGCAAAATATATAAGCTGCATGCAAAAAATAAAAGATACCCAGATGGTTTTTTGATGCGGTGAACAAAACCCAGAAGGTGTTTTTCTTGATTAGGTACAAAAGATGTAGATCTAATGTAAATCAGTCGCCTTTAGCAACAAAAAACGACTCCAGCAACCAAAAAACAGCATGCAAAGGATGTATCAGCTACCTAAGATAAGCAAAGGTATGCTGCAACCTACAATACTAATTGAAACACAAAATATGCAAGCCGATTGATAGAAACAAGATTTTTGAATCTTCATAAATCCTTTATGATTCTCCAAATCTTCAAAAATAATACAAGAGAAGAGAATACAGGATTTTACAAGATCTCTACAAAGAATCTAACCTTATAAAACTTGCTCTGATACCATGTTAAAATCCGTAAAATAGATTATAACCCATAATCAATTGAAAGAGTTAGAAACATATATTGTAAATGCAAAAGCAATTGAAACAGCATAACAACGATACCAAGAGATTGATGTGAAATGCTCAAATGGCAAAATAGCATCAAATAACTATCTCCAATATCGAATGAAAATACAAGCTAGGTAGCATGCTTATATAGACTAGAGAGAGGGAAGAGGTGGCAACACCGACCAATGAGGAGCAACCATCTATCGGACTAAAGATAACAAAGTATCTTCCCAAGATAGATAATGGATGCTAATATGTAGGAAGGTGACACCTCATAATCCTTTCACCTAATTAAACATGCTTTATTAACCTAAGCAAGCTTAAATAAATGTGTAGGAAAAATCTTATAATAAGGAATAAAAAACCTACACTAACATTTACCAGTGATTTATCAAGATATCATTATAAGGAGGATTAACTGGTAACTAACTACATTTGAATCTAAATGGGAATCCTTCATGCACACAGACATGGATTATACACTGAAGAATTCACAAACAATATTTAGCCACATTATGCTAAATGCATCTAAGGATCTCATCCATAACTTATTGGAAGTTTATCTATATTATTGTAAAATAAATGGACTACTAAAATACCATATCCAAGTCCTCCACAGAATGCTAGAAAGGTGTTGGAATTTACTAAATTCTCTTAATTTGAAAAATATTTTTGCAGTACCATTTGGTACACTCTTAGGACATATCATTTATAAAGAAGGGAAAATGATAGACCCTCTAAATGCAGTAGTTATTACGACCTTACCACCACCTAAAATAGCCTCAAAAGTAAAAAAATCTAATATATATTGGCTATCAACATAAATTTATCAAAGGCTATGCTACAATATAAACCCCAATAAAAGAAATTCTAAAAAAACAAGTAAAATAATTGACTAGATTGAATAATGCCAACAAGAATTTGACACATTAAAATAGAAGATAACAAAATTTACCATATTGATATTTTCAAACTGGAATATGTCATTCCATGTACATGTAGATTCCTCTAGAACAATAATTGGAGTAGTATATGCATGACCAAAGGGAAATAAGGATCATCCAATTGTCTTTGTTAGCTACAAACTCTCTCAAGAAAAGATAAATTATACAACTACATAGGGGGAAGCTTTAGTAATGGTCTATGCCTTATAAAATTTAGACATTATTTTCTATCTATACCATTTACATTATACACTAACCACATGAACCCTTTAAATATCTACTAACTAGACTAGTCACATAAGGGAGAATATGTAGATGACTCATTATTTGATGAATTTGACTTCACCATCATAGTAAAGCTAGAAAAAGTAACCAAGGCCTTAATTATCTATCAAAAATAGAACTAATGGAAGAAATAGATAATATGGAAGAAGATTTACCTAGCACAAACTTATTTAGAGTTACTGTGGTACCAAAATAACTTAATGACATGGAAAGTCTATTATCTACTATAAATTTTCTACCAAAAATCTTGTCATGGGATATATGGACACTCTTATGGAAGTAATTACCTTATTGATTGAAGGATAGCTCCACATAATTGGAACAAATAAAATCATCCAAAGAGTAGAGTTTGAATATGAAAGGAAAGATATCCTCAAAGAAGCACATGAGGGAATCTTTAGAGGAAACAACTCAGGAGAAGCCATCACAAAGAAAGTTATGTTCTCTAGACTATGGTGATATACACTATTTAATGATACCAAAAAATATGCTAAGCAATGTGATATATGTCAAAGAGTAGGTTAGACTACCGCAAAGGATGAAATTCCACTACGACCAATTCTAACAAAATATCTTTTAAAAAGTGGTTAGTAGATTTTATTAGACCTATTGAACCATTGATAAAATTAACAAAAGCTAGAATTATCATCACTAACATATAATATCTTACAAAATTATTAGAGGCAAAACCAACCAAGGATTATACTACAAAAATTACCATAAAATATATCTATGAAAATATTATAAACAAGTTAGGTTTCCCTGTAACTATTATTAGTGATCAAGGTAAATAATTTTTCAACAAGGTGATTGCAAATATTTTGATCAATTTCATGATTACTCATAACAAAATTATCCCATACCATCTATAATAAAATGATGCTAACAAAGCCTTCAACAAAATTATAGGCATTACATTAACAAAAAAGTGTGTCAAAAATACATTTGATTGGGACATGAAGATTCTAGTAGTACTATGGGCTTATAGAAAAATATATAAATGAACCAAATTATCCCCATTATAATTAGTATATGGTGCCACTTTACCATTAAACTTTATTATACCAAATATATGCACCACACCTGTTTTTGTTGGACTAACCGCCAACATTTCCCTTCGGGTTCGTGACATGGTTTAACCGCCTCCTGTGGATCTTAACTGACGCTTGTATCGGGCATTGACAGGTCGATCTTTTGGTGCAACGGAAAGGTATCCCCCCCTCAACATCACCCGAAGGGTTCGAACCTGTGACCGACTTTGATACCAATTGTTGGCAGTGTCGTTGCACCAACAAATCGACCTGTCAATGCCCAATACAAGCATCAATTAAGATCCACAGGAGGCGGTTAAACCATGTCGCAAACTCGAAGGGAGATGTTGGCAGTTAGTCCAACAGTTTTGTGATTGGATGAAGAAAAATATTCATAGAAAGGCTAGAAGATTTTAAAAAATAGATGAAAGTAGGTTCTTAGTGGTGTTGGTTAGTAGATTTGTCACCATCAACTTTACGTAAATGACTTTGATATACCCATTTTTAATGACAATTGAACCAATAGTTAGAGAAGTTGCATATTTTAACAAATTTTCTCTAAACTTTAGAGGTACAACTCCCTCTTATGGTAAATTTATATTTTTTAAGGTTTGATTTTAACTTGAAAGTAGAAAAGGAAAAAACCAAAATTACAAAGAAATTAAATAAATACTCCCTAAATAGATTTTATAAATAACTTTTCATGCTAGTGAGAATAAAACTAAAGGTCTGTCCTTATTAAATCACATATGTATAACATAAAAGTGGAAATAATTTTTTATATGATATAAGTCTCATAGGCCAATAAAATCATCCTACTACTAAACCAAATTTCTAAGCTTACAAATGATTCAAAATATATGTTAATACAAAAAAATTAAGCGCGTAAATTAGTTATTGTTAGAACTAGCAAGAAATGTGAAAGCACAAATAAGATGTTTATTATATATTGAGAGTGTATAAAATGTACAAAGATACATTGCATATATAGGCAAGGTAGAGGAGGTAGGAAGGTAGAACACAATGACTACCACTCCAAAGATGAAACACTTGTCTAGCTCAAATGACATGTGTGCTAGCAAGTGGCAAGTATGCATGTACTAGGTATCTCAACCACATGAGGTGAGACAAAAACATAAAATAAACTTAAGTAAACTTAAGCTAAGTGTGAATAGGTATGTAATAGAAAGGTGATATACTAACTACATATGTAAACACACATTTTACACTAACACACCCCTTAAGTGCAAATTACAGAGTAATGTATACAAAGATGATGATGGGTCCTTGCTACTAGCCATGTTAGGTACCTATGTAAAAATTTATCATAATTGGAGTAAAGGAGAAAAACCTATGCAAAATAAAACTCCTCTCCAAAAAATAAATGATACAATGATAATGTACAAGTGAAAAAAAGTGATAGAAGGAAGGCTTATAATGAGTACACACTCTTAATTTATGATAGACATCCTATTTGTGTTTCTTGTGTTTCACTTAGTGAAAGGTTATATTGTTTTTAAAATTCTATATAATTCCAATAATTATTACAACACATCAAAGAAATAATAACACATAAATATATTTCCACCACATAAAATTAAAAATTAAAATAGATTCTTTTATTTCAAATGTTCAAAATTACAAAACCTCAAAACTTAAAACTTTCATAATAAAAATGTATTTTTTATTTCAATCAATTGATACTAATTTAATTAATTCAAGATAAAAACAACCCCTTCATTTACAATTAGTTGCATATATATAGATTCTAATTATAACCTATTCTTTTAATTAACTATTAAATAAAGGTTAAAGTTTCCCTACAATTTCAAAAATTTAAACACTTTAATAACTTAGATTCTTGAAATAAATTCTATTGTTCAAACAAATTAAATATTGTGTTCTAGAGGCACAATATCTACTTTGATATCTTCTTTGTCTTTCGTAGGACATGGACCTAGGATTGGGGATTGGAGTGTTTAAGAAAAAAACCTTCATCTTGTAACCATAAAATTGTTCGATAGCTATAATTTTTTGTTATACATTGTGATGATCATGTTGTTGGTTTTGAGATTCTAAAAAGATTTTTTTATTTCAAATGTTTTCCAACTTGTTCTAGAACATTGGAAGATGTGCAACACAATGTATGAGATCAGTATCAATACTTCTTAGCTTCTTCATATCCTCCACATAAAATACCTTATTGTTAAATGAATTTTCAAGATCATTAAATTTTAAAATTTTCCCTAATGGATGGAGTATCACTAACTTGAGAGTTTTCTTTTATTTGAATATCTATATTAATGGATAAGAAGTCAATTTGGATATTTTCCTTCAATTGATCACACTCCTTTAACTTGCCCTATTGCTAGATTTTTTTTGATGACTAACATCTTCCATTCAATGATTTTTATCCAAAGGAGACAACTATTCTCATCAAAACTAAAAAAAATCTATTATCCAATTAGCTTGTCATTTCTCATGCTAATAATTTCCTTAATATTTTTATCCTCTTATCCAAACTATTTCTTCAAACTATTTCTTCATGTTTGGATTCATTAATCTCCTCATAAAATTCCTTCTCTTAGTGTCAATATCATCATAAAATCTATTTTCTTCTTTCATAAACTTTGACCCTTTGTTTATAATTTCACTCACCCAATCCTCAATTATCTTGCCATATAATTGGTACCTACATATCTTTTCAACAAATTCTCTCCCACTTCCTAAGCTAGGATCAAAAGCAACATCAATTTTGTCTAAAAGATGAGTTGAAGTGTCCACATTGGATTTGAGACAACTAGTTAAAGCCTTTACTTGTTATTTGAGTTCATCTTTAGAGTTTTTTTCTTTTTTATTATTTCAACTAACTTAGTAGTCGACACTTGAATATCCCAATCATGTGAGGAGGGGCCCATATTAATTAATTTAATGTTAAAATCTTCACCAATCAATTTGCCAATGTGTTTCTTGGTAGAAGGATGGGATAATTCTATATATATTTCCAGAAGTATAATTTTTCATCAACCTAGGAGTAGTTATGGCCTTCTTAGGTTAAGGTGACTTTTGAAGCAGATTGAAAAAATATTAAATTGAGGAATGTTCAATTGATCTACCTTTCTCTTCCTTGAGAGAGTATGGTGTATCCAAGAAGTAGGATGACCAGATGGCTCGTACTAGAGGAAGCACTGATGACATTTGTTGAGAATTGAAATGATCTCATGGGTGGAGTGGTGAATGGATGCCCAAATTTATCAAAATATGAAATATAAGGTGAGCAAGGAGGCATGGGATTAGACTGAGTGGGAGGAGCTTAAATTGAATTCTATGGTGAGGAAGCTAGCAGTGGATGAGATGGGGAAGATGAGGAGGTACTTACCTAAGAAGGGAAGTATACACCATTGGTAGTTTCTTCTTCAATTGGTTCCTCCTAAATAGCCTCCAACTTCTCCTTCTCCTTATCTTTATTTGCTTTCCCCTTGGAGCTATCTTTACATATTATCATAGGGTTCCTCCTCTTTGGATGATCTTCATGATAATATCCTCCTCTATTTATAGATTGATAATTGATTGATGAGTAAGGATGGGAAGAAGAAGATGTTTCCTGTTTCTCTACTTTTTGTTATGTAGTTTCCTTTAATTTAAAAGACTATGTGGCTAGTTTTTCTATGGTCTTCTTCATTACCCACTTGTGTTTCCTCTTGAGCATTATTGTCATCCTTTATTCTAAATTATTTACTTCTCTAATACCCTAGTTGATAGGTAGTATGGGATGTATTTGGATGTGGTAAAAATAAAAAAGATCCACTAAATCTAATACATCATTCTCCAAACCTTGGAAATCCCAATTTAATTTAAAATATTTAAATTTTTGTAGGGATAACCTCATCCAATCTCTTCTCTTGAATTCATAACTGTTATCATGGTCAACCCAATAATATTTATTTCTAGGAAGAAGATGGAAACCAAGTCCAAGTTGTAGGTTATCTTTGACATAATTTTTATTGTCAAATGAGAACCTCATGACAAAAGAATGCATGATGTACTTCATTAAACTCTCTCAATATTTAATGTATTGAACAATGTTTTTCATTGATAGTGAGCTAGCCCAATATGAAAAGGAATTCCTACCTTCTTCCTTTCTTCACCCCTCTTATTAACTTTACCTATTTTCCTATAAATTCCAATAAGAACAAATTTATCACTTACATACCTAGAAAATTTACAAAGAAATCCATCAAAAACCCATCCCACATTTAAGTGATTCTTTGGAATTGAATAAAATAGTTCTCATATGTGTTCTCACTTACCAACCTTCGGAGATATTTTTGTTGACATTTTTGTGTCAAAGGTCATAGGAAAATTAGAGAAGGGTTTCATAAAGTTGAATTTAGCCAAAAAGTGAATGCGAAATATAGGATGGAAATTATAAAGTTTTAGGCCACATTTAAGTGTTAAAATGTAAAAAATCATCAAAATCTCAGCACCTCTTCCAGCGCTAAAATGAGAAATGGGAGGGAAATTTTTAGGTTTGTTTCTTTTGAAGACTTCAGACTCTATCCACGTAGTGCAAGAGGAGTTATGGTTCTTGGCGGTTGATGTAGGGAGATTCTTGAGGGTTGATTAGCATGTTGCAGTGAACTTGAGGAGAAAAGTTGCAGGAGGTTAATAGAACAATGACACAAAAGAATCCAAGCGTTCAAAATTCCTGAAAATGCTAGTTCAATGTGGTATGTATCTCCTCAAGAATGTGTTTCATTTTAGAGATTTATACAGGTCAACCAAAAGTCATTTTAAGGGTTTCCAAATTCATGAGAATGTGCACTGAGATAATGACAGTAGAGTTTGTGAAAATTATCTTAGATGTTTTTCATGAAGATATGCATTTCCAAGTTCTAGAGTCATGTAACCCTATTATAATTTTTAGGTTTTGAAGCCTGTCATTCTAGTTTTGTTGTTGTTATTAAAGGAGTTTTGCAAGATCACACTCAGGTTTATTTTAGTCAATAATCTAGTGTCAAAAGGGAAATTTTAGGTTATCTGCTGAATTCCACAAGCCATACATATATTGATGTAAGGGATAACAGTTACAAATCAAGTGTCTCTTTATGGTTTCAGTCTCACTATCCTATACAATCATAGTTTTGATTTGTTTGTAGTTGAAGTAGATGGGTCATTAGAAACTGAGAATGTAGATCAGGTACAGGTAAAATTGTTTCCTTTCGGTGAATGGGTTAAGAAAAGAAAATGGAGTTGCTCATGGTTGATGATACCATCAAAGTTGGGGGCTGACAAAAACAAAATTATTGTTATGGAAGAATAAATAAAGAACTTGCATGAAGTGGAGTTAGAAAGCACACAAATCTATAGTGAAAGATGAATGAAAGTGTATGGTCAAGAAGAGATGAAATAATAGTTCTCAGGAATAATCATTGCAATTGGTCATGAATAAACAAGATATAATGTTTGTTAGTTGAAACTCCGAGAATATCATTGTGAGGATGTCAAAGGTGAGCTCAAAAACTAGGAATGCAAAAAGTTCTAAGTGTTTGCAGTTCTTCTAGAGGTATTAAGAGATTGCACCGTAGGGCTCAAGATATTGTAGATGTGCATTTCAGTCAAACTGAACTGGTTAACATGCTTGGTATATTAGATAGTCTAAATGAAGTATTCATGAATCGATGTCATTGGCATGCTTAATCGACAACTGTTTTCTCTCATGAAACATTATGAAGTTTATGGAGCTCAGTTGATGGTAAAGAATATTTGCATTCAGTCATTCAAAATATTTTTAAGGTTATCAATAGAAAAATGTTTTGATGAGTTCAAGCCAGGAGGTGCAGAGCCAGACATGAAACCAATGAATGGTTAGGAACCTGTAATAAAACTAGCATGGAATACATTTGTAGGCAGCGTCAATTGCATTTGGAAGGGTATTAGAGCAGTGTTTTCTCCAATGACTGCTGAAATGGAGCCTATTTCATTGAAAGAAAGAAATGAATATCTCTATGATTGCTATATTCTCTCCAAAGTGGAAGCAGTTGGTTCCCTTTCTCAGGAAAGCAAGAGAATTCATAGGAAAACAATTTGGGTTGTTGCAAATCCCCTTGGAGAACAAGCGCAAGGAGAGGTCATCATCTAAGATGATCACAAAGCATCACAAGCTCACCAAGGGCAACTATCACAAAAGATGCCATAAACAACAAGATGAAGGACCATTCTCAAATTATATACCAGTCTGCTCCTACATATAGAGAGTCTCAATGAGAAGTTGTTGCATCAACCGATAGAACTTATGGTTACAAATACTTGGCATGATTCAAAGAAGGGCTAATTGATATTGTTATTTGTGCACTTGACAAAATAATTGAATCATCATTGGAGAACAGGATATCCGTGAATAATGAATCCTCCTTGTGGATGCAATGGTTCTTTCCTGTATTTAGGTCATTCTCATTCATTTGTAATCCAGCAGTTTCAGTTTACCCAACTACAGTGATTAGCAGACAACTCTCTGACTGTCCATCTTGTGAGGGCCATTGTACAGTTATTTCATGCCTTCTAAAGTTTTGTATTGTTTCAAAAGTTGGAAAGGGGTTACAAGCATCCCAGGATGCTTTAACGAGTTTGTCCAGTCACAACTTAGGAAGATCTGCTTTCGCATCTACTGTGGGCAGAGACACATCAAAGAAAAATGAATATGTGCTTGGTACTACAGGTTCTTAACAACCCACTCTTGTGGCAACTTCTCTTTTATTATCTTGTTGGAAAAAAATGTTAGCAACAATGGAGAATGATGATAATTGTTTTCATGAAGCTATTGAAATTGCAAGATGCGTTGCTATTGATATCTTACAACTATGTGCAACATTCCTTTCAAAACATTGATCCTAAATCCGATGCCACTATCATTTTCTTTAACTTTACAAATGATTTGCCTGTATGGTCAGTCAACATATTTCCTGATTGCAGGACTTTCATTTTCAATACTACAAAGATGAATTCTCAAACAAACCTGATAAGGTCAGCTGCCCCTTACAAGAAGATGAGGTCATCCAAAATATTATAAAATGAGAATGTTGATGGTACTGAAAAGTGGCAAATATTTAAGGAGCATATCGGAGTTTTACAAGGAAATTCTTTTAAAGCATTAGGCCTCTCAGAACATATTGCTATGACCAAGGACATGACAGATTATCTCCGGTACACAATTAGCATAAACATTGACAAAGATGAGCCATTTTTTAGGAGTAATAAAATTCTTGTTCTTGGCATTGTATCTCGAGGTCATGTTGTGCTGGTTTCCATCAACAACAGGAAGGACTCATGAAAATGTAACAACACAAAGGTTTGAGCCTGAGCAGCCTATTTACTTGCGCCACGTGGAGATGAACCTGTTGCCTTGGATTTAAGTAGTATGGGAGAAGCCTAACATGGATAGGCTGGTATGATGAAGACCCTTCAAGTCCCTTAGGTCACAAAGACAAAGAAACAAATGGACAGTCAATTAGCAAGAAAGAGACTGGAAATGCTTGGTGTGAAAGTTTTGTTCTTATATTTGGCCTACAAGGGTTTGGTGTTGTTTGGCAAAGAAACACATATTGGCTAGTGTGAAGTTTGTCACATTGCATGATGAGGGGGTTATTGAATTGTGGGACTTATCTAGTAATTTTTGTTTGCAGAACATGATATAGTAAAGATCTAAATAATTGCTCCTATCAAAAGTTGCAAGAATTGAGTATTTTTGTTATTGTTTCCACCTGAGCTTTGAAGATATCTAAGAACAATTTTCTAACTTTCAGGAATTAGTTTTTCCAGAAATAGATAATGAAAGAGCTATTGCATTTAGTGATTACTATCATAGTTACAAACTCAGAATTTTCATGTTTCAATCATTGGGTTGAATTATACGGGACTGAAGCAATGATTGTTAGACTTGTATATTTGAACAAAGTTAAAACGGCATACGGAAAATTCATCGCCAGCAATTCACCGATGGAAAATTCACCGCCAAGTAAAATTCACCGCCAGCAATTCACCGAGCTGGAAAATTAACCGCATTAATATTTTTAATAAAATCAAAGTTTTCGAAATATATATTAAAAAATATTAATGCAGTTAATTTTCTGCTGCAGTGAATTGCTGGTGGTGAATTTTCCGTCTTTGAATTTTCCATTGTGGTGAATTGTTGGCGGTGAATTTTCCGTCGGTGAATTGCTGGCAGTGAATTTTCCTAGATCCAGTTAAAACATTTGTAGAGGAGTATGAAACATTCAAGGAAATATCAACTACTAGAGAGGTCATTCAATTGAATCCTAATGAGTGTCTAAATGCAGCAGCTACAGTAAGGTGAAAAAGACTTATTGAAATTGCATCATGGTTTATTCCATACCTGCACATAGCAATTGTTTTATAAGCTAGAACTGGTAAAGTCTATATTTCCCCATGGGTTATCTTTGTCCTAAAATGCATCCACGTTTAAATTGGGTTGTTGAAGGAACTGGGATTATGATTGCACTGGATTATTGACTATTATACTAGCTTGGTTGATTATCTCTCAAGTTTGAAAGGAGGATCCAGGGACAATGTTTGTTGGTGATGTGAAAGGTAATGATGGATCTCTTAAAGGTATGAAAGTAGATATAAATTATAAGAGAATGATCATAGTGACAATTCACAGGTCTGTTACAGAGTAGTGGCAGCTAGCAAGCAATCCATGAAGGAACAACAATAGATCTAAAAAGAGTAAAGTTAATAGTGCTAGTTTACTAGAATGGTGTTGTGAAGAATATGAAAGAATGCATTACAGAGGAATCTATGTCTTTAGGTGACCTTGCATGAATAATGTATGACAGTCTACAGGGGACATTTGAAATTATAATCTATGAAGTATGTGGTGTCAAATTATAGCTTGCAGCGAATAGACCTGTCATGAGAAATCTTACCCTTAGCAAGGGTTCAAGTACATGTAATCAAATCTACATATCAAACTGTCAGACCATCTTGAATCTGCACAAACATAGTGAGATGCAAGTTGAGGAGAGTAGATCCTAGTATGCATAAGGGGTTCACAATGACAAAAGATAGTCCAATTATTCCTTCACAGTAACAGAGAGAGTCTTCTGATAACCAAACATGTGCAGATCAAAAGAGAGCAATATCCAAGCTGCAATGACATGATATAGTGCAACATGATCAAATTTAAGTGAGTATATAGGTAAAAGATGAAAATGCAAGGGAATAGAGAGTTGTGTGATGATGCCAAATGGTTGAAAAATGCCCTTAAAGGATTCCCAAGAACTGAGTAAGTTTTTTACTATTTCAAGACTTTCTCACATGCCCTATCTTCATGCAAATGGCAGTTTAGACATTCATGAGGGAGGTTGGACAGTTGGTGGCTTTTATAAGCAATCAAGGACATCATACAGGCATCTAGGAGGGAATTGTGGAGCTATTAAGGCAAAAAGGATGATAAGGACAGCAGGTGGAGTGTTTCAAGGGCAGTTTGAGAGCATCTAAAGGCAGTTCAAACTTCTTCCAAAGATCCAGGAGCTTTGTAACCAGCTCGAGCACACTTCAAGGAGTGGGAAGGGACCAAGTCAAACAAGGAAACTTCTTGGGCGTGCAAAGTAGGTTACCTTATTTTCAAGCCTTGTAACTTAGTCATAATCAGTCCCTATATGCTCTCCTATGCTTGGGATGAGATATAGGACCCTTAGGCTTCCCTTTTCAGTTAGTTATTTCTTGTTTTTGAGCTCTAAAAACAAAAAAACCACATTATAACTCATAGTTTTCTCAGTCACAAAACTGAAAAAACTTATTATGTAACACATTTTCAAAGCAAGGATACAGATTTCAGACTTGTATTTACTGTAAGCATACCTTTGCATCAATAAAATTCAGTGATTTTGCCTTCTCAACAACTGTCTCATTGTGTGCAAATGAATGATTGATATATATTTTTGTGTTTTATGTTTAAATCCTCCAATATATTGTCTCATTTATAGCACCTTTAGGCAGAAAATGTAATTCTCATGCAGGTCATAAGTTATGTTACTAAATTTTAAACTCTTTATTTGTGGAAACACCTGGTTTTCATTCTAAAGGCTACAAACATCCCAACTTTCTTATGAAATACTTATGTATGAATATGTTGAAGACTTCAGTTGTGTAAACACTAACTGAAAAATTGAAAGATTGTGTGTCAAAACAGTAGTGCAAATCATTCTCCAAGTCTATCTTTATATTTTCCTTTATCTTTTCTTAGTAATAGTGATGGATAGCTTATTTTAGGTGATAGAACCAAAGGGAATCAACCCTCTTTGGAGGTTTTTTTCCACTTTAGGTGACCCACAGCCTTGAAAAGTTCTGATGTTTCACTAGTAGGCCGAGTTTTGCAACTCAGCAAGGGTGCACTTTTTAGTGATAAAAATTCTCATTCTAATGTCACCTTGAATATCTCTAACTATATGTATTGTGAACGCATCATTCACGCTCCTGAAGATTTTATAACAATGCTCAAATTATAGTTGTGGTTAATGGTCATAATTTTGGGTCACTTTGTCAAAATTAACTATGTCAACCAATCCTAGCTAGGCCCTCATGTTGGCAATGGTATAAAACAAATATGAATACATATGAAAAGATTTGTTGAGCTAGAATTGTGTAAGATGCTTGTGAATTTTATCACTAATCATATTGGCCCAATCAATAAATTTCTCTCCATGGATAGTAATAATAATATGCATCCATTCTTCAAAATCATGGGCATCCTCATTCTCGATTAATTTGTCTAGAAGCACAATAATATCTAAAATGTCATTGAAAAAATGTGATCTATAAAAGTTTTTTAGAGTTGTGACTTACCTTTCTTAAGAACTACCAACCAATGCCTTATAATGGTATTGTGGCATGCTGTCTTCTTCATAGTGAATTTTTGAAAAGCTACAGTAGTGTCTATGTCTCCAAAAATCTCCCTTTGAGGTAACTTGAGAATTACACAATTTTTTTATCCAATTTCGCTATTACTCGATTATCTGATGTTTCACTTCTTAGTTTTGGGGGCCATAATGATTGATACATTCCAAAATCAAGTTCACACATTACATAGCTATAATAAGTCCTACTACCTAGAAGATTCCACTTTCCAATTTTTGCATGATTGGAGACATTTTTGTTACCCATTCTACTCTATAAGTCATCTAGATTTATATGCCCTAATTTTGCATCTCCAATCTTAGACAACGTTCTTTCCAAGCCTAAAAATGCACATATCCTAGATATTTATACTTCAGTTTTTTCAAAATTTAAAATATAAAGGAAAAAATCAAATATTTTAATATGCAGCTAAGAAAATTTGGGAGAATTTTGATTTTGAGCAAGCAATTTTATGAGGTGAAGTTTTTATGAAATTAGATTTATAAAACTAAAACTCCTTTCACTACAAACTACGAGAACAAAGCAATTATGTACCTTTGAATTCTAGAGATCTTCCTACTTTATACTACTTTCAAAATCTTCCTCTCACAATAGTTAGTATGCGTTTTACAATTTTCTCACACTTCTCTGTCTCCTCTCAACAATCACTTGTTAAAGTGCCTTCTCTTTGCTTTACCTTGGACTTATATTAACCTACATTTAATTTCCTTGATCTTTGTGACAAAATTAATGGCGTCTTTAATATTGGTGTGTGTAACATCTCACCATATTGATATCTCAGAGCAATTGAACTAAATGATTTTCCAACTTTCTCATTGGAGGTTTGAGGGGTTTACAAAAAATTATCATTCTCCAATGATGCTTATGGAACCATATTTTAAAGCTAACAAGGAGGATTTGTCTTTTTCTTTTATAAAATTTCTTCTCACATCCTTGATGATTCATCCATGAAGCTTTTCACATAACTTTGCAATGGTTGCAAATTACTTGTCCAGAGTCAACATAGGTTTTGCAACCTTTTACAAGCACCAAAACTATTTTGAAAAGTGAATTTCATTCATTTTCCCACAAGAAGGTGGTCCAAAGCATCTTTGTACTCCAACTTGGGTTTCAAAACTCTTCATGTTGCTTGGCCCACAGTTGCCGTTGCACCAAAAGATTGACCTATTAATGCTCGATACAACTGCCATAGTTAACGGATCCACAAGAGGTGGTTAGTCCATGTCACAAATCCCGAGGGGAGCGTTGACCATCTGCCAACAATCTCCCCCTCAACGTTACCCGAGGGGATTCAAACCCGATACCTTTGGCTCTGATACCACTTGTTGGCCCACAATTGTCGTTGCACCAAAAGATCGACCTGCTAATGCTCGATACAACTACTAGAGTTAACAGATCCACGAGAGGCAGTTAGTCCATGTCATGAATCTCGAGGGGAGCGATGAGCATCTGCCAACAGTGACAACATTGTTGGGATTTGATGGGGTTGTGCAAACCTATTCGAGTGCCAATGCAAGTTTTGAAACTTAAAAAATTCTCTAATGACTGTACTTAGATAAATTTTGAAAGAAAATCTAGGACTAAGGATTAGAAATGATTGATATAGACTCAGGGGAATAGTTGGCTCTAACTAGGACAAGGATTGCAAAGGACATAGAATGAACCCAAAATTTTACTCTAAAGAACCAATTCTTTATCCATTGGGCTACAAAGTCAAATAGAAGAAAGAACAAATAAAAATATAAATGAAAAAAAACCAAAAACAAGAATAAAAAAGAGAAAATAAAATAGGGAAACTATGGTACAAAAATGGGAAACAACTCATCTTACAATTGATATAGCTTCAAGTCTTGCCCATTATATGAAAGCGGCAAGATTGTACCATCAAGATGGGCCAAGAAATTTGATTTTTTACCACACACCTGGGAGAATAAAAAAGACCCTTTCCATAAAGAATCAATTTTTTTAGGTGCACTATGAGGTTTCCTCCTTTTGTCCCGAAATAAAACTAGATCTTCCACCATGAAGTTTCTTGCTCTAGCCTTTTTGTCAAAAATATCTTTTTCCTTGGCTTGATTTAGTGATTTTTTTTTACAATATCCTCTTTCTATTCTTAAATATTGGACAAGTACATAACCCTCTTTTCTAATGAGCTTTGAAACTACTCATTTTCAATGACACTTTATAGTTTAGCAATTGCTAATTCCAATGGAATGTGCAGAGCATTGTTAATACAATAGGCTAATTCAAAAGGTGAGATACCAATTACCCTTTTTGGTGTGATTCTATCTACTCATTTAGCCTCATAAATTGTTTTTGATTAAGGTAAAAACAAGTTTTGAAGGGACCCGAAACCCTTTACAGACAGATTTTGAATGGATCTGGAACCCTCAAGCATAAAGTTGTCTTAACATATGAACCAAGAACACATAGACAACCAAAGGCATACAGACACCCACAAACAAAAACAAAGCTACAAGAAGAACAACCTACACCTAGCCAAAAACCAACACCCAAACAAGAACCATCAAGATTTACATTTGGAGCTACTCTTATGGGAGCGTAGCGTCATATCAAAAGAGGGCTTAGAAAAATTAGCTTTCTTGTCCATTACAGTAATCCAACCCTCTTCCACTTGTGCTGCCTTATCATGCCAATCCAACACACCATTATCTTGAAAGTGAATACCTGCAGCCACAGTCATAGAGCTTTCTTCAGTATTCCTCCCTGCAAGCATGGCTTTATCAGAAGAGCCACTAGAATTGATAGCCTGAACGCTATCACTAGAAATGGCAACCAGAGCTCCAATCACCCTCTCTTTAGGGGTTTCAACAAGATCTTGCACAACATAAACAATCCCACCATTTGTGATAGCCTCATAAATTGTTGATCCTAACAATTTCACACTATTTTTGGCTCCCCCTTATGTGATTGAACCTAATTGTGCTTATTATTTGCCCATTTTACTATCGTTTTAAAAAAATAAAGATAAAATTGGGAATTAAAATTAATTATCTATTTAACTACTTAAATACCAAAATAGGTCTAGTCTAGGGCGCCCTCGCCCTTGACCACCCTATTTTGGCCAATTTTTAATATTTATTGTCAGCATTAATATGTTTTCAAATTTAAATTCATTTGTTGACTTTTTAAAATAATTTTTGCAAGAAATGAAGAAATGCAATAAGCATTTTTCACCATTTGAACACCTAATAATTTTTTTGAGCAAATTAAGCATCCTAAAAAGCAATCAAGGCAATCCAAGAGCAAAATAAACATTATTTTACAATATTTTTCATTAGTCAACATTCATATTATCAATGGATCATGTAAGATTGTTTCATGTTTTATGTTTATTATTTTTGTGAGTATTAACACTTCCAAGACCTTCAATCAAGCATCAAATTCTCCTTGCATGAGATGAGTGACATGAATTCAGTCCATCAAGGAAAGCAAACTTGAGTGGTAAGTTGCAACACTTGTGATTTATCATTTGTTTTATCTATTTGCCTTTGCTTGACCTACGGTAAGCACTCTTAATCCAACATCATCATAACTATTGTGGAGGTAGAAACACCAAAACAAGGTTTGACTTAGGCAAGCCCCTATATGACACAACCCTTTCTTTCTTGCAAATGGAAGATTTGAAGTGGATTTAGAGAATATTGAAGACTCAACATCAAGATCAAGTATTCAAGAACATTCACCCATCAAATTAGGGTAAGAGAAGCTGATAAATTTTTGGATTTGATTGTGTTTTAGTTTTTCACATCAACGTTCCAAATCATACTACATGATCCATCATGAGGATGAAAGAGAGCTGAAGGAGAAAATGAATTGTTGCAGACCAAAGAAAGCTAAAAAGAGAGAGGGGAGACAAGGATGGAGGCCCATAGTTCGAGGTTAAGGAGTGATTAGGAAATTAGAAAAGCAAGGGTGTGAAGGAGAAAGTAAAGAAGGAGAGAGCACCCTTAAGGGAGCACAAGGAAACATTATCAAGAGGAAAATAGGGGAGAAAAACAATTTACAATAAATTATAAAAAAAGGAGCCTAAAAACAAATAAATGAAAATCAAGAGGACAATAATATATATGAAAACTATTATGCAATATTTATTATATAACATTATTTAATATAACATAAAATAAATACTATATTATAAATATTGTGTGAAATTTATTTAAAATAAATACAAAAGAGCCTGAAAACAAATAAATGAAAGTTAAAAGAAAGACGAGGAAAATGTTAACAATTATGTAATATTTATTATAAAACAAAAATTAATATCAAATTATATAACAATATTTAATATAACATAAAATAAATACTATATTATAAATATTATATGATATTTCTTAAAAATTAAAAATATAATATTAAAAGAGAATATATAATGAAATTTATTTATTATTAAATAATATATGATAATTATAAAAATAATAAATAAAAAGTAAAAACATTATAAGTATTACCTAATATATAGTAAAAATAACCAAATAAAATAAATAAAGAATAAATATATAAATATAAAAAATTCAAAATATTTCAAGAAAATAATTAAAAATAATAAAAATAAATAGAACATGGCCTAACAACAAATAAATGAAATTAAAAGAAAACAAGAGTAAAAAAAAAAGAATATAATGACTATTATGTAATATTTATTATAAAATAAATATTATATAATATCTATTATATAACATTATTTAATAAAACATGAAATAAAAACTAAAATATAAATATTATAGGATATTCATTTAAAATAAATATTATATAATATATCAATTTTTTAAAATTTTTTTTAATATAATATATCAAATTATTATAAGAGAATATATAATAATAAAAATATTTAAAAATTATTAAGTGAAATATATAAAAACATTATATAATATCTTTAAAACAAAAATAAATATTTATTAAATAAAAATATTATAGGAAATACTTAATATATAATAAAAATAACAAAATGAAAAAAAAAAAGTATAAAGAATAAAATAAAATTTCTAGATAATAAGTAAAAATAAAATAATAAATAATAAATATTTAGAACAAAAAATCAATACAAAGAAGTTTAAGAAAAACAAAGAAAGTAAAAAACGAAAAGAAAGGACCTACGACAAACAAGCAAAGCATTAGATTGGAGAGAGCAAGACAACGAAAGACATGGCAACAAGGACACACGATAAAAGAAGTGAAAGGAAAAACCCAGAAGAAAGTGGAGAAGCAAAAAGAAGAAACAAAAAAGGAAAACCAAGAGAACGATGGGGAACAACAAGGAAGCAGGAGAGAATAAGAGTGGTTGAGATGGCAGTTTCTGATATTGGATAACAAAAGTTGCCAGGAAAGACTGAGATTCCAACCATCATCACGATTCAAGTTGGTGGGATGATTACTAATTTTGATGGCTTCCTTGAGTTTTCTCTTAAAAAAGTTATCTTCTTTGTATAAAACTTGAAAGTCTTCTAGACAAATATGGTGTTTGGTGGATGAAGAGTGCTTTGCGAGAGCGGATTTGAGGACACGATCATGCTTGATGTCTGCACTATGCTCTTTGATTCTTGTCCTAAAAGAGCGACCTGTTTCCCCTATATAAGTGGTGCCAGAAGAACATACCACCTTGTAAACACCTGAGTCAAGAAGGATGTCTTTAGGGTCCTTGAGAGGAGGAATGAGGTTTCTCATAGTCGACAAGGGCTTGAAGGCACATCGAAGTCCTTTTTTGAGAAGGATCTTGGAAATTTTATGGGAGATGCCTTCAATATAAGGAAGGGAAGCACAAGGAAGGAAATTTGGTTTGGAGGTATTGGTTTTGGGATAGAGACGAGCTCTGGTTTGGTTGAAAGCTTTGGAGATTTTCTTGTTGGTGTAACCATTCACGATGAAGACATTGCGAAGATGAGCCAACTCTTGGTTTAAGTAGTCCTCATCACAAATTCAAAAAGCAAGCAAGGTAAGCATTTTAAGGACCCCAATTTTTTGGCTGGGGTGATGATGAGAAGCAGGTTGGAGGTAGAGGTCAGTATGGGTAGCTTTTCGAAAGACCTGACGACCAAGGGAACCATCTGATTTCTTGATGAGCATGACATCAAGGAAAGGAAGCCGACTTCAACTTCCTTGGTAAAGGAGATGCAATGGGCGCACAATTCATTTTTAGCTTTCTTTGGTCTGCAACAATTCATTTTCTCCTTCAACTCTCTTTCATCCTGATGATGGATCATGTAGTATGATTCAAAACGTTGATGTGAAAAATTAAAACACAATCAAATCCAAAAATTTATCAGCTACTAGATGGATTGTGGAAACTTGATATCTTTAATAGGGTAAGCGAATTTATTCATCAACAATGAAGTTATGAACCCGAGTCCAATAGGAAAGCACCTACAAATTGTAACTCACTGGTACATGTTCAAAGATTCTAGAAACCATAATTCTCATTCTAGGGCATCCACACCCTTGACCAAATAGTTTTAGTCTAGATTTGAATTCCAAGTTCCTATGTTTCTACTCTTTGCTTTGTTGTTCTCAGTTTCTTCTTATCATTTTTGTGTTTTTTTATATTCACATAATTTTTTTTTTAGTTGCATAGTTGACCTAGTTTACAAAATCAACTCAATTCAATTCCTAATTCTCACATTCCTCCTCAAAGAGGACTAAAACCTTGATCAACCATTTTGGCTCTTCCTTGAGGAAAGTAGCCAAGTGGTCTTATATGATCATTTTTGTGTCATCCCAAAGTGATGCATATAAATGTGTGATTTAGGCCCTAGGTCCACTTTTCCCACATCACAACTCACAATACATTATATAAATTCTTGTGCAAGTTCCTCTAATTTTCATCAACTAGCTTCTTGATGATAGTGACAAGATTTTTATTGTCAGATTCTACTTGACCATTACCTTATGGGTAGTAGTATGATGAATGAGACAAGGTAACTTTGTGTTCATAGTAGAAGAGGGATATCTTAGATGGTGATTTTTTTCTATGTTATTAGTTACTAACTTCAAGGGCACTCCAAAATGAACTAATATGTTCTATTTTATAAAGTTGCACACTACTTCAAAGGTAGTCTACTTAATTGAAATAGATTTTAGTGAAATAATTAGTTGCAATGAAAATATGGTATGCCCTAAACTAGAGTGAGGATTAATAGGACTAATAAAATCCAATCCCCATTACTATAATGGCTCCCCTATTACTATTGTCCTTAGAGTAAGAGCTACTAATTATGGTCTACCAACAAAGTTTGTACACTTTTCTACCCATTCATATGCATCCTTAAACATCCAAGGCCAATAAGAACATTGCCTAAGTAGTACACTAAAGGAAATAACCGAGGAAGATTAATTCCCATTACATGCTTCATTATGGAACAATTATAATAATTTATCTCGTTTCTCTTTATCCACACACCTTAAGAATGTTCCATCTAATCCTGTTTTATATAAACTATCCCCCTAGATAATGTACTTGGCTACCTAGAGCTTGAAATTTCTTCTCTTTGACTGATACATGAGATCTGTGCATTCTTCATATGTTATAAATTATGCCACATTGGAGAACCATTCATCCATCATGATTATGAATAATACAAGAGTGTCTATCTCGACTTCCAATTCATTTTCAACAATCAATTTGTAAAGTCCCCTACCTCTAACCAAAATTTTCATCTTTATCTCAATATCAGTCCTATAATTGTGCAACCCAATACCCTCTTTTACTACATCTAATTTCTTGTTGGGTTAGTACACTCTTCACTACATGATCAAGCATATACCCAATAGAGTGAGAGTGAAGAATATAAAACCTAAATTGTTAAAAAAACATAGTACAACAAAGGTAGGTTTCTCAATCTAAGGATAATGAATTTCATTATTTATGAAGGGAGAACTCCTAAAAGAAATGGGGCCCTCTCCCCCTTTTTCATCATCTTGCAACAAGATGGTAAACATAGTATGTTTTGAGGCATAGTAGTATATGATGAAATATTTTTTGTAATCAAGATAGAACAACATTGGTGCATGAGAAATAGCCTTCTTAATATCCTCAAAATATTTTAAACTTGAATTATTCCATTTGAACCCTTTTTCTCTTTCATCATTTCTATGATATGTTTGATGATTTTTGAGAACTCAGGTGCAAACTTTCTCAATAGATTTATCAAACCAAAAAAGGACTCAAATCTCATTATATTGGAGGGTAGATTCAATTTTTGGATTGATCTCACTCTCTCAAGATCAATCCTAATGCCTTCTTTTAAAATCTTTTTTCCTAAAAGTTTACCTTTTGTTACCCCAAAAATAAATTTCTTGGGTTTTAAATATATTTCATGTTGTTTGCACCTTTGAAGAATTGTCTCCAAATCCCAAAAATAGTTTTGTCTTTTCTTTGAGAGCATGGTAAGGCGATCGAGACAAATAAAGATGATTTTATTCTTCAAATCTTTAAAAGAAATATTTATTTCTCTCTAGAAGGTGGCATTGATATTGATTAAACTAAAAGAAACACGATTATAAACAAAGGTTCTCACAAGGAGTTATAAAGGTAGTTTGTGTTGATCCTTTTTTTCTACACTTATTTGGTTATAACCTAAAAGTTTGTCCAACATGGACATAATTTTGGATCATAAAATTATTTGTAGCACATGGTCCATGATAGGTAATGGGTAATTATCTTTAAGGAAGATTTATTTAATTTTTTGAAATCAACACAAATTCTAATTTATCCACCTTTTTTTACACACATAAAGGATATTGACAACCCATGTTGAATGATGTATGGGGTAGATAATTCTTTCATTTAGCATCTTGTCTACCTCGTGAAATACTGCATTTTCTAATTCTTTCATTTAGCATCTTGTCTACCTCGTGAAATATTGCATTTGCTAATTTCAATTTGTATGTATGGTATTTTTTCCTAAAGGGAGAGGTGCCTTTCTTGGGATGAATATGGTGTTATAATTTTCCATCCATGAAATTCTTCAAATTATAATAACATTAAGAGAATATATCTTTATACTTAACCAATAACACAATTGGTTTCTCTTTTTCTTTGCATACAAAATTTCTTATACAATCTGTCTTGGGATCGTTTGAGTTTCCAATATTAACTTTCTCATATTCAATTGAACTGTTGATAGCTTCTCAAAATTTTCTTTTGATAGACCTATCATGTTTGTCAAATAATTCCTCATTAGAAACTAAGCCTTTAGGAATTCTATTACCTTTCAAATGAATGATTCCTTCTTTTATTTCTTCAAGGGAATATAGGTAGAATTCTTTGCACTTAGTAGCACTACCATCAAAATAAGAGTTATAAAATATTTATAGGTTTTCCAAGAAGGAAAAATTGACTATCATTTTCAAAGACTTTTCAATAGTCTGTATTGTTAGGAATACTAGGGCAGTAAATAATTTATATCTTGAAAGAGCCCCCTTTGAACTTAAGATGGTACAATAGTAGGGAAACATAAACTAATAGAGATTCCACCCTAGAATTTTCTCTCTAGGCATAACTTCTATGGAAAAGGCATCTAGGAATTTGATGTTGTCCCACACTCTATTTTAGCAATGTTTAGCCTCATTTTTTATCATAATTTTTTATAGACATGCTTAATCACCAGTTCTACATCCCCTAGAGCTCTCAACATTTAATTTCTTTCTCTTTGGATACAACTAACCCCAATAGAAAATCATCATATTCAACTATATTATTTTTATTTTTGAATTTTAAATTATATGAGAAAGGAAACATTTGACCATCAGGAGAGGCCAACACCACACCAACCCTAGACCTTGAAGATAAATATCTACCATAAAATTCTTATATTCATAATTTTGAATAAATATTAGGGAAACTAAATTTAGAAGATCCTTGTTTTAGGTATGAGAACAACTTATAAGTGCTGAAATCTATTTCTTCATAAAATATTTGTGATCTTGGATCATCTAATTTCAATACAGTAAACTTGGCATTTGGTTTTGGATCTAAAATAAAAAAGCTAAATCCAAAAGGCCATGAAATCCCATGGAACAAAAATCAAAGACAAAAACCATGTGGATCCAAAAGCAACTAATAGAGAAATGCATCTTAAAGCACAATCAAAATTGGCATCCGAACTTGTTAATCTAAATGATTCATCCAATCTTAAGTCTTCCACTCCATCTAAAAATCTCCCATCTCCTAAATCCATTTTGAGCTCTTATGTCCCAAAATCCACTTTCGTAAGTCCTTCATCACTTCCTCATTATATTTTGAGCCCCTATGTCCCAAAATCCATCCACACTCCATCTAAATCCCAAAATCCAAATTTCACTTCATTTCTGTAAGGAAGCTAAGGTAGCAAAACAACTTCCTACACTAACCTTGAGAGAAGGGTAGTGTAAAACTTTATAGACATTTAAAACAGTTATAGAAACTTAAACATAAATATCATGCATACCACAACATATTGATTTATATGGGGAAAACCCTTTTGGGAGAAAAAACCCACACTCCAAAACTTGCCCAATATATTATTCAAAAATCACAAAGATTACAATATACTTGCAGAACAAGCTTCTCACAGGAGTATCACCAACTAGAAATCCAAAGGCAACACAATAACTATCAAAATCTCAAAATACATCACAATACACAACCATAATACAATTCCCTCATAAAATAGTGTTTCTTTCTAGGGAAAGACAAGACAAAAAAATATCAACTGTATGATTTAAGACCTAATGATGAATGGTATAGATTTAGAATAATAAAATATACATAAAATATGGCTTTCAAGGGCATTTCCCTTGAACCCTCACTAAGCTACATGATTGTAATGCCCCTCCGCGCTTCGTCTTGACCATGTTGCTATATGTGGCTTGGTTTGTCCATTTGAGTTAATTGCTTGATGTCATGTTCTGAGTAATGTGATCGATGAGTGCCTTTGTTTGATTATTTCGTAATCTAGGGATCATCGGATTTAAAAGGCTTTATAATAATTTAATAGAAGCTTTTATATGATTGAAGAATAAATAAAATAAATAATATTAAAGTAATTATTTGATTTTAATAAATTAAACTTTATGATTTAAATGAAATATTAAAATAAATATATTAAATTAAAAGAATTGTGTAAGTCAATTTTATGAGAAATTAAATATATTGAATAGTTAATTTTATGTGTGTAAATTATGAGTTGTAATTTAAAAATTATACAATAATAAAAATGGCATAAGTTGTGAATTGTGAAAATAAAAATAAAAATAATTAAAGAAGAATTGCTGTGGTTAATAAATTAATTGATTGCTAAAGAAAAGGGGCTTTTTGTTATTTTGGGGAAAGAAAAAAAACTAATCTTGTTTTTCTCTCGGTAGTGAATGGTTCTGGTAATAACTAATCTTGTTTCTCCCTATTCTTGGAGTTTCTGGTGTTGGAAAGCTTGTTTCTACATTTTGGAATTCAAATTGCTGTAAAAATTGTTGGGGCTTTTGGTAGAAATCGCTTGGAAACTCAGCTCCGGTATCAACTCTTTACCCAATCAAACGAGATATTCCAGGTTCCTTTCTTTGCAATTTTCTTCTTTGTTTGAAATTCATAAGCCGTTTTGAATAGAGTGCCTGTATTTGTAAATTTGATTTGAAACAATATGTAATTGCATTACTTTGTATTGCTATCGGCTATTGCTTGGAATTTATAATTGAATTTTTTTCCCTGCTATTGAATTCTATTCTATCCTTATTCTTGAGGTTTTCAATCTTTGCTTGCCATCGTAGGTGCATCTGCTCTGGAGTTTTCTTTGTGTATAATCTCTTTTATTTGGAACTGGCGCTATTACTTTGCATTTTATTTTACCTCGATTGGAAGCCTCTTTGTAACTGCATTGGTATAATGCTTTGCATTCATTAACTTTGTGTAGTTAAAATCCTTCATTTCTATTCCTTGTATAAATAATCTTGAGCTATTTATTAAACCTACTCCAACCTAAAGTATGGCAACATAAAACTTCTGTGGCCTCTGGCTTCCCTTGACGAATGCCATGGAGAAGCGACCAATGATGCCTAATTACCTTATCATGACAAAATCGTGCAAGATTATAATTTGAATGGGTTTTGGAAATTAATGTTAGAAATCTCCACTTCCCATGCTGGACGATATGACTATATTCATCCATGTTTCCCCTTTATCCGATGGAATAGAATTCTTGATGTTATAGTATTCGATTTTTAGAAGGCAATCAATGTTGAGTGCTGAAGCCCAATTGACAAATGTTTCCCTCCAATTGCTGACTCTTTAGCTTCTTCTTGGATATAGAATACGCCATTTATATATGCTGCTCATTCATTGTAAAAGTGTTGTTGATAATAAATATAATCCTCTGCTCTTAGTGTGGACGTAGCCATTAATGGTGAACCACGATAAAATCTGTGTCATCTCATTGTTAATTCTGTCAATCTGTGTTTATACTCTGTTTTGCATTTTGGTTTGCACTCCATTTAAATTCACAATTGGTATCAGAGCTGTACGGTGACGGTATAGTTGATTGGGAATTCGGTGTTGAATTTCTGGAATTATGGAGGAAGCAAAGATAGAGAAATTCTCAGGTCAAAATTTTAGTCTGTGGAAGGTGCAAATGGAGTCATTGCTGATAAAGCAGGATCTCTCACTCGCACTTGAAGGGAAAGCAAAGAAGCCAAGTTCGATGGCAGATGAAGAGTGGGCGAAGCTGGACAGGAAGGCAAAAGCTACAATTTTCCTCTCGCTGTCCAGTAATGTTTTCCTTAATGTTTCAATAGAAAAGACTTCGAAAGAATTGTGGGATAAACTTTCCTCGATGTATGAGATGGCTTCAGCGTCTAATAAGGTTTTTATCATGAAAAGATTGTATAACCTGAAAATGAAAGAAGGTGGAATTGTGTCCAACCACCTTAATGAATTCAACACATTGGTTACCCAATTAGTTTTAGTAGGCATTAGCTTGGATGACGAGATTAAGGCAATCTTATTGCTGTGTTTGTTGCCTAATAGCTGGGAAGGAGTTGTAATGGTTGTGAGAACTTCAGTTGCAGCCAAAAATAAATTGAAGTTTGATGATGTAGCAGGCACAATTCTCAGTGAAGATATGCGAAGAAAGAACCAAGAAATTTCTTCCGGTGAAGCTCTAACTGTTGTTAGTAGAGGAAGACCTCGATATAAAGGCAAAGACAATAACAGGAGAATCTGCGAAAAGGTCTAACTCCAGAGGTAGAATTGGCGACTGCTGGTTTTGTGGTAAGGCTGGTCACACTAAAAAGGATTGTTATTCTTATAAGAAGGCACAAGAGAAAGTTAAAAACAATGAGGCTAATGTTGTCTATGAACACGATGATAGTGTTTTGGTTTTTCCGTAAGTGAAATCACTTCAGATTTGTGGGTTTTAGATTCAGGTGCATCTTTCCATGCCACCTCTTGTACAGATGCTTTTTCCAATTATCAAGAAGGACAGTTCGGGAATGTTTACTTGGGAGATAACAAATCTTTGGAGATCATTGGTAAAGGTGATGTTCTCTTACAATCCAAGAATGGAAGCCCATGGCTTTTGTAAGATGTTCGAGATATTCCAAAATTAAAGAAGAATCTAATTTCTATAAGCCAACTTTTTTCACAAGGCTGCTATACTACTTTCCTTCCAGACTCGTGGAAAGTTACTAAGAATGCCCTACAAATTGCTAAAGGAGATAGAGTGGGCAGCTTATATGTTTTTGAGAATGACTCTCAAGTGGGAGCTGCCATGGCACTGACAGACAGTGAGACCGTTCTTTGGCACCAACATCTTGGACATATGAGTAGGAAAGGCCTTGAAGTGATGGTCAAAAGAGATCAATTACCGGGTTTGAAATTAGTGGATTTGGAATTTTGTGAACATTGTCTTTATGGCAAACAGAAGAGGGTCAGCTTCTTGAAGACGGGACGTGCAAAGCATACTTCACCTTTGGAGCTTGTTTATTCAGATGTCTTTGGACCGACTGAGGTAACCTCTCTTGGAGTGGCCAACTATTTTGTAACTTTCCTTGATGATTGCACTAGGAAGGTTTGGATTTTTATGCTTAATAGGAAATTTGAAGTCTTTAGTAAATTCAAATTTTTTAAAGCTTTAGTTGAAAATCAGAGTGGGCATAACATCAAATGTTTGCAAAAGGATAACGGTGGTGAAGTTTGCTCACTAGAGTTTGGCAATTTTTGTGCTGACAATGGTATTCGTTGAATCAAAGTTGTTCCTTTTACACCTCAAGAAAATGGGGCTGCAGAAAGGTTAAATAGAACAATTTTGGAAAGAGCACGATGTATGCTTTCCAATGCTAGATTGGGAAAAGAGTTTTGGGCTGAAGCTTGCAGTACGACAGTTTATTTAATTAATCGGAGCCCTTCATCCTGGTTAGATTTTGGTATTCCAGAGGAGGAGTGGCTTGGAAAGCGAATCTCTTATTCGCATCTTCGGGTATTCGGATGTGAAGCGTTTGCTCTTGTTCCCAAGGAGAAACGATCCAAATTGGATCCCAAATCATAAAAGTGTTTTTTTGTTGGGTATGGCGAAGATCAGTATGGATTCAAACTGTGGGATCCTGTTGCTATAAAGATCACTCGCAGTCGGGATGTCATCTTCAATGAAACAGTCTTTCCAGATTTGCACAAAGAAAATGCATCTTCAAATGATTATATATCAATAGATTTGTTTGGCAATGGTATTACTGGACAATCCCCTGTTTCTTTTTCACAACCATCAAATGTCAGTTCTGTTTCTTCAAACGTTGTTGCCCCTCTTTCCACTAGTATGCAGCCCCCAATTTGTCATATGCAGCCATCAACCCATGTTGCGCACCCCTCACAACCTCCTCTATTTTCAACGCAGGCTCCACAAGATACTTCGAGGCCATCAAAAATTATTGCGCAGCCCTCACAAGGTATGGCACAGTTTTCTCCTCCTACGCAGCCTCCTCTTCAAGCTCGACAACCTCTAACACTTGCGGTGCAGCCTCTGCAAGCGAGTACGCAGCCTACACAAGGAGTTAGGGAGTATGCGCAGCTCTCTCTTGGGAATACTGTTCCCTGCATAGCCATCTCTGTGCCTCAACCTGCTACGCAGTCTCTTGGACATTATTCATTTCCCCTTCCAGACACTACGCAGTCTGTTGGAAATTCATTGCAGCCCCTAGAGACATAGAGGCAGAGTGTTGGTGAATATGCCCAGGATCCGGGCAGTATGAATGTGCAAGGCAATGTGTTGCCACAGGCAATTGCAGTCCAGAGGCAAGGTATTGGTGCTCATCTACAGTCAGACATTGATGATGTTCAAAGTCAATTACAACGAATGCATTTGGAAGATTCAAATGTGCAAGAACATGGCCCTCATTTAAGACGGTCTACTCGGGAGAGGAGACGTCCTTCTAGACTTTCAGACTATGAATTGTTATATTCAGAAGAGGCTGAGCCCGAACTTCTAGTTTCTAATCAACCTAAACCAGCTACTTTCAAAGAGGCATGCAAGGCAATTGATTCTACAAAATGGCACGAGGCAATGCTAGATGAAATGACTTCATTACAGGCTAACAATACTTGGGATTTAGTGCCGCTTCCATCTAATCGAAGATCCTTGAAAAATATTTGGGTATACAAGCTGAAAGAGGAAGATACTGGCAAGAAACGTTATCGTGCCAGGCTGGTTGTAAAGGGGTATGATCAACAAAAAGGCATAGATTTTAATGATATTTTCTCTCCAGTTGTGAGAATGAATACAATCCGGACAGTTTTGGGGTTGGTTGCATTTTGGGATCTTGAACTTGACCAGTTGGATGTCAAGACAACTTTTCTACATGGTGATGTTGATGAGGAGCTGTATATGGAGCAGCCAGAAGACTTTAAACAACAAGGACAGGAACATCTTTATTGTAGGTTGAGACGTAGCTTGTATGGGCTCAAGCAAGCCCCACGACAGTGGTATATTAAGTTTGATTGCTTCATGATTGAGCACAAGTTTGTTAGGTGTGAATCAGATCCATGTGTTTATTACAAACAACTTCCTACTGGTGAGTTTGTTATTCTCTTGCTTTACGTTGATGACATGTTGGTAGCTAGTACTAGTAAGAGGATTATCCTTCAGTTGAAGGCACACTTAGCTACACAGTTTGCTATGAAAGATTTAGGCGCAGCCAAGAAGATTCTTGGAATGATAATCACTAGGGATAGACGAAAGAAGGAGATTATGTTGTCACAAAAGGGATACATTGACAAGGTTCTAGACAGATTTGGTATGACTGATGTGAAGGCTATTTCTATTCCTCTTGCTGCACATTTTCATTTATCTTCTGATTTGTCTCCAAAAATAGAAGAGGATAAAAAATTTATGAAAGGGATTCCTTATAAATCTGCAATTGGCAGTATTATGTATGCCATGGTTTCCACTCGTCCCGACATTGCTCATGCAGTGGGAGTTGTGAGTAGGTTCATGAGCAATCCTGGAAAGCCTCATTGGGAAGCAGTCAAATGGATTTTAAGGTATCTTAAAGGTACTGCTGATTATGCTTTATGTTTTGGTGGAAATAATGTTCAGCTACAAGGTTTCACTGATTCTGATCTTTCCAGAGATTTAGACAAACGGAGATCTACTACTGGTTATGTTTTTATGTTTGTTGGAGCTGCCATTAGTTGGGTCTCGAGGCTGCAACATTCTATTGCTCTTTCTGAAGGTGCTAGGGAGATGATTTGGTTACAACGATTGTTCAGTGATTTGAGATGTCAACAAAGTGATTATGTTATGTTTTGTGATAGTCGCAGCGCCATTTTTATGGCTCACAATCATTCATCTCAGAGGCGTTCAAAGCATATTGACATACATGCTCATTACATCCATCAGGTGGTTGAAGAAGGCAAGTTAAAAGTTGCAAAAATTGACACTAAGGTCAATCCGGCAGATATCTTCACCAAAGTTGTTGGCAAAGAGAAGTTCGAATGCGCCAGGAATTCTCTTGGTCTAGTTAAAAAGAAGTAATCATAAATTTAGAGTAGGGGAATGGTTGGTGAGTGGCAACATCCATTGGACTTCAAGTGGGAGATTTGTTGAGTGCTGAAGCCCAATCTACAAATGTTTCCCTCCAATCGCTGACTCTTCAGCTTCTTCTTGGATATAGAATACGCCATTTATATATGCTGCTCATTCATTTTAAAAGTGTTGTTGATAATAAATATATTCCTATGCTCTTAGTGTGGACGTAGCCATTAATGGTGAACCACGATAAAATCTGTGTCATCTCATTGTTAATTCTGTCAATCTGCGTTTATACTCTGTTTTGCATTTCGGTTTGCACTCCATTTAAATTCACAATCAATACCCTGCCCTTCCTCTTACTCCGCTGTAGGTATTGAAGGAAGTACCATAAGCCTTAGATTCAACTTCATGTAGATTAGATACCTATCTTTCTTAAATTGTAGGTTGCCATGTTGACTTTTAACTCCAAGCAAATCGCTGTAGATGGGTTACTCTGGTGTTTGCCTCTTTTGGTATTTCTTTGCTCATGGTTTTTCCTGGGCTTTGCTGTTTGCTGCTGCTCTTTACTGACAACACTTTACTCTTTGTCATTTCGTTGTTTTTTCGGGTCTTTTTCTCCCTGCAAAGCTTTTCTAGCTTCTTCAATATGCAATATCTTTTCTATCAATCGATATTATGAATTATTTTCCAGGGGAAAAAATACTGCTGTATTAAATTTATTATTTGGGTAATAGTAATCTATTAATAAAGATATATATATATATATATGTGTGTGTGTGTGTGTGTGTGTGTGTGTGTATGCGAGTATATATCTATATACAGTTATAAGATTATAATCTGTATCTTGTACTTTGTAACAAAGCTTTAATGACATACGAGTATATATATATATATATATATATATATATATATATATATATATATATATATATATACTCTTGTATGTGTTAACCACTAGTATTATATGTAAGAATATAGAGGCATGTATACGTTGTAAATTCAATGTTACTGTCTGTATTATAAGTTTATCATGACAAAAAATGAATGTAGCATAGGAAGATTTAGATATAGAAGAATTGATGTAATTGTAAATTAAATAGAAGGAAGGTTGGAATATATAGAAATTCTCTTCTTGATAGAATTCATTTGATTGTAAATTTATTAGTTGTTCAGTTTAGGAATCGATTCTCATGATTATAATTAACAAATGTATCGGAAATTAAATTAAGGACATTGTTTATTATTTTAGCTAATTGAAAGATAGCTTAGCTAAATAAATTAGTTATCCTTTGTTAACTATTGAGTGCGGGTTACTCCTTAAAATTAATTGCAATGGTTATTTTGTTGATTGATTGCTTATTTTGAAAGATATGTTTAGATAAATGATTTAGAAGAACTCTAGTCAGTAAATGAATGTTGGTTCTTTTGTAAATTAACACTTGTGATTGTTATCATGGTTGCCATCTATGGCTTGTTTGATTGTTTGAATTGAACACCGTGTCGATCATTGGGAATCAAGAGTGAATTTGATAATCGTTTGAAAGTGGATGTTTGGCGTAAGTTGTATTCATGATTGAAACTATTTTAATGAATGAGATTGATGATTCCCTTGATGATGTTTCCACTCTTGTCTTCATAAGGTTGTTAGTGAGTGTCATTTGTTATTAGTATTTTCGAGATCATGATTTTGTCGTCCTTCGATGGGAGTTATTGTGTATAGTGGTTAGTTGGACTTCCAGAGGTTGGGAAAAAGTTTACTTATTGTTGGTTTTTCTATTGAGTACTTTTGAGAATTGTTGTTCCTATACTCATTTATGATTATGTGGGTTCTAGCCTTGCACTGTGGAAATTGCTAACTATGGAGAATGTGTGAGCAAGAGGATTCAAGCCTCGCTTTATGTGTACATGCATATGAATTGTGATTTTGTGCAATGGCTCTACTCGGTTGGATATTTTTGGGTTTTCTAGTTGTTAGGAGGGGGGAGTGGCTCTCAATGGGGGTCCAACGCACAAAGTGGCAGGTCCAAGGTAACTCATTAAGAGTTTAATCAAGTGATAATCTAAAATGAATTAAGGGGTTGGATAGTCCACATTAAACAAAATAATGCCTCGTTCATGGCTCAAGTGCTTGTTTAGGCTTGAGATGAGTGGGAAGGCCTAGAATGGCAAGATCAACTGTCTGGTTCAACTAGAAGTTATGTTGATCCCACATGAGTTTGTATGTGGGGTACGCCGGTCGATAGAGGTGGTCAGGAGGTCCGGTAGCTTAGGAAGGTTACGCTAGGGTAACCCATAGGAAACTATGTGATGACACTCCTCCTATGACAAGCTGGTATTCCCTTGTCTCTTGTTTTCCCTTGGATGTTTATGTGCCTTTGGAAGTGATGTTAATGTTGTTTGATGTTTTACTTTACTTTTTCATTGATGTTGTGTTAGCCTTGTGTTTCCTTTTGTCTTGTGCCTAATTGCGATGGTGGGACCCTTTGCTATCTCCTAGCATGGTGATGTAGACTAGTTGGCTCCCTGCTTCACCAAGAGGTTAAGATCCTTCACATGGTCATAAAAAGTCATCTAACAAGATTAAGATGCTTACACAAATTCAACTTATCACTACACACTCCCTGAAGGCTTCTAGGCCTCAAACACACTTTTTAGTGACATCTTTTGAAGAAGACCGTACAATAGCCAACAAAACATCAATTTGGACTTCCCACAGATCCAACACAACTTTCCCAAAAGATTACAAGTGACTTCTTTGACACAACCTTGAGAAACAACAAATTGCCCCTGTTTTAGGCTACTAGATTTAGCCCAATTTAATAAAGGAGTTCCCTCCTATTCATGTGCTCATCACACAAACTCATCAAACAGTCATTAGTCATGTTCCAAAACATCAAAATTCAACATTTGTTTCCAGGTTCAAAGCTTTCACTATGTTGATCTAGAAAACCCTCTAGTTCCATGCATAAACCTAGGGTTTTCAAAGATTCACCAAACTGAGGCTTCCCAAACTCAAAAATTATATCCAACACACTTATTTAAGTCTGTACAAACATTTCCCACCTTCACAAACTCAATCCTATTCACAATTTACAAAAACCTTTCAATAAACCATCATTTTTCACAAGGTAACTTCATTGCCTAGCCCTAGGGCATCACTTCCAAGCCCCAAAACATTTCCTTTTGACTTCAAACACATATGAACACTTAAAATAGCACAATACATCGAGTAACATGACACAATAGTAGGAGGAATGGCTTCTACATTAATTAAACTTCAAAATCAGACCTTGCTGATCTTACACATGCAGTTACAAGAAAATGGGGAGATCTTCTTCTAAAATTAAGTAAAGACTCTCAAAAGGATCACAAATGCAAGTCAGAACATGTCAGTACAGTTTCCAACCAATTTCAGATCAAATCCTGCCTGTACAAACCGTGCTACAACATTAAATGAAGAAAAAATAGGAAATTCTAAGAAATACAGTGCTGAAAGTAATGAAAGTTCATTGAATTCTTCCCCCAACAGTAGTACAATGATGGAGATCATGTATTTGAGGGCTCTTCAACTACCTCCAACTTCCTATACCCGCCAAACTACCTTTTAAACCCTTGTGACTATTGGTCTTCTCCATTACAAGCAATTTTGCACTAAATAACAACATTACAATTTTGAAAGCAACTTTTTACATAATTTGCCATCTCTTTATATTTCACCCCTCCTAAAGACCTAAACACACATATAATGGTCTCTTAGACCTTATTTTAAACAAAATGATATTAGGAAACCAAAATTGAACTCAAAACTCCTTGAAGACTAGACCTTACATTATAATGCACTTTCAAAAATTCAAATATTCCACTAAGGGTTGGGGTGCTCCTGCACCACACATGGGGTGGACCTTTGGGTTTCACATGGTTGGGTGGATAGTTCATTGTACTCCATTTGGTTTCCTCTCCTTTTTCGTGATTGTGGTGACTTCTCCTGGATTGAAAACTTCTTCTTTGTACCAACTCATGTGAATTTTTACTCATGCACTTGTATTGTATCATATTCTGATGTATCATGTATCATACTTGGATGTACAATCCTCACTTGTATTCAAGGAGACATTGTTATTCATTTGTATCAATTTAATTATGGTAATTGATGTAAACTGATGTTGAACCCTGTTATGCAATAAACTATGCATCATATGCTATTGAATATGTAATTTAAATGGATTGGTTCAATTGATCTCTATGGAATATATGTTATGGTTCTATCATAATTAACCTTGTAAATGAGATTATTAACATACATTCTTATCTTAGATGGAATCTAATTAATGTAATGACTTTAGATCTTATTCGTTTAATTAATGGGAATTAAGTAGCGTCATCACGAGCCTTAGAGGACTTAGGTCAGATTTGTGTTAATGTTTCATTTGCATTAGTGCGTTTATTGCACTTAAAAAAAATTGCTTCATTTTAGGTGTTAGTGTCTTGTCCTCTAGGGTTTTGTGGCGGGGGCCTTACAATGACCTTCAAACCACACAAGGGGGGTATGACCCTTTGCAACCCCCCATGATCAATATGTTAATCTCTTATAATCACAAGGTTGAGACACCATTTTTCTAACAACTTCCACAACTCCACCACCCTTCAAGGTGTGTGCCTATGTTGGTCTTAACATCATTTTAATACACTCATCCACAAGTCTTCCAATGCACCATCCAATATCGAACATTCATTCCCCATCCACATCCTTTGATCTAATCCTTTACATACATCCTTATTTTTTCCATCATCTCATCATTTTACCAAAATCTATGAGCATAATTCCAATTTCCATTGTCCATTATAGCACATCTTCAAGGGATACCATCCATAAAAAATGGATTCTTGAGTCCTTCATCCATCTCCCTAGAATTCATCCATTATATTCCAAATCTACTTATCCACATCCTTATCCTCATTCTTTTGCATTCTTTCTATTTCAAAAATCCAAAAAGAAAGTAAAGAGAAATCATTTGTCCAATGGTGAAAACCACTTCTTGTGGCACCTTAACAAGGCTAAGGATCTTCATAAGAATCACATATACTACCTACCTTATCCTATCCATATCACTTATCCCATATCCTTCATCCTATCCAACTCCATCCTCCCTTCCCATCTTTGATCTTTATGAGGAGCCTAGGGGTCAAATATCCATGCACTATCCATTCTATCTTACCTACCACACCTTATCCACATCCTCCAATATCCTTCATCCAATATTCCTCATCCTACCTCCATCCTCCTATCCTATCCAAACTATCCATCCTACCTTACCTCCTTTGATATTTATGAGGCCAAGGGTAAAATATATATACCTTCCGTCCTCTCTTATCCCTCATCCTATCTACCTCCTTCCATTCTATCCTTGATAAGAGCTAGGGGGAAAATATCCATGCATTCTTTGGACAATCATACCTTACTTATTCTACCATCCATATCCATTATGTATTATTCTTCCATCTCATGCATCTTTTACTATCTTCCATCCTTAATTACACTACATCTAGTGTGGGGAATTTTATTCCTTTGTAACATTATCTTGGATATCCTTCATCTTATCCTCTTATCTCCTATTATTATTCATCTAATCAATCCATTTATTTCCTATCTAATAAACCCATCCATCCATCTTTTACCAAACCTTGGTTGTCTCTTGTCATTGGTTCCCATCCAGTCTCTTGTCATTTTTTCCCATCCATTCCTCTATCTTAATTATCCTCCATTCCATCCTATCATATCCCATCCATTTATCATCTATCTATCCTATCTAATCCAACCATAACGAATTCTATCCAACAAATGCAATAAATCCCAATCCATGCAATCTATAGCATCATCCATAAACAATCCATGATCTTAATCCAAATCAACCAAAATCTATTGATTCATTATCAAATTATCATCATAGGGATGTATCCTTCCCAATCCAAGTGTGGTTCTTATCATTAACAACATAATTATTGGGGTATGCATTGTTCTTATTGTTAACTTTTATATCCTCATCATCAATCAATCAATCAATTAGATCAAGCCATTTTCATCTTGACTAGGGACATCATCTTGCATCTTGCTTTGTTTTTTGGCTTTTTGTGCATGATTTCTTGTTGCTTGTAAATGCATTATAATTGTTTGCATTTATCATGGTTTTTTCACTCTATTGCCACAAGATCATCATGGTCTTCCATATCATGGTGTTATAAGGCATGTGTTTGCACTTGAACTTTTGATCACTTGGCACATTATCATCATGGTTCCTTATACCTTAGTGCATAGCATCAAGTATGATATCAAACCTATGTTTCTTATACCATTATAGCATGATGATTATCCATCCTCTCTCTCCCTCTATATCTTTATCATCCCTAGCTTCTTCCATGTCCTCTTATATTTTATCCTCTAACTCTCCCATCCATTTTGAGAGAACACCCATGTTCTTTAAACCCACTTGTCCTCTCAAGGGGGTATACCTAACTCCCATCCTTCTTGTGACTAGGGCATTATGCCACTAGTCTCGATCCCTTCCTATGCACTATATTTTGTTCATTGATACAATTCCACTTCTTACAGTCATGACATCATATCAAAGGGGAAAAATGTAGACACCTAAAAATTGACCATACCTAACAACACTTGACTTTAACCTATCCTATCCATTAATTAATTAAATATTTATTATTTATTTAATTAATAGATCCTTCACCTTTGTCCCCCATTTTATTAAATGAATATTTATAATTTATTTATCTTTTATCTTTATCCCTCAGTTTAATTAAATAATTATTTATTTAATTAATTTATCCTTCCACATCACCATTCTCTGATAAATAATTTAATGATTTAATTATTATTTAATTAAATATTGAGTCACATGACTAATTAAAACCTTGTCTAAATTCATTGTACCTAGACACTTTCCACAAAACTCAAACTAGCTTTGCATCTCATCCATCAATTTCATACTACATCTCCAAATACTAACCATTCACATAAGGATGTTTCCCTAAAACCTAGCCCTTATCCCTTATGTGACACTTGTCACATAAATACAACTTTTGATCCAAAACCTAATCCTCAATAAATCCTAGCTTTACATCAACCAAGCTATCTACGCCCTTGATTTCCCTCATGAAATTTATATAAATGAGAGACCTCTCATCCTGTTTGAGCATCTTCTATCTTCATACCCTTATATTGCTGATTTTTTATTTCATTTTCATCATATCCTTATGATATACATTTGATTATAATTCATCATATCAATATTATCATCATGATACTAGTAAAAGAAACCACATTCCTCCATCAACACATCAAAGGAGCACATCAAGAGATTGTTTGGTGCAACTCTTCTTCTAGCTCAATTGAAGGAGAAAGGAGTGAACAATATAAAAGGTTTCATTTGTATGCTTTGAATATTTATGTCATTTCCTTTGTTCATTTTTCTTGTCCTTGTGTACCATGGGGTTAGAAGAAGTTGTAGCTTGGGCCTTGTTCATTTATAACTCCTTCCATTTTCTAGCAGTTATGATGTCATCTTCTACCTCAATGGACATAGGTTGTGTAGCTTTGAGAATTGCAACTTTTCTTCTCCTTAGGTGAAAACTGACATCAGGTGGTTGAGCATTGAAAAAGAATAAATTTTGATTTTTACAATGGGTATTTTATTAATGGTGTTTTTGATAATTATGTTAAATTTAACAATAAACTCCCACATAGGTTCATGTATCTCCATTTTAGCTGGGTGAGTTATGCTAATAGAGTTTGTTTTTCCTTGTCTCTTTTGAAATAGTCCTCAAACTTATTCCTCATATAATTTCATTAATATAAGAAACTATTAGGCAGGTGATATAACCATTTTGTAGCAATCTGCTAAATATTAGACAAATAACCTGACAATTATATCTTCATGTTTTACCCCTATTACTCCACACGCATCAAATAAATCATTGATATGTTTGTCAATTGAGATCTTATCATCACCTTTGAAATTTTGTAGATTATTTCTAGAACCATTTGGTAGATCATGCAATTGGTTTATGAGTGCTAAAGGTCATTTGGCTACTCCCCAAGGGACTAACAGTTGATGAGACATATTCTATCTAACATTAATGATCATAGGTAGCACAGTGCCATGTAGCATAAGTTCTTGGCTACAAAAGACTATGTGATGTTTTTGGGTGGAAAGGAAGGCCAACTCTTAGATTCATTTTTTTGGGGTAGAATAAGAAAATAAATAAAAAATCCTTCTTTCTAAATCTTCAAAAACTAGATCTACCACACCTTTATTGTGCTTACTTCTAGTGTATCTTATGCTATTTAAGATTAGGAAATACTTGTTATTATTATACATATTATTATTTTTCTGATTATTTTGCATGACTTGTAATTGGTTTTGATGTCTATTTATTCTTGTATGAACTCATAAATTACAAATTCCTTGTCTTCCTCTCCAAATATTTGGGATTTTATTCTTATTTTAGTTCCGAGGTCTTCCACAAAATTGAAAAAATCGCCAATATCCTCATATTCAAGTGTATTATTTGTATTTTTTATTTGTAACTTATATGATAAAGAAAACTTCTCACAATTAGGAGAGACCAACACCACACTGACCCCAATGCCTAAAGACAAATAATTTCCATTGAATTCCAACATCCATAATTATGAAGAAATATCAAAGCAAAGAAATTTAGAAGACCCTTCTTTTGTGTTTGAGAGCAACATATAAGTGCCAAATTTTTTTCTTCATGTAATATTTTTGATCTTGGATCGATTTTAATACACAAAACTTGGCTTTTGGCTCTGGATCTAAATGGACTTTCTTAGCATCCAAAGGAATGAGTGCATGTGACTAGTCCATTTGTATCTCACCTCCCAAATCTTTGTAGAAGATGCAACTTAAAATTATGCCATAGATAGCAAGAATTTTTTCCACTAATATAGTTAGTTTCAATTTTTTGTTTGGGTAGGTTGCCAAAGAGAGTTGAGCATCTTTGATCTGTCTAATCAAGGGAACTTGTTTGGATTCCATTAAATAAAAATTCCCCCAAAAAATAGTTAATGAAAAACCTAAATCTTGAAATATTTTTTCAATCATGACACCATTAGAAGCCCTTGAAAATATAATATAGTTTTTCAACCTATGACAAGCAATGTATAATGAAACATAAAATAGATTACACTTTCCATTTAAGCTTATAGGAGTATGATCCTTTGTCCTAGATGATATAATAGAGGAAGGTAGTTCAATATTTATAAATTGATCACTTGAGACAACATTGATATGAGGGGAATCAGACTTAACATATTGTACAAGATGATCCAATTCACGAAGATTCAACTTCAAATATTTCATCAATGAAATACTGATCTTAGATATTTTACAAAAATCAACTCTATTCAAAGAATTTGAAGGTTTATCCATTGAAATAATTTGGATACTTGATGTCTTATAATTACTTGTAACAACTATATATTTTTTAAGAAGAGGCATTTTTGGTCAAGAAGAATTTTGGATTAGGATTATTCTGCACATTTTTCTAGCTAGTAATTTGTTGACCTCTCATAAGAACATCACATAATTGGTCATCTAGTGTACTATAGATATCTACTCTCTTTTCAAATCTAATTTATATTCAAATAAATTGATAGTATATTTTCCATACTGGTTAGGATTTTCATCCTCAATAGTTAATTGTTCAATGACCTCCTTCATAATTGTCATTTACATGAGGTGATTCATCTCTAGACAACTAGACCCTTCATGATTAGTGTTGATGTGAAAATTACACATATTACATTTTCCTTCAGTATATGGTCCTTCTAGAGCAAGCCTTTGCATAGGAGGAGGTAATGCTACTACTTTATTGTTGTTTTTGGTTTGTATACCCTTTCCTTGGCATGTCTTGGTATGGGTACTACGACTGCAAAATATTAGGAAATTTCCTCTTTAATGCAATGGTATCATTTACTAACCTTTACAATATGGTTTCAAAAGAGGTCATAGCTTAGGTCATATTAATTTGCAACTCCTTCCATTTTCTAGCAATTATGAGGTCATCTTCTACCTTTATGGCCATAGCTTGGATAGCTTCAAGAGCCGAAACTCTTCCTCTCCTCAAGTGAAAACTAACATCAAGTGGTTGAGCATTGATAAATAAGCACTTTTGATTTTCCTTAGTAGGCCTTTTATCAAAAGTGATTTTGTTCACAATTCTGTCAAATTTAGCAACAAAATATCGCATAGATTCATGTATCTCTTTTTTAGATGGGTGAGTTGTGATAATAGAGTGTGTTCATCCTTGACAATTTTGAAATGATCCTTGAACTTATTCCTTATATATTTTCATGAATCTATGGAATTATTGGGTAGGTGACATAACCTTTCTACAATGGTGTTTTCTGCAAGTTCAACAAATAACCTTATGACTACATCTTTTTGTTGTACCCCTAGCACTCCACATGTAGAAAATAAAGAACTAATATGTTCATTAGTGGAGATTTTACCATCACCTCTAAAATTTGGTAGATTATTTCTAGAAACTTTCAAAGTCTCATGTAAGTGGTTTCTAGGTGCTAAAGGTCCTATGGCTACTTCCCAAGGGATTGGTAGTTGATGACCCATATTATATCTAAGATTAATGATTGGGGGTAACATAGTGTCGTGTAATACAAGTGCTTGAAACACACTAGATGATGTGACATTTCTAGGTGGAAAGAAAGGATAATTCTTAGATTTAAAATTATTTTAAATAGAAGGAAATATGGAAAAATTCTCTCTTTCTAACTCTTTAAAAATTGGGTCTACCACACCTTTAATACATTTTCTTTTGGTGTATCTTCTTCTATCCATGTTTACGAGTTATTGATTATTATGCTAATTATTATTTTGGTTATTATTTCACATGACTTTTGTTTTTTATTTTGGTGTCCATTTCTTCTTGGTATGAACTCAAAAATTATAAATTCTTGTGTTCCTCTCCAAAAATTCAAGCTTATCTTCTTATTTTAGTTGCAAGGTCTTCCTCATAAGTAAAAAAACTCATCAATCTAATGATACTATTGATTTGAAAATTTATATCTCCAAGCCAATGTTTTAATTTTTTTATAATATTTTTTTCAACTTCTAACTGATTGACATTGGGTTGTAATATTAGGTTGAAGTTACGTTGAAGAACTATGATTATCATTAAAATAAATTTGATTCCTATTTTATATATTTTAATAAAAACCAATCTTTTAAGAAATAATGTACCAATTATGGCAAGTGCACTCTTCGGTGTCTTAAAAAAAAAACCTTTCAACAATTATTTTTTCCAATTTTTTTTCTCTTCTTTACACAATTCTATGATCTTGTTCTACAATCTCCTTTCCACTTTGTTCTTCTTCTTCGGTTATCACTTGTTTTATTTGTTAATATTGTTGATTCAATTTTCTATTCCTCCAAATTTCCATGTAAAGATCAATGGTGATTTTTTATTTGTCACGTAACCGAGTCCCAATAGGCCATAAGACAAGAGTTGTATCATGGTGTAACCCTATTGTTATGCATGAAAATATTTATATGAATACTAAAATATGAAGAAACTAACATTTTCTGATGTCTCCCTATTAGAGTTACTATAAATTTATTGATTAATAGATTTTTCACTAAAAAATTTATATAAATGACTCTGATATGCTCATTTTCAATGATATTTGAATCAATAGTTGGAGAATTTGTTGTATATTTTAATAAATTTCCTCTAAATTTTAGAGGTACATCTCCATATGATGGTAAATTTAGGTTTTTCAAGGTTTTTTAAACCATAAACTAGAAAAGGAAAAAGACAAAATGACAAAGAAAGTGAGTAAAGATCCCCTAAATAGATATTATTTATAACATTTAAAGAAAGTAAGAAAAAAATCAAAGGTCTATCCTTATTAAATCACATGGGTATAGCATGCAATTGGGAATACAAATTAGATGATGTTAGGATCATAAGCCAATAAAATCATCATCCCACTAAGCCATATTTCATAAAGTTAAAATGATTTAAAACATAAATTAATACAAAAAGCTTAAGAACTTAAATTTTTGTTATTACACCACATCAAAGGAATAATAACACAGATATATTGCTAATGCATGGACTTAAAACAAATTCCTTTATTTGAAATGCTCAAAATAAAAAAAAACTCCCAACATTTATACTAAAAATATATTCTTTCAACCACTCGATACTAATATTAAACTAGGATAAACAAAAAAACCCTTCATTTACAATTGATTGCATATATAGCTTATAATTATTTTAATTAACCGTTAAATAAAGGCCAAAGTTTCCTTAGAATTTTGAAAACTTAAACACTTTTATAAATTAGAGTCTTGAAATAAAGTCTATTGAAACAAACTAAAAATTATGTTCCAGAGGCACAATATATTCTTTGTCTTTCATGTGAGATGAACCTGGGACTGGGGATTACGATGTATAAGAAAAACCTTGGCCTTTTAAGTGTGGAATGCTTTGAAAACTAGAGAAATTTCATTATGCCTCATAATGATCACATTGCTGGTTCTGAGCTTCCATATGGCTTAGTCATTTCAAATGTTTTCCAACTTCTTTTGAAACATTGAAAGATGTGCAACAGAATGGATGAGAGAAATGTCAATACTTCTTAGATTCTTCATAGCCTCCACATAAAATACTTACTTGTCAAATAATATTTTAGTCATCATTTTGAAATTATCCCTAATGGATTGAGTATCACTAACTTGAGAGCTATCTTTCATTTAAATATTTGAATTAACGGATAAGAAGTTAACTTGGATATCTTCCTTAAATTGATCACACTCCTTTAATAGCCTAGCCTATGCTTGGATATATTTTTAATGACCAAAATACTCCATTCAATGCTTTTTATCCAAAGGAGACACATGTTCTCATGAACACGGGAAAATTTATTATGTAATAAGCCTATCATTTCTCATGCCAATCATTTCCTTAATATTTTTATCAACTCTTATCCAAACCATCTCTTCTTATCAACTTCCTTTCTCCTAATGTCAATTTGATCATATAATTTATTTTCTTCTTTGATGAACTTTGACCCTTTGGTTATAATTTCATTCACCCAATATTTAGTTATCTTTCCATATAATTCATACCTACATATATTTTCAAGAACATATTTCCCACTTCTTGAGATAGGATCGAAAGAGGCATCAGTTTTGTCTAATGGTTGAGTTGAAGTGTCCACAATAGATTTGATAAAATTAGTTAAAGAATTTACCTTTTGTTTTAGAGTGTTTTTCTTTTTCTATTCTTTCAACTAGCTTAGCAGTTGACACTTGAAAATTGTGAATATACCCATCATGTGAGGGTGGGGGAAATATTAATTCATGTAATTTTAAAATCCTTCCTTTTCACCTCATTAGTATTTCCAAAAGCATAATTTTTCATTATCCTAGAAGTATTTTTGGCCTTCTTAGGTTGAGGTGACTTTTGAAATAGATTGGAAACACTATTTGATTGAGGAATATTCAATTGGGATACCTTTCTCTTCCTTGAGGGAAATTTTTTGTAGCTAAGAATTAGAATGGCTAGATGGAGTACCAGAGGAAGCACTGATGATTGAGAAATGCAATGGTTTCATTGGTGGAGGTATGGTGAATGGACACTCAACTATATGAAAAGATGAGATGTCAAGTGAGAAAGGATATCAAATTAGTTTGAGTGGGGGGAGTTTGAAGTAAATTTTTTGGTGAGGAAGTTGGTGATGAATGAGATGGGGAAGATGCGGAGATACTTACTTGAGAAGGGGAGGTTGCAACATTGATAGTTTCTTATTTAATCGGTTTCTCCTAAATAGCCTCTAACTTCTTCTTCTCTTTCTTGTATTTCCCCTTGGAGTTGTCTTTACAAGTTCTCTTGGGGTCTGCATAATTACAGTATCTTCATCACCATCTCATCCTTCTTCACTAGTAGATTGAGAGATGCGTGATGATGAAGGATGGGAAGGAGATGAGTTTTCTTATTTCTCTACTTTTCTATTTGTAGTTTCCTTCACTTCAAAAGACTTTGTGGATGGTTTTTCTAAAGTATTTTTCATTTCCCATTCTTGTGTCTTCTTGAACACTACTTACATCCTTTCTTGTAAAGTCTTCACTTCTCTAACACCCCAATTCATGGGCAATATGGGTTGTGTTTGTATATGATCAAAATAAATAGGATCCATTAAATTTCACGCATCATCCTCTAGACCTTGGATATCCCAATTTAATTTGAAATATTTATTTTTTGTAGGGGTAACCTCATCCAATCCCTTCTCTTGACTTCATAATTTTTGTCACATTCAACCCAATAATCTTCAATTATAGGAAGATGGTGGACACTAGGTCCAAATTGTATGTTGTCTTTGACATATTTTTTGTTGTCAAATGGGAACATCATGACAAAGAAATTCATGGTGTACTTCACTAAATCTCACTCAATATTTAATGGATTGGACAATATTTTACACTAATAGTGAGCTAGCCAAGTAGGAAAAGGAATTTTTTCCTTCTTCCTCTTCTTGCAACTTCTATTAACTTCACCTATTTTACTATAGCCTTCAATAAGAGAAAAAATATCACTTACATACCTAGGAAATTTATAAGGAAATCCATCAAACCCCCCAATGTGGATGTAAGTGATTCTTCAAAATTGAATAAAATGGATCTCATATGTGTTGATCAATTGAGAAGCCTTTGGATATATTATCATGCTCATGCCACCTTGAAGATATTTGACTACATGCATTGTGAATGTTATAGACACCTAAAATTGACCACATTTGGTCAATTTACCCCTAATTCAACCAACTTAATCCTAATTCAACCAATTTCCTATCCTTTATATTAATTTAAATAATACCCTATTATTTAAATAATGTTCAATTATCTCAACCTTCATTCTAATCTATTTCTTCTATTATCCCTAAATCCTAGCCTAATGTAAATAACTACCTTTGATTATTTACCCCCATCCCTTATCCCTTTCCTAAAAAAATTAAATAAATAATCCATTTATTTAATTCCCATCTACATGTCCCTGTTGGTGTTTTAATTTCACCCATTAAGGCTTCATAATGCTCTAAGAGGTTGCCAAACTCTATATTCAAGAAATTACGAAGCTAATGGCCAACTAATGAGATTCAGTCAAAAGACTGAGATCTCCTACACTTTTGGCTCTGTGAAACCAAGGAGGGTTTTCCTAAGTGTGCTCATAAAAATAGTTTTTTCCTATAAGAACACTTCTTCATACAAATACATTCCCCGCCAATGCAATTAGATAGCAATTATCCTGGTGTTGGGAAACCAAAGAACAATAACAACTATCTAGAGCAAGGAGAATAAAATTAATGTAAGATTTATATCTCAAAAGAGATAGGATTTAATTTTTTAAAATGTTCAGATCTTGAATCACCACACTTAGAGCCACAGTCCTGCACTTCTAAAAGAATCTTGAAAAACTACCCAGTGCCTCATCCATTGGGCGGGAGTCATATAAAACATAACCCAGACATTATGAACTTATCACCATAATGCTTTACATTATGAGATATTTCAGTTTCTTAAAACAACACTCCTTAATGAATCCTGAGCATATTATCACAAACATATAACTCATTTTCAAGCATTTGATTAACTCATTAAGTTAAAGCAGGAAAATGAAATACACATTCAAATATACCATTGAAGCTGAATGAATAAACCATTGATGAACTCATTCACAATCCATGACATATAACCAGGAGAGAAATTATTTTAATAGATTTTTTATTTGCTTCAATATCTATCATTACATAAGCAAAGCATGCTTGCTTCATACTATTCCCGACCTAGAAAGATTTCCTAGTTAATATCTTCAAAAAACCACAATAAAAAGTAACTCTACATACTCTAAGCTTTAGGACACAAAAAATCTGACCCTAACAATGAGCCGTGAAATCTCCTTTATAGAACAGTAGAGAAACAAGCAATGGGCTCCATTATTTATTTCAAAATGAATTTGATCCAAACAAAATGAAATTCGAATTCACATTCCAAAAATTTCCTCATCATTAGAAATAACAATAATCGAACCGAGGAATCAAAACGGTTACACCCTAGTAACCAGTTAGAGAAAAAACAAAAAACACCATGCCACGCACGTGCATGTCCACATCAAAACCGAACCACCAGAACAACATCAGACAACAAAAAACACCACCCCAACAACCCACATCACCCTCCAACATTATTTAGCAAACACACGACCCCGATAGAGGCGACTGCTCCTAGTTCTTGCTTCAGTGTGAAGCGAAACCATTCCCTTTTTCTTGCCAATACTAACACCAGATCCAACAACACAACACGATGCTATTGCAACAATTGGGGAAACCGCAAGGACCTCCTCGTCGACCCCCATGAGCTCAGTCATGGCCACGAGAAAATAATGATAGTTTGAATCAGTCTCGGACCCATCATCACCAGAGCCCGAAGAGAGCACAACGGGGGAACTACGACATCCAAACCACTTGCCCACACCTCAAGCAATCGCTTTAGGAGCATTAGGAACAAGTTGTTCCTCCTTGCATCACGAATTCCTCGCACCCACTCTGGCACTTCATCGTACCACAAACTTATCCATTGAAAATACTAGCTCAAAATCAGCAAGCAAATCAATCACCTACAAACAAACCAATTCAAAATGCGATGATACTAATGAGCAATTTAGTAGACATTTATAGAGAAAACCGGTGCAAGGAATATTAATTGCCCAAATTGTAGTATGAGCATGTGAGTGATTAGTGGCTGATGTTGCCACCACAAAATAATTCCAAGCTTATGGAAAACGGTGTACAACCCATCATTGCATTTATCAGGTGTATACCGCTTGCACACAAGGAGATCAGGAGGAAATCCACTGAAAAACCCGTGCCATTAATGAAAATAACCTGCAGAGCGCAAAAAATCCTCACACGGGTGAACAGTAACCCTTTGAATTCAAACTGTTGACGTGAAAGAGACTTGGCAAGTCAGACGACTCAGATTGAGTCAACGATCATTGAAAATCCACATCACTGCCTGGGAAAAACAACAACCAATCACACCCCTCAAGAACAGAAAACCGTGATTGGGCAATAGGCCCCACCCAACCCCTTCTATTCTAGGAGCCAAGTCACGTGTCACCATTTCGCAAACCTTGCGGTAGTTCAGAGAAAATTAATCCAATCATGCGAGGCCAATGAGAGAAGATCATCATTAATCTTCGTCATTTAATACCCACTGGTGAAAAGACATCCACTTGTCACATCTTGGCGCATCAGGACAGGGCCCCACCCTTCCATACTTGACAGATGGCGGCACCTCGCACACCTCACACCACTTTAGTGACATCAGCAACAAACTTGCAAGGTCCATGAGTAACAATCCTGATCAGAACCTGTGATCGGACAGTCCGCCATCTGCATAACAATAAATATAATGGTGGGGCCGGTCAGAAAGAACCCTCGACAGCACAAAAATTTAGGCTGAAGTGGCAAAGAGAAAATTGATAGGTCAGGTAAAAAGGGGCTCATAAGAGCACGAAATAAAGGCTTTGTCGGATGACTTAAGAGACCGGTAACCCTCAACAACAGGTCAATGCTAAAATATAACGTGAGGGTTTAAAAAGTACTAATCAATTTTACCATGGGTGATGAAAACCTTGAACCCTAAGCATTAGACCTCTAGCCACAAAAAGTAACCAGTCATGCCCAAATTAGGCAGAATTTTGACAAATTTTAAAAGTCCCATCAGTGGCTCGGACTGGGGATGTATGCCCCCTATGGGCATAGCAAGATTCTAGAATCTCTGGTTTTGCAGATCAGATCACCAAATCACACAAGTACCTTGATGAATGCTTTGCCATGTTTGTCAATTGGAACTTGTTTACATCCAACTTGGTGGCCCCTGGCCCCGGGCCCCCAAACAAGAGAAATCAGATTTTACCCCTGTCAAAAACAAAATTCTCTGCTACCTCGAGTACACCAAGTCTGAAAATTTTACCTCTTGATGTATTTATGTTACTTGAGTAGTGAGCATGCTTGGAAGTATCATAATGTTTTCTAATACTCCTATGCATTTGATTAGTCAAAACCCTATATCCAAACATTAACTGCAACGTATGACCATAATGACATTTTACCTTTCCTTGCACCCGGTCATGCTTCATTGAATGCTTACTCAATTGAGCTGAGAAACATAAAAAATCAGAATTTATCTGGTCCTTGACATCGCACATCTTAGCATCAACATCAACTCACACATCGAACTGAAAACTGTCACAAAAAACTGTGTGCATGTTACATAAACCCTTTTTGCACAAAAAGGAAGATGCATGACTCAGGGAATCCTCACCTTGGTACTTTCCACATAATCTTGGTTGCCAGCACCTACGTTCACACATCCTGGAACACATCTTGATACTACAAAGGTGGGCAATATGAGTTACATCTTTCTCCAAGAAATGTGTGAACACATTCATCTCAGGCCCCTCACTATACATCTCATCCTGCATTCCATCATCCATTCCCAAATGAAAAAACTCAAAATCCGACTCAAACAAATCAACCTCAACATGGGAAATAAAGAAACAATAGTATGTACTGGCCTCCCTGTGTTCAACACCGCCTGCTGTATGTGTTAATTTATAAGTGAAAATTTCAGCACAAGCTGAAAAATTTTCACCAACAATATCAATGACACCTTCATTATAAGCTGAAAATTTTTCACTAGCAATATCAATGACATCTTCATTATAAGCTGAAAAATTTTCACCAACAATATCAATGACACCATCATTATAAGTTGAAAATTTTTCACTAGCAATATCAATGACAAAAGGTGACAACAAAACAATCTCAGCTTCATACAAACAGTCATGAAAATCAATAGTACCAATATATTCATCAATATGTTGGTTATCTCCAATATTATTCTTTAGATCACCATATTGAACACACACCCCATTGTCTTCAAATTCCTCAACATTTACACAACAAACATGTTCCCTTGCTAGCACATCTGGAGTATACTCTAAACATTCATCATTTGAAAGTTTTCCCCTCATTTGGAAGCAAATAAGATCATGAGGCTCTGTATTACCATAAAATTTTGGTAAAGGGAGAGGCTCCACTTCATCCTCGGTAATGCAATCATCACTTCTAAAATCACAATCACTAGCCTGTAACAAAATCTCAGTGGCATGTGCATTACCATCATGACAAGGAACAACAATGGGTGTCTCGCTTAATCCTTCATCACTTTGCCCATCAAGCTCTTGTGCAGTTGTCCAACATTCTTCAAAAGGGCAAGCATCATCTTCATTTTGTGCAAATATACTCTTGGTTGATTCTGCAATCTCTATCCATTTAAAGACTTGGGTTAAGTTAGTAGGTTTCAAATCTTTTGGCAAAGCACTCAACCCCGGTTCATAAAGTTCACAAAACAATTAAATGCATTCAACATCATCAGGTCTGAGACCTCTAGGAATTTTTATTAAAACATCTAAAAATCTCAAGAAAGACTCATATGGTGATTCTTCCTCTTGTCTCTTCATTTCATACAATTCTATCACAAAAAAGATTTGATCATCATTACTCAAGTTGAACTAGTTTTCAACTTGGATCTCATCATCATAATCACACTATAATGGTGGATATATTAGAGTTGTCAAAGCACTTTTATCATAATGAATGTTCTTTGCAACCAACTCTGAAATTTTACAAGTATGAGTTATGCTAGGGTAATCAACACTTGCAGCCAGATACCCTTTCATCATTGAGTACTTCATGTTTTCTCAATCTCCATAGCCATTTGATATGCCTGGTGCAAGGTTGTAGGTTCATTATCCCTTAATAAGTAACCCATCCTTTTGTCAAAAACACCAAGATATACAATCAGGCATTCAACCTCATTTGGTCTTATTTCTCTAGGAATCTCTCTTAAAGCTTTTGAAAACATGAGATTAAAATACGGGACTAGCTCATCTTTTTGTATGTGGATTCCCATAAAACCTTTTCTTACTATGTTGGGATTGACTCTTTCACCAAATTGTTCAATAAAAACTATCACCAACTAATTCCATGAGTTAACAGAATAGGCATGTAGATATGAAAACCAATCCCTGACATCACCCCTCAAGGATTGCACAAAAAGCTTCATAACAACATCCTCATGACTGACTTCATAGTCCCCCATTACATCTATAAAATCCTGTAGATGCTTAGAGGTGAATTCTACACTTTGCTCTGTGTATTTAGGCAAATATTTCCTAATCTTCTTAGGAATTAGATTAGGGAAATCTTTGATATTACTGAAAATAAAAGGCATATATCTTTGAGTTACAAAATCCCCTGAAGGGTTTAATGAAACTTGTTCCCTTTGCATAATTGTGTCTGACTTCTCATATGAAAATTCTCTTATACCCATTCAATCACTATCAAGTTTATACATGGTTATCAAATACATCACTTACTAATTCGGCCATGATTCTAAAATTTTGACAGAAATACTCATACATTGAGCCTTTTAGAGGTATAATACAATATAAACATACTTATCAAATTATTTTACATATTGTATTATTAGAAGTATGGAAAGACTAGTCACTGTTCCTTTCTTGATGCTGGAACATCTAATTTGGAACCATTTATTATCCCTAGTTACAAACACCTCTCACAATCAGAATAGTGATTAGTTTAGATTCAATGAGAATACCTGGTAATTTGGCAACATTTGTCAATCTTATCTCCCTGACTGTAGATATCACAGATCTGAGACTTTTCCTTTATATATCAACTAGTTCTTTAGATAGAGTCGCCACCTCTTTAACAAAGGACTGAATTTCAAAAGAATATGAAATTCCTTTTCAAAGCTTGTCACATCCTGGGTCTTTGTCCACAACATAGTCATACCTCAAATATTCTGAAATCATGTTGCTACCAATCTTTTCCAAGTCCATAACCTGTCACCATCCAAACTTAATATTTAGATCCACTCAATAAATGATTCTGGACAGCCACCTCCAACTGTTGTGGTTTTTCTTTTCTCTTTTTTCTTTAAATTTCTCAGAAGTTCTCCCCAATAAAATCACAATTCAACTAATAACTCAGGCAAAGAGCCTATTCCACCAAGTCTAACCTTTATGGTTAGAAGTAATATGTCAGTTATTATAATGAATCTATAACAATACTGCCTGCAATCAAAACTTCTAAGTCTTTCCCTAGCAGAACACCACAGAGCATAGGATTTTCAGGCTCACTTCAACAACTTCTTCCTCTAGGGTTGACACTTTTCACTATTTGAACTAAATTCAGAATGGAAAATCATTCGACTCTATGCAATGACTCTTAAGGCTAGATTATGCAATCACAAATTCATCCCCAACAGAGTCGCCATTCTGTTGGTGTTTTAATTTTACCCATTAAGGCTTCATAATGCTCTAAGAGGTTGCCAAACTCTATATTCAAGAAACTACGAAGCTAATGGCCAACTAACGAGATTCAATCAAAATATTGAGATCTCCTACACTTTTGGCTCTATGAAACCAAGAAGGGTTTTCCTAAGTGTGTTCATATAAATAGTTTATGCCTATAAGAACACTTCTTCATACAGATACATTCCCCGCCAACACAATTATATAGCAATTATCCCGGTGTTGGCAAACCAAAGAACAATACAACTATCTAGAGCAAGGAGAATAAAATTAATGTAAGATTTGTATCTCGAAAGAGATAGGATTTAATTTTTTTAAATGTTCAGATCTTGAATCACCACACTTAGAGTCACAGTCCTGCACTTCTAAAAGAATCTTGAAAAAACTGCCCAGTGCCTCATCCATCGGGCGGGAGTCATATAAAACATAACCCAGACATTATGAATTTATCACCATAATTCTTTACATTATGAGATATTTCAGCTTCTTAAAACAACACTCCTTAATGAATCCTAAGCATATTATCACAAACCTGTAACTCATTTTCAAGCATTTGATTAACTCATTAAGTTAAAGTAGGAAAATGAAATACACATTCAAATATACGATTGAAGCTAAATGAATAAACCACTGATGAACTCATTCACAATCCATAACATATAACCAAGAGAGCAATTATTTTAATAGATTTTTTATTTGTTTCAATATCCATCATTACATAAGCAAAGCATGCTTGTTTCATACTATTCCCGACCTAGAAATATTTCCTATTTAATATCTTCAAAGAACCATAGTAAAAAGTAACTGTACATACTCTAAGCTTCAAGACACAAAAAATTTGATCCTAACAATGAGCCGTGAAATCTCCTTTATAGAACAGGAGAGCAACAAGCAACGAGCTCCATTGTTTATTTCAAAATGAATTTCATCCAAACGAAATGAAATTCAAATTCACATTCCAAAAATTTCCTCATCATTAGAAATAACAATAATCGAACCGAGGAATCAAAATGGTTACACCCTAGTAACCAGTCGGAGAAAAAACCAAAAAAACTATGCCACGCACGCGCACGTCCACATCAAAACCGAACCACCCCAACAACCCACATCACCCTCCAACATCATTTAGAAAACACACGGCCCCGATAAAGGCGACCACTCCTGATTCTCGCTTCATTGTGAAGCGAAACCATTCCCTTTTTCTAGCCAATACCAGCATCAGATCTAACAACACAACACGATGCCATTGCAACAATTGGGGAAACCACAAGGACCTCCTCGTCAACCCCCACGAGCTCAGTCATGGCTACGAGAAAACAATGATAGTCCGAATCAGTCTTGAACCCATCATCACCATAGCCTGAAGAGAGCACAATAGGGGAACTGCGACGTCCAGACCGCCTACCCACACTTCGAGCAATCGCTTTAGGAGCATCAGGAATAGGTTATTCCTCGTTGCATCATGAATTCTCGCACCCACTCTGGCACTTCGCCGTACCATAGACTTATCCATTGAAAATACTAGCTCAAAATCAGCAAGCAAATCAATCACCTGCAAACAAACCAATTCAAAATGCGATGATACTGATGAGCAATTTAGCAGGCATTTATAGAGAAAACCGGTGCAAGGAATATTAATTGCCCAAATTGTAGTACAAGCATGTGAGCGATTATTGGCTGATGTTGCCACCACAAAATGATTCCAGGCTTATGGAAAATGGCGTGCAACCCATCATTGCATTTATCAGGCGTATACCGCTCGCATGCAAGGAGATCAAGAGGAAATCCACTGAAAACCCATGCATTAATGAAAATAACATGCAGAGTGAAAAAAATCCTCACACGGGTGAACAATAACCCTTTGAATTCAAACCGTTGATGTGAAAGAGACCTGGCAAGTCAGATGAATCAGATTGAGTCAATGATCATTGACAATCCACATCACTACCTGGGAAAAACAACAACCAATGACACCCCTCAAAAAAAAGAAACCACAACCGGGTAGCAGGCCCACCTAGCCCCTTCTGTTCCAAGAGCCAAGCCATGTGTCACCATTTTGCAAACCTCGCGGTAGCTCAGAGAAAATTAATTCACTCGTGCGAGGCCAACGAGGGATGACCATCATTAATCCACATCATTTAATACCCACTGGTGAAAAGACATCCACTTGTCACATCCTGGCACATTAGGATAGGGCCCCACCCTTTCGTACTTGACAGATGGCGGCACCTCGCACACCTCGCACCACTTTAGTGACATCAGCAGGAAACCTGCGAGGTCCGCGAGGAGCGGTCCCAATCAGAAACCATGATTGGACGGTCCGCCGTCTGCATAACAATAAATATAATAGTGGGGAAAACTGGAAAGAACCCTCGACGACACAAAATGTAGGCCAAAGTGGCAAAGAGAAAACCGATAGGTCGGGTAAAAAGGGGCCAGTAAGAGCACGAAAGAAAGGCTCAACCAGATGACTTAAGAGACTGGTAACCCTCAACAACAAGTCAATGATAAAATATAATGTGAGGGTTTAATAAATACCAATCGATTTTACCATGGGTGACCAAAACCCTGAACCCTAAGCATTAGACCTTCAGCCACAAAAAGTAACCAGTCATGCCCAAATTAGGTAGAATTTTGACAAATTTTAAAATTCCTATCAGTCCCATCCTCCAACCTCTTTCTATTAGATCCTAGTCTCCCCCTAAGTGGTTGGACACACTTAATCCATGATTAAGTGGGTCAAACCTCACCATCACATCATGCACATGACCCTTTGTATATTTGACATGGCCTTGGTACCATGGCACACAAGCCTTGTCACCTCCAAGGTACCATCTTCTTCACATCACACCTCATGGTGCCACTTGGAATCAACCATGAGGTGAGATGTCTCAACCATCCTCCACCACTGATAATCAACTTGCAATCTTTGACCCTCCATCCAAAATCCCAAAATCATATATATCTCACTTAACCATTTTATGACTATCTCACTTTTTTTTACTTGTAGCATCACTATGTTGCTGAAATAATTAGTGAGCACACATAAAAATCAACAATATTGGGAAAATATACTCGATTAGAGGCTCGACATAAGTCAGTTTTGTCCAATTCTATGTTGGTTTGAGCTTTTCACGCCTTATGTAAGTTCTTTTTTGATCTTTGTGTTTTTTTGTTTTTATTGTTTAAATCATTCACATTGGCACAAATATAATGCACACAAATGCAACATTCACTCTTTTGAATATTTTATAGCCATGCTCCAATTTTACTATGGGCAATGGTCATGAGTTATATATTTCTAATGAAAATTTAATTTTTGGATTGATGTTGCATCTATAAATGATACACTATCATTATATATGGGTGGTATATGATCATAGTCTATTAATTGATTGTATAAAGTTACTGGTTGATCCCACAATAGTGGTTTATAATTTTTGGCCAAACTCGACATTGAACTGATTTTTTTTAACTAAATCTTCACTTTTGAGCACCTATAGCTGCTAAACCATGAGGAATTTGAAGATGATGCAAACTAGTGATCTGTGAAATTTTGTCTATAGATTCTAAATATAAATTTAAAAAAAAAATTGGAATTAGATTGCATTTCTTTTTCCATCTCCTTCAAAAACTAGTTTTTAACAGTAAACACCATTTTTAAAGAGTGATGTTCACCGTATACATAACTTTTTTTTCTATGAAGGATAAAATTAATTTTTTTCTGAATTTAGATTTTTAACTACTATATGTAGCACGTTCATTTGGTTTCATAGTGTTTTATTGGATATTTTTTTCTTAATTAAGTTTTGAAGTCAAACCAATTACAATTTAGACATAGACGAACCATATACAACATAACATTTTTTTGTTGGATCAAGGACATCAATACCTAGCACACACATATTTTTCTTAATTTTTTTTATAATCTACTATTTTTCCACATGTGCAAAACAAAGAGCTTGATTTTTAGTGAAAACCCTATGTTTAATTAGACTAAAAAAAATACATAATAAAACCAAAATATATTAAAATTCTATTTGATCGATAGCTCGTTTCAAGGAATACCATCATCCGATTGGGTCTGTGAAGTTGATTCCATTTTCATCTTCAACCCAAGCTCAAAAAGGCAAAATTTTGCAAAAAATTGCTAGAGGGGGGAGAAGGGAAAATCAGAGAGGTTCACTCGAACCCCCCTTTTTTTTCCATTTTCCCTTGATTTCATAAGAAAAAACCACCAAAAGGGGTTCGCTTGAAGGAGGTGTTCGAGCTAACCCCAAAAAACCTGATTTTTTTTGTTTGGGAGTGCTTTTGCAAGTTTTCTTCGTGAAGGGAATTGTAAACCACTATTGTGCGATCACCCTACTCTAATATGTATATTTATAATTTGGACGAAGTAATTATTACACCTAATAAAGTTACAAGGTTAACACTATGATATTTTGGTAAAATTAATAATTATAATTCTAAATGAATTAATTTGGAATAGCTACGATCGTATTATAATGTATATTTACAAGGGGAAGTTTGTAAGGATTTGATCTCTTATTCTTAAGTTTTAAATATATTGTATACTCACACTTATCTTATATTAAAAAAGGTTTAGTAGACATCAATAACCCTAATTTCATGACAACATGATACCTACAATGTCATTGAGTACACTTCAATGTATGAATTTAGTAAATTTGATAACCAAAAATAATGTAGAATTTATTAGTATATTTTACCACATGTCTAAATACTATAATGAGAAAAGAAAAATTATTGTATTTCTTGACTTGCTCCTTGGTTTAGGATTAAAGCTTGTAAAATGAGATTGGTGAGTAAATGATGAGTTTATCTTATTAATATAGTACAAGAGTTGATACTAAGCTCTAATACTTGAGAATCAACTACAAAACCAAAGATATTCTTCCACAATAGAGTATAGCAAGAGGGTATATTTTTTGATTATGGTGCAATAATGTACAATGGTTAATAATAAATCAATGATTATACTTCCCTTGCATTACATTATGTACATGGGGGCTTTCTTATATAGGCAAGGTTGAGATATTGGACAAAATAATATTATAATTTTATTAATCCTATGTCATGAGACAATTAGAGATAAGATAAGATACATGTGTATCAACGACGTATAGAAATATTCTTAAAGCCACAAGTAAACTTAACATGTGAATACGTGCGAATAAGACCTAACTAGGTGAACTAGTTAGGAAATATACCCCATTCACACCATTACCCCCTTAAGTGCAACTTAGGGAGAAGGAAAATAAATGCATGAATGAAAATATGATGCAAGGATTCATGGATAATTCCCAACTACTATTCCATGTTATGTATCCATTTACAAATGATCTCACAAACAAAGTAAATGAGAAAAACCGTTTGTGAAAAACCTCTCTCCAAAAGAGAGAATACAAGAAAACAATCATGTATAAGTGATAGAAGAAGTGATGAATGAAGGAATCAACATGACTCCCCAAGGACTACATCCATCACAAATATACAATATAAATCCCCCATAGGAGAGAAAGAGTGATATTACCCCCCCCATTTTTGTTGTAACTATCATCAAAGACGAGAGATAACCCCTCAAATGTGTCCTTTGAATATACAATATGAGACTCATAAAAAATATGATATACTTGTCAAGTAAGCATCCCAAAAAGTTGAATATAATAGACTATGATCATCTTTTTGAATTGAAGTATTGGGAGCCATGGAAACACTAAAATATGAATAAGGAGGAGGAGGAGATGGAAGCTCAATACGATTCTCAAGAAGACTAAGGTTCAAGTGATCAAAATTCTCCTAAAAAATGTGATTCACACTAGATACATGAGTGTGAATACTAGTTGAAGGAGCTACATCATCATTAGGAGAAAAATATGGAAATATATAAAAAAATAGATAAATGATCAACCATCCAAATACCAATAATTTCTCTATCTCCAAGTCTGTGATAAGCATAAAATCAAGTGTGAACTCAACTATTTCCACTGCTTTGTGTTATATGTAATCTAATAGATAGAAAGGAGATTGGTTGACAAGAATGGGACACAAATACATCATTTAATTTTTCATCTCCTATGAGAATAGATCATTTCCCAAAAACACTCACATATGTGTTGTTACCTATCAATATGTGCGGTAAAGTGCAAGGCTCAAATGAAGAGAACATACTTTGTGATAAAGCCATATGATGTGAGGTTCCAAAATCAATAAGACATCTCCTTGATTAAGGACTTGTAAATGAAATAAATTTTAGATTAATCATTCATTAGCTAATACTTAATTAATTTTTAATTGATTATTTATCTAATTCATTTCATGCACTTAAGCTAAACTTAGGAGTGTTTTTTACTATTAACTAGAGTGAGCTTTTATTAGATCATTTTGTCTCATCACATAGGATGATTAAACTTTTCATGATCTAATTCCTTTATCATTTAGGTTTTCTCTTATAAATCACTCTCCCTCATTATATTATCTCTTGAGGTTCATTCTATAATTTTTTCTTGTCGAGGATATAGCAAATCATTATTTTCAATTCTCTTGCATGGAAGGTGTTTTTTTCGTTCTTTGATCCTATGTCTCATGTTATTCATAATTCTAATAAGAAGTTCTTTACTTTTATCACCTCTATTAGCTAATTATAAGGTACTTGGCTATGTGTATGATGATGGTGTAGAAGAAGAGGATGCACCAAAAGAATTTGAAGGACATAAAATATTATTCTCTTGAAGTAGGTGCTTCAACTCTTCTAGCTATTTTATGTAAAATTTGTGTTCATCATGCATTTTTTTGCAATATGCACAAGTGGGTCTCCCCTCTTTAGGTTTATTCGAATTTGGAAGAGGTGGGGGGATTATTATGTGTTGTCTTATTTTTGGGTTTATTCTTTCCTTTTCCTTTAGGTGTTTGTGCTAACAATGTCTAAATTTTGGGAAGCTCATCTAACTAGATATGATTAGCTTGTTCTCTCGTCAAATAGTCATAAAATGTCCTAAAAGAAGGCATGTTAAATGATTAACCTAAGGCATCCATAGTGGAATAGAAGGTAGAAGAAAATATTGCAAATGGTCCTTTAACTTAGACAAAATTGTTGTCACAGAGATTTCACTTAGATGCTAAGTTTATATGCTCAACAATCTCATGAAACATTGAAACATCTTCGAGCTTGTGGGTATGCTCATAGTGAAAATGAATCTCCAGATTATGGGTTGGCTCCCTTATGATTTTCTAATGGATAACTGGTAATATTGAAGGTAAAGTGAAGAAAGGATTTGGAACAAATGGATAAACTGAATCTTAAACTATGGTGATGCACCTAAATGGAAAAGATGAGTAACTTGATTCATAACTATCTCTCATAAAATCTATTTTCACAACTCAAATTGGATAGTTTAATCACATAAGTGTTTCACAAAAAGGCCTGATAATCTATCCTTTATGAATGAAAATAATATTTTCACAACCTGAAGGGAAAGATAAATCTATAACACAATCTATGACCTATGACTAAACCTGCTTCTGTGTACATGCATCCATTAATGAGACATAAATTTAAAGGTTTTGAAATTTAAAACTCATTAAATTTGCATCCAAATCATTAACAAAGACAAAACACTTGAATGTGAGAAGGCTAACACTTGATTGCAATACGAAAATTGAAGTTAACTCTGCAAGTAACAATATCAAAACAACATGTAAAAGTTGTATATATTAATAACTATAAAAGTGAGTTACAAGACCAATCTCTCTTTGTAGAATGCAAAGGAAAAGAAGCAAGAATTGATGAAAAAGATAATTTTTTTCCAATATATACAATAGATGTCTCCAAAGTGCCAAGGGGTGGCACTCATAGCTAATTGAAAGTGAAAAATATCTCCAAATATCTCTCCCATGAGCAAAGATGAAAATCCACGAAAAGGGGAGTCAAAATTGATGTAAACTGGGCTCAAACAGTTTTAAACTCAGTCTGCAAGATGGTCGACCCAAAAAGGCTCCTAAAAAGACTCAAATTTGACTGAAAGTCAAAGAAAAAAGACTCCAAGTATCATCAAGTGCATGGGAATACTTCAGTCTCACTAAAACTCAACTCTGTCTCAATCCAGTGCATGATTCACTCCTCAATGTATAAAAATAATCTTCAGTTTCACTTCTCCTTTGTTTGACTTTGCATGACTTGAGAACCTCAATGACACTTTGGTTAACTCCACCTTCTAATTTTGCATTATATAGAGGTGGTTTTAACTAATCTAAGTAGATATTAAAGTAATCAATTAACAACTACTTTAATATGCATTGTGAGTTTGCCTAATTGAATGCATATTGCATATATTAAAGCAATTTATAACTTGATGGCTTTAATATCTGTTTACATTTATTAGCTAATTGCAAGAATAAAGGGACAACCATGAGTTGATTTACAACTTTACAAAGTTTGCAAATATATGCAAAGGTATATAAAACACCTAATACATAGAAATTTAATTAATGCAAAGGTTTTTTTTTTAAACAAAAGAAAAAATGCCTTATGTAGAGATCAGTCACTTAGGGTAAAGAAAATCCTAAGTGATAAAACCTGGTGGATCTAAAGCATATTGCATTTCATTTCATTCACTTAGCACTTTTCTCTACACTTGGAGGGTGCCACCATGCTAGGGTTTTGCTGGAGTCATCACGAAGTTAATGGAGGTTTCATGCTGGAACTGAACTCGAGTAAGTTCACCTTTTGGTTTCTTGTGTTTGCTTGTAATATAAAAAGAAGAGAAACCTTTGCTTATCTCTACATATTCTTTATTTCTATATTTTTCTTCTCTAAGATAGAATAAATGCGGCTTTGACATGGTTTCCTCTGTAGAAATGAAGGATTTTACATTGTGTTTGAAAAACTTTGAGGGTCTTTCTCTTTTTGCTGGTCCTTTTTAATCTTTGAAAAGAAGAGAAACCCTATATTTTATTTTCACACTTCTTTTCTGTAGAAGGACACGACTTTGATGAATGAAACCCCATTTTAAATTTGCAACCTGGGTATCCTCTTTAAAGAGATTCAATAATTTCTCTTTGTAGCTTTAAAATGTATAAAGAAAACAAAAGAAAATTGATTTTCTTTTCTCTATTTCATATGCATCTTTCATGCTTTGATCTCTTCATGGCCGCGAGGTAAGTTTTCTCTGTGTTTTCACTTCTTATGAGAAGAGACACCTCTCTTTGCATTTGGAAAACATGACAGCAAAATAAGGAGCCAATTATTTTTTTGTTTTTAAAAACTTGAGATAGATATTTGTGTTTACAAGCCGTCGCCTTGAATCTCCATTATTTCTTCCATTTTGGTTTGTTGTTGAGGGTTCCTCCTTTCCTGTAGGCCATGAGTTTATTCTATTTGAAATGAAAACCGTGGGTGTATGTCTATCTTTTCTCTTGTGTATTCTCTTATGAGAAAATGTATCTTTGCAACTTTTGAATGTGTCTTCAAGAAAGGCAATACTTGTTCATTTTTTTGATCAATCTTGGCCTTTTGAGCTTCACTTTACCACTGCTCTGTGGCTGTGGGATTGATTTATCTTGCATCTCTAGAAAGGAAAATGTTATTTCTTGAAATCTGGGTATCTTTTCATTTATGTAGTGACCTATTTGAGAGCTTCTCTTTTTTTTGTAGGCTCCACTGTGTTGTAGAAGAGCTATGGTTTTGAAACCTGCAGCCTCCTTATGCTGTATGTGCTTCTCTTTATATTTTGAGGCAAGTGTTGAGGGTTTGCCTCCATTTGCAGGCCACAACTTGAATCTTTGTTGCTTCATTTTATGCCTCTCACAGAACCACAATTTCATTGTCATTGTGCTGCTTTTCTTAAAAGTTGATAGTATATATTGTGCATAATAAACTTCATAACAAGTTATCATTTCATTTTTTTTGAATGTATTGGCATTTCCCAATGTCAAACAAAAGTTGCAACAAGTCAGTGGATGTATTTTTACACTATCTTTATCACGTTCTCAGTCTCTATGCATTCTACAACAGAAAGTATTTATGCATATTCCCTTTTCAAACCCATTGTACTTTGTTAAAAAGGCTTTATAGTCCATTCATGGTTGGCAATTGTTCTTTGTTGTCAACTGTCACTGTGTATCAAGAATGATGCCTTCCCATAAATGTTCATACTATCCTTGCATGACTATACTTATTGTTTGGACTATATTTTTAATCATTTTCTTGGACTATACATGAAATGAACTGCTATCTTAGGTTTGCATCTTGGGTTTATGGCTCATGGCAACTAATACCTTTAATGAAGTCTCCATTATGACTATCCTTAATTGATTGATCATTGCTGCCCCATTAAAGTCCTACAACCAAGCATGATTGTTGCCATGAGAGATTCCTTAAGACTATATTTTCTCTTTGTCTTTTATTATTGATTGCATAATTTGGTGATCATAGTGGTGACTGCCCTTTTTATTGATAATATGTTCACATTGTTGATGGCTGTGTGGCTATCCTTAATTGCAAAGTTATCGTCTTCCATGGTGATTGTCTAATTTACTATTCCTCAATGTCTTTATTTTAATTTAATCTTCTTGTCAAGCTGTGTTGTGGAAAAGAAACATGAATTTTCCCTTTATTTCTGATTTGAATGTCTAGTAGTAGAAATTGCATTTTTTTTATGGAACTCCTATAGATAATGACTGCAAACAAGATAATGATAGTAGCTTTTAGCATGCTGGGGTCAACCCTTGTGGGAGCCACATTTCCTCCACATGCTAAAATTTCAAAAGAGATGAATTATGAAATGAAAGATGAACCTATATCTGGACAATGAGCAAACTAGTTAGAAAAAATAGTGAAGTTCAATGCTCTTTTTGTTGATTTGACTCTCATTTGATGATCTGATTTGGCTCTTTTGCATTTATCTAGTAATGGCTCAATTGATTTAATGCTTCATAGCTATAAGTTATACGTTTGTTGATGAAACATATGATGATATTTCATGTCCCAATCTCTAACAAAATCTTTCAATCATCTACAGGTACATCTGAAGATCGGGAATGAGAGGAGCTGAAGATAGAAGGATCAAGTTGAAGATAGAAGGACTGACATCAACATCATCCATTAAGGCAATGACGAATATGATCTCTACTCATGGGTGATACCACAAAGATGGTTTACAATTTTTGGGAGATTCTGATTTTTGCTGAAATCACATATTTTTAGAAAATATAATGATTTATGCCTTAAAAATTTCCATTTTAAGGATTCCAATTGAAGAGGGTTTTATCAAACCACCTTAGATCAAACCCCCTTGGATAGAACCCCGCTAGTTTTAAACCATACCTACAATGGAGTCTCCTTTACACCTATCAAAATGCTGATTAAAAATCACTTTTGATTTAATTTTTGGAGAATCAAATGAATTCATTTAAAATTTATTTCAAATGATCATGGTAGTCCTCAGAATGAGCTATCCAATGAATATAATTTTAATATGTTTTGGTTTTATTATGTATGTATTTTTTTAGTTTTTATTAAACATAGGTTTTCACCGAAAATCAAGCTCTTTGTTCTACACGTGGAAAAATAGTAGATTATTAAAATAATTTTTTGAAAAATATGTTCAGGCTGGGTATTGATGTCCTTGATCCATTAAAAAAAATAAAATTGAATTTTGATACATATAGAAAAAGTTATGTTGTATACGGTCCGCCTATGTCTGAATTGTAATTGGTTTGACTTCGAAACTTGATTAAGGAAAAAATATTCAATAAAACACTATAAAACCAAATGAAAGTTATAGATATCATAGTTACAAATCTAAATTTGAAAAAAATAGAATTTTATCCTTCATACAAAAATTTTTTTGTATATGGTGAGCGTCACTCCTTAAAAATGTTGTTTAAAAAAAAAAACTAGTTTTTGAAGGAGATGGAAAAATAAGTGCAATTTGATTCCAAAAAATTTGAAAAAAATATATTTAGAATCTATAGACAAAACGTCACAAATCACTAGTTTTCTTAATCTTCAAATTCTTCACGGTTTAGTCGCTATAGGAGCCCAAAAGTGAAGATTTAGTTAAAAAAAATTAGTTCAGTGTCCTGTTTGCCCAAAAATTGTAAACCAGTATTGTGGGATCACACAATGTGTTTTTCCTTTGATTAATCTTCAGATGGATAGCTTGCATACATTGTTGTATTAAGTCAATTTAGTCATTCCCATGACTTGTGTGGGATATTTAAACATTATTTTGATCTCAATGAATGAAACAAAAAAATTGTATACATTTTCACTTCAACATGAATGAAATACATCAATATCATGCAATTTGTATAATCTCTTTCTGTTGCAAATCATTGCATAGTAAAAACTGAATTCCACTTAAGAATTCAAATGCAAATGATTAGGATTAGTAGAAATTTATTGAAGTACCTTTCACCTTAGATGTAATAATTATTTCAGCTCTACCAAATTGCGCTGTAGGTGAAATTTTGGTAACATTTTTGGTGATTTCTGCTGAATGCTTGCTTTCTAAGCATGCCAAATCAGTTGCCTTAACAGTCCATTGGGAATGGAGTCAAATTATTTCCTCCTCAACCTCTTGAAACCATTGCAACCTAGCTGTTAGGAACTATACAATAGTAGAACAAAACAAAAAAACAAACTATCATGGTTCTATTTAAGACAGGGGCAACAAACAATGCATCTGCGCTTATTGAAAAACAAAACAAAACAAAAATGAAATGTTCCATGGGAACTTATTAGCTGAAAACTACTATTCTACTATGTACATCTTCAAACTTTGATCTTTAGTAGCATTGCTTGAGGTGAATCCCATTAATAGGGACTGACAACACCTCTCCATCCAGCTTTGAGAGCTAAAATGCATTATGTTGTTTGCACTCTGTGATAATGTATGGGACATTCCACATGACATCAAATTTTGTGTGTTTACTTGGTCTGCTCTTAAGTTCATCCCATTTAAATACCAGATCTCCTTCTTTGAAAGTTCTTGGGATTGCTTTTCTGTCAAATTTTCTTTTCATCTGAGCTCGGTGAATTTCTAAGTTCCTTAATGCCTCTTTTCTTATTTCTTCCAGATCCATTAGCTATGCAAGGCTAATTTCCATAGGTTCCTCATTAAGCAGATCCAATTTTTTGATCATGCTTAAGGTAGGCAAATCAACTAAGATACGAATCTGGGCCTCTTTACCATATGTGAGAACGTAATGTGAATTTCTTGTTGCTCTCTTATGTGTTATCCTATTAGCCCAAAGGGCTAACTTTAGTTTATCATGCCAGGTCCTCTGATTGTCTTGGATTGTCTTCTTGATGATCTTGATTAAATTCTTGTTAGTGGACTCTACCTATCCATTACTCCGAGGGTAAAAATTTGAGGAAGTATTCAAATAAATATTGTTCTTAACTGACCAATCTAAAAATTTTAAACCTATGAATGCTAATGCATTATCAGAAATGATAGAATCTAGAGTACCAAACCTGGAAACCAAATATTGATAGAAATTCAAAACAGAAGTCTCATTTGCATCCTTCAATGCAACGACTTCAGTCCACTTCATAAAGTAATATGTAGTTGTAAGTATCCATTTATGTCTAGCACTCGAAGGTGGGTTAATAGGACAAATAAAATCAAGTCCCCACTTGCCAAAAGGCTGCTCCACTTGAATTAGATGTAGAGGTAGGGCTGCAAGCTTCTTCTTTCCTACAAATACTGAACATTTGATGCATTTTCTGACCCAAGAATGAGCATATTTAAATAAATTTGGCCAATAATACCCAACTCTCATTATCTTCAGGGCTATGGTTCTTGGTGCAAAATGGCCTCCAGAGGGCCCATCATGAAATTCTCTTAGAATTTTCTCAATCTGTTCTGGTTCAACACATCTAAGTAAAACACCATGAAAATCCCTTTTATATAAAATTCCATCAATTGCAACATAAGGGATGGCTTGAAGCCTGTAATACCTTTGTTTTGACTTATCCAAACCTTTAGGACAGTCACCAGTATGTAAGTAATGGATCATTTTCTGAATCCAATTTACTGTTGAAGTTGGAACAACAACTTGTTCCTCATTATTGAGCACTGTTGCAGCTTGCTCATCAATTACTTTGCTATTTTCTTCATTTCTAACAAGTTGTTCACATAGGCCTTTGCCTCTAACTAGCTTGGTGACTTTAATATCAATGTCATACTCCATCACTTTTGTAATCCAACCTTCTCTTTTATCATTGATGTCCTTGTTGACTAGGAAATATTTAACTGTTGGATATGCAACCATTAGTTGTATTTTTTTATTTAAGAGAATATGCCTAAATTTCTTAAGGCTTCTAATTATAGCTAGCACATGCTTTTCTACAAATTAATATTTCACTTCATAATCATGAAGAACTTGACTAAAGAAAGCCATAGGCTGTTCTAATCCTTCTTCATTCTGCTAACAAAGCATGGCTGAAATTGTGTCAACACTCCCAAATGCATATAATATAAAATATTTATCAAAATTTGGGTTAATAAGAGTTGGGGCTGCTGCAAGGGCCTCATTGATTTCTTCAAAACTCATCTTACCTTCTTTGGTCTATCTGAAAGGAATGTTCTTTTCCAGCATAGCTTTAAGAGGCTGGAATAATGTTGCAATGTTAGGTATGAACATCCTAAAAAAATTAATCCTACCTAAAAATCTTTGTAAGCCTTTCTTATGTGTAGGGATGGGTAAAGCTAGAATAACTATGATTATTTCTGAGTCGATGGTGATACCATGCTTAGAAATAATATGTCCAAGAAGCTTACCCTCATGGACTGAAAAAATGCTCTTCTTGGAGTTAAGTGAAACCCCGTACTCTCTGCATATTTCAAAAATCTACCTTAGATGATCAAAATGTTCATTAGCTTTATTTGAAAATATAGTAATATCATCTAAATAGACAAGAACAAACTTATTCATGAGGCCTTGGAAAGCCATGTCCATTGCTCTCTGAAAGGTTGCCCCTACATTGGACAAACCAAAAGGCATATTTTTGTAAGCCATGGTACCCCACTTGGTAGTAAATGATGTTTTGAACTAGTCTTCCTCTTTTACTAAAATCTGATTGTACCCTAAATAACCATCCAACAATGAGAACCTTTATGAACTTGACACAACTTGTAAAATATGCTCCATTGAAGGTAGTGGATAATGATCTTTGAGAGATGCTTTTTTTAGATCATGAAAATCAACACACAACCTAATCTCACCATTCTTTTTTCTAACAGGTACCAAGTGAGAAACCAAAAATGTATGCTTTATCAGAAAGATAATGCTACCTTCAATCAGTTTATTTAGTTCTATTTTCATGAGATGCTCCAACTTGGGATTTAGAGGCCTTTGTTTTACCTCATTGGTTTTGCATTGGGCTCTAACTCAATGGTGTGTTGACCTAACTTAGGGTTAAAACCCTTTAAATCTCCATACTCCCAATCAAAAATATCACTAAATTCTTGGCAAAGCAAGATAAAAGCTTGTTGTTCTTCTTTGGTACAAACCTTACCAAGCTTGAGAAGTTTGTCTCTGAATATTTCAGTGGGTTCATAGTGCTCCTGCTTCATTGACATGCTGGATTTATCCTTTCTAACCTGATCATTAGAGTTAAAAATTGACTCTAAGGTTACCAAACCTTTAGGCAACTTATTAGACTTCAAATGCAAGATTTGATTTCCACATTGCTGCTTAAACTTTTGCCGGTTTCCAATAGAAAACTCTTCTTCCTCCACCAAAAAATTGATTATATGCTCATTGCTGTAAAAAACCTACCAACTAACATTGTTATCTGGTACAGATGGTCGCACAACCACTTTTACATACTGTTGTACCTCAATATTATGTATATCAGTTGGAATATCAAATTGTGATCCTATGGCAGCAAGCTTATCAACTTCGTCATTCTAATTTCTAGGAATAGACAACAAATTGAAATCGTCAAATTATTCAATCAAATCCCAAAATCTGTGCTTATATAACTTAAAAAAATCATTTTTTGTTACATTCAAATTTCTTACCTGATTTGTTATCAACTCAGAATCATCAAAAACTTGCAGACACTTTATACCTTTCTTTTTGGCCCACTCTAGGCCATGAATTAGTGCCTCATATTCAATAGTATTGTTTGACAAATTGAAAGCAAAGAGAAGTACTGAATAATACCTTTCTCCATCGGATGAAATCAACATGGCTCATCCACCGACACCCACTTTACTTCTTGAGCCATCAAAATACAACTTCCAAAGCTGATTATCTTAGTATTCTAGCTATTTTTTTTAATCTTTGACCAAGTTTGGAACCACTACATTAGGCTCCTAAATCATGTAAATTCCTAAACCTACTTCATCCATGTGAATGAAAGGATCAAATTTGTGATTCTCGGATGCCTAATCATTTAAATTTATATCAAGTATGCCCTCAATAGGTACACTGGGGTCTAGGGTCATGGATTGATCTTCCTACTCATGGATAGCTAGGTTTTCATTTATAGGATTAGGGACATAAGGTTCAATATGATCGTTGGCATGTGGATTTGATTTTACAACCACTCTAGCGCCATATCTAGTTCTGAAAAACATATGTGACCAATCTAATGATAAATACCCACCCAACTTTACAATAAAATATCTAGAAAGGAAAATGGCAAAGAAAGGTGGAAAATCAATGACATAAATATCCTATGGGATTGAAAAATTTGGACAAGCATGTAAGGTAAGGGGTAGAATTTTAATCACTCCGACAATTTTAATTGTTGTACCATCTAATTGAACTACACCCTTTGACAATGGCTCATAAATCAATCCTAACTTATCCACTAGATGTTTAGGCATAACAAAGCTACTTGCTCCTGAGTCAATCATGCAGTTATGCACTATATTATCACCAATAATCAGACTAGCATAAAATAGAAGTGGATTTACCTCTTGGGCTGGCTACTCACTCTTGCCTTCAAAACCATTTGCAAGAACAACTCTTGGCTACTCTTTAGTAGACTCATCCGAAATAGAAATTCTAGCCAAAGCCTCTTGCAGTAAATCTGTTTGCCTAGGAAGATGTAAAGCATCAATCATTGATAAATTAACCGTAGCTTTCTTCATATGATCCAAAATATTAAATGCTAGAGGACTAACCTTTTGCTGCTCTTTGGGAATAACAACTTTTGTTTATGTTGATAAAGGTTGTGATTGAGTCTTTGGCTGTTCCTTAGCAGCTTGAGCTTGTCCTCTTAGAAAATTCTAAACATTCTGAGAAGTAGAAGGGTGAAATTGACCTTTTTGAGTTGTAGAAGACTGACCTTTAACTTTACCAGCTTGATGTTGGTCTTTATCTGCTTGTTTCTCCTTAGAAACAACTTGCTATCTTAAGTCAACAACCCTTTTCTTTGACCTCATATTGGCTGCAATGGAGGTAGATGACTGATTTTGTCCTTGTACATGATTTATTCCACAAAATTCATTACCTTGCTAGTTCATCATGGCAACATCAAGATCATTATGCTATGTTTGAAACTCCTTTGTTACATTTTCAAAAGCAACATAGTTGCTTTGTACTATAAGAGTCTGATTGACCACTCCATTCATGCATGTAGCCTAGTTATGAGGTTGATAAAATGGATAGCGCCACACATAGTCTTGTGCCATATTATTCTGCATAGGTACAAGCTCTTTTGAAGAGTTAGCAATATTTGGAATATAGGGCTGATTAGGCCTAGCATTGAAATTTCTCCTCAGTCCTTGGTAATCAACTTGATAAGATGGTCCATTTGCTTGGAATGGTGCTTGGTAAGGTCTGAAATTCTAGCCTTGTTGTAGGCTCACTAAGTCATTGCTAATAGTTTGTAACAATTTTTCCATTTCCTATTGGATACCTATAAACTCTTGTAAATCTGAATGTGCTAGAACAACATTATTTTGAATAGCTACTTGATAGCCTAATGTTGGAACAATAGGTAATGGGGCAATAGGAGGTATTTGAATAGGCATTAAAGGCTGAATATCAAGGAAAATAGGCATAGGAGGCCTTGGTGCAATTTTACCTGCCTGAATAAGACTGTTCTCAGCTCTAATAGCAATGTTAAATGCTCCTGGTAATTTAATTCCACCCATTGATTGAACCATTACAACAATATCACTTTTTAATGCTTTGAGATAATAGAAAAATGCATGATCAGGTGAAGGTCTTACCATTGCTAGGATTTTGTTCCAAGTTCTTTGAAACCGAAAGTTGAAATCTGTCGTCTGCTCCTATGGAGCTCTTTTAATGGTCGTCATCTGCTCAACAAGGGAAATATTATCTGATTTGTCTAAAAAATTCCTATTCAATTTATCTCCCAAGTCATCCTTGTTGGAATCAAGGAACACTGAGAGGGGGGGGGGTGAATCAATGTTCTACAAAATCTGACTTTATTAACTTGATCTTTAAACCACTTATAGAATTGAACCAAAAGAAATATGTAAGAACAAAAGAAAAGAAACCACAACACCATAACACAAGAATTTTTACGGGAAAAACCATGGTGGAGGTCAATCCACAATTTGAGTATACTCAATATAAGTGTTTACAAAAGGAATGCACATGCATGCAAGCACACTGCCTAGAGCTCACTACTCAAATACAAAGGGATTTCTGCCCAAAAGAAGACTCACTATATTACAGTCACTTCTAGAAAACTACTAGAGTAGATGAACTATGAAGTAGCATCTGCTAATGCCTGAGTATAGTTCCGATTAAGCAAATTATTTACATTCTTCACATTCTTTTTGCTTTTTCTCATGAAACTCTATTTGATTTAGTTCGGATCACTAAGCTTTGTTTTGCTCAAATAAAACTAGGCACAATCGATCTATATTCCTTCTAAATTTTGCATCACATCGCAACACATATCAAAATGATATGAATGTTCACTTATATATATCTGCCACTAGAGATTAGAACAACTGTATGCCAACTTAAACAAAATATAAATCGTATACAAACTGTCGGCTCAATCCATGGACAATTATCAATTCGAATCAACCAATGTTGGCCAAAACATAGTGAAGACCCAGAACAACATGTCTCAAACATGAAACACCATAAAAAATTATGTCTCAAAGATCCACAACACGCTTCACTCATTTAGTCGTCCTTTTTGCACTGTTGGACTAAAAATCAATACACTAGATCTTCTAACTTGTAAACTAATCAATGTGAACCCCAATGATTCAAGGATATGATAGTTAATACATCAAAATACCTTCCCTAAGATCCACAACACAAAATTATAACAAAGAATTGTGTATGAGCCAATATACACAACTCTGTTGGATACCCTATTGTAGCTTTGACAGATAATACATTTCTTTAATCTGACTTTTGGTATAAGAAATTTTTGAGATATGGATGGGATTACTAACTAAGGTTTCCATCAATGAAAATACCAGATGACTTGTGCAGTGTCTCTTTCCAACAATCTACCCCTTTGGCATTGATGGCAACACTTAGTGAAAAATGACTAAGTCTCGGAATCAACACCAACATGAATACACTACAATCCACAAAACCTTAGAAATATTTTATCCACAACTCCCCCTGAGATGAATATTACATTTTTCATAGTCCCACACTCCCCCTTTGACATCAATGACAAATATGGGAATCCGCATACCAAAAATCATAAAAAACTGTACAAACATGCTTTACTGACTTACATGAACTTGAATATGTTTGCAAAATTGTTCTTCAACAAGCTTAAACTAGTGTCCCAACCCTTTTTGAGACTCTCCAAGATAGTCATGTGACCACAAAATAGATAGGATTGCATCTCTATTGATTCAAGATTTTCTAGATCACTGACAACCATAACGTCTTGTGCTTCCTTCAATGCACTAAGCATTGTCTCCATTTTAGAACCAACTAGTCCTCTAAGTTCACATACCCTTTCAAATTTTTTTTCTTCTTCATGCTTCAAACTTTTAATTTTGTTAAGCAGGGATATGACTTGACCTTCATGCTTACTCACATAAATAGTTAGAGGATCAAAGGTTTGAGAAATATCTGCTAACTGTTTCTCATATTCCTTAATTTTCTTCTCAATGACCTCATTGAATTTTGACAAAGATAAGCATGAATTGTAAATATTTCCACCTTTAGATAATGCATCTTGAATGTTATTTTCACAGGTAGCTAATAATGATTTATCATTAGCAATCATACACTTCATCTACTGAAACTGTTTGCATCAAATTCTTTCTAAACCTTATCCTCAGCTAACTTTTCAAGAGACTCAAAGTGAGTACTTATAGAGTTGATAATTTTCTTTAGCTGACCAGAGGAAGAATCAGTTGAATCCTTGACATGTGTGGGAATGATCTTCTCCAAGATACTAGATGCAAGACTCAACAACTCACTGTCCTCAATGTGAGATTTCAGTAACTCTTCCCTTGCCTTGGTCTGAGAAAATGATACCAACTTCAACTTGTTAATAGGAGATAGAGTGGCCAAGTTGATAGGACCTTCAGCCAATTCAGGGTCAAACTCCTCTTGTTGATCTTCTAAAAACTTCTTTACTACCTTAGCAGTGTTTCTTGCTTCCATAACAACTTATTTTGTCTCAGGCTTCTTTTATTCAATCTTAGATTCTTGCTTGAATTTGGGAGTCTCTATTTCTTCAGCTGATGTATCTTTAGGAGCTTCAGTCTCCATGGGAATTTCAATATCTTCCAAATCTAGAGGATTCTGAGTGTCCTCAATTGTGTCTTCGTTCACTTCTTCAATATTGACTGGAACATCTTAAACTTCCTAACCAGATGGAACATCTTCAACATGAGTTTCTTTAGACACAACAGTATATTTGTTCTTCAACAAAACTGCCTTAAGAATTTTCTCACTATCTTTTTCCACTTCCTCAGTCTGCCTAATCATAAGCTTATTTACCATTGATTTTCTCTTAAAATAATTTTTCCTCTTTCCTTCTCTTCTGGATGTCTTGATTTGAAATTTTACAAGACTTGATTTCTTAGTAGAACTAGATGAGGTTTACTTAGCAAGTGTTTAGCATACAACTCCAAAATGTGTTCTTCAACCTCATATCCCATAGGCATTATCCAAACTATTCTAGGTTCTGCTACTTCCATCAAACACTGATCAATGTCAACCATGAAGCAAATAGTATCTTTATACTTTTCCACAATAGACTTGGGAGTCCTTTCTCGAGCTTGCATTACACTCTAAAAAAGTTTTTGAAGTAGCCCCAGATAGCAGTTTTCCCTGCTTTGATATCTCCAATTCTGTATAACATATCCCTGATTTGAATAGCTACAGGTCTGTCACTTTCCCATTGCACTCTACCAACTCCCAGAACTTAATTCATGAAGTAGAAGAATAGACACAAAAGTAGATTGCGATACTTGAAAATGTTCTTCTTGTCCTTCTTGATTTTACCAAGATTTTCAATTAGCTAGCTCTGGAGTAACTCACATAAGTCATATTCTACATTTTCCTTGACCATTTGATAAGTTGCATAGATTGCAATACCAAATATAGAGATATCCTAACTGGAGTGATAGATCTTATATCCAATGACCATAGAAGAAAAATTTACATCCAATTCAATGATGTCATTAACTGTCATGGCTCTTCTGTCAAAATTGGAACCGATTGCCTCAGTGACTGTTTGGTTCTTCACAACTTTCAATGTCGACAACCCACCAATTAAATTCAAACTAGTAACTATGCTTATAAATTCTCTTGTGATCTTGAAGGGCTGATTTAACCACATGAACTCAACATGCACTCGACTTAGTATGTACTGAACCCATTCATTTTCGTCAAACATGAGAAACTTCAAAATTTGTGAATTTCTTCTCCTCCAAAGCCTTAAATTCAGGTTTAACATAGAAATATTCTCCCACAATATGATTTGTGTACAAATTTAACAACTGGGACCTGCTTAACTCCTCAATATTTGCATGAATGTATGCCCTAATATCTTCAATGTGCAAAATACCATACAAAATTGAAGAAAATGCACCTAATGGTTCTGTCTCAATAGATTTGAATGGATGCCTTTTGAATTTTGGGTGGGGTCTATCCTTAATATCAATGACTAACAAAGCAACCATTTCTAGAAGTTTAAAATTCACAAGTTTCACAGATAAATACGTTTTCACCGAATTAGGGTTTGATTGTCGAATTGCTTTCAGACTTGTATCTCACAAAAATTCGCTTGCAGAGCTCTCCAAAATTCTTCTTCTCAAAGTGCAAAGTGACAAATGAGGAATAGAAGTAACCTTTATATCATTCGCACACCAAATTTTTTGTCACATTAAATTATTTTTCCCTAGATCTTCCGTATACCCTATTTTTGTATTCTGTGAAAGAAAATTCTTCTGCGGACCTTCAATTTTGCATAAATTTTCTTCACAAATGTTCCCAAAAGATCTATAGATCGTTAACACAATCATTGCAATTTTCCATATTTCGGTACCAACTACCGACAGGGGGTTACAAGATTTTCTTGAGAGCTCCCCTAGGCCAGAGGACTTAAATTAATTCCCGAAGGAATTTCCAGTACTAGATTTGTTGGTATGTGGCGATTGATCATTGTATACTGTACACTCTTCATGTATCCTCGCCGGGGTCTAACATGGATCACATAAAGGAGTTAAAACAATAGTTAGCAAATTCATTTGCTATGAAGGATTTGGGGGTAGCAAAACAAATCCTTGGTATGAAGATTACAAGAGATAGGAAAAATAGAAAATTGTTTTTATCTCAGGCTGATTATGTTAAAAAGGTGTTGCAGAGATTTCATATGGAGAATGCAAAAGCTGTCAGCACACCTTTGCCCAGTCATGTCAAATTGACTAAGGATATGTGTCCAAAGACACAAGAGGAGGAAGAAAAAATGTCCAAGGTACCATATGCTTCAGCTGTAGGTAGTTTAATGTATGCCATGGTATGCACAAGACCAGATATTACACATGCTGTAGGAGTTGTTAGAAGGTATATGAGTAATCCAGGAATTGAGCATTGGAATGCAGTGAAATGGATTCTTAGGTATTTGAGAGGTACATCGAATAAATATTTATGTTTTGAGGGCTCTAATACAGATTTAAAAGGCTATGTTGACTCAAATTTGGCAGGGGATATCGATACCAGGTGGAGTACCACATGTTATGTATTTACCGTTGGTGGGACAACAGTAAGTTGGATTTCTCGGTTATAAAAGGTGGTTGCTTTATCCACCACAAAGGCAGAGTATGTGGCTGCAATAGAGGCAACAAAGGAGATGATATGGATGAAAATTTTCATGGAAGATTTGGGAAAACAATAGGCTGAAAATTACTTGTTCACATATAGCTAGAGTGCTATACATCTTGCGAAGAATTCTGCCTTGCACTCTAAAACCAAACACATATAGTTGAGGTATCATTTCATTCGGTCAGTGTTGGAGGATGGATAGGTAAAGCTGGAAAAGATACATATAGATGTAAATCCAGCGGATATGTTTACTAAGGCTGTGATAAGGGAGAAGTTGAGCTCCTCTTCAGCTTTGGTTGGCCTTCAAGGTTGAATTAAAGTATAACAAAGCAACAGGGTCCAAGGTGCTTATTTCTAGTGGGAGTTGTAAGTGCAGCGGTGTCATCCAGGTTTAATCTCCAAGTGGGAGATTGTTGGTATGTGGTGACTGATCATTGTATACTGTACACTCTTCATGTATCCTTGCCGAGATCATTGTATACTGTACACTCTTCATGCATTAATGAAAAAGGGAAAAATCATGGAAAAGGGGAAAACCCCAACTTTGTATAACCCTAATTTGGAAGCTTCTAAAAAGCTGGTCATAAGGGGTTTGTAATAGAGTTATAGTATGATAAGAAAAAGGTGATTATTCGCGATATTGTAATAGGGTTTTTTGCACTGGTTAATAAAATCATTGGATGGCTACGGTTTGGTGGATGTAGCCCATATTGGGTGAGCCACGTTAAATTCTCTGTGTGTTTTATTTCTTGGTTTATTTGATAATATCTGCATTTAGCTTTTAGATATCTGCCTTCAAAACATAACAAGATTTTGGTGCTGGATCATTTCTTGCATCAGACACACCCTTCTTTACCCATGTCTTCTTCATTTGATTCTTGATCTCATTCAGAATAACTTTTCCTTTTCCTTTATCATCCTTTTGCATATTTTTACCTTTGTTTACCGAACCCTTCCTGCTTCTACAAAATCTTGTAATGTGACTGAATTTGTTATATTTATAACACACAAAATTTCTTTGTTCAGACTAGTTATTCCATTGATTTTATCTTGATCTACACTAGTTAGCAATATGGCCAAATCTATTGTAGGCATAACATCTGATATTTTTATTGAAAAATTTGTTTTCCATATTTCTGCATTCAATTGACTTATGACCATACTTATTGCAATTGAAACATTGACGATAAAATGATGGACCATTTGGATTGATTCTACTTCTACATTGAGCAGCCATATGACCAAATTTATTGCAAACAAAACAATATCCATTAAAATTTTGAGCATTGGGTTCTCTTACCAGATTCTTTCTAGCTTTGTTCGTTTGATTTCCTGACTTAAATTTCCTTTGACCAAATCCAGATCTTTCTCCTTTCTCATATCCAAGACCTTGCTTGTCGTTTCCAATCTTCTAGCTGTGAATCAGTTCATCAAGCTTAGCTGATCTAATCTTGAACTTCTCTTTGTATTCATTTGTAGTAGCATGTTCATCCTTGAGAATAACAATATGTCTTTCAAGCTGTTCTTCATTGTTTCTGGATTGTTGCAATTCAAGTTCCAACTGATTGAATCTATTGCATTCACCAGATATTTCTTTCAAGGACTGAGTAAGATTCTCTTCATTCTTCTTTCTATCCTCAATTTCCTTGGTCATCCTCATCACAATATATTCCATCTCATTCTTTAGAACAACATTAGCTCTGGTGATCTTTTCACATTCTTCTATCTTTTCCTTCAAGGCTTGATTTAGGTGTTCATCTTCCATGCTTTTCCTATCTTTCTACTTGATCTGATCATAGAATTCCTTTCTCTTTTCCCTGGACTTATTGATTTGATCTTTCAATGATTGAATGAATTTCTCAGCATTAATGAGGATTGCTTGTAATTCCCAAACTTCATATTTGGACTGATCAATATCATCTAGTGCTACCAAAAGTTGTCAATGAAGACTGCCAAAATCCATTGAATCAACTTCCTGGATCTTCCCCAAGATTTTAAACTTCTTCCGAGGAACTAGGCTCTGATACCAATTGTTGGAATCGAGGAACACTGAGAGGGGGGGGGGTGAATCAGTGTTCTGCAAAATCTGACTTTATTAACTTGATCTTGAAACCACTTATAACATTGAACCAAAAGAAAGATGCAAGAACACAAGACAAGCAACCACAACACTATAACACAAGGATTTTTACATGGAAACTCTGTTAGGGGAAAAACCACGGTGGAGGTCAATTCATAATTTGAGTATACTTAATATAAGTGTTTACAAAAGGAATTCACATGCATTCAGGCACACTTCCTAGAGCTCACTGCTCAAATACAAAGGGATTTCTTCCCAAAAGAAGACTCACTGTCTTATAGTCACTTCCAGAAAACTATTGGAGTAGATGAAATATGAAGTTATAGCATATACTAATGCCTGAGTATAGTTCTGGTTAAGCACATTATTCACATTCTTCACATTCTATTTGCTTCTACTCATGAAACTCTATTTGCTTTAATTCGGATCACCAATCTTTGTTCTGTTCAAATAAAGCTGCACATAATCGATCTATATTCCTTCTCACTTTTTCATCACATCGCAATGCATATCAAAATGATATGAATGATCACTTATATATCCACCACTAGAGATTAGAAAAATTGCATGTCGGCTTAAACCAAATGTAAAACATATACAAACTGTCGGCTCAATCCATGGACAATTATCAATGCAAATCAACCAATGTCGGCCAAAACATAGTGAGGACCCATAACAACATGTATCAAACATGAAACACCATAAAAAATTATGTCTCGAAGATCCATGACATGCTTCACTCATTTAGTCAGCCTTTTTGCACTGTTGGACTAAAAATCAATACACCAGATCTTCTAACTTGCACACCAATCAATGTGAACCCCGATGATTCAAGGATACAATAGTTAATACATCAAAATATCTTCCCTGAGATCCACAACAAAAAATGATAAAAAAAAATTATGTATGAGCCAATATACACAACTCTGTCGGATACCCTGTTTTAGCTTTGACAGATAATACATTTCTTCCTTCCGAATTTCGGTATAAGAAATTTATGAGATGTGGATGAGATTACTAACTAGGGTTGCCATCAATCACAACACCAGATGACTTGTGTAGTATCTCTTGCCAACAATCCCATGTTTCAATAGTGTTCACAGGTAAACCTTTGAAACCTCTGAACCACTAGAGTGATTTTCCTTTGAGTGACGCTGCTAGAAGTCTTAACACTACATTCTCTTGTGTAACATGATGAAATATACAAAGTGAAGCAACATCTCTTATATGATCTATTGGTGTAGTTTGATCTTCACTAGAGAAAATGGGTAAATTTTTTAGTGCAACCATTAGTATATCATCGTGCTACTGCAAATTCAATGGGCTACCCCCATTGAATGGTATAAATTCATGAGCTCTAGCCATCAGAGCTGCTTGAACTCTTGGATTTGGAACTTGAAGAATTGACATAGGACATACTAGAAATACTGGTATAGAACTTGCAAGCCTGAGACTAGGAGGTGTGGATCAAGATCTTGGTGTTGAACATGATCTTGATCTCCTTCTTGTTCTTCTACCTCTTCTTTTGGGTGATGAAATCTAGGAGTATTCAAAGGGATCGACACTTCCTCTTGTTTGAATTCTTCTCATGTGCTGCTTGATACCAAATCTGCACTAAAACCAGAAAAATAGAGTCACCAAATATAAATTTTAAACCTCTGACAGGTAAAACACTGTTGTATATATTAGAACAATAACTTGAAAAATTTGAATTCTTTCTCTGAAGTGAGCTTTAGAGTCCCATTGGGTGTGCCAAAATTTTTTTTCTTAAAGATTGCGCCCGGATGCTAAGTTTATATGCTCAAAAATCTCATGAAACATTGAAACATCTTCAAGCCTGTGGGTATGCTCATAGTGAAGATGAATCTCTAGATTATGGGTTGGCTCCCTTATGATTTTCTAATGAATAAATGGTAATCTTGAAGGTAAAGGGAAGAAATATTTTGAAATAAATGGATAAACTGAATCTTAAACTATGGTGATGCACAAAAATGGAAAAGATGAGCAACTTGATTCACAACTATCTCTCATAAAATCTATTTTCACAACTCAAATTGGATAGTTTAATCATATAAGTGTTTCAAAAAAAGGCCTGATAATCTATCCTTTATGAAGGAAAATCGTATTTTCACAATCTGAAGGGAAAGATAAATCTATAACACAATCTATGACCTGTGACTAAACATGCTTCTATGTACATGCATCCATTAATAAGACATAAATTTAAAGGTTTTGAAATTTAAAACTCATTAAATTTGCATCCAAATCATCAATAGAGACAAAAAACCTAAATGTGAGAAGGCTAACACTTGATTGCAATAAGACAATTGAAGGAAACTCTGCAAGTAACAATATCAAAATAACCTTTAAAAGCTGTTGTATATATTAATAACTATAAAAGTGAGTTACAAGACCAATCTCTCGTTGTAGAATGCAAAGACAAAGATGCAAGAACCGAGGAAAAAGATAATTTTTCTCCAATATATACAATAGATGTCTCCAAAGTGCCAAGAGGTGGCACTCACAACTAAGTAAAAGTGAAAAATATCTCCAAATATCTCTCCCATGAGAAAAGATGAAAATCCACGAAAAGGGGAGTCAAAACTGATGTAAACTGGGCTCAAATAGTTGCAACCTCAATCTGCAAGATGGTCAACCCAAAAGGGCTCCTAAAAAGACTCAAATATGACTGAAAGTCAAAGAGAAAAGACTCCAAGTATCATCAAGCTCATGTGAATACTTTAGTCTCACTAAAACTCAACTCTGTCTCGATCCAGTGCATGAATCCTACATGGTTCACACCTTAATGTATGTGAATAATCTTTAGTTTCACTTCTCCTTTGTTTGACTTTGCATGACTGGAGAACCTCAATGGAACTTTTGTTAACTCCACCTTCTAATTTTTCATTGTATAGAGGTGAAGTTAACTAATCTAGGTAGATATTAAAGTAATCAATTAACAATCACTTTAATATGTGTTGTGAGTTTTCCTAATTGCATGCACATTACATATATTAAAGCAATTTATAACTTGATTGCTTTAATATCTGTTTACATTTATTAGCTGATTGCAAGAATAAAGGGGACACCATTGAGTTTTATTTACAACTTTGAAAAGTTTGAAAATATATTCAGAGGTATATAAAACACCTAATACATAGCAATTTAATTTATGCAAAGGTTTATATTTAAAAACAAAGGCAAAAATGTCTTATATAGAGATCGGTCACTTAGGGTAAAGAAACCCCTAAGTCACAAAACCCGTGGCTCCAGAGCATATTTCATTTAATTTCATTCACTTAGCACTTTGTTTTGCACTTGGAGGGTACCACCATGCTAGGGTTTTTTTGGAGTCATCACGAAGTTTCTAGAGGTTTCATGTTGGAACTGAACTCGAGTAAGTTCATCTTTTTGTTTCTTGTGTTTGCTTGCAACAGAAAAAGAAAGGAAACCTTTGATTATCTCTGCATATTCTTTATTTCTATGTTTTTCTTCTCTAAGATAGCATAGCCGTGACTTTGACATGGTTTCCTCTGAAGAAATGAAGTATTTTACATTGTGTTTGAAAAACTTTGAGGGTCTTTCTCTTTTTGCATGTCGTTTTTAATCTTTTGAAAAGAAGAGAAACCCTATATTTTATTTTCAGACTTCTTTTTTGTAGGACACACCTTTGATGAATGAAACCCCATTTAAAATTTGCAACCTAGGTATCCTCTTTAAAGAGATTCAATAATTTATCTCTATAGCTTTAAAAAGTATAAAGAAAACAAAAGAAAATTGGTTTTCTTTTCTCTATTTCGTATGCATCTTTCATGCTTTGATATCTTCATGGACACGAGGTAATTTTTCTCTATGTTTTCACTTCTTATGAGAAGATACACCTCTCTTTTCATTTGGAAAATTTGATAGAAAAATAAGAAGTCAATTCATTTTTTTCTTGTTTTGAAAAAATTGAGATAGAAATTTGTGTTTATAGGCCGCGGCCTTGAATCTCCATTATTTCTTCCATTCTGGTTTGCTATTGAGGGTTCCTCCTTTCTTGTAGGCCATGAGTTTATTCTATTTGAAATGAAAACCGTGGGTGTATGCCTATTTTTTCTCTTGTGTATTGTCTTATGAGGAAATGTATCTTTGCAACTTCTGGACGTGTCTTAAAAAAAGACAATACTTTTTCATTTTTCTGATCAATCTCGTCCTTTTGAGCTTCACTTTACCACTTCTCTATGGTCATGGGTTTGATTTATCTTGCATCTCTAGAAAGGAAAATGTCATTTCTCTAAATCTAGGTATCTTTTCATTTATGTGATGACCTATTTGAGAGCTTCTCTTTTTTTTGTAGGCTCCACTATGTGGTAAAAGAGCTATGGTTTTGAAACCTGCGGCCTCCTTATGCTATATGTGTTCTCTTTATATTCCGAGGCAAGTGTTCATGGTTTGCTTCCATCTGTAGGTTGCGGCTTGAATATTTTTTGTTGGAGTTGAGAAGATACAACACCACAAAAGCCCAAAAGATCTTTGCAAGCAAATAACCTGTTACAAGGAGAAACAAAGAGAAGCAACAAAGGAAATGCTCAAGAATGTGGAGCCATGAATTCACACAAAAATGTAAAATGAATTAATGATACAAAAGATAGTTTTCAACTACATATAGATGAAAACCCTAAAAAGGAAAACCCTAGGCTTGCACAATAATAATTAATAAAGTAATTAATTATTATGCACCTAATGTTAGCTTAAGTGAAAAGAGGTAAAAGGGAACTTTAGTAATTAAACAAATATTGTTTAATTAATAAAGTAAATACCCAATTACTCTAACACCCCCCCTTAAGATAGACATAGGGAGAAGCTAAAACCTAGAAGAAGCTACTGAAAGCAAAAGCAATGGGTCCCGACAACAAGGCCAGATCAGGTACCCATGTACAAAATCAATGCAAACTAAATGAAATGGGGTAAAGGAGAAAACCCAGTGGGAACAAAACTCCTCCCCAAAATAGAATGCAAGGAAGGAATGCAATGCACTAATGAAAGAAGGATAGGAGGTGGATAACATGATACCCCCCATAGACAACTTCTATCATATAAGTACATGTATAATGATCTCCATAGGAGAGATAGAAAGAGAGAAGAAGGCCCCCCCACAATGAAGAAACTCCTGTCACAATGGTAGATGCCTGATGTAGAATCCAAAAATAGATCCTGAAGCAGAAAAAGATATTCCTCCCCTTGGGAAGAAACAGATCCATGGACCTGTACCGAAGAAAACCTGTGAAGAAGGAAGAACCAATCTGTCTCAAGATGTGTGCCATGATAGGATGCTGAAGAGTCTCATTGTCTGAATGGAAACAAATAATGCCAAATCCAAACTGATGTGGAGAATACTGAAATGCAACCTCTGAATGCATGGATAATGGTGGGCGAACAGTGATAACCTGACTGTCAAGGTAGAGGAGATGAATGTCCTCAAAGTAATCCTCCAAATCTGCAATATAGGACTCAACAAACAAGAAAGATATGTCCGCAACATAAGAGTCCAAAGTAGCTATGTCCAGAAGATGTATGATTCCCTGCTGCACTGAATCAAGAACAACAAGAGATGGTGATGAAGTATCAGTCTGAAGAGTAGGAACTATGAGACAAACCTCTGATCCATCGGAATATGTAAGGGTGTCTAAATACTCAAGCTCCTCTAAAGTATCATGATCAAAGGGTGTATTCTCTCTCCAAGCAATGGGTATGAGACAATCTGAAGCAGGATCCTCTGGGAAGGGAGATAGAATAGGGTCTCCATAGATCTCCCAAAGACGTGTCCAAAGTGGGTGAGGACAATCAATGTCTGATATAGCCAACACAGTGTCATGATCAACACTAGACAATATAACTCCTACAATGTGATTTCTAATAATATTCCATGCTAATCTACCCTCTAAAGTTGCTAGTTCAAGTATGAGATCATACAAATAAGGAAAAATATTAAGCCACCTACAATGTGTAAGTATACCCTTTGCCCATGACTCATAATTACCCCGTTCTAGAAGAACAACTGAAGGGTGAGTAGAGAAACCCATGATAACTCTTCAAATGAAAAAAATTAGAGACTAATGATCTCAACAATGATAAAGCATATCAAGATAACCCATTCAACGCAAACAAACCCCATGTAGGAGCCAAGATGACCAAGTAATTGAGCAAACTATAAAAACACACAAAGCTGAATAAAAAATAACTGATAAATAATCTGGTAAAATAGACTATAAATCTGGAAAGAGCACTGTAACACCTTTCCAACGCCTATTCATTTGCGCAAAACGGAGTTCAAACGCAAAAGATACGCCCCTTGGAGTGAAAAAACCAAGTATTGACTTTGACTGGCAAGAAACATAGCAAAACTACAAAATCAGGAAAAATTACTAGTGCCATTGGAACGGTGTCAGAACCAGCTTTCCGACGATATCTTGTTTACAAAAAACTGAGAAAAATTGCCCATTCTACGCCCGATTTAGCGCAAGCTGCTCCAATGTGCAAAAAAAATTGTTTGCAGCCCTCAAGGGCTAAAGTCTTCGGCCCCTGGTCACATGGACGACTAGGGGGCTGGCGGCTATAGGCCCACGGTCACCCATGTGACTGGGCGGCGGGGGTTTAGAGGCCTGCGGGGGCTGGCATGGGAGAGCTTGTCGGTGGGCTCGGCTTGGCATCGGTGGACTTGGGTCGGCGTCGACGGGCTCGGCTGAGCGGTGCGTAGGGAGCCGAGGAGCTTGGCAGAGCGAGGTGAGCAGATCCGGGGAGCTCGGCGGAGCTGGGGAGTAGGCGGAGCCCGATGGGAAGCGGCCGAGCGGAGCGCGTGGTCGGCAGCAGCAGAGCTGGTGGGCGACCGGGGAGCTCAGTGGATCCCAAGTGGATGCAGGGCGGCGGAGCCGGAGCTAGTGGCCGCTTGGCGGTGCTGTGGTGGCCGCCAGGCGGCGAAAAAAAATGCACTGGCTACGCAAAATAATAATAAAAAAACCATAGATTTTGATTTTTTTAAAATTTTTTTGATGATTTTTTTGCGATTTTTGCTCCTTACGGCCTTAGGGCAAAAAAATTTTTGCCTTTCAAATTGACTGTAACCAAAATCGACGATTTGATAGTCGATTTAGGGGTTTTTGGGCGCTATGAACCCAATGGCACTATCCATTTGAGCCCAAAGTGAACCCAAAAAATGGAGTATGCTGAATCCACCCAAAAAAACCTTAGAACTCTAGATTTGCTTCCAATGCAAAAATCTCAAAACAAGAACAAGCAGTTGCAAATCTAAAACTCTGATACCATGTTGGAGTTGAGAAGATACAACACCACAAAAGCCCAAAAGATCTTTGCAAGCAAATAACTTGTTACAAGGAGAAACAAAGAGAAGCAACAAAGGAAATGCTCAAGAATGTGGAGCCATGAATTCACACAAAAATGTAAAATGAATTAATGATACAAAATATAGTTTTCAACTACATATAGATGGAAACCCTAAAAAGGAAAACCCTAGGCTTGCACAATAATAATTAATAAAGTAATTAATTATTATGCACCTAATGTTAGCTTAAGTGAAAAGAGGTAAAAGGGAACTTTAAGTAATTACACAAATATTGTTTAATTAATAAAGTAAATACCCAATTACTCTAACATTTTTTACTTCACTTTATGCCTCTCACGGAACCACAATTTCATTGTCTTGTGTTGATTTTCTTAAAAGTTGATAGTATTATAGATCGTGCATAAAAAACTTCATAACAAGCTGCCATTTTTTTTTTTTTTTTAATGTATTGGAATTTCCCAATTTCAAACTGTTGGGTGAAAATTATGTAATCCCTTTTAATAAATTACAAAACTTGATTTCAGCCATAGTTGGGTGAGATGCAATCTCTCCTCTCAGAAAGGGGAGGCTCCCTTTTTATTGCTTTTTGAAGCTAAGTAAAACTAATTAAGTATTCACAATAATATACACTATGATTAAGAGATGGGGGTGTGTCACATTCATAATTCTCTCTTTTTCAGAGAATATATTTTACAATGCTTCACAGTTTTAAGTTCCTGATTCGATACAACTTCAAACTAAAAACAAAAGCAGTAATTCCAATATTCCTATCTTGTCAAAGCAAAGCCTAGGAATACCAACATGATAATGATAAATGATAAAAAAAGAAAACTCATGAAGGCACAAAGTTGTTTCGTAGCTTTCACCAATGAATACTTTAAGGTATGTAACCAACGTTGTATTAGAAGCACAAAGTTTTCTAGATACTTCGCAAAAATTCCACAAACAACATGAATAAATACAAGCACAAAGTCTTGTAAAGAATTCACTAACAATATTCAATCAATATCATAAATTCAAGTAAAGAGTGTAACTCAAAGTTTACATAGATTTACTCAAAGCCCTTTAGATCTCAATCACTAATCACTACCAATTTCAATAAAATCTAAAAGATAATCAATTCCAACATAAAGTTTGGTATGCAACTTACTTCTTTATTGAACAAAATAGATTCACAAAGATGAACACAAAGTTTCATGTATTTGCTTCTCAAATGGGAAGCACTTCATTGCAAAAGATAAAATATAAAACATTACAATAGAATCCTCTCTTATTTATAGATGGGAGAGGAGAGAAAATTTAGGAAAATCAGAAGAGCGAATCTAGGAAAATTTGACCTAACTAACTAGTTGACTTATTCAAAAATGTCATCCATGATTATAGGAAAACATCTTTGTTTTACATGTAATTATATTTGTCAAAATGACATGTAAAATATCGAAGACTATTTACATAAAGAATGCAAAACGCGAAAACTATGTAACACTGGATACATAAGAAGTCTTTATGGTTCCTTGCTTCGGGCGCGAAAGTCTTCATATTTCTTCATTGTCTCTTGCAAGAATTTCTCATCTGAACCAACTGTATAATCAATAATAGTATGAACTCTTGTGATTGATCTTCTCGTAGATGAGAAAATATTCTTGCATCTATCCAAATTTGACTTGAGATTGTCCAAAGATATCCGTACATCACATATGGAATTCATTGAAGCTTTTGAAAAACTTTCATCTTCCACCTGTTCCATGATAGCTTCCTTGAATATTTTAGCAATCTCATTGACCGAGAGGAAAGTATTATCATCATAAAGGAGTTTACTTGGTAATTCCTCAATTCTATTCATCATGATGACATGATGTCCTTAGACATCTTCTTCTACTTGCTGGATGTCCTCGATGAGAGATTTGATCACTTGTATGCGGTTTTTGAGAGATTCACGTATTTCCACATACTTTTCTTTGTTGGGAATTACCCCAACTTCCACTAATTTACTCAGCTTTGATTCTTTCATTTGTGACCAAAATGAAAGACATATTTCCATTTCTTTTTGCTCTTGGGAAAGTGTATTTTCTTCTTTCTCAAGCTCTAATCTCAACTTGGCTACTTGAGAGGTCTTTTAATCTACAACAACTATGAGCTGTGAGCCTTGTTATATTATTTCATCAATGCAATCATAAAACACTTTACCTTTGGAAACAAACTTCTCCACCTATTGTACTACTGGTTCTTCGAAGTTGACCATGGCCATCGGTTGTACATTCTCCGAGGAGCCCACAATATTTCTGAAAACTGATGCATATTTCTCTACTTTATCCTTGTACATATTTCTAGCCTACTCCATTTTATCGAGTTTACTTGATAATGCATTCAAAACTACTTGTGCATCTTCTTTTTCACTAGCATTTGTTACCTTTCCAAGCTTGACTCTTGTTAAAGTGTAGTCTTCCATGTTCACATCACTTGATTCCTATGGAGGTAAGCCAATGCCTACATACTTTTGACTTGACTTGTCAATATCAAGTCTGGAATGGATTTTGGCCTTTTTCTTCCCCTTGGTTTTTGGAGGAACTATCTCTTCAAGGTCAAGCTCCTCTAGGGAGATCATTTTATTTTTGCACTTTGACACTTGCGAGATCAACCAAGGAGGAAAAAATGTTGTATTTCCTTTTTGACTTACTACCAACACTTGTGTAGTAGGTGCTTCTGTAGAAATGGATGCTATTATAACAATTGGGGTAGTATGTGTCATGATAGCCCCAATAGACTGCAAACCAAGTGGATTCTACAAAGACTCATTCATAAATCTATTGAATTTACCTTGAGAAGTGATGTCATATGACATAGAAGATAGGCTCAGGATGGATGATGAAGAACTTGAAGAAACATCAGTTGTTTGTAAGGTGGAACTTACGAGAGGGGTAGAAAGAACTGATGATGTTGATGGATGGATGAAAACCTTCACTGTATGTAAGGTTGATGTAGGAGGAGGTGAGGTAGGAAGAGGAGGTGGAGGAGTAGAAGGATTAGGAGGAGTGTACAGAACCCTAGAAGTGATGGGCGATGATGTTAGGGGAAGATTATCAATCATGTCCTTGTGAGGAGATAGTTGTTGTTCATCATCATGCCTTTTTTCCTCCTCTTTATCTTCTTCTTCTCCTTCTTCTTCAACAAACTCTTCATTTGTAGAATCTTCATCTTTGGAAGATTCTTCTGCTTCTTTGCTTTCATTCTCCTCTTCTTCATCAAATGATTGCTCTTTTCCCTATGTAGATGGTTGTTCTGATTCAGTAGCTTCCTCATTTTCAACTATTTATGTAGTAATTTTTCCAACAATAAATTTGATCTTGGGACCTTTTTGAGAAGAAGAAGGAGCAACTGCATGCTTCTGTTTAATACAAAGTTCTTGTTGCTGACTAGTTTCTACTCTTGGTATTTCTCCCTCTGATTCTGTCCTGAAAGATTTCATTTGGAAGCCATGTTTATGCAAGCATTTTGTTGTGTTGTGTAATATGGGAGCAAGCCTTTCTCTGATAAAGACACTTTCCTTTTTATACCATTGTATTGGAGGTAAGGGTCTCCTAGAAATTTCATCTTCTTCATAAGCAAAGTTTAAGTTGTCGCTAGGATCTTTGAAATCCTCTGGTAGATCAGCTACACCAAGATGTCTGATCTGCTCTACTGTTAGTCTGCAAAAATCCATTCTATGGATGTCTTCTTCATCTTTGCAGTCTGCCCATATGTCTTCAAAATAGTAGAAATGTCGATGATCTTTCTTTAGTTTCCTATTCACATCTCGGTAGTCAAAGTTAAATCTATATTAATGTGTTCTTATAGTCATGATTTGCATTTCTACAGCAACTGACTTTTCTTTTTGTACATTGTGAATGGTATATCTCCCGATTATCAATGGGAAGTTGAAACCTAGATTGTGAATTCTCTGGCATTCCTTGCGAATTGAGATCAACTTTTTGCATAGATCCATTAGTATCCACTTATCTGAGGGATATCTAGGAAACATGTACAGACACCCAGTATAGCAACCGACTCTCATATAAGTGAAAGTTGGAAACTATAAAAAGATACATCCAACCTTACTAACCACCTTGTAGGCTTCATCCGATACTCTTTTCTTTTCAAGAGTCAGATCAAAAGTGAACAATAGGGGTGCAAAGAAGTCATCTGTGACTCTTTTGAAATGATGAAAAATTTCTCTTAATTTCAACTGATAATAGAACTCATACAAAGGTACAACATGTCTATTTCCTTTGGTAGACAAACCTGGAAATTGCCTCATTATTGCAGCAACATATACCAAATAGGAAGTCATGTAAAATTTCAAAGTAGTAGGCACATTGATCAATTATTTATGGATTTCATCACTTATCTGGGTTCCCCAATCAATATGTGCTTTCCTTCTCCTGATGATGCAGATGTACTCATACATATAATATTGAAAATTACATGAAACAAACAACCCTTTAACCCTGCTCAGGAGAGTGATCATATCCCTAACATTCTCTTTGAAATCACTTCGAGGAAGTCCTTTAGGCCATCTTGAGATAATAGGCCTTGGATTTTTCAACCATTGAGTGTTAATCAATGTTTTAGCTTTATTGGGATCTTTATCATAGACCTCTTATGCTTGTTGAATTGAGATATTTTTATATTGTTCCATGTGGGGAACATCAAAAATAATATCAAATAACTCGAGATCTAATCTCATCATCACTTGTCCCAAGGAATCACTCACACTTCTGTCATCTTGGATGTAATGAGATGTAATTTGGAGAACAAAATCTATGTTATGAGCAACGGTTGGGAATGTAGAGACCAAGTAAAAGTTTCTATGAATGATAGATCTCAAATTTTCCTCTAATGGTTTGATCTCAGTTCTTTTTACAAAATCTTCAAAGTATTGATGACCAACTTCGATGTCTTGGATTTCATCCACCTTTGAGAGTACAATAGTAGGTGAGAAGACACCCTGGTATTTATACTTGATCTTGCCTTTATTTTTAGAAGGTGAGGGAGGTTTTTCTGATGTCATCTAGGAGTGCCAAGGCCAAGGAATGTCACCTTCAAAGATCAACTGATGAGAGATCGAGAAGAACTGCAACAATAATGAATCAAAAGATGTTAGGAGAAAATGCAATATTGGAAAGCGTGAAGCAAGCAGGAAAGCTAAAGCAACTGCAAATGAGCTATTTTGCATGGAAAGTAGAGCATGGGAGAAGAAATGAGGTTCAGAGCACAAGCAGAGTGATTTCAGAGCATTAGAGAAGAAAACTTCTTTTTGCGTAGGAGCGCTGAATAATCAACACTCCTACATCTTGAGATAGTAATTTGCATGTAGTAGCACTGATTTTCAATGCTCCTACATGCCTTATTCATTTGGTGAGAAAAAGTGTTGAAGCACTAAATTTTAGTGCTTGAGCATGTGGGAGGGACTTAGTTCATGCTTGGGTCAAGTGTAGAAACGGACAAAAACACCGCTTTAGCATTTTGAGATAGTGATACTCCATGTAGGAGTGGTGATTTTCACCACTCCTACATCTTGGATTTGGGGAAGATCTTGGATGTGGGGTGGAAATTTTCACTGCTCTAAGAGGTAAGAGAAGGGAAAGACCAATGTTCGAGCGGTATGAAATGTCGCTCGAACATTGTGAGAAATGAGCATATGGAAAGGTGCGAAGGGTTCGTCCTTTGCAAAAACTAGAATATTTACCACTTCAAGAGGAAGGGAAAACTTGGTGAGAAACAACGACGAAGGTAAAAACATCATGGTGAAGACACCAAAACAAAACTAATCAAAAACCCTAACAAAGATAACAATGAACAGGGTTTATGAAAAAGAAAGAGTTTCGAAAGAAAAAGGTGATGATAAAAAATGATGAAGAAGAGGGATTAAAATGTACCTGGTAAGGAAAATGTGAAACGTCAAAACCCTAGTTGAGATCATGAAAAATCTTTAAACTCGATTCCACTGTGGCGATGGGAGAATGACCAGGTGAAGAGGAAGAGTGAATGAAGGATTAGAATGAAGAATATTAGCTTGAAAACACCTTATTAAGATATTACAAAGGAGTCATTAAGGAAAAAAAGATGCACTAGCGGTGAATTTTATCTCTCGTGCATGTAAAAGACAATGGAGCAAGAAGTGCACTAGTGGTGATTTTCATTGCTTTTGCATGTAAGAGACTTGTTAACTTGAGAGATGCATGAGCGGTGAAAATCACCGCTTGTGCATTTTAGGCTGAGTGCAAAAGTGTAGGAGTGCTGAAAAACAATGCTCCAACACTTGGAGTTAAATTTCTAACACAAGGCTCATGTAGGAGTGCTGAAAATCAATGGTCTCACATGATTCAAAAATTGACTAACTCCCAAGGATTGGGAATTAACAAAAATACTTGTTTTGAAGCTCTTCGAAAGATAAACGAGGGGGAACGCTCAAACTGACTATTTGAGGATTGGGACTACGTATCAAGGTGAATTGAAATTTGCCTCATTTTGCATGCTTAAAGTACACAAAACTACGAAACAAAGAAGTTTTGTAGGGAGTTATCCCGTGAATCTGGCATAGCTAGATTCAAGGATAGCACAAACAAAAGTGATAATAGGTTTGTGGCTATATTTTTACACTATCTTTGTCATGTTCTCAGCCTCTATGCATTCTACAATAGAAAGTATCTATGCATATTCTCTTTTCAAACCCACTGTACTTTGTCAAAAATGCTTTATAGTCCATTCATGGCTGCCACTTGTTCTTTGTTATCAACTGTCACGATGTATAAAGAATGATGCCTTCTCATAAATGTTCATACTATCCTTGCATGATGATACTTGTTGTTTGGACTATATTTTAAATCATTTGCTTGGACTATACATTCAAAATGAACTGCTATCTTAGGTTTGCATCTTGGGTTTAAGGCTCATGGCAACTAATACCTTTAATCAAGTCTCCATGCTGACTGTCCTTAATTGACTAATCATTGCTGCCCCATTAAAATTCTACAACCAAGCATGATTGTTACCATGAGAGATTCCTTAAGACTGCATTTTCTATTTTTCTTTCATTATTGATTGCAAAATTTGGTGATTACAGTGGTGAGTGCCCTTTTTATTGATAAGATGTTCACAATGTTGATGGTTGTGTGGCTATCCTTAACTTCAAAGTTATTGTCTTCCATGGTGATTGTCTAATTTACTATCCCTCAATGTCTTTATTTTCATTTAATCTTCTTGTCATGCTATGTTGTGAAAAAGAAAGATGGATTTTCCCTTTGTTTCTAATTTGATTGTCTAGTAGCATAAATTGGATTTTTTTTATGGCACTCTTGTAGATAATGACTACAAAAAAGATAATGAAAATAGCTTTTAGCATGTTGGGGTCAACCCTTGTGGGAGCCACATTTCCTCCACATACTAAAATGTCAAAAGAGATGAACTATGAAATGAAAGATGAACCTGTATCTACACAATGAACAAGTTAGAAAAAATAGTGAAGTTCAATGCTCTTTTTGTTGATTTGACTCTTATTTGATGATCTGATTTGGCTCTTTTGCATTTATCTGATAATGGTTCAATTGATTTAATGCATCATAGTTGTAATTTATACGTCTGTTGATGAAACAAACGATGAGATTTCATGTCCTAAGCTCTAACAAAATATTTCAATCATCTATAGGTACATCTGGAGATCGAGAATGAGAAGAGATGAAGATAAAAGGATCAAGCTAAAGATAGAAGGACCGAAATCAACATCAGCCATTAAGGCAATGACATATATGATCTCTACTCATGTGTTTTTCCTTTGCTTAATCTTTAGATGTATAGCTTGCATACAATATTGTATTAATTCAATTTAGTCATTCCCATGGATTTTGTGGGATATTTAAGCATTCTTTTGATCTCAATGAATGAAACAACAACATTGTATACATTTTCACTTCAACATGAATGAAATACAACAATATCATGTAATTTTTATAATCTCTTTTTATTGTAAATCACTGCATAATAAAAATTGAATTCCACTTGAGACTTCAAATGCAAATGATTAGGATTAGCAAAAATTTATTGAAGTACCTTTCACCTTAGATGTAATAACTATTTCAACTCTACCAAATTGAGCTTTAAGTGAAATTTTGGTAACACATTTGTCTTTATCTCAAGTGGTGTGCCCTCATTTTGATTACACATGAAAAAATGTTGAGTGTGCATAATTCACTAGAGTGATTAGTGTAAACATTAGTATCTAAGTGTTGTTAAAAGAAAAAAATAGTTGTATTATGTTTATGCCCATTTGAATATGTGTAAATGGATGGGTATGGAAAATATCCCATACATATCTCATTGTCAAAATTAGATATATGTCAAGAGAACAATCCAAAGCATGAAGAAACAAGCTCTAAATTGTTTATCAAGATCAAGTTACCGAAATCCTCCCTATACATGATCTTTCCATTCAACATCATCTAATAATTGATCAAGATTCATCTCTCTATAATTCCACTGTGATCCCATTATCCTTTCCATCCCATCCATGTTCACAAAATTGAAGTTGATTCCATTGAGTTTTTACTAACCTTCACTTCCCAAGATGAGACACTTGCCTCCCTTGGATATAGATGATCAAATCAATAGTATGCCTCACATAAAACATGTTGATAAACAAGATAATATAGATCAAATCAACATTCTAAATGTAGTGACAACAAGCATGAACATGGATAAAGCCCAACTATCCTATAAACTAGGATAATCCAATGTTATCAATGAAGGATTTCTTGTTGTTGAAAAAATAATCAACATTGATGTTTCCCAACCTTGTTCCCAACCATAATAAAATGGGTTAGCATCTTGTTTCTGAAATAACACATACCCTATTGCAAATAGAATTTATCACAACATGCAATATCAAAGAAAATGATTAATCTTATATGAACAAGGTATTTTAGATCCAATACACTTTTGTGTAAATCCAAGATCTCAAGGTCTCAACTATTCATCAATGAGTTAATCTAATGATGGTAATAGTTCTTCAATGATACTAGTAGAAATTTCATCTAATTCAAGTATCTAAATATGGGCCATGTGTAATACTTACCACAATTTTGTTTCCAACACCCCTCCCATCCACACAAAAAACCATTATTCCCAAATCCTTTAATCCCCTGATTGGGACCAACAAAACCAAAAGTGTTACAAAGAAAGAGATCAAGATCAAAATTCTTAATCCAATGAATCAAAGATCAAAGTGGACACATGAAATAAAAATGGATCCTAAAGTAAATTCAATCAAGAATTTATAACCAAATCCAATAATTAATAAGGCTATGGATCCACATGGAAAAAGGCCACCCACCAATCATATGTGTCCACCTCCTTTAAAATGGTCTTTGTTCCCAAAACACAAGGTTTCTAAATTTTTGGTCTCAAACACACTCAATTCAACATTCATACTCCATCTTCCACTATCCCAAGTTTAGAAAACAAAAAATCCTACATCTAAAATGTTAAATAATCCACTTTCATCTCATATCCCCTATCACAATCTAAGATTTCATGTAAAATCCAAAATTAATAACTCATACATTAACTGTGTCTTCATAGTAACACTTTATCACAATGACTCTAATGGTAATCTATCATGAAGTGTTCATTGAGATAAGGTTGAACCTATTGGAATATCATGATAGAATATTCTAAATCAATACCATTAGGGGGACCCGAATAGTTGATTGTCATTTAAGAGCATAAAACCTAATAAAAAATAAACAAGATCAAAATACAAAAAAGAGAAATAATTCATCCAATAGTGAAAATCATTATTATGGTGTTTTGGACAAGTACCATGATGAATTTATGTTTTTCTGACATGCATATAATTGATTTTATATGTGTACTGGTCCAGTTGGGAGCACATTGTCTCATTCATCTTGCTATTTTATTTTATGGCATCAACATCCATGCAATTCATATCATTTAAATCCATCCTCCCTATCCATCTTGATCTTGAAAAATATTAGGGGCATAAATCAAAAAAATTCTTTGGAAAAATCTTGACACAGGCATTTATTTTGACCACATACCATATAATGTCAAGCCATTACCTACATAGCACATTTAAACCCTTATCTTGGATAAAACATGTTATCCTATAGCAATATAGTCCTTGTAAATAAAATCCTTTATCCTTATCTTATTCCATAATGTCTATCATCACCACCCTTCACTTATCCATCTCCATTATACTAATCCACTCAATCATTCAAAGTGTCATATACCTTGTTAGACATCAAGGGTGGGAAATTACATCCCTCTTTAGAATAAATCTTGATATATGTCTTTTATCTCACTTAGTGATTTGGATTCCTTCCCCAGTAAAGAAAGTTTCATACATTTTCTATCATCCCATGAATAAAATTTCCTATCACCTTATCCTACATCTCCCATAATCTAGAAAATCCCAATCTATGCCATGTTGTCATGCAATCTAGAATAGTATACAAACCATCTAACTATTTTTTTCTAGACATTCTACAAACCTTGATCTATTTTACTTTAAGTATCATCATCGGGTTAAATCATGTTTGATAGGAAAACTGAGAGGGGGGTTGAATCAGTTGTCACAGATTATAACCTTCAATTCAATTACCGAAACTAATGCATACATTGCTTAAATGATTAATCATCAAATGCCAATGTAGAAACTCAAATCCAATGTACAAAAACAATAACCCAAGATTTACATGGAAAACCCAATGAGGGAAAAACCAAGGTAAGGATTAACTCACACTATAGAAGATATCAAAACCGATTACAAAAAGGCTCACTTCTTGAGATAAGGCTCACTACCTACAATAAGGACTCATTGTCCAATAGGGCTACAACCTAGAGGGATCACTACCATAGAGATACTAAAATTACTAACCACCAAGATACAATAGTTAAGGCTTACAACCAAAAGTGTGAACTGGTAGATTACACCTTACTTGTGTAGAGTTCAATTCTGGATGAAGCTCAAAATAACAAGTGCTACATTTTAGTAACTACCTAATAGTTATGTTTTGATCATACACTTTATTATCTTCACCTGTTTCACTTACTCTATTATGTTTTACTCTCTCTTTCTCTTTCTTACTATCGTGCTCCTTTTTTGTCTCTATATTTGTCTCACTTTTCTTTTTGGAGAGTCTCTATATGCTTCTTTTTATTTTTCAAAGAGTCTCTATATGTGTGTATATAGGTTTAATGCATTTCTTGTGTTGGTCAAGTCACTCATAAGAAATAATTAGTCCACATAAAATATTGCACACGCTGAGTTGGCCAGGATCTTTGAATATTCAAATCATAGCTTATCTTCATGGTAGAGACCAGACCACCTATAACGGTCATGTTCGATAGGAAATAAATTTCGGTAAAAAAATCATACATTCACTACTGTGTTGACATCAATGAATACCTATTGACATTAATGACAACCATTTGATGTAAGATTCAACTTCCAACAATCTCCCACTTTGCCATTGATGGCAACATAAGATTTGAAAAGCCAACAACAACAACCTTTGTAATTATTTTGATGAGATGAAATGATTTTAATTATTTTTCACATGCTTCCTCTTCTTCCTTTGACATCAATGACAAAAAAAGATCTATCTCCCCTTTACATCAAAATTTTTACAAAAACAGTCTTCAAAAGGGTATAAAATATGGTTCTTTACCTCAATCCTTCTCCCTTAAAATATCTCCTTGTATTTTTCTTTCAATTCTAGAAGAGATGTCTTCCAGGAAGTCACTACCAACCTAATGTTTAGACAAATACTATTGTTATTTTCTATTGAATCAATTGTTTCTAGAAGAGTATCCAAAATAGCAATATTTTGTGTATTATTCTTAGCTTCCACCAGGAAATAAGAAATTTGTTCCAATCTCAACTCAATTATTTCTTTAGCTTTTCAAAAGATCTTCACAATACCATCCCTCTGTACCATAATTGCTGCAAGTTTAGATTGTAAGGAATTGATCCTTTTCTTTTGCACTCCATCCTTGTCATTAAGGAAATCATATGATTTTCCAATAGAATTCAATTCAAGCTCAATAGCATCGATTTTTTCTTTGTAGTGTCCAATAGAAATAGGCCACTGGAGACAATACCTATACACATTGTTTACACTCTTGATGCATGTTTTCAATTCATTTATGCTCTCAGTCAATTTCTTCTATGTATTTTGGAATAATTCTTTCATGGCTAATTAAATTTCATCTTTTTCTGTTGTTTCACTAGGTGATTTTTTCTTTAGTATTTCTTCAATCTACTCAATCAATACTTCTAGTAAAACATTTGTCACACCACTTAGGTCAATTTCATTATGAATTATGTAAGTAGTCAAGGCATCTGTAATCTCATCCTATTCATATGATGGTCATAACAACCATTCATCTCCAATCTTCTTCAGTCCATCAGATTGCTCAAGAATCTTTAATACCTTTTCCTTAGTAAAGTCTTCTTCATCATTAGTTGATGAAAAATCAATTGCTTCTATAATCTTTTCTTCTTTTTATTCTTCCTTTTCCTTTTCCTCTAACTTCAACTTCTTTATTTTCGGAGGACTTGAGATAGTTCTTCTTGCTTTTCTCTTTCTGAAGGAGGATCTTGCTTCAGACATCCCAAACAGACTGGAAATCATGCCTAAACTCCATACATTTATCTTGTTTTCAAAGCGTTCTTTACAAACCTTTTCTTTTTATGCTAGACATTCCAGATATCGGTAGACTTGCTTCCCAACTGGTATAACTGACTTCCACACAACATTCTCTTTCAATGGTAACGATTTCAAAAAATACATCATCAAACATATAGCCAAAGATCCAAAATGAAAATGATAATTGTCATTCTTTGTCATAGTTATATTCTCCATTAATTGATTCCTCAATAACTCACATAAATCAAAATCCTCTTTCTTCTCAGCCATTTGATGCACAACATAAACAACAATCACCAAAGTAGAGCCTTCCCTATTTTTGAAATAAATCTTATATGAAATGCCATATACCACATACCTTATCACTAGGTTGATTATAGTATGAATTAGAAGTGCCCTTTGATCTCCTGTTACCCCAGTTAGGGCTTCGACCTCCTTGTTCTTTACTAACTTCTTGACTAGAACGGGTCCATTATTGCATAATCTTGTTGTCACTACAATTGCTTCCTTTGTGATCTCATAGGGTTTGTCAAAGATCATCTGATCACCTTGAATTCTACTTAAGATAAACTGAACAATGTCCACATTCAAAAAGTATGGAAATTCACTCCAAATATCTAAACCCTTGTGCCCTAAATTCTTGATCATTTGCATTTTCTCAATTAAAAGAGAAGTCTCAAAATTTTGAATCTTTTCATGATCAAATTCATCAATTTGTAACTTACTCAATTTCTGTAATTAGTTGTTGCATGGATTAAATACCACCATTTCTTTCTACTCCATTGTTTCACCCTTGTTCTCCATACTTTCACTTGCCAGTAACCCTAACTCTTAATTTCTTAGCTGCTTTTTATTCCTTAGCTCATTCAATTCATAATGAAAACGAATACTCAATCTTCCTTATTTAACTTGCCACTTTTAGGGTTTCATCATAAAAGATAATTTATTACTTATGAAATCATCATCTATATTTTAGTCTATCCGTACCTCATTTTTCCAATGCGGCTGGATCAAAATTTTTAACTTTTAAATTGATAACTATCTTTGTGACTCAAGAGGGGCTCCACAAATTTCTTGATTTTCATCTTTTCTACCAAAAATTTCTTCAACACCTTCAAAATAGATATTTTCATCACATATCCATGTGTCTTCACATGACACCTCATATATCGAGGGTTTTCTAGATTTTCTTGTGAATGCTCCCCCTGAAACCGTTACTGGGTTCAGTCCTTAGAAGAGGTATCTGCACCAAATACAGATACACGGTCATTTGATTCATCCTTGTTCTTAGGTTATTCCTTCTTTCTCCAAATTTTTTCCATTTCTCTCTATACCTCTTCTCGATCTACCTTGTTCATAGGCTTATTCTTTTGTTCCAGATTCAGCTTCTTCCCAACTTTGCTTCTACAAAATTTTGACATATATCCTAGTTTGTTGTAAGTGTAGCACACAACATATCCTAGATCAAAAGAGTTTGCACTCATCCTTGACCTGCACTGATTAGCCTTGTTTCAAAAGATATTGCATATGTAATAGTGGCCTTGAAAAGATTGAATTCTTCTATTTGTATCAAATATTCTTATCATCATATGGTTTCCACATACAACAACTCTGTGTCCAAACTTGTTGCAACTATAACATTTTCCAACAAGGAATCCAACATTTTAACTCATTCTATTTTGGTTCATCCTACTTCTATAATTTGTTGCTTTATGTCCAAATTTATTTCATGAGAAACAAAATCCATTAAAACATGGGTACCTTTGAGGATTAGGTTGTCAGATGGGTATTCTTCTGATATTGATCCTTCGATTCTTTCCTTGATAAGTACTATCTTGAAATTTCCTTTGATTGTCCACTTTGTTGAAAACTAGATTAGTCTTTGAACTGTGTCCTTCTTCAAGTCCTAAATCACCTTTATCCTTTGCAGGTTTATGAGATGAAATCAATTCATCAAGCATTGTGGAGCTTGTCTTGAACCTTTCTTCATGAGCTTTTTCTTTTTCCAGATTAGCTTTAAGGGTTACTACTTCTTGTTCAAGCTTATCAAAATTTTCTGCCTTTAGATTGATAATTTCTTTTAGGCATCCTTCCTCTACCTTGCTTTGTTCAACTTCCAATTTCAGATTCTTTTCCACTCATTTTATTTCTTCAAGTTTCATCTTTAGATTTTCTCTAGTCTCCTTTGCTTCTGGGTATGTGCAGGATCATGATGGGCCAAAAAGTGGCGATATCTAAGTGATATGATGGCCCATGTGGCTGACGATTTTTTTTTTACCCAAAATTGACGAGACGAAAAGGGTTTTTAAAGAAGATTATCAGCTTTCCACCAATATAAATTATGGTTTACTTTGAATTTAATAAATAATTATTATTCATTTTCTATTTGAATTACGACTAAAGTCCTGATTGATGGGCTGATTGAAAAAAATCTATAGCTTATAAATGGTGTCACATTTTTTGAATCCAAAACATGTGTCACATTCTATTCTTTAGATAATATAGAATTAAAAAAAATAAATTGAATTTCATGAAGTTTTGACTAGGTTAAGGTGGTCAGATATACAAGTTTTTTATATTTTTAAAGATTTGTAATAAAAAAATCATAATTAATTATTTACATGGAAAAAAATTACAAAAAAATATGGATCACATCGGGACATGAGTCCCCTACTTATATATAAAATATTATAAAAAAATATTATCATTTTATTGTGGTTAGGGTGGTTAGATAGACACCTACTTCTTATTTTTTCCCTGAAATTTAAGTACTACTGCATTGAAATTTCAAATTTTCACCAAATAGATTTAAAAAAAATAAAAATAAACCTAGTATTTTAGAAACTAAATTCAATTTTCTATAGAATCTATTCTTACATATTTTTTAAATAATATAGATAACTTAATCAAATTTCTACATGAAATTGCCTAACTCTGATTTTTTGAATTTTATTGCCACTTAAGGGCCTATTTTTTCCATGATGATCCTGCACATACCCTTCCTTTAGTTCCTAGTAAAATTCTTTATGTTTCAACTTGAACTTTTGGATCTGATTTCTTAGTTTCCGAATGCATTCACCTGCTTTCTTGACATTTTCTTTCAGATATTAATTTTCAAAATTTGAAGTCTTTCTTCTTAATTATTAGTCTAAGTCAGATCTCTTCATCATTTAGATCAACTTGCCAAGATCTCCTTCAAGCTGTTAAACTTATTCCAAAGGACCTAGCTCTGATACTAATTGTTGGATAGGACAACTAAGAGGGGGGGCGGGGGTGAGTTGGTTGTCATAGATTATAACCTTCAATTTAATTACCAAAACTAATGCATACATTGATTAAATGATTAATCATCAAATGCCAATGCAGAAACTCAAATCCAATGCACAAACACAATAACACCAAATTTACGTGGAAAACCCAATGAGGGAAAAACCATGGTGAGGATTAACTCACACTATAGAGAATATCAAAACCAATTACAATAAGGACTCAATGTCTAATAGGGCTACAAATCAGAGGGCTCATTGCCACATAGATACAAAAGTGGCTAAGCACCAAGATACAATAGTTAAGGCTTACAACCAAAAGTCTGAACTGGTAGATTACACCTTACTTGTGTAGAGTTCAGTTCTGGATGAAGCTCAAAATAACAAGTGCTACATTTCAGTAAACACCCAATATTTTTGTTCTGATCATACACTTTATTGTCTTTGCTTATTTCACTTACTATGTTATGTTGTACTCTCTCTTTCTCTTTCTCACTATCATGCTCCTTTTCTATCTCTATATCTGTCCGACTTTTCTTTCAGAGAGTCTCTATATGCTTCTTTTTTTTGGAGAGTCTCTCTCTCTCTATATATATGTGTATATAGTTTTAACTCATTTCTTGTGTCGAAGAAATCACTCATAAGACATAATCAGTCCACATAAAATATTGCACATGTTGAGTCGGCCAATATCTTTGAATATTTGAATCATAACTTGTCTTCATGGTAGAGACCAGACCAAAAACCAACACACCAAACCACCTATATGTTGGCAACACTAGGGCAGGCAACTGAGAGGGAGGGCGAATCAGTTGTCAAAGAATTTAAAACTTATTACCTTTGTTAACCCTTATTCTCAGATCTGATTAATAACCATGAAAGCATAAATCAACAACACATCAGAAATACACATAACACCAAGGTTTTTGTGTGGAAACCCTATTAGGGAAAAAACCACGGTGGAGGTTAATCCATAAGTTTATACTCTGTTAAAAGTATAAGAAGAATAAATGTGAATGCACATGTATTCAGGCACACTATCTAGAGGTCACTACTTAGATATAAAGGAAGACTCACTGTCTTACAAAAATATTCAGATTAAATCCATCTAAAAAATTTGAACTGAGAGAGTAGCATTTGCTAATGCCTGATTACAGTTCCGATTAAGCACATGAACACTTATTCACTTTTCTTCACTCTTCTTCACACTCTGCTCTACCTTTGAATGATCTGATCTTTATTCACACATAACACTCACATAATTCACATCATACACATCAAATGAGATAAAAAATCACTCATATATATATCCGTAACAAGTAATTACATTGCTTCATGTTGGCTTGAACAAAATAATAGAATGAATGCAAACTGTTGGCCTAAAACAATAAATATTATTAATGCGAATCAACCAAGGTCGGCCATAACATAGTAGAGACCCAAAAAAATGTCCTCGAATATAAAACACCTTCAAATATTTTTCCTCAAATATCCACAACACGCTATAATCACCCTATCAGCCATGAACATGAAAAACATGAATAGGCAAGAGAAAATCATGGATCACAAGGACAACGATCAATGCGTATGTGCAACATAGATAAAACATGATCTAGAAACATCCAAAAACACCACAGGAACATACACAACAACTCTAACTACCAGAATCGCATTATCTTCTTTCAGGAACATTAGCTTCAGTAACAGAATAACTGTCGGAACACAAAAAATCATAGCTTGCTCAAATATTCATGTACACCTTTGAAAATTTTGGTGGATAAAATAGATAGGATTGAAAACAAACCCTTTAATCTGCAACTTTTCACCGTCAACATACTGGAATTTCCATCAAACTGATCTTCACTACTTCACAAATAACCTGTAACTTATTTTATTACAATTTTCTCAATATCCTTGACATATACAGTCTTAAAGACATTAATGCTAATAGTGTTGACATCAATGACAACCACATATCAGCAACACAACCACAACATCCAAAAATCTCCCCCTTTGACATTGATGGCAACACATGATGTGAAAAACACCATCAATGCAACTAACTTCAACACTTACTCCCCCTTAGGTTCCGACTCTTCTCTCATGACTTCTTCCAGATTTTTTCACTTTATTCTTCTCCCCCTTTGACATCAATGAAAAAGATACACAAGGTCTGAACCAAATATTTGAATCTTCTTACTACTCCCCTTGAGTAGTAGCCACACAACATCAATCCAAATCAAGATATGATTGCGAAATACTCAGACTGATGCAACGTCTTGGATCTTAGTTTTGATTAGGAGGGGTAATCACCCCTAACTTTCCTTTGAGATACTCAAAAGTATCCTTAGGCAATGGCTTAGTAAATATGTCTACAATTTGTTCCTTAGTAGGCACATATTCCAATCTGACTTCCTTATCACTCACCTTGTCTCTCAAAAAGTGGTATTTGATAGATATATGCTTGGTATTTGAATGCAACACCAGATTCTTAGAAATTTTAATTGCACTTGAATTATCACATAATATAGCAATAGGTTCATTGTACACAACTCTGATATCTTTCAATATATGCTTCATCCATAAAACTTGAGTACAATTGTTAGCAGTAGCAATGTATTCTTCCTCTGCAGTAGACAAAGAGATAACATTCTACTTTTTACTTAACCATGAAATTAGCTTCTTTCCCCAAAATAATGTGCCACCACTGGTACTTTTCCTGTCATTCACATCTCCTACCCAATCAACATCAATAAAGGCACTTAAATTAAGATCATTATCTTTAGGATACCAAATGCCAAAATCAATTGTTCCCTTCAAGTATCTAATTTTTTTTTTTATAACATTCACACGAGATTCCTTAGGATCGGATTGAAATATTGCAACAATACATATAAAATTCAGTATATGAGGTCTAGTTTGAGTCAAATAAAGAAATCCACCAATCATTGATTTGTATCTAGTCTGATTTTCCTTTGGAGAATCATCATCTGTTGTCAAATTACATTCGATTACCATGGGTGTACCGACTAGCTTTGAATCTTCCATACCAAACTTCTTTAGCAATTCTTTCACATATTTGGACTGAGATATAAAGATCCCTTTATCTAACTAAGTAATTTGCAATCCCAAAAAGAATTTCATCTCTCTAATCATTGACAACCCAAGCTCATTCTGCATCTCATTAGCAAACTTTATGCACAAACCATCATCTCCTCCAAAAATGATATCATCAACAAAGAATTCCATAAACAAATCTTTATCAACATCAATCTTGAAATACATATTACTATTAGCAATACCTTTGTTAAATGAAAGCTTCAACAAATACTTGTCCAATCTGGCATACCAAGCTCTGGGGGCTTGCTTGAGTCCATACAATGCTTTCTTTAACCAACAAACCATATCTCCCTGATCAATCAATTGAAATCCATCAGGTTGCTCAATGTACATTTCTTCTTCTGATTTTCCATTTAGAAATGCTGACTTGACATCCATCTGATAAACCTTGTAGTTTTTGTAAGCAACAAAAGCAAGAAACAGTCTCACAACTTCAATTCTAGCAACAAGAGAAAAAGTCTCTTCAAAGTCAATTCCTTCCATTTGAGAATATCCTTTTTATACCAGTCTTGCTTTGTTTATGATAATTTCACCTTGCTCATCTAGTTTGTTTCTAAAGATCCATTTAATTCCAATTACATTTTTATCCTTAGGTCTAGGAATAAGAGTCTATGTATTATTCTTCTCAATTTTTTGCAGTTCTTCTTTTATTACTTCAATCCAATGCTCATCTTTGCATGCTTCATTTACATTACTTGGCGCAGTCTTTGATATCAAACAATATTCTTCTCCTAGTTTGGAAACCTTTGTTCTTATCACCTATAATCTAATTTTCTGAATCATTTAATCTCACATACCTTGGAGTCTTAGGCTGTTCTTCAATTTCAGGCTCTTGTGATCTCTCTTCTACACTTTCACTAGTTTCTCCTTCTTCTTGGTCTTCTTGATTCACCAGAATGATTTGAACTTGATTTGAGGTCTGAAATTTGTTTGTACTATCATTCTGATCATCAAAATCATATCCACAGGTTTTGGATGGTCTAGCAATGTCTTCATCAACCTTAACATTTGCACTTTCAACCATTTTCTTCAATCTCTTGTTTTAGCACCGGTAGGCCTTGCTCTTAGTAGAATAACCAAGAAAGATTCCTTCATCACTTCTAGCATCAAAATTTCCTATATCTTCATCTCTTCTAATGTAGCATTTACTCCCAAAGATTTTGAAATATCTAACAATAGTCTTATGACCAAACCATAGCTCAAAAGGGGTCTTACCAGTATCATTTTGATTTGTACCCGATTGAAGATATAAACAGTAGTACTTATAGCTTCTCTCCAATAGATATGAGGAACATTTCCTTCCAACATAATAGTTCTAGAAGCATCTTGAACTATCTTGTTCTTCCTTTCCACAACTCCATTTTGTTGAGGGGTCCGCAGTGCAAATAATTGTCTCTTAATCCCATGTTCTTTAAAAAAAGAATTAAACTCATCGGAAGTGAATTCACCACCTCTATATAATCTTAGACACTTAATCTTTAGATCAGTCTCTGTCTCAACCATAGCCTTAAAGATCTTGAACTTCTTTAGAGATTGAAATTTCTCCCTTAATAAAGTGATCCACATTATCCTACAATAATCATCAAGAAGCAACATGAAATACCTGTAACCTTGCAAAATTCTAATTCTAGGACCACACAAGTCAGTATGCACAAGCTCCAACAATTCATTTGAACAATGTTGTTTGCTCCAAAATGAAATTCTAGTTTGCTTTCCTATTTGACATTCCTTGCATATGGCATTAGTAGGCTTTACCAACTTAGGAAGATCTCTCCCTGCCTGAGTAGAACTTATCTTGATAATACTGTCAAACTTTACATGACACATTATCCTATGCCAGAACCAACTTTCATAACCTTGAGCAATTAGACAACTTTTACTAATAGCATTTAGGTGAAAAATATTACCTTTTGTTTTTGTACCTGAAGCAATCACATTTCTAGAACTTCCCAATATTCTACACTTTCCATCATTGGATTGAAGATTGTATCCCTTATAAACCATTCGTCCAACACTCAAAATATTATGCTTCAAACCTTCAACATAAAGAACATCATCAATATTATACTTACCATCAAAAGTAATACATCCTCTACCATGGATTATACCCCCATTGTTATCACCAAATCTTACAACACCACCATCATACTTTTCTAGGCTCACAAATTTTATTTTATCACCTGTCATGTGATGTGAACATCCACTATCAATTACCCATTCATCCTTTTCTTCAACTTGAGCAGCTAGGGCTTTCTCCACATTTGTACAACTAGCAGATTCAATAGACACATGTTTATTTTCCTTGATAGCAATAAACAAAAACTCATATTCACTTACATTCCCTTTATCAGATTCATCATCTGTCACACCTTCATCAACAACATAATAACACTTCTTTTGAAATCTAGGCTTGTTATATCTTGGCTTAGGGACTCTTTTCGGGCACCTTGATGAAAAATGACCTATCTTATTGTAGGAAAAACATTTAATAGGAAACTTTCCTTTATACTTACCTTCTCCTCTGGCTTCTCTTTTGACAATAAGTGCTTCAAGCTCATTCAGTTGTCTTTCTTCTTCTTCAATTTGTCTCATTTCTTCTTCATACTTGAATACCTTTTTAGAAGAAATTTCACCCCGATCATATCTTTTCTTGTCTCTTTCAGAGGTAGTAGCTTTGAATGCAAATTCTATCTTAGGAAGGGCATCACCGAATTCACTCAATTCAAAATTAGTAAATTTACCAATCAATATATCTCTGGTTACATTTGTCATAGTCCTAAGCTCATCAATAATTGTAGCTTTAAATTTGTATGCATCAGGTAAGGATCTAAGCACTTTAGCAACAATCTCCGATTCATCCAATTGTTCACCAACACATCTGATACCACACACAAGTTAATTCACTCTTTGCATGAAATTAGTAATATTCTCATCATTTCTCACTTTCAACAACTCATGTTTCCCTTTCAGACTTTGTAGCTTAGCAATATTCACATTAACATCACCTTCATATAAAGTTTCCAACTTTTTCCATATCTCATAAGCAATCTTTAGATCCATAACATTTGTCATCTCATAATTAGTCAAAGCACTCAACAATGCTTCCTTAGCCCTAATATTGTATTCAACGTCCCTAATCTCAATAGTAGTAGTAGGACCACTTTGAGGAATAACATACCTATTACTTGCAATGTTTTAGTAAGATTGACCAATGCATCTCAGATGCCACTCCATTCGAGTCTTCCACAAAGAATAGTTTGTTCCATCAAATCTTGGGCTATCCTTCTTATATGTCACCATCCCAAATCACCTCAAGTTGTTAAAATTCTTCCAAGGAACCTGATTTGATACCAATTGTTGGCAACACAAGGAAAAACAATTGAGAGGGGGGGTGAATCAGTTGTCACAAAATTTTAAACTTATTAACTTTGTTAACCCTTCTTCTCAGATCTGATTAATAACCATGAAATCATAAATCAACAACACATCAAAAATACACATAACACCAAGATTTTTATGTGGAAACCCTGTTGGGGGAAAAACCACGGCAAAGGTTAATCCACAAGCTTATACTTTGTTAAAAGTATAAGAAGAATAAATGGGAATGAACATGCATTCAGGCACACTGCCTAGAGCTCACTACCCAGATACAAAGGAAGACTCACTGTCTTACAAAAATATTCAGATTAAATCCATCTAAAGAATTTGAACTGAGAGAGTAGCATTTGGTAATGCCTGATTACAGTTCTAGTTAAGCACATGAACACTTCTTCACTTTTCTTCACTCTTCTTCACACTCCGCTCTACCTTCGAATGATCTGATCTTTATTCACACATAACACTCACATAATTTTCATCATACACACATTAAATGAGATAAAAATTCGCTCATATATATCCGCAACAAGTAATTACGTTGATTCACGTCGACTTGAACAAAATAATAGAATGAATGTAAACTATTAGACCGAAACAATAAATATTATTAATGCGAATCAACCAAGGTCAGCCACAACATAATAGAGACCCAAAGCAATGTCCTTGAACACAAAACATCTTCAAAGATTTTTCCTCGAAGATCCACAACATTCTATAATCACCCTATCGACCATGAACACGCAAAATAAAATCACGGATCATGAGCACAACGATCAATGCAGATGTGCAACATAGATAGAACATGATCTAGAAACATCTAAAAACACCACAAGAACATATACAACAACTCAAATTACTAGAATCACATTATCTTCTTCCAAGAACATCAACTTCAGTTACAGAATAATTGTCAGAACACAAAAACTCACAGCTTGCTCAAATATTCATGCATACCTCTGAAACTTTTGGTGGATAAACTAGATAGGCTTGAAAACAAACCCTTTAATCCACAACTTCTCACCACCAACGTACTAAACTTTCCATCGTACTGATCTTCACTGCTTCACAAACAACCTGTAACTTATTTTATTACAATTTTCTCAATATCCTCGACATATACAATCTTAAAGAAATTAATGCTAATAGTGTTGACATCAATGATAGCCACATATCAACAAAACAACCACAACATCCAACACTATAATGGTCATCTTCGATAGGAAATAAATTCTGATAATTAACTCATATATTCAATACTGGGTTGACATCAATGACAACCCATTGACATTAATGACAACCATTTGATGTAGGCTTCAACTTCCAACAAATCATTCCCAATATTTGTGTTGTTATCATCATTAAAGACACAATCCTTATGGTTTAATCATTAGAAAATCTATCATTATCAATAATCAATCAATGAATCAATTTTGTCTTAGCTAAAGATAAAATCCTAAGTGGTCCTTGGGCATCCCTCCATATTCATCCTCCTTCAACACTTATTATTGTCATCATATTATTAATTCCATCATAATTATTTCATCCATTGTCTTCAAATCAAAATTTCCTTCATTATCATTTTCATCAACATCCTTACATCAATAAAACAATCAAACAACAACACTTCATGTCTCAAAAACACACACTAGAATCATTGCACTTTTAATGTCAAATCAAGAATTCAACATCAACCTTAATAACATAAAGTTGTCACCTCATTTTTCATTATCTAAATTTCTTATCTCATCCATCATTTTCCTTCATTGGATGCATCCTTCCCCATATCAGGGATAATCATCATCCATTTACCTTATCAACACATTGGCAAGAGGTTGTAATGGTGTATGTATGTTGACAATTTATCGTTTAATTCTTTGATTCATAGTTTGATCGTTGATTTATCTTTGATATTTGATCTATCTATTTTATCTTTTGATTCATTTGTTAAATATTTTTATAAGTATATTTTACTCATACTATGACTAATGATAGTTAAAATGACAATTATTTTTAGAAGACATTGATATATAGAGAGGGGGGGTGAATCAATATATACCACAAATAAATTTAATTCAACTTTAATAACCAAGTCTTTCTATTGCCTTAAACAAATAAAGAATCAAACTATGCAATTCAAAGCACAAATACACAACCATAACACCAAATTTATGTGGAAAACTATAGAAGGGAAAAACCATGGTGAGAAAGCTACATGGATCTACTGTCCAAATCTAGCCTCACAAATAAACACAAGATTTAAAAGTTTTATGGCATACAACCAAAAGGAAGCTACAACTCCTCGAAACACAATTTTTATGGCTTCAACCAAAGGAAGCTAGAACTCTCTATAGTCTACAACACTTATAGAAAGAGGCTACAACCTCTCTATAAAATACTTGACAAAAATCTATTGATCAATAACCTCTGCAACATCAACATCCTTTACACTAATATATATCTTCAACACCTCTGCTACCATCAACACACTTCCACACATATATACTCCCACATATCCTCACATACTCACACACTCTCAAACACTTTACAAAAAACTATATATTTCATTTATATCCTTTGCAAGCTTCAAAAAGTTTCTCCTTTGTCGGCCAAGATGAAACATGTAACATAAAACATGCAACAACCACAACAAGTCGACTTCCACAACATTAGTGGTAATGAAAATTAAAATATGGTTCAAACCAAGAGATGATCAAGACCCATTTTACATTAGCACACATCTCCACATTGGTGCACACTTCCAAACACTTGGTGTAATCATCTCAACACACCAAGTTGGACCAACAAGCACTTAACCTTCTATACATTCTCCATACCAAAAGCGATATTGAAGAGACCAAATAACATCTTTTGGAGAACTTTACAAACATTATATTACATGTAAAAAATATTATCATGCATTCCTTTCAAAAATTCATGCTACATTATGTTGGCATAAACAAATAGCCACTAAACCCAACATCTCTATAAACTTTGAATACTTTGTCTTAAAATAAACATTGAAAACAAACTTGTGGTAATCCTCAACACCTAAAATGTGAAATGAGAAAAAATATAGACAATGTGAACTTATCCTCCAAACTGCAAGATCACATCTTCAAATGCAGAGAAATGTGAAGCATTCCTTTGATCCCTTTTTACTGCAACAACACTCTACCACTTATCTTCACTCAGATAGCTCTGGAAACTTCTATGGTAACTTTTATGCACTCAAATCAGGAAAATGCATACTTCACACCTGTCTTTGTCTAAATTTCAAACTAGAAGGCCATATCTTCAAATGTGGAGGAATGTGAAGCATTCTCCTAAGCTTCTTCAGTACAAATTCATGTGCCTTTGACTCCTTGAAAATGTTAATAATTTCTTTCATCTCTTATACAATTCTTTGCATCATAGAGCAAAGAATACAATTACAAATATTTTCACCAAAAGCAAGGAACCACAACTCCTTCATATCAACATACACTTCAACCTATCAACTTTCACCTATTTATGATCAACAAAAGATATGGTACAACTACGTACAACATGCTGATGAAATTCATCACCGTGTCCTTCACTTCACAACTCTTCTAATCAAAATTCCTTAGAATTCAACCTTTTGCAATACAACTTTGTTGAAATAAATGAGAATACATGCAACAATATCCCCCTTTGGCATTTATGGAAACACTAACCTCATATACAATTTTCCCCCCTTTGACATGAAGGGTAAAGGGTGACCGCTTTTTGCACAATCCAAAAACTTGGTTTCATAATAGACTCCCTCTGAGTCCATACCACATTTCTCTTGAAACACATTGCAAGACCACCAAGACTTCTTGTGGAAAGGAGTTAACACTCCCCCTCAACCTATGCTTCCCTAGAATGTCAAATCAGAGAGAGATCTCCCTCTCATCTTTTGCCTGAAGAAATCAAATGTGTTATCATACTCATCCTTTTTATACCAGGCCAATTTTCCTCCTTTCTCAACATGCATTCTATTTCCTTGATTTCGATGAGGTCATCATCTCCTTTTGTGTAGAAACTATCCTCAATAGGCTCACCAAAACTCATTTCTATGGTTTCACACTCTTTTGTACCAGATGTAGTACTATAGATTTCATCTCTAGAACAGTTACCCACTTTAGATGTATCATGAAATACAGTGTGAGGAATTATTGACTTTTTAGGATCATGTTTCTCCTTCTTCTTCCACACCTTAGATTTATTATTTTGATTAAAATGGTTATTTTCCTTTCTATCCGATATAAAGACCTTCACATAACCACTTCTACAATTCCTTGCAATATGTCAAAAATTGTTACATTTGAATCATATGACATTGAAATCAACCAAAGGAGCAAAATCATTTTTGTTCACAAAATTATTCTTCCTTGTAGCAAACCATCTACAATTTATAGTCTTATGTCCATAATAATTGTAATTAAAAAAAAAACCAACAAAAGAGTGATTTAACTTGTTATTGTATGCTTGTCTTCCATGATTTTGTCTTCTGAAACTTTTGTTGTTTTGAACACAGATGAAACCTTCATCTTCATTATTTCTATCTTCAATCGCCTTGGACTAATCAACTTTTGAACTTCCAGAGCAAATCCCTTTTGGAAACTCTACAATTTCCTTCATAGATTGTTCAGTCATCTTTCCCTTCCGTCCTTCTGTAAAACCAATGTTGATTTTGATATCCAGTGATCTCTGAATTCCAATGATCTAATCTAGCATCTCATTACTCTTTCCAAACTTTAGCTTCAACTTTCCTTTGTCAAGATCATTTCTTAGTGCAACAATTTATGCCTCTAGCTTTTCATAGTCCTTGTCTCTGTTTAGCAGTATCTGTGTCAAAACTTCTTCACACTTCTTTGCATCTCCAATTTGAACCTTCAAATCAATGATAAATTTTTAAGCCTTCTCAAATCTCAAGTCACTTTTTCTCTAGCAACCTTCTTCTTTAATCTCTTTATATATTTTTCAACACAAAGCAATTTTTCCACTAGATCAACCTCATCATCATTTCTAGATTTCATTCTGATACCGCTAGTAGAAGTTTCCATCTCCATGAGTAGAGTCTTTTCATTTCTAGAGGTATGCTACTCATGCTCATCACATGAGTAACCTTCTTCCTCATCATGCAAAAAAATATTCTTCTTTCTGCCAGTTCTCAATTTGTACATTGAAGCAATGTGACCAATTTTACCACAATTGAAATATTTAAAAGGTAACTTACCTTTATACTTGCAAGAACGTCTTTTTAATCTCCTCACAAATTTTTCTTCTTTCGAATTGCAATATTCACTATGATCTGAGTCCTTAGATTCACTATATGAACTAGATGTTCCTTCTTTCTTCACAACTTTGAAAGCATCTTCTTTTTTGTATGTACCATGGACTTCATTTCTCATCTCATAAGGAGTGAGGGACCCAAAAAACTTTTCCATGGTGAGTTTCTTTAGATCTTTGGATTCTTCAATAATAGAAACTTTTAAATAAAACTGGCGAGGGGGAGTTCTCAAAACTTTCTTCACAACCACTGAATGATTTATTTCTTCACCTAGTCCTTTGATGCCATTGACTGCTTCATCCACCTAGAGAAAATATCCAACAATTTCTTCCTCTTCTTTCATCCTTAGATTCTCAAACATTGTTTTGTAAGACTATAATTTTTCTTACTTTATATTGCCATTTCCTTCATAGAGAATTTTAAGTTTATCCCATATCTCCTTGGCTATCTTGAACTACACTACCTTGACAAATTATGATTTTTTGAAGCCACTTAAGATAGAATTATTTTCTTTAGCATTGTTTTCATGAACATTCTTTACATTAGCATCTGTAATAGGATGAGTAGGTTCAATATAATCATACCCCATCGAGGTGAGATAGGCTTCCATCCTCACACTCTAGAAGTCATAGCTTCTTCCATCAAATATTGGTGCTTTAGAAGAGGACTCTTTCTAAGACGTGTTCTATTCTAAGATCTACCTTTAGCTATTAGGTTGTACCAAGGAATTCAACTCTAATACCAATTGTTAGAACAAACTGATATATTGAGAAGGAGTTGAATTAGTATATACCACAAATCAATCCAATTCAACTTTAACAACGAAGTCTTTCTATTCCCTTAAATAAATAAATAATCAAACTATGAAATTCAAAGAACGGATACACAAACATAACACTAGATTTATGTGGAAAACCCTAGAAGGGAAAAATTATGGTGAGCAAGCTGCTTGGATCTACTATCCAAATCTAGCCTCACAAATAAATACAAGATTTACAAGTTTTATGGGCTACAACCCAAAGGAAGCTAAAAATCCCTAAAACATAGTTTTAATGACTTCAACCCGAACACAATGAAATAGGGGCTCCAACTTTTAGGAGACGGAACTAAGGGGATTAAGACCTACCTATTTCACTCCAATTCATTAAAGGAAACCAAGATCCCTCAACCAATTGACTTAATTGAGGAATGGAATAGGGTTAGGATGGTTTCCTTAGATATGATTAAAGAGGGGTTCACCACTAAGAAAATTCTTAAAAAGAAAGAGATGAAAGTATTATGTAAACCTAAATAAATGACCTAGGAAATGAAACTGAAAATCATAATAAGAAATTGAGAATGAATACAGGGGTACCTAGAAGAGTGATGTAATCAAAACAAGGTATGAAACCCTAAACTTCTACTTTTTGAAGTGTACTGGTACTCATACACTAGACTTGGTGATTTAGTTCCTATCTAGGGTTTTTGGGAAGGACCTGGAATCTCTCAGTGATTGATCTAGATCTGCTAAAATCTAGTAAAAATGTTGTACTAGGATGCATACACCCAAGGTGGTGATTTAGTCCCAATATTAGGGTTTGGCTGAAACTCTAGTATCATCTAGTATTCTTTTTTAGCTTCTCTCATGTTTGATCTTTGAGTTTGAAAGCTTGAATTTTGGCTTGTAGGTGAATTTCCGTGAAGATGACAACTTCTTGACAATTATGACAAATTTCTTAAATCTCGCAACTTAGTCTTCAAAGGATCTTCAAGCTCTAAATGACCTATATTTGCAATCACACATGAAGAGAGAGATAAATTATTGATTTATTAGGGAATGGGGGTTTGCCTTGGTCAAACCCTGTATTGGTAATCAAACCTTAATGAAAAATGGATGAAATGAAACATGAAACACAAGATGAAACATAGAACATTGTTTGAAACCTTGTAGATCTACAAAAAAGCATAAAGCGGCCTCTATGGATGTAGATCTTGATCATGATTCTTGATGAAAGATAATTCCTTTGAATACTTGAATTGATCTTGAACAATACATCACAACATTAGCTCAAACCACATGCATGATGCATCAAGCCTTTGACATGATAATGGATCTTGATTGTTGCAATAATCTTCTACAAATTTTCCCTTGAATGCTCTTGAGATGCTCTTGAATAATCTATAATTCTCTTGTGAAAGTACCCCTGATTGCTTATGAAATTCTAGGATTTCTTAGATGAAACTATGTGAAATAACCTTTTATTTATACTTGTTTATGCCAAATTTATTGAAATTACAACACTACAAGCTGACATTATATCTAGGATAATAAAATATCACTAATAATTTAATTCAAAATAGGTCCTAGTTAAAGTGGGACTCATACGCCAGTTGGGGCGTATGAGTCCTAGTGGCTTAAACATGAGACACAAACTCTAAGAAGTGTCTTATTCAATGTGCAAATTGAAATCAGGTCCTAAGACCTAGGTGGGACTCATATGCCCAAGGTGGCATATCAATCCTAAATCACCAGATCTGGAACACATGACCCAAAACATTGAATTATGATTGGTTATTTGATAAGTGTCGGGATTATCCTTCAAAAAATGCATTTAATAAGGCTTATGGATGCAAAATAGGACCAATTAAGGCACAAATAAGCCCAATTGGTTAATAAATCCCTAAACTAGTGTGAAAGTGTAAATATACACTTTATAACATCCTAAATAAAGCACAATTAGGTCTATTTAGTTTAAAAGGGCTCAAAACCTAATGAGAATGTGTAAAACACATTATAACACTAAATCAAGGCAAAATTAGGCTCATTTTAAAATTAATTATTCCCAAATTAAATTTGAAAAAGGGATACTTTTTCCTACGCTACATTTAGCCCCCACTTTAGTGAGAGAAGGAACTTGCTTCAAACTCACACTAAATTAGACATTCAAGAGGGGTCTAAGTGTACCGATGTGGATGGTTTAGAATGATAGAGATCGAGGGGGTGGTCAAGCTCCCAAGATTCAAAATGATGTAGAGTATGGGAAGCAATTAGACAATTGATACCATATTTTATAACAAATGGACTCATTCCTTTCCCAAAATTCAAAGACAATCATATTAGGGCAGACTTCTTCACAAGGGTAGACATTTTGTCTTTAAATCAACAAACCATTCAAGGATATTCACAACCCTCAATAAACCAAAAGGACCCTTTGGTATCCAACCTATTAGACTCACTCAAACAACCATTCATAGGATCCCTTAGACGTCAACCAACGACCTTTCCTTCACAAACTGCCCCTTTACCTAGTGGCCTTCTAAAACTGGATTTTCAAACATAACTAACAGGGAGAAAATGACATTCCCAATTTGAGCACATTTAAAAATACCCTTTTGGACCCTTGTTAACATATCAAAAATGCAGGTATGGTTACTTTGGAAAGAAGCCTTCAAATTTGGATTGTCCTAGTTCAAATTAGGCCTAATGGCACAACTATGAGGGGTGCAATAGGGTATTTGAGTTTGAGGATCTGTATCTCCTCTCCAAATGCTTCAAACATGTCTTGTAGGGTCCAAAGCATTGATTCTAATCATTCAAACCTCTCTTCAATTGCATCTACTACTTTTCACCCAAACACTAGGGTTACCTGGCCTGATATAGGAAGACATCAGGCCCTCATGCCACCTCCACTCGAGCCAACCATCTCCCCTATTATTGAAACTTTGGGTAAATCAAATAACAACCTATCATAGAACATTCCACCAATTTTGAGGACTTTTCACTGGTGGAATGGAGATCTCTACATTTATTTCACTCTTTGGTTACCCTACTTAAGGTTTGGGACAATTTGAAGAAAAACTAATGTAACTCGCTTAGAATGCAATGGAATTACATGAAATCGGTGCCAATTGAAAGAGGATTCAATTCTCTACCATATACAATTGATTTTGAGTCAATATTTTCCCATACAGATCCGTAGTACATCAAAGAACAGTAGTGCAACGTTCAGATTTTTAGAAAACAGTGTTTTTGATTGCTTTTCATTTAAAAAATCTAACAACCAAACTTTCCCTCGACCACACAAGATTTTTTTTTTCCATCATTCCCCAATGGTTCATAACCATATTTTATGTTCCAATGGTTCAACTTCCAATTGACACCAAAAATTGCAAAAGTTTCTTTGTGCAACTTAACAACATTGACACACTACCTCAACACCTACTTATCTAAACTAGACTCCAACACATTTAAAATGGTCTTCTTAGACCTTATTACATTCTATTAACCCAAACAAAACAAAAAATTAACTTTTGACCCCTCTTGGAGGCATAAAAACCTATGGTGCCCCTGCACCACAACATAAGCACAAAGGTACACATACAAGGTGTATGATATGCAATAACAAGATGAGATACCCAAACATACAATGTCAGAGACTAAAAGAAAGAAAACAAAATAAGCAAAAAAATAAATAAAAAGAGGTGGAACAAGCCTCGACTTTCCAAGGCAATGTGGATAAGATCTAAGTTGTTTGTCCAAAATGAACGCCCACTTTGAGGCAACAAAACTTGAGGTTGTCTATTGGGTGAGTATCCAAAAAGGCGAGACACATACGATCACGATTGGTATGCACTCACAAGTAAGTGGCTATGGGAAATTCATGCCTAAGTTCAACTTCCCATATGTTAACCATACCAAAGCTATACCTCCTGATAACTTTGATAAGGCACCACACAACACAAACAATAGGATTCACAAGGAAAGAAAAAATTCATATGCTTGACAGTTATGAACAAATAGGATGGCTCGATATGCAAGAAAAGTGTGTTATGAAAGGTGGAAATATAATAGTTATTGTAAAGGCAGAATAGTGTAAGGTACATTCAAAGGGGTTTTTCTTAGTTCATGTAAGGTATCTTCTTAGGGAACATCGTGCCTAATGTCTCCAAGAGAGGACAAATCAAAGAAATACCATGCTCTCGAAGGAAATAAAACCCACTGACACCACCAAGAAAAGGATGCATTGCAAGAATAAGGAAAACCACACAGTGAAACATGAGTGTCGATGTATGCCCCCACTTTAAAGTGGTTGCTGCACCAATACTATGAGAGATTTATTTAAAGTAGAAGAAGACATGAGAGGATATTCGAAAAGCCCTATGCCAAGTCATATGTTCCCAAATGAAACTACATCATTGATAAGGGATTGCTCCCAAAATGCAACAATTAAAGATAACTCAGTACGTCACATGCAAGCCAACTTAAGGCATGTCATCCACATCCCAAGCTTTCTCCTATATGTACATGGAAGGTGGTCAACTAGCCAAAACAGACAACGACAAGTGGCATACGAGGACAAGGATACCTAACCCCTTGCCCCCACTTAGTGAAAGACAAAGGTGAGCCGAGTTGATTGATGAGAAACATGAAAATCAGTATCAATTAGAGGAGTTAGGTGCTTCAACACAAGGAAGAGCACCACAATCCTTAAGATGTTGAATTCGATTACTCAAAGTCTTACATTCATTAGTAGAATGACCACGAACTCTATGATATGCATAAAATGAACTCTTGTAGTATAATATATTTTGTGTTCTTGGAGGGAGAGATATCAAATGATCTTGGACAAGTCTTGACAAGATACCCTCTTGATCAATTGTTCCTTCATTTTGTGACAAATATATCTCTTGCTTAGTAGAAGATGTCATACTTACATAGGAATCTTTAGATGGTGATATTTTGTTCTCTCATTGAAAGGAGGGTGTAAGATATAATGAACTCCAATCGTTAATCTGTTGTGTGATGACATTTATGTGAAGTGAATATTTCTCTATTTTTTTCTTTTTCTTTTGAATAACCAAGAACACTAGTCTCTATCAATTCATGATGTACTAATGTTAAAGTTGGCTTAGAAAAATCTTTTGTAAGAGTGTTGATATTGAGTGAAGGCTTGCTTGTTTGTTTCGAGGTACAACAACCAAGACCACTAGTATTTTCTTGTATGTTAGGCTATATAGGGACACAAATACCTTGTTCTCTAGCACCAAATCCTTTTCCAGTATACCCAAGTTGTTTCATAAGTTCATAAATTTTTCCATAAAGCTTATGCATTTCTTTTAGATTCAGTGGTTGTTCATAGTCAAGTTCACCAAAGTTTGTTGTGTATGCTATCTTTTCTTCTAAAGTGATTGAGGTGGATGCTTTCGAATTTTGTGTTGACATTACTGATTTTTATTTTCCCTTTTTTGAATATTTTGTTATGATCTTGTATTCTCCCATGAATGTAGATGTGAAATCTAAGGAAACCCAATCATCTTCCAATAGATTTGTGACTTCCTCAATATGTTTTTCTTTGTCTTTCTATTGCATAGGTTCCCCTTATGTAGTTGGTTTCAATTTTTTCAAAGGATTTTCGTTACCTTTGTCAATGTTCAAACAACTGTTTGGTTCAAGGTCAACATCGAATGTATACACTTTGTTGTTGTAGACATACTTCATTTTACGATGAAGAGTTGAAGGCACTGCTTGCATTTCATGAATCCATGGTCTACCTAAAAAAAGGTTATATGAAAGTTCATGAGGTATAACATGGATAGGGGTTGATAATGTAGCCTTTCCAACTGTAATAGGCAAATTGATCAGACCGAGCGATTGCTTTCTTACATTGTCAAATCCTCGAATTGATAAGGAATTAGGTTCAATTCTTGATTTATCCACACCAAGTCTATCCAAAAGGGTTACACTACACACATTAAGAGTTGATCCATTGTCGAAAAGGGTTTGCTTTATCCCCACTCTATTATAAATATCTATTATCATGAAAGCTTCATTATGTTTTTGCACTTCCAGAGGAGGGAGCTCACTTTGGTGGAACAAAATGTCAGCATTCATTCCTTGAATCATGACTGCAATGTCATTCGGTTGCACATTAGGACGGGTAGGAACTCTTTGTAAGGAACTTTTAATCATGCTATGATAATGAGGGGAGGCTTGATTAAGGTCCCATAATGATATCTTAGCAAGAGTATTCTTAAGTTGTTCAACAAGATCATACTCCTTTCCATTATGTAAAGGAAATGAGGGTTACTAGGCAAGATAGGTTTAGGAAATGGGAAGGACGTTCAGGGTGTTTATCTTGGTTGTGGATTTTTTCTAGTGTTATATGTATGAGACACGGTGTTATAATTCGATTGCTACAAAATATTATTCATAGGTGGTTCGAGGATGAGAACAAGGTTGTTTTGAGTTTGAGGTTTGTGTGAAGGTGGGTAAAGGATGAGTTGTGGTTGAATAATATTAACTTCTTTTAGAGAAGGAGAGTCTAATGTCACTCTATCTTCATATAAGGAAGCCTCATTACTAGTGTTTGAAATACATGTGTTGATGTTCTCATTTTCTTGCACCATGATATCTTACCTAGTAGGAGAGTTTTTAAGAGAACTACAAACTAGATGTTTATGAAATTCAAAGGTTGATTATTGTAAAATGACTTCATCATAAGTAAAGGAGTTATCAATGGCTAAATTTTCTTGCTTATCAATGATGGTATTTTCTTGTTTGATAATGTTTTCCCTAGGGGAAGAGAGACACATAGGATTCTCATGACTATTATTGGTTTGATCTTCTAACACTAAAACATCTTCTTCTCAACTAGGAGAGATACTAGGAAAAGGAAAAATGTGATTGTCATGATTGTCTATGATTTCATTTTTTTTGCTCTATGGTCTCATTCTATTGTACCCTAATATCTACCCTATTAGGAGAGTTTCTAGGAGAGGAGAAAACAAGAGGTTTATTGCATTCCATGGTTATATTTTGTAAAGTAGCTTCATCAGAAATAGGGGAGGCATCAAGAGAAGGAAAACTATGGTTTTCATGCTTACGAATGATTGTATCCTTTTTTTGAATAGGTCTTTTCAAATTTTAGGGAAATTAGGAAGGAGATAAATAATGCTATAACTTTCAATCATTGGATCTTTTAACACCATGTCATCCTCACAAATGTGATCTTCATGATCGTTCTCGATTGTATCCTCTTTCACTAAATCATTCTCACAAGTAGGGGAGGTGTTGAGAGGGGAATGTAGACTAAGTAAAATAGTGGCAATGATCTCATCTTCTTGTGTCATAATATCTTCCCAAGGGGGAGGAGGAGAAGGTCAAGCAATACTTTCACAATTCTCAATGATTGCATCTTCTTTCATGAAGATAGCTTCGTCACGAATAGGAGAGGTATCAGGAGGACACTATGATATTTATGATTGTCTATGCTTGTATATTATTCTATCACATCATTCCCACAAATAGGAGAGATAGGAGGGGGTTTAGATTTAAGGCAAGCATCAACATTTTCACTTTCTTGCACTAAGAGACTCTCATAACTAGGAAATGTATTGAATGAATGACTAACATGCTTATTGATGAAATTTTTCTTTGTGAATTTGGAAAAGACAAATACTAAAATTTGTGAAAAGTAATCTATACAAACTCAAAATGGAAAGAGACTTAAAATGAAACACAATGACCTAGAATAAAATGTTTAAATGCAATTTTTAGATTCCAAAAATTTGTTTATTACACTATGCAACAATCTGAAAATGAAATGTTGTAAATAAAAAATTGAAATTAAGAAATGCACTAAATTAACCAAATTAAGCTATATGCAATGAAATGAATGAAACGGAAAATCAATTAACTAAAATAGTTATCTAATAGCAGAAAATAGAAACACAAAAATGATGTTTTTAATTATATAAATGGTAGTTTTAGTTTTGATCTAGGATTAAATGGCCCATAGGGGCATATGAGTCCCAGTTAGGGTTTTTGAAGGGTTCAAATGCTGAAAAACACACAACATAGAACTCCTAGAAAGTAGGTAAAACCACATGTACAAGGACTGAATTTCTCAAAGGGGCAAATGAGTCCCAGATAAGGGTTTTTGCACTAAATTCAGCAAATTTTGAGTTGTGTTTAAGGTTTCTAGTTTATATGTTGTCTTGAAAAATTGTAATTATAAAATTTCAATGAAATTAAGTGATTTAAGAAGAAAAAATGCAACCTATGTGCACTTTCACTAAAGCAAGAGTTAGAAGCCCTAAATAAAAATTAACTAATGCAAGATTTAATGCAAAGATAATGTAAGCTAGATCTAGGAATTTTATGCACTCCAAATCATAAATAAAGGGTTTGAAGGTAAGGTTCACCAAAATGAACACAATGAAATAATGGTTCCAACTTTTAGGAGATAGAACTAAGGGGATTAAGACCTACTTATTTCACTCTAGTTAATTAAAGAAAACCAAGATCCCTCAACCAATTGACTTGATTGAGGAATGGACTAGGGTTAGTATGGTTTCCTTAGGTGTGATTAAAGAGGGGTTCACCACTAAGAAAATTCTTAGAAATAAAGAGATGAATGTATTATGTAAACCTAACTAAATGACCTAGGAAATGAAACTAAAAATTAGAATAAGAAACTGAGAATGAATAGAGGGGTACTTGGAAGAGTGATGTAATAAAAAAAGGTCTGAAACCCTAAAATTTTTCTTTTTGAAGGGTATTGGGACTCAGATGCTAGATTGGTTGATTTAGTCCCAGTCTAGGGTTTCTGGGTAGGACCTAGAATCTCTTAGTGACTGATCTAGATTTACTAAAATTTGGTAAAAATGTTGTACTAGGACTCATATGCCCAAGGTGGAAATTTAGTCCCAATATTAGGGTTTGGCTGAAACTCTGGTATCCTCTAGTAATCTTTTGTAGCTTCTCTCCTATCTGATATTCGAGTCTGAAAGCTTGAATTCTGGCATGTAGGTGAATTTTCATTAAGATGAAAAATTCTTGACAACTATGATAACTTTCTTCAATCTTGAAACTTAGTCTTCAAAGGATATTCAAGCTCCAAACCACCTAGATCTACAATCACACATGAAGAGAGAGAAATTTTTTATTTGTTAGGGAATGGGGGTTTGCCTTGGTCAAACCCTGTATTGGCAATCAAACCTTAATGCGAAATGAAAAATAGATTAAATGAAACATGAAACATAAAACCTGGTTTGAAACCTTGTAGATCTACAAACAAGCATGAAGTGTCCTCAATGGATGCAGATATTGATCATGATTCTTGATGAAAGATAATGCTTTTGAATACTTGAATTGATCTTGAACAATACATCACAACATTACCTCAAACCACATGCATGATGCATCAAGCCTTTGACATGATAATAGATCTTGATTGTTACAATAATCTTCTACAAATTTTCCCTTGAATGCTCTTGATATGCTCTTGAATAATCTATAATTCTCTTGTGAAAGTAACCTTGATTTATTATATAATTCTAGGATTTCTTAGATGGAACTATGTGAAATAGCCTTTTATTTATACTTGTTTATGCAAAATTTCTTGAAATTACAATACTACAACCTGACATCAGATCTAGGATAATAAAATTCCACCAAGAATCTGATTCAAAATAGGTCCTGATTAAGGGGGACTCATATGCCAGTTGGGGCGTATGAGTCCTAGTGGCTTAAACATGGGACACAAACTCCAAGAAGTGTCTTATTCAATGTGAAAATTGAAATCAGGTCCCAAGACCTAGGTGGGACTCATATGCCCAAGGTGGCGTATCAGTTCCAGATCACCAAATCTGGAACGCATGATCCAAAACATTGAATTATGTTGGTTATTTGATAAGTGTCAAGATTATCATTCAGAAAATGCATTTAATAAGGCTTGCGGATGTAAAATAGGACCAATTAAGGCATAAATAAGCCCAATTGATTAATAAAGCCCTAAACTAGTGTGAAAGTGTAAAGATAAAATTTACAACACCCTAAATAGGGAACAATTAGGTCCATTTAGTTTAAGAGGGCCCTAAACCTAATGTGAATGTGAAAACACATTACAACAATAAATCAAGGCAACATTAGGCTCATTTTAATATTAATTAGTTCCAAATTAAGTGTGAAAAAGGGATAATTTTTCCTACACTACACAACCAAAGGATGATACAACTCCCTACAAGCTACATAGCTTATAGAAAGAGGCTACAACCTCTATATAAAATACTTGACAAAAAATTGTTGATCAATGACCTCCACAACATAAACATCCTTCACACTGACATATATCGTCAACACCTCTACTCAACAACCTCTCTTGCATTCAAAACACTTCCAAACTTATATACTCTCACATACCTCCTCTTATAGTCACATACTCTCACACAGTTTGCAACAAACTTTATCTTTCATTTATATCCTTCGCAAGCTTCAAAATATTTCTTGTTGGTTAGCCAAGATGAAATGTGTAACATAAAGTGTTCAATGACCACAACAAGTAAGCTTCCACGATATCAACAGTAATTAGAAATCAAAGGTGGTTCAAGCCAAGAGTTAATTAGGACCTATTTTACCTTATCACACATCTCCACACTAGCACACACTTCCAAACACCCAGTGCAATGATATCAATATACCAAGTCGGCCAAATAAGCACTTAACCTTCTATACATTAGCTCTAGACAAACAACTATACCAGCGAGACAAAATAATATCATATGGATCACTTTACAAACATTATATGACATTTTAAAACATTCTCATGCACTCCTTTCATAACTTCATGCTACATTATGTTGTCACAAAAAAAAAACCACTAAACCCAACATCTCTACAAACTTTGAATACCCAATCTTAAAATAGAACATTGAAAACCAAACTTGCAGTAATCCTCAACACTTGAAACATGAAATGAGAAAACATACAGATGATGTGAACTTATCCTTGAAATCGCAAGATCTCATCTTCAAATATAGAGAAATGTGGACCATTCCTTTGACCCTTTTTGACTGCAACAACACTATACTAATTGTCTTCACTTGAATAGGTCTGGAAGCTTATGCGGTAACTTTTATGCATTGAAATCAAGAACATACATACTTCACATCTATCTTTTTCTAAATTTCAAACTAAAAGACCACATCTTCAAATGTAGAGGAATACAAAGAATTCTTCTGAGCTACTTTAGTAAAACTTTGTGTGTCTTTGACTACTTGAAACCTTACATACTTTCTTTCATCTCTTATGCAATTCTTTACATTAGAGAGCAGAGAATAAAATTACAACTCTTTTCACAAAAATCAAGGAGCCACAACTCCATATCAGTATACACTTCAACCTGCCAACTTTCACCTATTCATGATCAACAACAGATATGGTACAATTATGTACAACATTCTCATGACATTCATCACCATGTCCTTCATTTCACAACTCTATTGATCAACATTCCTTAGACTGCAACCTTCCGTAATACAACTTTGTTGGAATCAATGATAACGAAATCTAGCAAATTCATCATCAGAAATTCATCGAAGGAAAATTCACCGCCAACAATTCACCGCCATGGAAAATTCACTGATAGAAAATTCACCACCAAGTAAAATTCACCGCCAACAATTCATCGTTTTTGAAATATATGTTAAAAATATTGGTGAATTACTGACAGTGAATTTTACTTGGTGGTGAATTTTTCGTCTGTGAATTTTCTATGGCGGTGAATTGTTGGCAGTGAATTTTCCTTCGGTGAATTGTTGGTGATGAATTTTCCTAGAGTCGATGACAACAGATGCAACAATTATATATCATGGTATGATTTGACTAGTACACATTAAGGAATGGTCTATTATTTTTGGGTTTCATGTTTGTTGGATGTTTTTTCACAAGACCCACCAAGGTTAATCTCCTTGAGATGTGATGGGAACTACTCTCCATGTCTGATGGTTGTCTCACCATGCACCCACTAAGGTTAATCTCCTTGAGATGTGATGGGAACTAGTGTCCATGTTTGATGGTTGTCTCACCATGCACCCACCAAGTGTGTCACATTCATTGAGAGTGTTCGGGCATCCTATTATTTTTCCTTTATTTGAGCATTAGTCCATTCACTAGAACATTATCGCCTTGGTCTTTTATACCATAGTGCATAACATCCATTTCTATATCAGAATAAGGTTGATCTCCATATTCCAACATAATATAACATTTCATATAAATATTTCTCCATATCTCATCATCCATTTTCTTTGTTTCATATATTTACTTTCACTTTTCTTACATCCATATATTCATATTCTTTCATCATTGGTTGTTTCATCATTAATTATTTGAAGGATCACTCATGCTTATTTTTTCATTAGTTACCTCTCAAGGGGGGATCATCGTATCATCATTAAATATTTAGCATTTTCTCCACATAATTGAGACATATTATCACTTTCCTCATATTTCATCCATTTCTTCATAGCTACTTTTATGTTCTTTTAAACAATGTTACTTTGAATATTATCTCAAAGAGTGGAAAAATGTAGACACCTTAATAATTTTGTCTTCTCCTTCATCACTTTGTCCTAGCCAATAAAGTACTTATTTTGTCTTATCATCTATCTTAACACCTAACCATCCATTTAATCCAATCATCACCTTATTGTCCATTTAATCCAATCATCACCTTATTGTCCATTCATCACCTAGGATAGATGTTATCACCTTAACATCACTCGTTAGCTAGGACTCCTAACATCTGATAATTTTATTTAATAAGTCTGAATTATTTAATTAAATAAGGTTACCATTATTCATTAATTTAAATAAATTATTATCCATTAATTATTCATTTATCTATCCATATTTATTTACATATTTATCCACTAATAAATTAATTTAATATTTATTTCCACCTCATGTGCACCAAAAATTCAAAAAAAAATGATTAAAATATCAAATTCCACTTTATCTAGTTGATTACCTAATCTAATTAGTTCACTTAGACTTACTCCTCCACTCATAAATTAATTCCACTTCACTCAATCATGAAATCAATTAACTATTTCACGCAAATAGTCAACTCCCCCTAATTCTCTCATGCAATCAATTAACTTCTCTAAGCAAACAATTAACTTATCAATTAATGATACCAAGTTTCCACAATCCATAATTTAGATTTTAGTATTGCTTCTGGATTTGATTGTGTTAGTGGTTTTTGCATTAACATTTTGGATCACACTCCATGATCCATCATCAAGATGATAGAGAGAAAGAGGAGAAAAAATGCTTGATTGCATACTAACACTAGATAAAAAGAGAGAGGGGAAGGGAGGGGAGGGGGGCACAAGGTTTGAGGAACCAAAAATAAAAAAGAAACAATTAGCAATAAAAAAGAGAAAACATAAAAACCATAAAAAATGAGCAAATCAATAAATGCATTAAAAATATGGTAAATTTGTTTGTTGATGAGAAGCTTTTTTGTATATCGGATACACCTGCAACTTTTCCAAATAACATTGCCTGGAAGCATGAGGATTGTTATCATGTTCTTTATTTGTAATTGATAAATGCGCAAAGAGGTACAAAGAAAATCAATCGCTTCCAACTTTGGCTAATCGATCCTCTAGGGCTATGAAAAATGATCACGCACGAGGAGGTAAACAGTGGGTACGAAAGGATTTTCTTTGCAAATCTGTCAATAAAAATGTGAATAACTTGGTAGATAAGACCCTAGTTCGACTTTCTTTGCCTAAAGATGTATTGCTTTCACAAATTCAGGATCTAAAGGATCATGCATTAATTGGTAAGTTTTGGAACTTTATCCCTTCTCTTGAAACTCTAAAAGATTTATTGTTTTTTGAGTGGGAAGGGGCTAATCAAATTTTCTATATTGATCAAGGGAATGGATTTTTCATTGTGTTTTTCTCTTCAAAGTTGCAAAGGGATATGATTTTAAAAAATAAGTCATGGTTTTTTGAGGGAGCTAGGTTATACACCCAACCTTGGGTTCCAAATTTTGATCCTTTGTTAGATGTAATGCAATTTGTTCCTTTCTGGATTCAATTGCCTTCACTCCCTTTAGAATATAGGGAAATCAATATAGTGGAAACCATTGCTAACAATTTGGGGAAATTTGTATGTCATGATATGGAATTTTTTTAGAAATGCACATAAACCTATCAGGGTTTGTGCTTTGCTTAACACTAAAAAGGATTTCCTGTCTTCATTAAATATATATTCTAAATTTGGAATTTGGAAGAAGGAAGTATTGATTGAGAATTATAAAAATGCTTGCACATTTTGTCATTTGGTTGGGCATTCAGAGAAATAGTGTCCAGATACTCTGCAAAACAATGAGCCTTGTCCAAATATTCTGCAAAATAATGATCCTAAGGTTTCATCGAATTCTCAAAGCCCAACAGAAGTTGCTGCAAATAAAGGGGGAAATTTTTTCAGTGGGTTTTCACCATTGCCTCAAATCCTAACAAAAGTTGTTACAAATAAGGAGGGTAATTTTCTCAGAGAAAGTGCTTCTGTTCTACAAGATCTAGTTCTTATAAGACAACAGTTTGATTTCATCCAAGTGGAAAAGAATAGGAAGGGTAAGTCCGTAGTGGTATATTCTTTCCACTCAAAAATGGGGTTTTCAAATGTTTTATTGAAAACTATGGGTGTTGATTTGCTATCACGAGAATTGTACTCTTTTAAGGATAGCCTTCCTCAGAAGAAACTAATTGAGCAATCTTCAAAAAATGACAGGATTTTAAAGTTTGTAGTGAATTTACCTAAGAAGTGGCAGAATAAACTAGAGTTTTTACCTTTTCAAATGTCTCTGAGTCTAATTACACCAAATATCTATATTGAGAATATGCACTAATTGGAAGGAATTACTTCAATGTTGGTATGGGGAAAGACTCTGTCTTCTATTAATCAAAGTAAATCCCCTCTAGTTTGTACTTCCCACTTTATCCCTATTTCTGAACTTGATAGTACTTGTCTTGATTCCCAAACCTTTCATGAGTTGGAGGAGCATGGAAGTTTAGAAAATTGGGTAGGTCATATGGAAAATATGGTAGGTTCAGATTTAATAGATGAAATTATAGAGCAAGTAAGTAAAGAAGATGGGGAGGTTTTGTCAATAAAAATTATAGATGTTAAGGACAATAATGATGATTGTAATAATGGTTTTGATCATTCAAAAAATTTAGTCAACACAGACACAAAAGTTCAAACTTTATTAGATGATAATATAGATGCTAAGGAAATCAATGAAGATTATGATAATGGTTTTGATTTCTCAAAACATTTATCTATTAGTCAAACACCTCTTTCTTCTTCACTAGCTAAATCACCATGTAAGAGAGGAAGAAAGTCAAATGCAACAAAGATGAAGAGGAAATTGCTTCTGGGATTCAGTTAACCCTTGATGGTAACATAAAGAGAATATTGAGGAGAGTTGGTTGCTCTCCTCGATCGTTATGAAGATTGTCTCTTGGAATGTTAGGGGTTTAAACGCCCCTAACAAAAGGGCCCAAATTAAACAACAAATAAATTCTTCAGGGGTTGATATAGTTCTATTACAAGAGACTAAGCTATATAAGAAAACCTATGATAACATAATTACAAAGTGGACTTTGAGGAAGTCTTGCCAATCTATTGCTCAAGGAGCATCTGGTGGATTGTTAGTGTTATGGAATACAAAAACTATGCAGATTGAATCTATTGCTAATAATCCACATTGGCAATTACTATGTGTTACTCATTTTGATTTAACATTCTTGTTATTCAATGTTTATGTACCAAACTCAACAGTTGGAAAGAAAAAAACTTGGAAAGAGCTTGAGCTATTTTTTGACCAATCTAGAGTAGAAAAAAATGTTAGACTTGGAGGTGATTTTAATGCAATTTTGTTTCCAGATGAAAAGAGAGGTGGAATGATACCACCCCCCAAAACGGTGGAAGATTTTAATAATTTTGCACATAACAATGCACTTGTAGATGTGCAACCAGAAAAGGTTTGTACACATGGACAAACAAGAGGAGAGATTATCTACAGATAAGGGTCAGATTAGATAGATTTATAATTTCTTCAAACTGGTTAGTACAAAAGTATGTGCAAATGTCTAAATTTTTACCATGGACAGGCTCATATCACTTCCCTATTTGCTTAAGTCTTTCAACTACTACTTCTCCTAAAAAATGGAGATCCTCTTTTAAGTTTGAATCAATGTGGTTCAAACATACTCATTTTATTCCTTTGTTGAAAACATGGTGGATGGAGGTACCATATGAGCAAGGTTCCATCATGTTCATATTTTGCAAGAAAATGTTTTCTCTGAAAGGAAAAATAAGACAGTGGAATATTCATGTGTTTAAAAATATTTGTCATCAAAAAGAGCTCATTTCTAAACAACAAGCTGATATAAATGAGGAGATTATAAGTCAAGGATTGACTTTGCAGACTTTTGATTTATAGAAAAGCCTTTAGGAGGAATGGGAAGAATTAGTTTTAAGAGAAGAGTTGTATTGGAGACAAAAATCACGTGAATTGTGGCTTAAAGAAGGTGATAGGAACACAAAAAAAATTCACATGTCAGCTCAGGTTAAAAAAGCTAAGAACACAGTGTTTTGAATTCAAGAGAGTGGCTTGGGAAAGTGGTTAAATAATGAAATGAACATACATAAAGAAGGGGTTGAATTTTTTTCTAATCTCTTATTTGCTCCAATTCAACAATCAGATCATATTGGATTGGAAAGAGAAGTCATGTTGGAAGCGATTCCGACACTTGTAACTAAGCAAGATAATGAAAATTGAAATAAGCCTTTTAGCCTAAATGAATTGAAAGCATTTGTTTTCAATCTAAAACCTAATAAGGCTCCAGGACTAGATGGTTTCACAGTAATTTTTTTTCCAAAAATGGTGGGAGTTTGTGGGAAATGATCTTCTCAAAGCCTTGGAAGAGTCTCATAAATCTTGTTCCATGCTTAAGAAGTTTAATGTAACGCATATTGCATTAATTCCAAAGGTAAAAGATCCAAAGTCTTTCTCAGAATTTCATCCTATTTCACTTTGTAATACAGTCTATAAGATTTTTACCAAAGCAATTTATCTACAATTACTTCCAATCATTCCTAAGATAATTTAAGAAGAACAAGGTGGATTTGTTCCTAGTAAAGAGACAACAAAGGGTGCTATTGTTGCTCATGAGGTACTCTATTCAATTTCAATGCATAAGATATCATCATTTATCATCAAACTTGAAATGATGAAATCTTATGATAAAGTGGACTGGGCTTTCTTGATGCAAGTATTAATGAAATTTGGTTTCAATAAAAAATGGTGCAAATGGATCTTATCATGTTTAAAAGGTGCAAAATTTTCAGTTCTACTTAATGGTACAACATCAAGATTTTTTAGTTCTTCTCAAGGTGTGAGGCAAGGTGATCCTCTATCGCCTTTTTTGTTCATAATATTGGCTGAAGCTCTTAGTAGGACAGTTAGAAAATCACATTTGCAAGGCTTGTGGAAGGGTATTTCAATACCTTCTACTAATCTATTAATAACACATTTGTTATTTGTAGATGATACACTGTTGTTTGGCTCAGCTAAGCCTCAAGAGGCTAAGCATATTAAGGCTATACTAGATAAATATTCTCTTATCTGGTCAAAAAATAAATGCAGAAAAATCAAATATTTATACTTTTAATATTAAATCGGAATTGCAAAGGAAAATTATTAATCTTCTAGGTTTTCAAACAATAGAATTGCCTAGTAAGTACCTTGGGATATCGTTCTTCTCAGGGGAAAATAAAGTTTCTTATTGGGATAAAATCATTCAAAGTATTCAGTCCAAGATTGCATTATGGAAGGGAAGATGGTTGTCACTATGTGGTCATATTTTATTGATCAAATCTGTCCTTGCTGCCATTCCAAATTACTACATGGCAGTACTGAAAGTTCCAAAATCAGTGATTTTGGTTATTGAAAAATTAATTAGAGAATTTTTGTGGAGGGGAAACATTCACAATAAGAAGAATATTTCTCTTCTCTCATTGGAAAATATTTGTGAAGATAAAATAAAGGGTGGTGTAGGGATCCATAAATTATTAGAAAGAAATCAATATTTAGGTACAAAATTAGTTTGACATATGTATGCTAAGAGTCATGCAAAATGGTGCAAGCTTACGCAAGAAAAGTACTTAAATACCATAGATCCAAAGAGAATATTTACAGTTGAAAATCCGCCATAGGGTTCTATAATGTGGAACTTCTTGATTGCATGTAGAAAAATAATCACCCTGTACCTCACTTGGAAAGTTCAATATCGAATACAAGCAAAGTTTTGGACAAATTCTTGGGGAGGTCATACTCCTTTGAACACAATAAATAGCTTGCAAAATATTCAAAGTCTTTTAAGCAGGGTTTGGGGAACTAATGTAAATGACTATTTTGAAAGCATAGATAAATGTTCTGGGAAAGTAAAATGGAAAGATGTTTCAAATATTGCTTGTTTAGAGGTACATAAAGTGGAACTAAGGAACATTTTAAGCCAAAGGGATATTTATGTGTCAGGCGTGGAAGATAGGTTGTTATGGGCACCATCAAAGTCTAGTATGTACACAATTAAAATGGGTTATAAGGCAATAATATCTTAAAGGAGAATCATTAAACCTCAAAGAGCTTTGTCATTTTGCTGGGATTCATCAATTTTTCCAAAAGAAGGGTGATTTTCTTGGTTGGCTATTAAAGGGAGAATATTAACAAGTGATAGACTTGGGTTGGCAACTCAATTTACACGTGTCTTGTGTGAGAGTGAGTTGAAAGAGGTGAATCATTTGTTTATTCATTTTCCTTATGCATCTTAATGTTGGTCCTTTCTGAAAAATAAATTAAGTTGGTATGCTCCATTACCAAAAAATCTATGGGACTTATTCTCAAGTTGGCCAGTTTTATATAAATCAACATTATTTGCATGTATTTGGAAAATTATTCCATTTGTTGTATTGTGGTGCATATGGTGTGAGTGTAACAGGAGAATGTTCAAGAAAGAAATATTGAAACTATTCGGTGAAAATAATGTAATCAACTTTTCAATAGATTATGCTATCTAGCTTTCAGCCACAACTATGTGAGGTATAATCTCTCATCTCAAAAAGGGGAGGTGCCCTTCTTACTGCTAATAGAAGCTATAGTAAAACTAACGAAATACTTACAAAATATACACTACACTTATGAAATGGTGGGGGTGTGTTACATTCATACTTATCTCTTTTTTTAGAGAAGACGTTTACAATGCTTCATGATTTGGAAAGTCCTAGATCTGATAAATGAAACTTAACAAACAATAGTAATGCCGATATCTCTATCTTGTCAAAGAAAAGCGTAGAGATACTAGATATGATTTATAATAATAAAAAATAAAAAAGGAAAAGGGAAAGCTCACAAAGGCACAAAGTCATTCTGTAGCTTTTTCGATGTTGAATCTGTAGAAGTATCGTTTGTTGTATTAGAAGCACAAAGTCTTCTTAGATACAACAATTCTCCGAACCAAATGAATGATTACAAGCACAAAGTCTTGTAGATATTTCAACCAAAACATTCACACAAAAAAATCCAAATAATAGATGTAATACTAAGTTTACATAAACTACTTGAAGCCCTTCAGATCTCATACACTAATCACCACCGATATAATCAAATCATAAGATAATCGATCCCAACACAAAGTCTGGTATGCAATCCTCGTCTTTATTGATTAGATCTAGATTCACAAAATTGAATACAAAGCTTCAATGTTTGTTTCAAAGGAGCAACACTTCGTTGCCAAATATCAAAAGGTAAATATTACAATAGAGATCCCTCATATATATAGAAAAGAGAGATGAGTTAATCTAGGAAATTAGGTGAGCAAAAATAGGAAACCCTAATTTAACTAAGTGTAATTTTACTCTGAAAAGTTACATCTCATATTTTTGGTGTAATTACACTTTACAAAAGACATTTAGGATGTCAAAAACTATTTACAAAATGCATATAGGAATGCATCAAAACATTCAATGCTTAGAGATCTGGAATCTTCATGGTTCCTTGCTTGGGCGCAGAGTCTTCATATTTCTTCCTAGTCTCCTGCGTGAAATTTTCATCCAGACCAACGGTGTAATCCACAATGGTGTGAATTCTTGTGATCGACCTTCTGGTGGATGAATGGATTTTCTTGCACCTATTGCATGGTGGCTTCTTTGTAGATCTCAGATAGTTCACTGAATTGGAAAATGTCACCTTCAGGATCACTTGATGAAATTTGGAGAGAAACTGCAAGGATGGTGAATCAATAGACGCTAGTAGAAAAAGTAGCATTGGCAAGAGTGAAGTGAGAAAAAAATGCGGAGAAAGCATGATACAAATGTCGAGACATGGAAAATGAGGTGAAAAACTGACAAAAAGTGTTTCAGAGTGAAACTCGTAAGATTTGAAGTGTTTTCGATGAAAAGCAGGAAAAAGTGTAAGGGCGCTGAAAATCAGCAACCTTGCAGTTAGAAGAAAAGTGGACTTGATGCAATGGTGCTGAAAAAGTGCGCCATTGCACCTCGGTGTTAGTTTTTGACAAAATATGTCAGGGCACTGATTTTTTGCGCCCTGACACTTTGGCTTGGAAATTCAAAAATTTGACAAGTGTGGGTATTTGAAGAGAGGAAGAAAAACGTGACTCAAAAAAAAGGATCATGAGAAGAAATAAAATGGAAAACATACCTGAAACAGTTAAGCAAGGTTGAACCAAAATCTTGAGAGAAACTTGAAAGAAGATGAAAATGCGTTTCTGCTTGGAGAATGGATGCCCAACAATTTGGAGAGGTGAAGAACAAGTTAAAAATGAAATGGAATGAAAAAGAATCACTTTTAAGTGATCTAGAAGTGTTTAAAACCAACTTAAGTCGACCCTTTAATTTAGGCATGAAAACTGGAACATTCAGTGAAAAGTGAAAACAAGCTTAAAAAGGGCGCCCCAGCCAAAATTGGCTAAGTTACCAACTTAAGTGTAATGGCACACTTTTTTAGTGCCCTTGCACCAAAGTCCAAAATAAATTAAGTGCAAGGGCACTGATTTTGTGCGCCCTTACACTTTCAACACTTAGTCATTTTTCCAAAGTGAGGTAGAGCGTTGTTTTTCAGGCCAATTACACTTTTCACTATTTTACTAAGTATTGATAGTGAGGGCTCGTGAAGGTACTCGTTTTGAAGGTCTTCATGAGGAAAACATGGTGGGATTCTTACATTGACTACTTGAGACTTTGGAATGAATTTTGAGGTGGATTGAAAATCACCTCATTTTTGTGTGCTTGAACTTCATGAACCTAAGAAATAAACAAGTTTCGTAGGGGGGTTATTCATGGAACGAGCGCTGCTAGTTTCCATGATAACAGCTGGCTCCTATTGGGGATATTTCTTCAATCATTCTTTCAAACGAATTAAGGGGGAAGAACTCCAGAAAACAAGTGCCTTTATCCATCCATTGGGCTAGGAGTCAAGCATGACTGACACAAAGAAAATCTACGAAAAAAAGATGTAAGCTTATGCAAATGTACTTATTGAAAAGGTAAAAACCTACCTAAATAAACTAGCCATCAATGAAATCTTCTCAAATGAAACCGTTCACAGGTTCAAAAAAATAGCTGCCTTTCCTCAATAAATTGCAATGCCTTACATGATCATTAGCAACTACATGTAGATGAAGTTGAGGCACTATTTTTTGAAAGAGATGAACATGTTTAGCTACCTCTGAAAATATATCAGATATACTGCTGATCTAGAATGAATAATTGAATTCAGACTGCTCCTGTGCATCTACAAATACATCTTTAGCTGCATTCTCAAGTTTATCTTCACGCTCAGGTACAAGTGGAACCTCTTTCTTCCCGTTGGCCTCCAACCAAGAAAGATGTCTTATGATACATCCCCTCGATCGGTCAAATATTGAATGCTCCTTACCAGTTTCTACTTGAACAACTGATTTATAAGCCATTGAAACCTCATGCTGATCGGAATGATCTCCTTCATGTGTTTCAGATGAAGATATGACTACACTGCATACTTCAGTATGTTGTTTTCCATCTTTAGACTTGGGAAAATCTGAATTATTGATAAGAAGGTCCTCATCATGTGTTTGGGAAGTTATTTTATGCAACACGTGTTAAAGTTAATGAACTTGAAACATAGATGTATTCTTTTCAACTTGAATGAGACATTCATGCATGCCCATCTTTTCAGATCTCTTGACAAGATTTTCATCATTCACTTGAATTTCAAGAAAATAACTTTCATCTTTCTGCTTTACATCAATGGCTATCTAGGACTGCATAAACCAGAATTGGGAGTTGCCAGCTATGTCTGCTTCCTTTTCCTAGAAGAGAATAGCAAGATCACTTGGATTGGAGTCAGGATGCTTTTCTACTGCTTTTACTAATGGTGCCTCAAGAGCAAGCCTCTTCAAAGGTGAAGATAACTTGTGTTGATTCCCAACAAAAAAATTATGAGTAGCATTTGAAAGTGAACTCCTTGGAACTTCCTTGCGAGGTGTAGAAAACATACCTTGAGCTAGTTGCTTTTTGAGGACAAGTAGCTGATTTTCCAACCTTTGCACCATAGGATCTATCCTTGTGAAGGAAGAAAATAACTCCAAAGAAGGGATTTCTTCAGATTCATTTGATTCAATTCTTATTTTCCCAACAAGAATGAGATTATATTCAATTTCTCTAGCCAAGGTCTATAAAACCGCAAGAGTAGCTGGGACTGCTCTTCTCAATAGGAAACCAACCTTAGGTACTTGAGAATTTACAAAGAAACATTTCAAATTCTCAGCTGTAGGTTGAGAAATAGTTGAAATTCTTCGTGTCAACTTGTTGAGGTGAGCAATGAACTAGCGCATAGGCATGAGAGATTCCTTCTTCAACTGAGTGAGTTAAGCCAACAAAGCATGATCGTCTTCAGGAGGTTTGAACCTTTCTTCAAAATTGGCTATGAGAGTTGCCCAGTTTGTGATGGTACATGGCGCCAGATGATAAAACCAATCTATAGTGACACCTTGGAGAGTCTCCACAAACAACCTTACAGATACATCTTTGTGTTCAACACCATGAACTCCACAAGTGATGTAGAAAGCAACAACGTGCTCATCAGGATGTTGTTGTCCATCACCAAAAAAATTGGGAAAGTTCTTCCATGAACCTTCAGGAAGAGCATGTAGGGGTAGAGCTAGACTCAACGGACCAAAAGAATTTCCCCAGCGACCTTGAGCAGCCATTTACATGTCCTTGGTGAAAGCTTAAAAAAATTACAAGAAAATAAATTACAATGAAAAAGGACAGGAGTATGCTTCAAATGAAAACGCGAGGCTTTCAAATGTGTATCGTGTCCCCAGTGGAGTCACCAAAAAATTGTTGGGTGAAAATAATGTAATCAACTTTTCAATAGATTACACTATCTAGATTTCAGCCAGAACTATGTGAGATATAATCTCTCCTCTCAGAAAGGGGAGGCACCCTTCTTACTGCTAATAGAAGCTATAGTAAAACTAATGAAATACTTACAAAATGTACACTACACTTATGAAATGGGGGGGGTGTGTTACATTCATACTTCTCTCTTTTTTCAGAGAAGACGTTTACAATGCTTCACTATTTGGAAAGTCCTAGATCTAATAAATGAAACTTAACAAACAACAGTAATGCCAATATCTCTCTCTTTTCAAAGCAAAGAGTAGAGATACCAGATATGATTTATAATAATAACAAAAGAAAAAGGAAAAGGGAAAGCTCACAATGGCACAAAGTCGTTCCATAGCTTTTTCGATGTTGAATCTGTAGAAGTATCATTTGTCGTATTAGAAGCACAAAGTCTTCTTACATACAACAATTCTCTGAACCGAATGAATGATTACAAGCACAAAGTTTTGTAGATATTTCAACCAAAACATTCACACATAAAAAAATCCAAATAATAGATGTAATACAAAGTTTACATAAACTACTTGAAGCCCTTCAGATCTCATACACTAATCACCACCGATATAATCAAATCATAAGATAATCGATCCCAACACAAAGTCTCGTATGCAATCCTCTTTTTTATTGATTAGATCTAGATTCACAAAATTGAATACAAAGCTTCAATGTTTGTTTCAAAGGAGCAACACTTCATTGCAAAATATCAAAAGGTAAATATTACAATAGAGATCCCTCATATATATAGAAAAGAGAGATGAGTTAATCTAGGAAATTAGGTGAGCAAAAATAGGAAACCCTAATTTAACTAAGTGTAATTTTTCTCTGAAAAGTTACATCTCATATTTTTGGTGTAATTACACTTTACAAAAAGACATTTAAGATGTCAAAAACTATTTACAAAATGCATATAGGAATGCATCAAAAAATTCAACGCTTAGAGATTAGATCTCTTTTTATAGATTGGGATTCAAAGGTATTGAAGAATTGAAGCAGTATTGTCCTTCCTTTCAAAGGTAGTTTTCATTAGAATCCATGTCAGAAAGCAGATCAAAGTAAAATCTTATGGAAACTAGCTACAAAAGGATTCTTCAACTTGAAATTTGATGGTGCTTCATGTGGAAATCCAAGTGTTTCTAGGGCAGGAGTAGTAATAAGAAATAATAAAGGTTTTCTAATTTCAACCAAATTTGTAAAACTTTCAAGAGGGACAAATAACCTTGTAGAGGCTCAAGATTTACTTATTGGGGTGCAACTAGCTTTTGATATGAAAATTATAGATTTGGAAATTGAAGGTGACTCAGTAATCATAGTGAATGCCTGTAAAGAAAGGAATTTTTTTTGTTGGCAACTTAGGTATGTAATGCAACAAGTGTGGAAATTGTTACCTAGGTTCAAAAATCTACAAATTAAACACACCTATAGGGAAGGAAATCAAATAGCTGGCAGGTTTGCAAAAGTTCGATGTGATCAAACTAAGACTGAGCAAGTATATGATAGTAATATGTTAAACATTACTCGGGATTTGGTGGAACTTATCAAAAAGGAAAGTACAAGGCTATAAATAGTAGAAGTTTTGAAATAAAATGTTCTATTAAATCATGGTCTTCATTTATAACTATTATAAGGAGAAAATGAGCATTATGCAAATTGCAAATTTTTTTTGTATGTTGTATAATAATTGGTAGATTACATCAGAAAGATTGGTGAATCAAATATTCAAGCCACAATTTGTGACGTCAAGGTGTATACAATATACCTAGCTTGGAGCAGTGATACGAGGAGCACATATCATTACACATGTATACATCAACAATAAAAAAAGGGTTCTCACATGTTATTGATGAAATAGAGGCAACCAAGAATTTGAATTTTTTTGTGCAAACACACTACCATTTTGCATCCACGACGTATAAACCCCATATGTGGCAACTTCAACATGTAGAGGTACATGATCCAAATTTTATTGTAAGTAGCAAACAATTTTTAACATGCTTTCTATTTTGCAGGGGTTCAAGTAATAAAATTTTCCATTTCAAGTGATTCCAAGTGGGATATAAGGACACCATATCTTTCCTTTTCAAACGGGAAGTATAAGATTTCACATGCTTTAGATTAAGTGTTTTTGTGCACCAAGGCTTCCGTTCGGGGACATATCTAATCTAAAATATACAAATAGTTTCAATGTGTAACACTTGTAATCACAAGTGTGTGAGGGACTAATAAAAGGACATCATCGCTCATTTCACATAGCTTAAATCTTTAAGATTTAGTATTTTCCTCTAATAAAGCTAGAAAAGGTGTAGGGATCTTACGCAAGGCAGGGCAGATTTTGAGATATTCTTATCTTCAAATAAGTTTAAGTGTGTGTAAAATATTGAAAGGACATTCAAAATTCAAGGGAAAATATACATTTTTGATAAGAAAAGAAAATCCGCTGCTATATGAGAAGCTCATTCTAACAAGCCACCAACATGAAGCATATGAAATGGCGTAATCTGATAAAGTGCATATTATTGAAGTAAGGAGTTGCTAAATGTAGATTGGTATTGGCTAATTCTGCTTGTCTGGGTGCCTGGCTCCTCCATATCTTGCGGTTATCAAACATATCAGCTGGTCGTCTAAGAATTGAGGTATAAATTTTAGTAGAAAAGTGAAGTGTGTATGATATGAGTTTAATGTTCTTGATTCCATGAGGTGCTATATGTGAATGTAATTTTGATCTAGGGAAGGCCTTAAACTAGTCTATGTTGTGTTTTGTATTGCTCTATGTTGTGATTTGTGTGAGTGTAAGCAGGAACCACCGTATAGCTCAGATAATTAGTCTTCACTTCTATCTAAAACTTTCATGGGGTGTTATATGTGATTTGTCTGCTCACCCATGTATAGAAATAAAGAAGTTTGTGTCATGATTGTTGTTAGCAAATTAGTTGTTCGAGAAACTTTGTCCTCACCTCTGCATTGCAACATTTGGGAATATATTCAAGTCTAAGTGTATATACAAACCTTTGCCTAGATTTTGTGTGTATATGCAATGGAATTTCTTCCAAGAAATCATTGAGCTCCATTTCAAGTACAATCATGGGAAATGCCCTTCTCCAAAGGGTTAGGCAAAGATCAACAATGTTATATCTTCAATACAGATTGCATACTAGTTTACAAAAGTGTGAAGGACTTAATTGGAGAAGACAACTTGCATCCATCAACTCAGAGAATTATCTAAAGGGAAAACAGGGATGGATCTATTGACCCAATAGTGCAGAATACATTCCCTTAACACTAATACAACAGAGGAGAAGAGAAAAAAATGGTTCTAATAACTTCTTAAAGCTACTGAGATGAAATACAAACAACATAAATGAGATAACAAAATTTAAGCATTCATAGATGAAACAAGTATTTACGTGGGAAAACCTTTTCAGGTAAAAAACCCACCACACCAAGCAAAGATAATTGTATTACAACAATAAAATATTACATACAAATTCAATCTTCACTCTCTGATAAGCTCACATCAGCTCTCAAGTTATTACACTCACTATTACAATAATTCCTTACAAAGCATACAATGAAATCTATCTCTTACATCGACTTTCATTCAAACCGTCACCTTTTGGTATACAAATATAATAATGTATCTAACTTTCAAGGTCATACATCTCATTAATATTCCAACCATTTATAGACATAGGTTCATGCACCGATCGCCCAATCACGCAATCGATCTGATCTGATTTCATCAAGCCACCCAGGCATTTAATTCTTTGCCATAATCGGGTTCTGTATTCTGTTGAACAAGGCTTGCATTTACTGCCTTTACTATTTTTGGCATTTGGCCAATCAAATTTGTAGAACTGAGCCACGTGTTCAAACATCATTCACTAATTGATCTAACTTTTGGTCCAACTCGGTTGACCGAGCTCTGAGCTCGTTCGAGCTCTTACTGCGCTACCGCTGAGCTCAGCAACTCGCCTCGCAGTATGGCGGTGAGCTCAGCTGAGCTCACCCAAGTCTCACCGAGCCCTGTCTCTGACCACCCTGTGCTATTGTGCCCCTATCCAAGATGACCCACGGTGTAGCGGTGGCCAAAAAGTAAACCGCTGGTGGTCATACCGCGCTACCGCGGGGGCCGTCGGGCCACCCTCCGGTAGGACGGTAACCACCAGGCCGACCACTGGCGGTCTCATTGCAGCCATTGCAGTGAGAGGACTCACCATTTGTGGTGGGGTGGTAACTGCCAAGCCCACCGTGAACACTGCAGTGAGAGGAACCACCGCCAGTGGTATGGCGGTAACCGCGCCACCGTGGTGAGAGAACTCACCATGTGTGGTAAGTCAATAATCGCCATCGAAGGCTGCAGGCAGCCTTACCACGCCACTGCAGTGAGTGAACTCACTGTGCGTAGTAAGGCGGTGACTGCCGCGGTAAAGCGGTAAAGGCTGAAATAAGCTAGGCGCGGTATGGCGGTGAAGGCAGAAACACCAAATTTTTTGCCAAGTCCTTTAAACCAGAGGCACAAGATTGGAAGTTGAGACATAATTTCTCAACAAGCTCCCACTTGGAAAACACTTCTAGCTTCCTCCAGACTTCAAAAAATCACTAATGGTCATAGGCCCCAAAGCCCATCGATTTTGCGCACCATCTAAACTTTTCTATGCTCACCGACTTTTTCAATGCATCTGCAACATTCCTCAAAGTGTCGACCTTTTCAAGAAAAACTCTTCCATCTTCCACCATGTCCCTTATGAAGTGATACTGCACATCAATGTGCTTCGTCCTAGCATGGAAAGTCGCGTTCTTTGCCAAACAAATGGCACTCTGACTGTCACAGCAGATTGTAATCTTCCCTGCATTCAAACCAATGTATGAACACAAACGCCTCAGCCAAACTACTTCCTTGCAAGCGTGAGTTGCTGCCATGTAATCTGCCTCTGTCATGGATAAAGAAACTATAGCTTGTCATTTGCTCATCCAACTGATTGCTCCACCATTAAGCATGAACATATATCCACTGGTGGATCTTCTGTTGTCAATGTCCCCTACCCAATCATAATCAACACATCCCTGAATGTTGAGTGTTCTTTGTACTGCAACCAAACTGCCATGGTAACACAGAGCATAATATGAAGTCCCCTTCAAATACCTAAACACTCTCTTCATAGCATCCCAATGTGATCTTCCTGGATTTTTCATAAAACGGCTTAGAACTCCCACTGCTTGGGCAATGTCTAGTCTTGTACAGACCATTGCATACACCAAACTGCCAACAACTCTTGCATAGGGAACACTGGTCATGTCCTCCATCTCAGTAGCAGATTTTGGACAGTCTTCAACAGATAGTTTCGTTCTCTACATGACTGGAACAACTAGTTGCTTGCAATCGTTCATACCAAATCTCTCCAGAATGGTGTTCACATAATTACTTTGACTTACCCAAAGCTTTCTGCTTGTTCTGTCCCTGGTTATATCCATTCCCAAAATGTACCTAGCTGCACCAAGATCTTTCATTTTGAACTTTGTAGACAACTGAGATTTAAGATCAAAAATCATAGAATATCTATTTCCAATGAACAACATATAATCCACGTATAGGGTAATAACAAGCACACGATCATTTTCAGATTTATAATAAACACAATGATCAGATTTTGATCTCACAAATCCCATAGAAAACACAAATGTGTCAAATTTATGGTACCACATTCTAGGAGACTCCTTCAAACCATACAAAGATTTCTTTAACTTACAGACCAGATTTTGTTTACCTTTTTCAACAAAATGCTTAGGCTAGGACATCTAAATTTCTTCTTCCAGCTCACCATGGAGAAACATTGTCTTCACATCCATATGCTCAATTTCAAAGTCATACACAACTTCCAGTGACAACAAAAATCTGATGGATGTCAGCTTTGCTACAGGGGAAAAAATCTCTCCATAATCAATTCCCTCAATCTGGGAAAATCCATTTGCAACTAGTCATGCCTTATACTTATCAACACTGCCATCAAGACCTATCTTATTTTTGAATATCCACATACAACCAATAGGATTTCGCCCTTTAGGCAGTGGTACCAAATCCCAAGTTTCATTCTTCTTCAATGAATCCATTTCTTCATTCATGGCTTCTAGCCAAGAATTTGAATCAGTCGTGTTGATTGCTTTTTTTACAGTCCTAAGCTCATTAGTGCTAGTAATTAAAGCATAGGAATAGTTCAAATCTAACATTGAGAAACCATACCTTTCAGGTTGTCGTTTTTCTCGTGTAGATCATCTTACAGGTCGAGGTTGTGGTTTTTCATCATCAAAACTTCCAGAGCTGCTTGAACTCTCTTCAATCTCAGATACACCTTGCAACTCTTCCCTTTCTGGAGTTTGGGGGATCTCAATTGCATCCTTCTTCTTGTCTCTCTGATCTATCTCAAGCTGATGATCACTTACTAAAGGTTTAAGCTCATAGAATATCACACTCCTGTTGTACAAAACCTTCTCAGTAACAGGGTTCCAAAGCTTCTATCCCTTCACACCAATGCCATAGCCAATGAGAATACATTTGACAACTTATCCAATTTTGATCTCTTTTCATTTGGCACATAAACATATGCCTCACAGCCAAAGACACGAACATGCCTCAGAGAGGGCTTCTTACCAGACCATACTTCCAAAGGTGTCTTATCAACAAGAGCAGAGCAAGGAGATCGGTTCACCAGATAACATGTTCTAGCCACAACGTCAGCCCAGAAATTTTGCTCGAAACCAGCACTGCTCAACATACTCCTTGCCTTTTCCATCAACATCCTATTCAACCTTTCAGAAACTCCATTCTGTTGTGGAGTATAGGGTGTTGTCTTATGCCTTTTATTTCCATGATCTGTGCAATACCTTTCAAAATCTACAGAACAAAATTCATCGCCATTGTCTGTCCTCAAACATTTAATTTTCCTTGTAGTCTAATTCTCTACCAAAGATTTAAATTCTTTAAACCGACTAAACACTTCTGATTTACTTTTAAGAAAGTATACAAATGCCCTTCTCGAATAGTCTTCAATAAAAGAAACATATATAATATCTAGACTTTGATAACAAAGGAACATTAACTGGACCAAACACATCATAATGAACATAATCCAGTATGCCAAAAGATTTATGAGGACTAGAGTAAAATGAAACATGGTGCTGTTTTCCATAAATACAATGTTCACAAAAATCAAACTCAGGGTTAGAATCATCAAGCCCTTCTACAAGATTTTTATTCTTCAAGGTTTTTAAACCTTTCTCACCTATGTGACCTAATCTATGATGCCACATCATAGTCTTCTCTGCTGGGATTTTTACCTCCAAAGCATTTGTAGACAGAGAAGTGTCTTCATCTTCCTCTATAGGACCAAATTTGCTTGACTTTGCAGAGGCACTGTTACATTGAACAGGACGTGCATCTAGCTTGTACAAAGTGCCTGTACGAACACCCTTAGCCAACACCATTGAACCTCTAACCATTTTACATCCTTTACTAGAGAAATAAACTTCTACACCGACATCATTTAACTTATTGACAGAAAGAATATTTTGAGCCAGACGTAGAATGTGCAGTATGTCCCCAATCCCTTTGACTCTTCCGTCAGGAAACTAAATTCTGACTCTTCCTCTGCCAACTATCTCCAACATTGAATCACTTTCCAAGTACACCTTTCCATCGTCATACTTCTCATATTTATAGAACCATTTTCTATGGGATGTCATGTGAATAGATGCACCCGATTCAACCAGCCAGACATCATCTGATGCCTAAGTTGTCAAGGCTGCTACAATGAAGGTGTTTGCATCACTTTGAGAAGATTCATTGTCTGAAGCGTTCTTCTTCTTCTTCTCCTTGCAATCCTTCTAGATGTGACCAGGTTGCCCATAGTTCCAACATTTCACCTTGGACTTTTTACCAGGAGACTTCGATCTCCTTGCAGATTTGGATTTCGACTTCCTGTCTTTCTTCTTGCCTTTCTCCTTTGGTCTACCTCGAATAGAAAGAGCCTCTTTGGCCATCTCTGAAAACTTCCTCCGCATCTCTTTAGACAACAATGAGGCAACAATGTCTTCCATCTTGAAAGTAGTGGTAGTACTTCCAATTGCCATAACAAGATGATCCCAACTATCAGGTAACGAACACAACATGAGAATGCAACAATCCTCCTCCTCAGTCTTTACACCTATAGACACCAACTGAGTAACACTCATATTAAACGAGCTCAGATGGTCTGCAACAAATGCACCTTCTTCCATCTTCAAGGAGTACAACTTCTTCCTCAGGAATAACTTATTTACCAGAGACTTTCCCTGATAAATATCACCAAGCTTCTTCGATAATGAAGCTACATACTTCTCCTCATGGATGTTCAGGAGTACAAAATTGGCTAGACTTAGTCTTATCAGACCTATTTCTTTTCTATCATCAAGGTCCCAATCCTCTTGCTTCATACTTTGTGGCATAGTTCCAGACACTGTGATTCAAAGGTCTCTATCCACAAGCAAGTCTTCCACTTTGAGTTTCCATAGCTCAAAGTTGTTGCCATTAAAATTTTCAATCTCTACTCTACCTAATGTACTTGCCATTTCAAACAGAAACAAGTTTTAACAATGCAAGACTCCCACTGAAACAGTATTAGAACAAAAAACTGACCTTTTCTCTCAAGGATAATACAATTGGCTGGGCTCTGATACCACTTGAAGGGAAAATAGGGATGGATCTATTGACCCAACAGTGCAAAATACATTCCCTTAACACTAATACAACATAGGAGAAGAGAAAAAACCAATTCTCATAAATTCTTAAAGCTACTGAGATGAAATACAAACAACATAAATGAGATAACAAAATTTAAGCATTCACAAATGACACAAGTATTTACGTGGGAAAACCTTTTTAGGTAAAAAACCCACCACACCAAGAAAAGACAATTGAATTACAACAATAAAATATTACATACAAATTCAGTCTTCACTCTCTAATCAGCTCACAATAGCTCTCAAGTTATTACACTCACTGTTACAATACTTCCTTACAAAGCATACAATGAAATCTATCTCTTACATCGACTTTCATTCAAACCATCACCTTTTGGTATACAAATATAATAATGTATCTAACTGTCAAGGTCATACATCTCATTAATATTCCAACTAATTGCAGACATAGGTTCATGCATCGATCGCAATCACGGAATCGATCCGATTTGATTTCATCGAGCCACCCAGGCATTTAATTCTTTGCCATAATCGGGTTCTATATTCTGTCGAACAAGGCTTGCATTTACTGCCTTTACTATTTTTGGCATTTGGCCAATCAGATTTGTAAAACTGAGCCACGTGTTCAAACATCATTTGCTGATCGATTTGACTTCTAGTCCAACTCGGTTGACTGAGCTCTAAGCTCATCCAAGCTCTTACCGTGCTACCACCGAGCTCAGTGACTCACCTCGCGGTATGGCATTGAGCTCAACCGAGCTCACCCAAGTCTTCACTGAGCTTTGTCTTTGACTGCCTCGTGCTACCGTGCCCCTATCCAAGATGACCGGAGGTGTAGCGATGGCCACAAAGTAAACCATTGGTGGTTATACCATGCTATGGTGGGGGCCGCCAGGCCACCCGACGGTAGGGCGGTAACCACCAGGCCGACCACTGGCGGTCTCACTATGGCCACCGCGGTGAGAGGACTCACCATCCATGGTGGGGTGGTAATCGCTAAGCCCAGTGCTGGCAGTCTCACCGTGGACACCCCGGTGAAAGGAACTACTGCCAGCGATATGTCAGTAACCGCCGAGCCAGGCCGCTGGTGGCCTTACTGTGCCACTGCGGTGAGAAAAATCATTGCGTGCAGTAAGGCGGTAAATGCCAGCGTAGGCTACAAGCGGCCTTACCGTGCCACCGTAGTGAGTGAACTCGCCACACGCAATAAGGCAGTGACCACTAGGTCCATCACCATCGTACCGTTAGGGACAGTCTAGACCACCGCAGTAAAGCGGTAAAGGCTGAAATAAGCCAGGCGCGGTATGGCGGTAAAGGCAAAAACATCAAAATTTTTGCCAAGTCCTTTAAACCAGAGGCACAAGACTCGAAGTTGAGATATACTTTCTCAACATTATCTTCCCCTCCAACCTGGTATCAATATTTCTTAGCAATGTGCTAGTTTTGAACCCAAACTACCAAGATTTGCAGAAGATAGCAAATATAGTTATAAAGGAGGTTTTCCTGTAAGAAAATGACTTTTGGTCAGGAGAAGCCTATATTGGAGGAGTTTTCCCTAGACACTTTTTGCACAATAAAATGACCTTTAGAAATATATATACTAGGATGAGGTTAGCACTAGAATATAATTCTTCAAGCTACCTTTACAAAGAGCTTAATAGGTATCAAATTGAGTTGGGAAATGAGATGGTGAGAAGCTTCAAGTTAAATATCATGCAATTTCTTTCCATCTTACTCATCATTTTCATCAAGCTTCTCTTCTCATTCTTCCAAAGTAGCCACAACAAGGTGATGCTCGAACTGAAGAATCAAATGCAAGTCCTAGGACATCAAAAGCACTACCTTTGGTACAAAGGTGTCAACTAGCTTAGGGGAAATCAAATGCTCAACCTCTCGTGTATGGGTGACACAAATTTCTCCCTGATATGAATGTCACAACAGATTCAAAATCGCCTTCACCTGATCAGTATATGTGCAGAGAGGGAATAAAAGGCAGTTGTTCTATTCAGAAGGCTTGAAGATTTTAAATGAAGAAGTTCTGATTTTTGGAAAGAATATCAGTGTTTTAGTGCACTGAAAGTAAAAATGTTATATGTTTAATATAGATGGGTGAAAGTATAGAGTTTAAAATATAGTGCTATGTATTAGTCAATTGTTTTTGTATATCTGGCAGTTGATATATGCATATATTCCAATAGCTAGTATGAATTTTGTCAGCCAGATGGTGGAGTCAACTGTAGAGCAGTTTTTTGTCATAACAAAATGTAGCAATTGACATTTTGTATTTATCTGTAAAGGATTTATCAAGAAATATTGTAACCTATATTACTATATAATATAAATAATTGGCTGAAAAGCCTTTTGCCAAAAAAAAAATGCATAAAAAGAGAACTTAAATAAGACCAACTAAAAAATTAAAGAGATAAGAAATTGGAAAAGAATTAAAAAGAATGAAGATTTGAAAAAAGAACTAAAGAACTTGCAAATAAACTATATATATATATACACACACCTACATAAAAACATACATATAAATATACATACATATATGTTTATGGTTTTTATGATTGTATTAACTTTAAATTAACATATATACATACATTGAATTAACTTATCAATCAAATTTTCTATCTCCCTAGTCAATTTGATTCGAGGAATAATTATTATTTTAAGAAAATTTTGAAATAGTTCTCAACTCTCCCATGACTTCAACATCTTCTCATTAGTTCCCCTAATCATGGATCAACTATGGGATTTCAAATTGAATCCTATTCATTCATCTAATTCTTCCAAGTCTATAGATCAAACCTATCTATCATCATTTCACAATCATTCAATTTCATAACTAAAGTATGACCTATTGATATTTAGGAAATGCTAAGGTTATGCTAGTGAATTGAGCACTCATATCCCAAAGCAAGAAAAGCCTCACAATGTGCTCAATATGAGGTATACATGTAAAAAAATTGATTGTTTGATTGATTTAATTTCAATGCTACTTTATTTTCTCTTTTTTCTTACATTCGTTGTGTATTTGGCATCCCATCAAATTGCACCAACAAAATTGATTTTTTTCAAGAAAAAATTCATCTATAAATCATCTTGTAAAACCTTGCAACCTGGAGCTATTTATAGTTGTTAATTTATCTATGTGTAATTGGAATCCCATAAACTTATGCCAATGGAATGGTGTTGTTAATGGGAATGATTTAAAACTGATTCTTATCTTTCACACCTCTCTAACTTGAAAGAAACTTTGTAACATTATTATTTTATTAGTGTGTTGAGTTAAAAAATTGTCAACTTACACCAAAAAATGGAGGAATTACCAAGCATGTGTTAATCTAACTCTTTTGGAAGATCTTTACAACATAGTTATTGAATATTTTTTTGTAGATATACTCATTTATCACTGTGTTGAGTTGATAGTGTACACACCTAAAATTGACACACCATCATTACTCGACTATTTCCTCTATAATTTATTGAATACAGCCCCATTTATTTAAATAATTATCTCATTCCCATCCCCTTATTAATTAAATGATATTTTATTATTTAATTAATAAAATCACTATTCATCATTATTCACCCGCACCCTATTTCTAGTCTAAATCATCTAAGAATCTTCCTTCCATAGTCTACCTTAGGTAAATAAATCCAATTTTTTTATTTATCTAAATGCCTCTATCCCTTTACCAAAAACTATATAAATATTTTATTTATTTAATTTTCCTATTTTCCTACACTTTTTATTAAGTGGATTAATCTGCTTAATCCCCTAATCACCCACTTACACAACCTATTCCTAGTCAAACCCCCCATCAAATCATGCACATCCCCACATGTGTACAAAGTAATGGGCCTCTTTACATGTGCCATGGCCTTGATACCATTTCACATGGGTCAAGTATTTTCCCATCCCTCAAGGGTACCCCAGGCACCCTTTCCATCTTGTCCATCCACTTTTTCCAAGGAGAATCTCCACCATTGATTCTCCCCTTTATATCTCTCCCTCTATCTTCTCCAACCAAATGAGGATAGTTTCCATCCCCTCATCTCCCCATGGCTCTCAACAAATATGATCCATTGATCTCATATTTTAATCCTATCCATCCATTCCTTGATCCAACAATCTATAAACTCGCCTCAACCCAAGACATTTTAATAATTCATGATATTGAATGCAACCTTAAGTTGTTGGCATGAGCACAACCACCTCACCATGGTGCAACAACGGTTAATTTGGTGAATTTTTTTTATTTTTTCATTATGTTTGGTTAATTATTATGCTCAATATGAGTGTTGTTTATGTTTTGAGTAGAGTAGGTTAATATTTCTTTAGTTTAATCTATCAAGCTCAAAATCTCATGCACACAAGTAGCCTATCAAATTTAACATAATGAAACCATTATCAAGGAATAATTAATAGGTTATAGTGAATTGAAGACTATGTTCATGGAAAACTTATAAATTATTATTTCCTCAATATATTATGTTGTAAGCATATCCTCACTTAGGTGACAACTCTTCCATCAAAAAATTTGTGTTATGTTACTTTACTATTTTTTTAGATTATGCCACAAAGTTATATCTCAAGGTGTGATGGTGTGAAAAGATATTTGTTACTTCTAGTATTTCTTGTGATGAGACTATACTCCTTTTGTAAAGGAAAATCTACTTTAAAGGAAATGTAGTATTGCTTCAACATGTTATGAATTTGTAACCTTGGACTTTACGTTAGAACACATTGATACCTAGGTTATTCCTTAGCATGTTTCTGCCTATTCTTCAAGACCTACTTCTTTTGCTAATGAGTGTGATTCCAAATATTATAATGATGTATCTTGTTTGTTACAATAGCATACTCCACATCCTATTTATTCTACAAAATTGTGTGTGTTCATATATAAACAAGATGAACTCATTAATTAACAAAAATAACTTCAAAGATAAATCAAAATACTTGAGTCTAGTCCACAATCCAATGTATTGCCTACTAAAAAAATCCATGTTTCTCACGATCCCTCAATCCCCATTGATACCACTTATATTTTTTTGGACATGTCATGGATTCAACATATAATATAAATATTTATTAAAAGAGTTATGAATCAAATGCCTAGGTTTGATAGGCTAGATGTCATTAAGGGGTCATGTGTTGATGGATTCTCCAGTTTCATGGAGGAATTTTATTTTGACGATGAATACATGTGGATGTGGTTATTTTTTATATTGTTGTGTGAGAATACACAAAGATGGCTCAATATCTTTCCCCTACACTATTTCTCTTCTTGGAATAGCCTAATGACTACTTTTATTGAAAATCACACATGTGGAGTTGAGTTTTCTTCTCTTGTCTAGTAACTTTTTAACATCAAAGATAGGAGGACGAGTGAAGTCTTGACTTCAATCATAGGTTTTTTGTGGCACATTCAAAATATTCCAAGGAAGCATATAGGGTCAATGCATCTACTTTCACGATTCATTTTATTTATGCATATGATAAGCTTATGTGTGGATTAAAAACTTGATAATGAAAGATGAATATACAAAGAGTTTGTTAACTTTGTAGGTTAAATTTTCAATGATGTGTGGTGTATTTTTGGATGCCCAAGTGACATTACTATTGACTATTCATCAATGGCCAATGATTATTGCATGGTAGCTTGGTATGGTTATGATAATGACATGGATAGTACTTGCAAAAAAATGTGGTTGGATGAATTATCTCTTAAAAATGATATTGATGTTTCAGGTTTTTACATTGAGGGGGAAGTGCATGGTATATCTCAGAGTGGTTCTCAAAAATTTTCCTCATTTTCTAATGACATATTTAATTGTATCAATTATATGATCTAATTATTCAAAAAAATAGCTCTTATAACCACAATGGCATGCACTTTGATGATAAATATTTTGGTCATGTTGTGGAAATATTTTTGTGTCTATGATAGTTTCCTATATTTGTATGTAGGGAGAAGATGGAGAAGATACCAATTATTAGTTTAATTGTAATTCCTAGAGTGGTACAAAAGGTTGTGGAGATAAAACTAAAATAAGGAGTAAATATGATAGATTTAGTCCATCACTTATAGTGCCTTGGTCCAACTCTTATGATGTCAATGATGAAGATGCAAATCATATATATGATCTAAGAATAGAAAATTCCATTAGCATATGTGAAGATCATGTATTTTTTTCATAAGTTGTCCAAGATCCAAATGAGATAACTAATTAATATGAAGCTTTTCTTTGCGATGAAGGCTAAAATTTCAATGTTATGGAAAATGGTGATGTACTAGAGTTAGAATCTTTCATGTGGGTCTAGAATAAAAATATCAATAGTGTTGAGCTACAATGCACTAATAAATTTGTAAACCAACTTGCAAAAACTCAACTTGATTGTATACTTGAGATTGAGATGTTCTAGTTTGAAACACATGAAGGGGTCTTTCCTTGTGCAAATCAATTTTCTATTCAAGTGTGAATTTTAGAGGTATGTGACTTTGAGACATTAATTTTTTTCTTGATTCATTTGAAGGTGGTGATAGATATGTGGGCATAGTTGGAAAAATACGTGAGAGTTCCTTTCTCCCTATGTGGTTTGATTGGGTTGGCGACCTTGGTACCTTTTGTAATTGTAATTGGTGTATCTATGTATGTGGTGGACATTATTTGATGTAGCTGGGTAGTAGAAATAATTTTATCTCAAAGATATTCAAATAATTCTTCAAGTGTGTCTTGATAGAGGTAAGTTGATTGCAACACTTTATCCATGGCCCTTTTCTATGGATTTTCTTTATAAGGTTCAATGTACAAGAGTGTTGAAATTTCAATTATAGTTGTATGTTCAATTTTTCCTTTGTGCCTTCATTGGTTTTTATCACCAGTTGTTGTTTATGTCCTATGCATGCTTTTACTCTTTATTTTTATTTTGTTTACCCTCATTTATTTTATATTTTCATTATTTATCCTAGAGATAGTTATATTTGTATTTTGTGCGTAGAGGCACACATCCCCAACTAGAGCTAATGTTGGGACTCAATTAAACAAGTGAAATTTTTCCAATTTTGGTGTCCCCTTTTTTTATTTGGCCTATCTTTACCAATCACTAATAACCAATCTAAGAGGACTTCAATGGGCCCCCTTGCTATAAAATGTGCTTAATGTATAAATTTGTCTCCTCTTATACTTGTCACATACCTATATGTCTCAAAGTGTAGAAATTTCTATGTCTATTTTTTTCCTTTTTCAAGTTTTTAGATTTCTCTCTACTAGCATGCTTTTGTTCCATTGGACATGAAACTACATTCTTTCACATTTCCTCTAGGTCATCTACCTATTGTGGTTTTTTCAAACTTCTTGTTACCTACGTACTTTGTCATGAGTTTCCCTAATCCTTGATTCTTTGACTTTTAGAATGGAGCCTTCAATTTTACCCCTATCATCATGCTTCAAATCATGCGACATCATGTTTCCCTTATCCTTAAACCCAAAATTTTAGGATTTTAAGATTTTCCCTACTTATTTCCCTCACCTTGTGTTTCTTGCTTCCCCACCACTTGAATTTTCCCAACTTACCTCTTCCCACATTTCTTGTTAGACTAGGAATTATGGACTTATCCCTACCATCATACCTAACTTTACTCACCAGTTGTTGTTTATTTCATATGCATACTTTTTCTCTTTATTTTTATTTTGTTTACCCTCATTTATTTTATATTTTCATTATTTATCCTAGAGATAGTTATATTCATATTTTGTGCACAGAGGCACACATCCCCAACTAGAGCTAATGTTGGGACTCAATCAAGCAAGTGAAATTTTTCCAAGTTTGGTGTCCCCTTTTTTTATTTGGCCCATCTTTACCAATCACTAATAACCAATCTAAGAGGTATTCAATGGGTCCCCTTTCTAGAAAATGTGCTTAGTGTATATCTTTTTCTCCTCTTATACTTGTCACATACCAATATGTTTCAAAGTGTAGAAATTTCTATGTTAGGGTTTTTTATGTCTATTTTTTCCTTTTTCAAGTTTTTAGACTTCTCTCTACTAGCTTGATTTTTTTCCATTGGGCATGAAACCACACTCTTTCACATTTCCTCTAGGTCATCTACCTATTGTGGGGTTTTCAAACTTCTTGTTACCTAGGTACTTTGTCATGAGTTTACCTAATTCTTGCTTCTTTGACTTTTAGAGTGGAGCCTTCAATTTTCCTCATATCATCATGCTTCAAAATCTTACGAGATCATGTTTCCCTTATCCTTAAACCCCAAAGTATTTTTTCCTCTAAGTCCCAAAATTTTAGGATTTTAAGATTTTCCCTACTTATTTCCCTCACCTTGTGTTCTTGCTTCCCCACCACTTGAATTTTCCCAGCTTACTTCTTCCTACGTTTCTTCTTGGAATTAGAATTATGGACTTCTCCCTACCATCATACCTAACTTTACATGGTATTGAGTCCAAAAAGTCATCATAGGAAATTCTAAAAGCTTGATTTCTTATGGCCCCTTCCAAAAAGTGCATCTAACACTTGGTATTCCCAAAGCTCAATCCCTAAGAGCTTTCCTTGTATTATGATATTTTGAGATTTTTCATCCCCTCTAATGTGTTGAATATTCAAAAACCTATAAATATAGATCATGCCATTTCATTCTCACTCTCCTTTTGGGCTATCCTCTTTTGCACTTCTTCCCATGGTATCAAGCATCCTCCTTTCCCAATCACCTCTCCCCTCCACAACTTCCTTTTTTAAAAACCAAAACTTATGCTAACACCTTCCCTCTTCCACAGTTGTTGTGGGTATGCAATTTCCCCTATCTCATCTCCTCTTCAAATCTTTTTCATTTTAGAATCTCAAGATTCATTATGTCATCCTACCTAAAGAAAATAGTCATGTAACATCTTGTATCCATGAAACCACATTTCCCCCATCCTTCTTTCATTTAGGCATGCACTTTCCTAAAATTTCCTACCAAAATTTAAGGAATTTTTACCATGACACACTATTTAGGCACTTGAAAGATATTACTTTCTAAATGTAACCTAGGTTTGATACCAAATATTGAGAGTTAGGGTAAACTACTATAGTAAAAAATTGACACTCAATATGCAAATATTAAATATTGATTAGAATATGATGTGATTTATCATTACATTAATCTAAGAAAGTTTTAATCAATAAATACACTTGATAAACACATAAAACTAGTATGTACGTGAAGAAAATATTTTGGGAAAAACTTCAATACCCAAAAGAGCACAAGTCTATATTATTCCAATAAAAATGTATTACAATCATAGACTTATTGACTTGCTTTGGTTTTGGTCTTAGTTTTTTCTGTCTATTTCCTTGGTGTAATTATAGTTCTTTCTTTCATAGACTTATTGAATTTAGTTATATCTATGTTTAATATTATTCTTTTGTAAGGGCTTGGGATCCTTTTTCCCAACTTAATATATTAAAAAATTATCCCTTTAATGTAATAGCATAACATTACTTCAACTACAAATTACCCATGAAGCAACTATATAGTACATCTAATTGATAGAGAACTAGAGAGATGAAACCACAAGTGGATTCACCATTACAATTATCAAGAAACATGGTATGGAAAAATCCAATATCCCCATGTGATAAACATTTAATGCACTATACATATCACCACTTTAATACAAGTATCTTTGACCACTCACAATCAATGATACACTTCCTGAAAATGACACTACAAAATAGGGCACATTATTGTAACAACCATCTCCTTCTTACAAAAGATTTACCACAAATTATTTACCAAATAGTTAATAACTAACATCATAGGTAAAATGAGATATAATTTTTTTCTTTCAAATTGGAATATGCATCTGCATAATTGTTTCCATAAAGATATAATAGATCATCTATACTTGCTTTTCAAACTGAAAAGAGTAAACATCTTTCACTTTGAATTTCAATTTCAATGATTTCATTTAAGTAAGATAAAGCAATAACAAAGAAAAAAGGTCAGAGATCCCATATCTGGATTCTTTTTGTCTTCCAAGACTTAGCATGTCATCTGCAAGAGGGAGAGCATCACCCGGGTTCTTTACCTCCAACCATTGACCTGTGATCCCACACACACCTTCCTAATTGGAAGCGGCCTTGCCCTTCAACAAAGGGTTTAGTCAAGAACCCTCTTATTTTTGCCATGTGAGATTTGGTGTTGTGCCCTACCTAACTAATACCATCATACAACTACATATGGGTACCTTCCAACTATGTATGACATCTTTGATTAGCTAAGTATTTGGGCCACAATGAACCAACAAGTGCATGCAGAGACAACTGCACTCACTTCTGCCAAATTATTTGTATTATAAATACAATCACTACTAACAAGCAAAGTCATTTTTTCACCCACCCTACTCGACTTGGAGTACCATATTTGGACTAGGGTTTACTTGAATTGATTGTTCAACCCATTGGATAATCATTAAAAAATTTATACGACATACCCTATCTATCTAGACATAACTCAACTAAGTTGGTAAAGTGTTAAACTTCCCTCAAATGACTAAGTTACTTGACTTAGGTCTCAGAAACTGCCACTAGTTCAAGGCATAAATGGTTCTAGAGAGTTTCTATTCTCATAGACAACCTTTTTGACGTTCACTTGCCGACACAAATAGTTAACTAGACCCCGCTGGTCATAAAGTAAAATACAAAATTCATACACCTACACCCTCTTCTGGGTGGTTTTCAACCAATTATTTAACCCTAGAAAGGTTTAGGAGTTCATGACATAGGTAAATCACCAACTCAAATCATAACCATTAACAATCTTTCCTCATGGAAAGCAAGGATTCTATCCCTAGACATTTGAGCACACTTAGCAATTCTAGCACCTAACGGTGCCTAATATTCAATTGTCTCTTCTTTACCTTTGATTTTAGACTTTTTGTTCAAACCCTAAAGTAACAAAGAATTAGCTTTTACTGTACACATCCCCATTTAAGAACTCATTAAAAATAAAACATTGCATGCATATAAGAAACTTACGACCTACAAGAAGTTCAGCTAATTCCACTATTAATAAAATATCCTCTCATTCTCCCTAAGGTCATTTTCACATACCCAAATAAGGCAAAGAAAAACAACTTAGTATAAAAACTCTTATGTAGGTTATACAGATTCAGACTTTCAAGAACTCTCCAAAAATGTAATCGTTCAACTTAATCGACTCTAAGAACGATTAAGAAATCACTCAAGGAATAAAATACTATCAAGACTGCTCTTTAGCCGAGCTTCATACACCTTTCTCTACCTAACACTTCGCAAAATAAGGATTTTAAAAAGAAGAAAGAACAGTTACTGGTTTACTTACCGCCCTGTTATATGGCTGGTACAATCCTTCTGCTTTGCTCAACGGGAAGCTTGGCCTTCCTCTTCTCTATTCCTATCAAAGGCTACGCCACTATCAACAAAGAAAAACTTATATGCCTTCCTCACGGCTGCTAAGCCTTTTATATACGTGCTACTCGCTATCACTTTCTTTTCTTCCTCTAGTAGTACGCTCAAACAAGCAAAGAATAATGAGTATTGAATGAGAGATGAATTTATTTTTACTAATCTCCCAAAGACATCCCTGACTACCAATTTACTTGACACGCATGGAAAAATGGTTCCTAGAATTAGTTACGACATCCCCACTGGGATTCATTATCCACCCAAAATAAACCCTTCGACCAAACAAGCCAGGTTCAGTTACAATATTCAGTTTTTTCCTTAGTATAATGTGAGGATTGCCACGGTTCCTATGTGGTAATTCATTGAATTGCTTATTGCATTCACCTATTCCACTTTAGGAAGATTACCTGTGGCCTTATATTGGCTTACAAAACATTTGAAATAAAATAAGTCTTCAACCAACTTTATTATATCAGCCGCCTCTAATATGGTTTCAAGGACATATAAATAATGATATATATACATCACAACAAGCTCCTCTGTATATTAAGAGTCAATCAAAACAATTATTCCATGTGCTCCTCTTTTAATAAGAGTCGAGCAAGAACATAAAACCCACAGCTATGTTAGCCAATTTATTTATCATAAAGTATATATTAAGACAATAATCATTCAATAATAATAATATCATTTTCATGGTCAATGATGTTGATCGTTACATTGTTGTGTTGGTGTAATACCACACCATAACAAACTCAATGATAATCGGAATGATCAACATCCCTTCACCATGAAATATTGATAATCACCAAGTAGTAGCATTTATAATACAACACTCAACACATATATGAATATACATGTGCATGTGTTGATTCCTATCTCGATAAACCTATGCATGCATATACTTATCTATATGTACATGAATGTATATGTACACACATCAACGTGTATCTTCACCTACGTATGCACATATGTGTTCAAATACACATATACACATATATGCATACATATGCTTATCAATTCTCACACATACATATATTCATATATATATATATATATATTCACTTATATATAAAAATAAGAGAATTATTAAACCACAAAAATAGCCACACCAAACACAATAGATGAACATGACACAATTGCCTTAGGTTGACTTACCTCCAAGCATACTAATGACACCCTAAACACTTGTAGGTTTACAAAATCAATACTTGACTGACGCTAAGCTGAGATGGCATTTCTAGAGGATTCTTGATTTTATCCTTCTCCCAAGTGATTCTCCCCCTCTTTCTCTTTGGAGGGTGTTTCAAATCATTCTTGCATTTCCACTCTAGAAAATGATGGTAGTTAGCCTGGAAAAAATTACATCATGTTCATATCATTGTATTTTCATTAACATTTTCTTTAAGAAATTAGAATCATTTCATAGAATTTCATCACATCCATAGTATAAGTAACCATCAACATTCCATTTAAATATAGTAACATAACATTGCATAATTTTATCATAATGTAAATAACTTTCAAGATATCATGATTCATATCATTGATTACCACAAAGTGAAAAAGTAGTTTTAGAAAACTAGGATGGGATGTAACATATTCCCCTGTTGAGAATCATAGTCCTCAATGATGTAAAGTTTAATAACATGTGACAAGAAAAGAAAATTATTTATTTTAATTTTCAAATTCATGTTGAAGATGAGGGAATCTTTGTTTTATCTCTTGGTAGTCCTCCCAGGTGGCATTGTCTTCAACGTATTGGTCCCACTAGACCTTTCACAAAACCACTCTCTATTATGTAGGTGAATCCTACAAGTTTCAAACACTCTGAGTAGCTCGATCATGACCACTCCTAGATCCAAAACTTGTAACGCATTCCAATCAATCGCTTGATTATTGCTTGGTACATACTTTTTAAGATAAGAGACACAAAAAAAATTATGCATTCTTGCAAGAGCTAGCAGTAGAGCAATTTTGAAGGAAACTAGGTTAATTTCCTCTAGAAGCTTGAAAGGTCCCACATATTGAGGAGCCAACTTGGAAGACTTTCCAAATTCAATGGCATTGTTTTGAGGCTTGACTCTTAACAAGACCTTTTCTCTTATTGAGAAATGTCTAGGCACACGCTTGGCATCAACATAGCTTTTCTTCTTGTCATTGGCTTTCGCTAGCCATTTCCTGATCAGTCTTATATGTTCCTCCATTTCTAAGAGCATTTTTGGACCAAGGCTAATCCTATCTTCTAGCTTATCCCAGCTTATAGGAGTTCAACACTTTCTTCTATATAATGCTTCAAATGGAGCCATTTTTATTACGAAGTGATATGAATTATTGTATATGAATTCCACAAGAAAAAGTTAATCCTACAGCTTGTATTGTTGATCCTCCAATACTTGGTTCACCCTTTATGCTTTATCATCTGTCTCTAGGTGATATGTTGAGCTTATGTTTAGCTAAGTTCCCAAGGATGTGAATAAGGTTTTCCAAAATCTTGAAGTCATTCTTTCATCCTTATATGATATAATATTCTTAGGAACACCATGCATTCTGAATACTTCCTATACAAATTTAATGGCTGGTGCCCCATCTATCAAATTCGCAAGGATAAAATGTGCTACCTTTGTAAGCCTATCCACCACTACCAAAATTGTATTGTGCATGTTCCTTGACATGGGAAGACCCTATACAAAATACATGCTAATAACTTGCCATTTCTACTAGTGAATCTCGTGAGGGTATAATAATCCTACTGAGTGTTGATGCTCAACTTTCATCCTATGGTATTCAAGACATTCTAATACATACCTTGCATCATCACTCTTCATTTCCTTCCAAAAATACAATGGCTTAACATTAGCTAGAACCTTTGTCACACCAGGATGTCTTGAGTAAGGTGCGGTATGAACCTCTTTCCATACTATGTTCCTTAACTCTCATGAGTTTGGAACATACATTCTTCGCCTAAATCTAAATCACCCATCTGACTCAAAGTGAAATCCATCATGTACCTTAGATCTCAAGGGTTTTCCATTAAGGCTTTCTTAACCTGCTCATAATATTCATCCCCACTGGTCTATTACAATACCTAGCTTCTAAAATCAGTTAACACTATGATCATTGAGGAGATATGTTTCCTTCTTCTTAGGGCATCTGCGGCGTGGTTCTCCTTTCCCTCAATGTAGCTAATCTCAAAATTATAATTTGATATCAGCTCTAGCCATCTTCTCTGTTGAGCATTTAGGTGAGGTCGAGTAAACAAGTATCTAAGACCCTAGTGGTCGGATCTCAACTCAAAAGGTTTCCGCAGTAAATAACGATGCCACATCTATAGTGCATGCACAATCGTGGCAAGCTCAAGGTCATGCACTGCATAATTTTTTTCATAGTTTTTAATTTTTTGGATGCATAAACAATTACCCCTCCATCTTGCATGATTACACTACCTGATCCCTAGATCGTGAGGCATTAGCGATGACTAAAAATCTCCCTTTTGGGTCAGGCACTTTTAAGATCAGTTTCGTAGTGAATTCCTCTTTCAATAGGTCAAATGCCTCTTGATATTTTCGTGACAATTCAAACCTATTGCCTTTTCTCTTAAGGGAGGTGATGGGACATACAATCCTCAAGAAATTGGCTATAATTTTTTTATAATAACCCACTAGACACATGAAACTATGAACTTCCTACACGTTCTCCGGTGTTGTCCACTCTAAGAAGACCTTTGTCTTTACAGGGTCTATTGCAATTCCTTCTAGATTGAGATTATATGCCCTAGATATTGCATTTCCTTCTAGAAGAATGAGCACTTGGATAACTTCCCATATAGCTTGTACTCCCTTAACCACTAGAGGACAAACTATAAATGTTGATAATGCTCTTCCCCATTTTTGGAATATATCAATATTTCATCCAGGAAGTGTTGAATCTCTCCTATGCAAATTTGTCCTTGATGACAATATATGGTACTCTGGTATCTTGGTGGTTACTCACTCAGTTGATCTGCTCTCCTGATTGGCATATTTACTTCACTGTTGTTACTATATATGGTGATACTGATAACTTAACTCCATGTGCAGATCTCAGTTGAGGCATTCTGGTTATAGGTACTATGTTCCATTGTTTAGGTGACATGTTTCTGATTTGATAATTTGTGCTTTAGTGTTTCACTTGATTACATGTGTTTGGCATGTTTAGTTTTACTACAGGTTGATTAATTAGGGGTTTGCTCACTATTGTGTTAATGGCTTTGAGATACACCTTGATCATTCCTTCTCTTTTCGTACATGGCAATTGGCATGGGAGTATGGCTTTGTGAACTTTGCATGAATTCAGTCTTTATCTCTTCACAAGGTTTTGGATACTACTTGGCACATTATATAGCATTAAATATAACAAGCTAGCAATCGACATTGATATTTTTGGATATCTTTTGGCATTACAAATGTTTGGCACACTATAGGAATGCATACAATATTGCATTCGGGTTTATGATAGCAAATGCACAAGGCCTAAAAGCCATCAACATGTATAAAAATTGACTTTGGTAAGACCACGGACTTCAAAGGTCTTACCGCGCTACAACTGGTAGTTAAGCCAATGACCACGGTAGTGCAGAGGAAACCATTAGCGGCAAGCAAGACAACTACCACTACACCGCATGCTATCAGAAGGGAAACCATGGTAGTACGATGAAAACAGTTAGTGTCAAGCAAGACAACTACCACTACACCACGGGCAGTCAGAAAGGTAACCGTGGTAGTGCGGTGGAAGCAGCTAGCGGTAAGCAAGATAGCTACCGCTATACCATGGGTTGTCAGAAGTGTAACCGTGGTAGCACGGTGGAATCAGTTAGCGGTAATCAAGGAGGTACCGCTATACCACAGGTAGTCCAAAGGGAGACCATGGTTGAGCGGTAAGGAAGTGGTAAAGGAAGTGGAAACAGTTATTGCTATTCACTGCTATACCGCATGTTGTCCAAAAGGAGACCGCGGCTATACGGTAAGAAAGCGGATATCAAATGATACATTGAATTTTTGATTTATTAATGATAGTCCTCTCAGACTTCAAATGATATCAATCTTGGTAAAGTTTTTTGATTGATTGCTTTGGAAGTTTAGGACAAAACCTGTGCTTCACTTGTTTGAGGGTTTGGAACCATATTCTTGCCGCCCCCATGGAATCTCTCTCTCAGTCGTTTCACTACTTAATCGATTGTTTTTCTGCAACTCTTGGAAAATGAATGTGGAAGCTTGAAAGACGATCACCATGGTCGTTTCTCTTTTCAGGTTCTTGGCATTGGGTGAATACTCGAAATTGTAATGTGGCACGGGTTGCTCAGCTACTCTACAGTTCTGGTAAATTGTTCATGGAAAATTCTTTTCTGGTCTTCACAGGTATTCATCTATTTATCTTTGCAGAACCATTACCTTTACTAGAAAGGTTAATATGGGATAAGTGTTTTCTTTTGCATGGAAGTTGAATATTTGGTTTATTATAGATCTTATGTTGTTTTGTTTTTAGCACTGCTTGTGCAGGCTACTTGAGATAACAGGTTTCAGTTTGCCTGTTATATTTGCACAATGCTCGAGTACTCCAGTTAGAATACCTTATTCAAAATGATCCTTCCTTCATGATCACGGTAACATCTGTCACTGTTTCTCAACTGTAGCATGGTAACATGATAATCATCTTTGAGTAATTGTTTGAAAGTAAAGAATCAAGCAATTGTTGTAACCCTTCATGGGATGTAATGATGTAAAATGTAAAAAGAGGAAAACATAAATATTAGGGCTTTATCATCTCTGATAAACCTAAAAAGTAAAAAAGGGAATTCCTATTTTTAGTGTGGAAACGGGGTAATTATCTTGAGATGCTAAAAATTTGGAAAACAGAGAGTGTTAACTGTTTTGGAATAGTATCATGAAAATGCATGAAATAAAGTGTGAAAAAAGAAAGTTGGACACACCACTGATAATACAGTTTGATGAGAAGCTGTAGTGAGACTATAACAAGATTTTCCTCAAGCTGTCTTAAGGCTTGATAATGGGCGGAACTTTGAAGTTTCACTATTGACATTTGAGAATACTACACATTGTCTGTCAAGAGGCACTTGATAGAAATTAGAGAAACATAGAGATCCTATGTATTATTGTATGTTCTATTGAAAAATAGAAAAGGGGTTGGTGCTCCTTGAGATTGGTGTCTCTAAATAGAGGGGTTGGTGCTCCTTGAGATCGGTGTCTCTGAACAGAGGGGTTGGTGCTCCTTGAGTTAGTGCTCAGAAATCAGCCAATGAGGCATTGTCAAAATAATTATTGAAATGAAAGCTTGAAGAAGGCAGCAGGTTCAAGAGTGATTTTTCTACCCCAAGAGGGTTTTCCACTCAACATATCTTGTGTCTATTTGATTTTATGTGATTCATTTGGTTCAGTGCTTTATTGCTTTAAAATGATATGTTTCACTTTTCTCATTTCAGTTTATGTGATTGCATTCAATAATGAATGATTCTATCATTGATAAATGAGAGCATATATCTGGTTTATTTCAGTTTTAGTTAAATTTGGTAAAGAAGTTAATAACATTGGTTCACCCCCCACTCTCAGTGTCCATTCACTCCAACAATTGGTATAAGAGGCTAGGGTCCTCTGATAGGTATTTCCAACCTAGGATTTATTTTGGCCTTGGAGTCTATTCAAAATGTCTCAAGCTCATGAAGGTACTTCCATGACTAGAGCTCCATTATTTGATGGAACTGATTATGTATTCTAGAAAATCAGAATGGAGACTTATTTAAATTCTATTGACCTTGATGTCTAGAGCATAGTATTGTCTGGGTACACTGTACCAACTACTTTGCCTACTAATTTTGATGAAAAGAAAAGGTATGAAACCAACTCAAGAGAAAAACATGCTCTTTTGTGTGCTCTGACTAAAGATGTCTTCATCAAAGTCATGCACTGCAGTTCTACTAGGTAAATCTAGACTAAACTTGAAAGTATCTATCAAGGAAATGAAAAGGTAAAACAGTCAAAAGTCCCCACTTTAAAACATCAGTTTGAAGAGTTAAAAATGAGGGATGATGAAAAAGTAGCTGACTACTTTTTGAGAGTTGATGAAATAGTCAATTCCATGAAGGGTCTGGGAGAAGAAGTCAAGGAATTTGATGTTGTAACCAAGGTCATCAGAACCTTACCAAAAAAATTTGAAGTTAAGGTAGCTACTCTAGAAGAGAAGAAACACTGTACCCAGCTTACCCTTGACAACCTACAAGGCACTCTGGCAACCTATGAAATGAGGATTAGTACAAACAACACCACTGCAAAGGAAACAACATTTAATGCTGAAAGGAAAGAAAAGGAAGAGCTCACTGAATCATAATTTTTTGATTCTAAAGGATCCCACTTTGTGAGGAAAACCAAAAAGGGTTTGAGAAAGTAGAAGGGAAAAATTCCCTTCAAATGTTTGGCACACTATAGGAATGCATACAATATTGCATTTGGGTTTATGATAGCAAATGCACAAGGCCTAAAATCCGTCAGCAGGTATAAAAATTGACTTTGGTAAGACCACGGACTTCAAAGGTCTTACTGTGCTACAACTGGTAGTTAAGCCAATGACCACGGTAGTGCGGAGGAAACCGTTAGCGACAAGCAAGACAACTACCACTACACCGCATGCTGTCAAAAGGGAAACCACAATAGTGCGATGAAAATGGTTAGCGTCAAGCAAGACAACTACTGCTACATGATAGGCAGTCAGAAAGGTAACCGTGGTTGTGCGGTGGAAGCGGCTAGTGGCAAGCAAGACAGCTACCGCTATATCATCGGTTGTCAGAAGTGTAACCGCGGTAGCATGGTGGAATCAGTTAGCAGTAAGCAAGGAGCTACCGCTATACTGCGGGTAGTCCAAAGGGAGACTGTGGTTGAGTGGTAAGGAAGTGGTAAAGGAAGTGGAAACAGTTATTGCTAGTCATCGCTATACCGTGTGTTGTCCAAAGGGAGGCTGCGATTGTACAGTAAGAAAGCAGATATCAAATGATACATTGACTTTTTGATTTATTAATGATAGTCCTCTCGGACTTCAAATGATATCAATCTTGGTAAAGTTTTTTGATTGATTGCTTTGGAAGTTTAGGATAAAACTTGTGCTTCACTTGTTCGAGGGTTTGGAACCATATTCTTGATGCCTGCTTGGAATCTCTCTCTCAGCCGTTTCACTGCTTAATTGACTATTTTTCTGCAACTCTTGGACAGTCAATGGGGAAGCTTGAAAGACCATCACCATGGTCATTTCTCTTGTCAAGTTCTTGGCATCGGGTGAATACTCAAAATTGCAATATGGCACGGGTTGCTTAGCTACTCTGTAGTTCTGGTAAATTGTTCATGGCAAATTATTTTCTTGTCTTCACAGGTATTCATCTATTTATCTTTGCAGACCATTACCTTTACTGCATAGGTTAACATGGGATAAGTGTTTGCTTCTGCATGGAAGTTGAAGATTTGGTTTATTATAGATCTTATGTTGTTTTCTTTTTAGCACTGCTTGTGCAGGCTGCTTGAGAGAACAGGTTTCAGTCTGGATGTTATATTTGCACAATGCTCGAGTACTCCAGTTAGAATACCTTATTCAAAATGATCCTTCCTTCATGATCATAGTAACATCTATCACTGTTGCTCGATTGTAGCATGGTAACATGATAATCATCTTTGAGTAATTCTTTGAAAGTAAAAAATCGAGCAACTGTTGTAACCCTTCGTGGGATGTAATGATGTAAAATGTAAAAAGAGGAAAATAGAAAGATTAGGGCTTTATCATCTCTGATAAACCTAAAAAGTAAAAAAGGGTATTCCTATTTTTAGTGTGGAAATGGGGTATTTATCTTGAGATGCTAAAAATTTGGAAAACACAGAGTGTTACTGTTTTGGAATAGTATCATGAAAAATGCATGAAATAAAGTGTGAAAAAAGAAAGTTGGACACACCACTGATAATACAGTTTGATGAGAAGCTGTAGTGAGACTGTAACAATATTTTCCTCAAGCTTTCTTAAGGTTTGAGATGGGTGGAACTCTGAAGTGTCACTATTGAAATTTGAGAATTCTACACATTGTCTGTCAAGAGGCACTTGACAAAAATCAGAGAAACAAAGAGATCCTCTTTATTATTGTATGTTCTATAGAAAAATAGAAAAGGGATTGGTGCTCCTTGAGATTGGTGTCTCTAAATAGAGGGGTTGGTGCTCCTTGATATTGGTGTCTCTGAACAGAGGGGTTGGTGCTCCTTGATAATGGTGTCTCTGAACAGAGGGGTTGGTGCTCCTTGAGTTAGTGCTCAGAAATCATCCAATGAGGCATTGCCAAAATAATTATTGAAATGAAAGCTTGAGAAAGGCAGCAAGTTCAGGAGTGGTTTTTCTACCCCAAGAGGGTTTTCCACTTGGCATATCTTGTGTTTATTTGAGTTTATGTGATTCATTTGGTTCAGTGCTTTATTTCTTTAAAATGATATGTTTCACTTTTCCCATTTCAGTTTATGTGATTGCATTCAATACGTGAATGATTCTATCATTGATAAATGAGAGCATATATCTAGTTTATTTCAGTTTTAGTTAAATTTGGTAAAGAATTTAATAACACTGATTCAACCCCCCTCTTAGTGTCTGTTCACTCCATCAGGAAGATGGGTACAATTTTTTCTAGAAAATTCTTGAGCAATTTTTTCATCAAGTTCATGAATATTTCAAGTGCATTTTTCATTCTAAAAGGAAATACTATGAATTCGTAGTGCCCATACCTAGTTAAAATTTTTTTTTTATGGATGTTCTCATACTTAAGTCTTAGCTATTGGTACCTTGGTCACAAATTGATCTTGGAAAAACCTGTTGTCCTCTCATTTGATCGAAGAGATCATCTATGTGTGGAAGTGGTTACTTTTTCTTGATCATGGCGTTATTGAGCATACAATAATCAATGCATAATCATAATGTGCCATCCTTCTTGTTGACAAAAATCACCAGTTCTCCCCACGGTGAGACACTAGGTCTTATTAACCCTTTTTCCAACAACTCTTGCAACTACACTTCAACTCCATTAGTTTAGTGGTAGTCATCCAGTAAGGAGCTTTAGATATTAGCTCCAAGCCTGGTAGGATGTTGATGGAGAATTCAAAATATATCTTTAGAGGTAACCCAAGAAATTCATCTAGAAACATGTCCTCAAAATTCTAGAGGAAGGGGTATTTGTCAAAGTTTGAACCCTTATTACCCATTGGTTCTCCATCTGCTTCTCCTTGAAGTTTATGAGATTCATAGAATAGAAAATTATCTTGAAAGATGAACTCTTTATTATCTTCAGGTTCTTCTATCTCTTCCATTTCAACCATAAAGAGTTGGCATTCTCTCTACTTAGCCCTTTTCAATAACATGGTAGAAATCCGCCTCAGTTTGACCTCTTTGGAAGTTCTTTGTAGGAATACTTTATTCCCTAGGTCTTCTAAGCAATCTACTATTTTGGTGAAGAAATCCACCTATGCCCTATGCATCCACAACCAATTGATTCCTAGTATGACATCATAGGAACCTAAGGGGACTACATAAAAATTGACTTTTGTTGAAAAACTCAGTAATTCTACCCTAGCCGCAAACAAACACTGCTCTACCTAAGCTCTTGATTTATTGACACTCTATTGACCAATATTTTTTCATGAATCCAACCTTTCTAGTTATTTTACTTAACATATTAGGAGACACAAAGCACTTTGTTGCTCTAGTATCTATGAGAATTGAAATAGTTACACCAAATAACATATTTGTGGTTTTTATTGGGGTAATCTGATATTCCGCCTATTTGTTATCCAATGCCACATGCACTATTTTATAGAAAGTGGCTGGTTTCATTGGCAAATAATTCCGTTAGGGTGGAGGTCCTAATTCTTTATTGGGACACTAGTTCATTCAGTGGTCACCACCACATGAAAATCACCCTCTTGGTGGTCCCTGCCTTTTAGTAGGCCTTCTAGTTTTTTCCCCATTCTTCTTCCCATTATCATTATTATTTCCTCCATTTCTCTTGTCCCTTAGGTCATCATTTTGGTTCTTTCGGTTACCCCTGTCACCTTTCCTATGAAATTCCTTCTTATCACCTCTTTTCTTGAATGGTCGTGAGGTCCTAGACTAGTTGTAATTTTTATGATTCCTTTCTTTGTAGGCTGACATCAACTTGAGTCTCTACTAGTCCTATTTTATATCCTTTTCATATACTTGGTCCATTGTGGTCAAACCATGAATATCTACTTCCCCGCCTATCTAGCATTCAAACCCATTATAAACTTTTGAATTCTGAATTGTTTGCACATCTAATATTTTGGGACATATTTGAGGAGGCGGGTGCATTTTTCCCAATATTCATCAACATATGATTCACCTTGTTTTAGATTTTAGATATCCATTAACTTCTAATAAAAAAATAGTTGGGGCAACCACCTTTGTCTAAATATGGCCACAAACTCATCATAGGTTCATTTCAGTGAGCTCACCCCTAGCTCCATCTTCTTATTCGTACACCATATGGATGCTTCTCTGGCCAATTGGTATGCTCCCTAGACATCCTTTGATACCTTAGAATAGTTGCCAATTTCAAAATATTTTTCCATCTTTGTCAACCAAGCCTCAATGACACCCTTGCATACTGATTCATCAAACTTGGGAGGGGTTGCTTTCTTCATATGCCTCGATAGTTCTCTAGCTAACTGGTCTCTCATCTCTTTGTCTAACTTAGTTTTTGAATGGGTCTCCGCCTGCTCACTTTGATTGGTATGGACATGGTGGCTTCCAGTTTCAACTTCAAAAGTGGTTTCCTTACCTGGTATGCCTCTGACCTCACCCTCTAGGGTATTAACCCTTGCCCTTGTATCTTGCAACAAGGATAGAATCTGATCTAGCTTTGCCTCTACCTTTTTGAAGGGTTGGAAAAATTCTTGGCTCTTTTTTTTGGTTATTTTTGGTTCTCACCATTCTAAAATTAGGCTCTTACATGAAGTTTCTAATTTATGGTTTTTGCTAGTTTTTCGTTTAATACATTTATTCATGTAATTCCAAGTAATTTTTGTAACACATTCCAATATAAAAATAAGAGAGGGAGGTCTGAGCACAAAATTTTCACTTTTATTCATTAATCAACAATTTGAGACAATACATCCTTATTTATAACATTATTTTAACATTAAACATCTACTTGATGTGATCAAGGGGGTATAGCCCTCAGACTCATTAGAATTGATTATTATGATTTTGAGTGGTTGATGCATTCACAAGTGTTCTCCCAACCCATCTAGTTTTTTTGAATGATTATTCATGCTACATTCACTAGGCACAAGTCTCAAAGAATATGGTTTGTCAGCTATGTCTTCCAGTATGCTTACAATGACCTTGGCAACCTCTTTCAATTCCTCATTTTCATCCTTAACACATCATACCACATGGGTGAAATTTTATGTACCACCTGGAACCATGCTTCTCTGTCGAATTTGGTTCCTTCAATAGTTTTCATGAGGGCCTGTTGCTCCTTTTTTTCTTTTAAATATTTTTTATTTTTGGCAAATTATTTTCTAGCAGTCTGCTTAGTCCTCACCATTTCTAGCACAAGATTTCCAAACATTAGTCCCTTAATGCTAGATGCAAAATTACACAGTGAGCTCATAGGTCTTAGTGCTTAACCCAATATCTTTGATACCACATGTAACAACCATCTCCTTACAAATTATTTACCATGAATTATTTACCAAAAATTTAATAAGTAACATTATAGGTAAAATGAGATAAACAAAATTCTTTTAAGTTGGAATATGCATCTGCATAACTGTTTCCATAAAGATATAATGGATCATCTATACATGCTTTTCAAACTGAAAAGAGTAAACATCTTTCACTTTTGCATTTCAATTTCAATGATTTCATTTAATTAAGATAAAGCAATAGCATAGAGAAATGAGGTCATAGATCTGATATCTAGATTCTTTTTGTATTCCAAGACTTGACATGTCATATGAAAGAGGGAGAGGATCACCCAGGTGCTTTACCTCCAACCATGGAATTGCAGTTCCCCGCACACCTTCCTAACTGGAAGCAATGTTTCCCTTCAATGAAGGGTTTAGTCCTTTTAGTTCTACCACGTGAGCTCTGTGTTGTGCCCTACCTAACTAATACTATCATACAACTATGGATACCTTCTAACTATGTACAACATCTCTGATTAGCTAAATATTTGGTTCACAATGAACCAACAAGTGCGTGCATAGACAACTGCACTCACTTTGGCCAAAGTATTTGTATTATAAATACAATTGCTACTAATGAGCGAAGTTGTTTTCTCACCCACCCTACTTGACTTGGAGTACCATATCTGACCTAGGGTTTACATGAATTGACTATTCAGTCCATTGGATAATCATAAAAAATTTACATGGCATACCCTATCTTTCTAGACAAAACTCAATTGAGTTGGTAAAGTGTTAAACTTCCCTTCAACCCCCAGGTTACTTGATGTAACTATCGGGTCTAGAAACTGCCACTAGTTCAAGGCATAAATGGTGCCAAAGTTTCTATTCTCATAGATAATATTTTTTATGTCACTTTCTGACACAAATAATTAAGTAGGCCCCATTGGTCATAAAGTAAAAACACAAAATTCATACACCTCTAACCTCTTCTAGGTGGTTTTCAACCAATTATTTAACCCTAGAAGGGTGTAGGAGTTCAGGACATAGGTAAATCACCAATTCAAGGAACCATAACCATTAATAATCTTTCCTCATGGTGTAGACACGAAAAATATATAGATTGATCTTACACATATGATCCCGATCTTAGTAACATCATTTCTTCTTGAACCATCTCCTTTACTAATCAATTTAATTGAATAATCTTTATTTGATTAAATTCATTATATTTCCTCTCTTAATTAAATAAACCAAATTTATCTCATAAAGTCATCTGCTTCTATTTATTAAATAAATTATTTTATTTAATTAATATGATAATCTCTCTTGTAATTAAATAATTCACCTTATTTAATTACTCTCTAAATTCATCTCCTTTAAATTAAGTAAACTAATCTTTATTTGATTTAATTTAACATCACCTTCTTTAATTAAATAAATCAATCTTTATTTAATTAGAATCTAAATTCATTATTCCTCTCAACTTTGATTTATTTAAATCCAAAAATCTATCAAAATTGTCAAATCAACTAATCTTCATCTAAATTAATCAAAACCCAATTAATGCTAATCCTAATCCATCAAATCCTTTAGATTTTGCAACTTGCACAATAAATCAATTAAATTGATTTATTAATTCCTTTATTTTCTCTCAACTTGGCATCAATAGGGGAATATTCCTCAAATTTGAAAATCTCTCCAAAAGGGATGAGTACATCCAACAAGGCATTAAAGACCTCTTACATGTCCTTTTCCTTGATCCAAGTGGCATTTACACCATTCTTCTCTCCCTCCAATTTGTCATTTCAACAATTTCAAATTCCACCTAACCATATTTATGTGCACATTCATCAAAATATGCACATTCCTCCTCCAATCACATGTTGACAAGTGGTCTCTTCCTATTGGTTGGTATTTTGTCCCACATTCATCCCTTTTGCCTCTTTGCCCATCATTCTTTCCTATTTATAGGAGACTCTCATTTGAATTTTGGATCCACAACTTCATGCAACATCATTATCTTCAAGTTTTTGAGCAATTATCATGCATTTTCATGTTTTCATAGTTAGGTTATGAAAAAATTTCATCAAGGAGCATCAAGGCATCACCATTAATCATCAAGCTTACAAGGAATTAGGAAAGGGCCATTTTCCACATCAAAATGACACCAATTCCCCCATGGGATTAAGAGTTTGCTCATTAGAATAGGATTTGATAGCTTTTATTGTTGTGTTCTTCATTTTATTTCCTATTTTCATGTTTCAAACTAATTTCATGGGGAATGTTGATCTAACTTGCATAATGATCTAATTATATGATTGTTCTCTTGTGTTTGTTTAGGTATAGGTTCACCATTCACATTTTGATGCTAGAAGGAGGGCGAATCTGGAGAAATTTATCACGTTTTTCTAAAAATTCCATGGTTTTTTTTTTGTGTAAAGGAAACTCCATCGCTATCAGTCGAGCGGTGTAATATAGCGCTACTACAAACTCCAAACTGCACTGCTGGAGTCTTCTCGCCCGAAAATTTGAATTTTAAACTGCATCGCTAGCTGGCCAAATCACAAACTGTGTCACTTGACCAAATAACACCGCAATCACGCTCACTGTTTATGTGCAAAGTGCCACTGTCAGTCCCAAGCGGTGCTATATAGCACCACCATCCTTCTCAAACTGCACTGCACCCATGTATTGTGTTGCTAGAGTTGAGTAAAAGGAAAATTTTAATTTACTTTCAACATGTTCTTTTTTTCATTTTGGTTATTTTAACTTCTAGCTGGTTTTTAGCCTCTGTTTTTGCAGTATTAACTAGTTTTTCTAGGTTGAATTGATCAAAGGTGAAGAAGGGAAACAAAGACCAAGATTTCTCTATGTTATCATTATCTCATTGTATCAAGTGTTTTTAAACACTTTGGGGAAAAATTATAATTCTCTTTCTAAGGATTTATCATTTTTTCTTGCTTTTAGGACTCAATAAATTTTGTTTGGGCTTAAAAAGAACAAAACAAAGAGGATTAAAAAGAACCATAGGAAAACTCATTAGATTTTGTTTTGGGACTTAATAAATGAACAAACAAATCTCACACTTCAAAATTGGTGCTTAAAAAGAATTCATATCATTGCTTTTCCGGTTAAAATGAACATGTGTACTCTTTGTTTTGTAATCCCTTATCCAAATTAATATCATTTAAAAGGTGTATGCACTTCTCTCGTGCTTCACAATGATCTTGAGAACCAAAAGTCTTTTTGTGATATTAGGTTGTATAAGTAATTACCTCCACAATTCAATTTGGATTCTAAAAATTGAACAAACCTTGCGAGTGTGAAGAAAAGGTATTGTGTGTGCTCCCATAGAAATGCATTAGGCAGTCAAACTACAAATAAATTTCTTCACTTTTGTTCACCCTTAGAGAGCCTACCTTGGTGGGAAAAAGTATTCACCCCAAGGGAAAAACTCAAATCGGTAATGAGCTAAACGGCAAGCTTCTCCCAATTGGTATATAAATTTGAATGTTGAGGAAATATTATCATTATAGGAACTCCTACGGACAAGCAAGTGATAATATTTGTATGAGTTGATCTTGCCTCTCTTGTGGTTTTCTGAATGGGTGCCTTGATTAAGAGGAAAATTTGTGTAAAATCCAAAAACCTTATCTATTTTTTGATGCAAGAACGATTGTTTTAAAACCATTTGACATTTTTATGGCTATTGGTAGAGATGAGAAGTATGCCATGGGAGTTACATGGGTATTGATGCTTGGTAGACCCGAGAAGTGAGTGCAATATAAGAGGGAGCCTGTGTATTCAAGCATCTAATCATCCGCTAAGAGTAGGTGTAGCTAGATTTATCCAAGTGGGAACTCAACAAATATTGCCTCCTTTCATCCTAGGGTTGTGCATATTCTTTGAAATCAGAATACTTTTCTTGGATCTAAAATGCTGGAAAACAAACATTCACAAAGTCTTCAAATTTTCAAACCCTTTAGGGGGAACAAATACCTTTCACAAATCTAAATGCTCTTGCTTGCCCTACGGATTTCATCCTCAGAGGCTTCTAAGTATTTGGATATATATCATAATTTGTTCTTTTGATCCTAATAAAATGCTACTTCCTAATGTGAGATGTTAGATAAAAACTAATAATGCAATGAGAAGAAGTAACAAGATAATAGGGCACCTCAACGATTAGCCTAAGAAAATGGACAACATAGAAGTAAGATAAATAAATTGATTGTTTTTATACCTTCATTTTGTTGCTTCCTTGTTTGGCCCTTGATTTTTGAAGTCTCGTGTGCTCTTTGGATGACAAAGAAGTTGAATGGATGCAAGATCAATTGATGCAATATGGATTGATGATATAAGTGTTAAGATGGATGAGAGCTTGAATGACCAATTTGCAAGAGTTTTGTTGCAAAAGACTTGACTTTCTAAAATGAGGGAAATGAGGGGATATTTATAGGCTAATTGGAATTCTCTAGAGAATTCAATGGTTGGGCTTGATCCAACAAAGATCAAGATGAAGGGCTATGGTGAGTTGAGGACTCACAAGCCCTCACATCTTGACATGTGGAAGGTGATATGTCCTAGGGTGGAGTGATGTGGAAATGAGGTGGAAGAGAAGGACAAGAGGTGGAAGGGAAGTACATGAGGTGGATGAAGGACAAGTACCTTTGAGGTACATTGGGGGATGAGAAGATTTCCTCAAAAATGAACTTCTTGTCCCCAAATGAGGATGAAAGAGACTTTTGAGGAATTTTAGAATTCCTCAAAAATCTCCATGGGAAAAAGGGAAGTGTGTGGGAAAAATAAATGTAAATTAAAAATTTACATTCAATGGAGAGTTTATTGGATAAAAGAAGGTCTCCAAAAAGCTGGAGATTTGTCACATGTGGGTGATGTGACAAGTCCAAGGTTCTAGAAGCCTTGGGCACATGTAAAATGACATGTCAGATTTGCATGGGGGATGAGGAAGACCTTGGAAAGATAAAAGTGAATTAAAAATTCACATGGGGAAGAGAGGAACCTTGGTTAAATAAATGTGAATTAAAAATTCACATGGGGAAGGGAGTCCAGGCTAAAAATGGTAAGTGGGAAGGTTGACCAGAAAAGGTAACCAAATGTGGCTAATGATTCTGATTAAGGTTGTGCAAACATAGGATTAGGATAATTAATGAGAGATTAGAGGCAAGTGGGAGATTATGGAGGATGTGACACTTAATCAAGATTAAGTGGTGCACATCCTAATCACAGATTAATTAATTTAATCTGGATTAAAAGATGGTTATGGAGAATGTGACAAGGAGAGAGAAAAAGAGGAATAAAAAATTGGTTTTAATCCAAATGGGTTAAAAGATTAAATTAAATAATTTGTCATATTTATTTAATTTAGAGAAGAAAGGGATAAGGTAAAGTATTTAATTTATTTAATTACATACTTTAGGAACCTTAGGTAGAAAATGAAATAATGATTAAATAAATTATTTAATCATTAATAATGAAATAGATGAATAGAGTAGACAATTTTGATCATATGAAAGTGATCAAATTTGGATGTCTATAGTTCTCACTAAAGTCAACATTAAGGAAATTTTTCCTTAATTTCCTTGATTCCCACATAATGGACCTTGTGGGATAAGAAGAAGTTAGGACATTAGACATTTAGTTTGAAAAGCTAATCAAGAATTGTTTGTGGTAAAAGGAAGTCATTAAGAAAAGCTAAGAAATAATTAAACCCCACACATGTGCTCTTCTAAATGATCTCTTAAAGGACCAATATCCAAAAACCAAAGTCTAAAGGTCTTAGTCAAAAAGCTTACAAGAAAATTTTGTCTATGCTTTACGAATTTAGAGAAAGATTGACTTTCAACTTTTACAAACGTGCATCAAAGAACAATCCAAACTTTTATGAATTTTATTTCCAATAAAATCCAAGTCTCTTTCAAAACTTTGCTTTTCTCACATAAGGAGTACCAAGCATGTTCTTCAATACCAAGGTCTTGTAGAAAGGAGTTCTATCTAGGTATAATCTAGGATCAAATTCATCATTTTCATCCATCCCTCAAACATTCAATCAAATCTCATCTCACCAACAACTCTTGGAAATCTTGAAAAAAATATCTCATGCTAGACTTTTGGCAAATCGAAATCATCTTGTTTGGTTAGATGTGTGTAGATGAATCCTTCTCCACATATTTAGTCAAATTATCAATCCTTGTGAACAATTCTACCTCTTGATAACATCCAACATCTTGAGGTTTATAACTTTGTTACCCAAAGGAAAAATGAAATCAAAATCATCTTGTTTGACTAGGGGTGTTTAGATGAATCCTTCTTTACACACTTAGTCAAATTATCATCTTGTGTACAAGTCTACTCTACAACTATAACATCCAACCTCTTAGAGTTTATGAGTTCACTATCCAAACAAAAATCCAATCAAGCCAAGGTCGAAATCAAATCAAATCAATTCCTAAAGTCTTGTATCTCCTTCAAGATTTCTCAAGAGTTCAATCATTTGCATCATCCATCTTGCGTTTGTCTCATCATCACACTTTGATCCTTAATCATCCTAGTTTTTTCTCTTTTGTGCCTAAAGTTAGATCAATCTAAATAATTAGAGGTCCATCTCACATATTCTTGAAAATTGATCGCTATTTTATGGTGCAAACTAGATCGCAACACAAGAAGAACATGGAAACCAAAGAAGAAACATCAAATTCGAGTGATTTAAGCCAAACCGCTCCCGAAATGAATCCCATTGGATCAAGAAATCCCCTAAGCAATATTCCTCTATCATCACAAAATCCTCATGAGGAAGGTCAAGTAGAGGACAACACCAATAATGTCTTAGGGATGACACAAGATGAAATTCTTGAAATGGTTTAAAATCCTAAAACTCATAGAATTGTCAATGCCATGATAAGGCTCAATCCCTCCCAATACATGCTTGAGTTGGCAAAACAAGGGGCTAAACTCCCTTCTAATTTTGATGTAAGCACTATTGTGGAGAAGCCCTTGGGATCATGCCTCCAATCCCATCCACACCCCTATATCAAAGCATCACCCAAAGCATCCCATAAATCACATCATCCATTGCACCAACTCCACCGATCATCGACAAGGGAAGCTCATTGCTTCATGCACTTCAAGCACATCCCCTTGTAAATAACCAAGATTTGGATGCAAACACCATATTGGGCATATCCATCCCATTGAATCCATTGCACCCATACATTTTGCTTCCATTTCATGATCTTACCCATCCATCCTCCTTTCACGCAACACCGATTTATCCTCTCAACATGCCAACCTCTCTCCCCATGACCTCACAAGGAGAAGGTGAATTATTTTGATCAGGGGGAGTCTTTGATCCCTCATCACCATTATCCTCACTCCAAGGGAATACACCGCCAATTTTTCCAACATTTCCACATTAACATCCACACCACCCCTTGGGTTAGGCCTTCCCCATTTACCCACCATCATCAACAAAATTCGAGCAACCCCCCAATCATAAATCAAAACATCATACCAAATCCTACCATATTTCCATCGATATCGCAACAATAGGTGACAACCATCCAAGCAACCCCAACAACCAAAAAATCATCTACCATCCCCCAAATATTTCAAAATATGGTCTCTCAAGGACCAAGCATCTCATACCATCCACCACCCAAACCCCAATTATCAATACCACGGTCCCTCACCACAACAACCAACACTATTCCAAATCCACCACCACCGCCACCAAAACCCAACATGGAAAACTCATTTAGCATTGTGTTGCAAGAAGCTCAACAAGCCACCTATCAAAGGGAACTTCAACAAATTCAAAATCAACAAGTTGCATAGCTAATTGCCTAGCAATCACAAGCACAATTAGCAACACAACAAGCACAACAGGCTGCCCAAGCCCAAGCTTTAGTGCAACAACAAGCTGCCCAAGTTGTGCAAGTAGCTCAAGCCGCTCAAGCCGCACAGGCTGCCCAGGCTGTACAAGCAGCCCAACAAGCACATGCTCAAGCTCAAGCCCAATATCAGGCTCAGCAAGCGCAAACAAAAGCTCAATACTAGGCACAATTCCAAGAATCCCAATAATAATCATATCAACAAGCCCTGCAACAGTATCAAGCACAACAAAAAACAACTCAACAACAAGCTCAACAACAAGCTTTGTTAGCACCGCAACAATAAGACCAAAAATAAGCGTTGTTGGCACAACAACAAATGTAGACATATCAGCAAGCCTTAATCAGGCAATAGAGTTTGCAATAAACTCCCACAAACATACCTAAGGCCCCACCCATCAATCAAACACCTCAACCACCTCATAACACATTCACTCCACCTCCTAATCCGTAAGAAGATTTGACAACACAAATCAAATTTCTCTCACAACAAGTGCTCGATCTCCAATCAGGGAAAACAACAAGGACACCAAGCAATATGTTTCCTTATCCTTTCGATAGGAGCCTTGCAATGTTACCATTCCCAAAGGGTTTTGAAATCCGTAAATTTGACAAATATCATGGGTTGGAAACCCTAAGGATCACATCGGGGAATTCCAAGTACATTGTATGGAAGTCGCATATAATGATACATATCTGATGTAGCTATTTGCTTGAAGCTTGGATGGCCCTACCATGGAGTGGTTCTCTTACTTTCCTACTGACATCAAAATGTTCCAAGAGATCGTTGACACATTCATAAAGAATTATGCATTCAACATTTGCATGGATGTTAGTCTAGAGGAACTATATACGCTCAAAAAAGGTAAGGGGGAATCATTCGCTTCCTTCCTACAATGATGGTGATCCAAGGCCAATCAGAGTAAGTGGGCCATGCCGGAGGAGCAACAAATTTGCACCATCATTTCCAATCTTGAGAAAATATTGGCATTCCATCTAAAAATGCAGTGCATCACCACTTACAACCAATTGATCCCCAAGGTTCTCAACATCGAACGAGCACTTATTGCACAAGGGAGCACACCCACATATCTAGAACATCAAGACAACCGCCCTTCCACCAGCTATAACAAAAAACCTCGCACATGGGAGAAAAATAGAAATGTCACTAATGATAGAGTGGTTGATGCCAAGGTCATAATCAGTGCTCCAAAGAAGAACACCCAAACATATCAGCAACCACATAAAAATAATCACAACAACATGCAAACCAATGTGGTAGCACAACAACCACGCAATAACCAAGTCAACAATCTGAATAATCAAGGGGGACCACCTCCACGAAACAAATATTCTCCCAAGATTAAGTTCATAGCCCTTGGGGAATCAATCAAATCCATCATGAAGAAAATGGTAAACAAGAATCTCATCAAAATCCCCACTTATGAGAATTATCAAGAGCCCCAAGTGAAACCACCATGGTATAATGAAAATTACCTTTGTGATTATCATAAAATCAAGGGGCACACAACAAAAAATAGCATGAAGTTGAAAAATGTAATCCAAGACCTCATCGACGATAAGATATATCATAAACGTGGAACAACCAACAAGAAATCAAGATCTTAAGATCTACATGAATCTGATGTCGGATCATAACCAAGGAAATAACAAAGGGAAAAAAAAGTATGCCAATGTGAACCATGTGTATGACCTAGTTGTTGCATCCTTGGATGAATGGGTCACTATTATTAGTATCAAGGGAGCCAAAGTTGATTGTGGAGTCACCACATGTGGCAGAAACGTCACCATCGCTGGGTTGTCATAGCCACCTAGGGAATCCATCTCAAATCATAAATCCGCTCCTAATGGCTACATTGTCTTAGACCAGTTGAAAAGAACTCCCACTCAGATATCCATCATGGAGTTATTGAAGATTTCATCTACCCATAGAGAAATCCTTGAGGAAGTGTTGGCTTCATCTATCGTCTCTACCAATCTTGATACTGAATAATTGCAAGCTATGGTTGGAAGAATTACCACCCCAAATCTCCTCACATTTTTTTATCAAGACTTCCCACCCAGCCACCTCACAATCATGCACTCCACCTTGAAGTCCTGGTTCATAAAAACAAAGTGAAAAGGGTCTTAGTGGATGGGGGTGTAGGTCTACACATCTATTCTCTCAAGCTCATAAAGAATCTAGGATTGTCTGAGGATTCCATTGAAAAAGGAAAGGGCATCACAATCAGAGCTTATGACGATCAAGAAAGAGTGTCTTGGGGCACTATCCAACTCCCTATTCAAGTAGGGCTAGCCATTATGGAAACCACTTGCCAGTTCCTTGACCTTGACCTACCTTACAACATCCTCTTGGGGCATACATGGATCCATGGGATGCAAGCAGTTACATCAACCTTCCATCAGTACATCAAGTTCTCATATCAAATTCAAGAGGTCACAATCTATGGTGATCTTGAGCCCTTTGCCTATTGCAAAAAATTGGAAGAAAAGTACTATAGAATCCCTCAAGTCCCAAAGAATGATGAAGGCCCTTCAAATCCATATATAGACCCAACCAACATAGCCTCCACTTTTGGGACAAAGACACCCGCCATTCCTGACATATCTGAAATCAAGGTCATAATCCAAGACAACAGGTGTGGGGATTACAAAATGAAGAAAGGAGCCTTTTTGTTAGGGGAGTTACCTCAATCCCCTAGATCACATAGACAACTGCAAACCCGCCAATACAAAAGCTCAAAGTCGTTATGCCTTGCATAGACACCCCATCTTTTTCCTTGGTCAAAATGGGTCCCCCTTTTTGTTTTTGTCCTTGGTTGTTTTCAAAAAAGTTTGGAGTTTGTTTTCTCCAGCACTTTTTTTTTCTTTTGTTGTTCTGTCGGAACTGGAACCGGAACAGAATTAGGTTTGAAACTTGTTTTAAGGATTCCATTCTAATCCTGGTCCCGTTTGTCTTTTCATTAGTCGTTTAGGTTTGTGTGTGCTCGAGCCGGAGCCGAAGTGGATGTTAAGTTTGAGGTTCATTCATAAGTCTCAAATTTGTTCCCATTTCGCCTCCGCCTCCGCCTTTTGGTTTATTTGTTTGGACTTAAGATTAGTAATGGTTTTTTTTTGCTTTTTGTGGTCTTGGTGTCTTTCATTTTGTTCTTTTGTTCTTTCTTCTTTGTTAGCGAAACCAGAACCAGAACCAAGTTCGAAACTTGGAAAAAGTTTCTAAATCGATTTCCACTCTGAATCCGATCCCGCTATTTTGTTTTATTGTTTGAATTTACTTTAGTCGAACAACAGTAATGTGCTAGTTCCCTCTGTTACTCCGACTCTGATCTGCTGCATTTATGGCATTAATTATAGGTGCCATGCACATATGAAGCTGCAATTTTAACCTTAATTAAGGATTAACTGGATGTTATCATCACTGTTTAAAGATTAAGGATGAACCAGAGCTGCAGTGGAGCATTTTGGGTGCGTGATTCGATCAAAAGAGAGATAGTTGCGTGCAGAATCACATTAGAGGGCTAGCCTATTTGGTTTGCATTTGGAGGTAGGGTTTCCATTCTTCATTTTTTTTTTTTTGCGTTTTCGTTCTGTTCGGTCGTTTGTGTTTCGCATGGATTCGTGATTCTCGATTTTCTTTCGAGTTCATGATTGTTTGGTTCGAGTTCTCTTTTGTTTTGTTTTCTTGTTTTTGTTTTGTCTTTTTTCGTGCCGGGCTTTCTCATTTTTTAATTTTTTTTCCACAGTCATTTTCATGTTTTATTCGTCAGCATACTATGATGCCCTAGGTTTTTGAAGACATAAATTACCTACTACTTTACGTCTATGGGGTTCGTTGATTTTAAGTTTTGCTTGCGGGTTTTGTTATGAATCGACCTGATTAGTTTTGAATAGGGTTAAGTTTGTGCCCTACTTATTTGAAGTCGAGGGTTTATAAATTAGGGTTTTGGCGCGCTTCTGTTTAAATTGAAAATGATGCCCTAGTTGTTACGGTTTCTTCTCAGTCATATAGGGATGGTTTCGTACAGTTATTTTTAAGCCCCCCCTCGATTTATTAAGACCTAGTCTTTAGGTTATGATGTCATCCATAATCCTGTTAAAGTTTCCCCTGACGTCATGATTATTTTGAGTGGAAGCGGAATCGGAATCGATTTCGATCTTGAGCCTTGATATGTAATAAGTATCAATTACCATTTTCATCCCACCTCTGATCCTGCTTCCAATAAGAAGCGGGCTTTAACAATATTGTTAACACAGGTGGAACCGGAGCCGAAACCGGACATAAATTTGAAATTTCTTCATGGTACCAAATTGGTTTCCATTCTGATTCTGATTCCGGTTAACATCTCAACTTCAATTCTGATCCCACCGTATTGTTATTGCAAGTTCAACGCCTATTCTGGTCTTGATCCCAACAATGTTTTTAAAAGAGACTTTTTAGGATGTCTTCTGCCTAGTTCCGCCTCCTGTATGTATGGAAGAGAAATATCTCTAATCATGTTTTTGTTATACTTCTTATAGATCTAATCTGGGGTTTTTATTGCAAGAAACTAAAAGATGTTAGGAGCATCAGGAAAGGTTGCTCAGAGGAGTCAGCCAACAGAAACTTCAAAGGCAGCAATTAAGCCTAAAAAGGTTAAACTTGAACAACTCCCTTATACCTTGAGGTATAATCATCGAGGTCCTACTGTCATTGCTAGCAAGGTGGAATCTGATTGGGCCAATATAACTGACACAAATTTGGGTCCATTTAATTATGAGGAGTTGTAATCGAATACATTTGTTGAGGAGGTGACAGGGAGAACTGAAAGGATAGTTGAGTCTGGTTTGGATCACATTATTGTGTTTCCTCTATCAATCCAATGTCATGAGCTAATAATGACAACAACTGGAGCTTACAATTTGGCCACCAAACAATGTCTGGATTCACAAGGCAATGTGATCATAGACTTGACTCCTCAAATGTTTCAATATATGTTCAGTGTCCCTAATCCAAAGAATCTTGGACAACTTAATGAGGAAAAAGCTTTAGAAATATACAACAATCACAAGGAGACCAATAAGGCTCATTTAAACAAGAAATGGTTAAGAATGGAGAAGAAGTCTCTAACAAAGCTCTCAGATCAGCCAAAAAGGGTAGAGTTCTACAAAGAGGTGGCATATATTATAATGATGCTATCTAGAGTCTTCGGGAAGAGAGATGCTTTTCATTTTAAAGAATTGATGTTTCCATTCATTCAAACAATCTTGGATGGCAGGAAACATTTTGATTGGCCTATGATTGTCTCAAAGAGCATACATAATCAACTGATGAGAGTGAGGGAAACTAAGAGCTTCTTTATGACCCCTTATGTTGTCTATGCAACAACAAAAGGAGGCATCTTTCTAGGATTAAGTAGAGTAGGAGTATTGGGAGAAGCTGATGGGAAAAAGAAAGTATGGAACCATTATGACCAGTTGTCCAAGCAGATTTCTGAGTTACATTTTAGAAGAGTTAAATATGCATTTTTGTATGTAGTTATTATCCAACTTAATGGAGATGCAGGGTATAGACTAAGCCAGAAGGCCATGTAATTCATTACAGAATGGGGGTGTTGGTATATCCAGTACCCCAAATTTACTTATTTTAGGCTGGTTGGGTTTGAGGGTCATCCTCACTTGCTCCCCAGGTGTTGCAGCAACAAAATTGTCTTAATGGAGTTTGTTTACCAAGCTTTGGGGGTGAATGCAAAGTTTGGAATAAAGCATAAAACATGTTGTCACAAGTTCCCCATGCAGTTGGGTGAATACAATTGCCCACACCTTGTGGGGGCTAAGGTTGTTTGTAACGAGTTAATGCATTTGAAGCTGGGCCTATATATTGCCAGGAAGCATTTTGATCATAAGAAAAAGATGAATGTCGTGCTTTCTTCAGTCTTTGATAAACATTTCAACCTACTAGAGGACTTCTGGAGTGATCTCCAAGATGAATATGACCTTAGGAAGAGAAATTATGAAAGGTTGCCTTTCCCACTTATGGTGGAATTTGGGGTCAAATTTGATGTTCCTAATACACTATCAGATGATGGAGTAGTGTTGGATCCTTCATATGAGGCCCTGAATATAGGTACTAAGAGTTTGGATCTGGTGGATTGGGATGCTAAGGAGACAATTGACATCAAATGAATAGCAAGATGAGTATTGGATAGGAGTATCCAATGGGTTGCATTCAGAACCAAGGCTCCTGGGGGTCAAACTTCTAAGAAAGGGAGAGGGTATAAGACAACCAAGAGAAAAATTCCTCCCAAAGAACCTTTAGAATTCTTCTCCCCTGATGTAGAAGAGTTTGAGCTTGAATCTCCGGTCTAGGAATTACCTAAGATGCATGAAGGAGAAGGTCCAACTAGATTGTTTCCCTCAACATTGGTCATGGGAGAATCATCTACCCAAGTCCCTCCTACAAAGCAACAAAGTGGAGAAATGCTTAAGGGGACTCTATATGATGAAGCAAAGAATTTTAAGGAAAAGGAAGCGGAGATGGAGGTTCATGACATTGAAAAATATTCTGATGATACTTTATCAGATAAGGAGACACAAGAGGAACTTCCTCTAGAGGAAACTAAGCATGTGTTGACATAAAAAGATCAGTGGGCATTATTTGAAGAGGCTAAGAAAGCTTCAGATGCACAGGAAAATGCTGAAGTTGTGGCAAAGCAAAAGGAAATAGATGCAAAGGCACAAGCTGATGTAGTACTTCAGCAATAACAGTTTGAGGCCAAGTAGAGAGCTGATGAAGTAATCAAGAAAAAATAGCAAAAGGAGCATGAGCTCAAAACAAAGGAATAAAATGACAAGCTGGAGATGGTACAAAAGATACATGAGCTAGAAGAAGAAAAGGCCAAGAAAAGAAGAGAAAGAGAGGCCCTTGAGGCCAAGTTTAAAATGATTGAAAAGGCCTATATGAAAAGAGAAGAAGAAGAACGCCTGCAAAAGAGTAAGGATGTTGAGGAGTTGGCTAAGAAGAAAAAAAAGGGAGAAGGAAGCATCAGACAAACTCAAAGTCTTGGAAGAGGAAAGAAATAAATTGCTTGAAGAGAAGAGGTTGGAGGAAGAGAGATTGAAAAAGGAGCAAGAAGATAAAAGGATACAAGAGAAAAGAGATAGGGAGGAGGCTGAGAAGCTTGCAAAAGAGAATGCAGAGAAAGAACAACAAAATGTACAGGAGGTTGATTCTCAACCTAGGGTTAATGTACTAAAACCATTATCTTCTACAACTATTGCCTCTTCTTCTACAATAATGGCTACTACTCTAAGTGCTCTTATCTGGTTGAAGCTTGATCTTCAAAAGAAACAAATAGCTCCCCCAAAGCCTCTTAATTGGGAAGATATGATGAAGGAAATTGAAAATGAGAAACCCAAGAAGAAGGCTAGAATCCTTCATTTCACAAGGTTAACTGAGGTAGGGGAAATTATTGCAGAATGTGCAATACCAGTAGTGGATAAAGATATGGGAGACATGCAGGTCACTGATTACCAACTAGGCACTGTCAATTTAGGAAGGCCTATAAGAAATCAGGAGATGAACCTAATTGATGTTGTAGCATCATCCACCAAGTCAATGATGATGAAGGACAAGTAGAGAAAGGATGATCTCAAAGCTTAGTTGGATCATCTGCACACCGTTTTGAAGGATGTTTCTACTCCTAGATCACAACAAATTGCTGCCTTAGAGACACCATTTTTGCTCATCAAAAAAGAGGTGGATGATCTGGTGCAAATAAAGAATAAGGCTGGGACGATGGACAGATGGACAGATAAACTTAACCAGGAGGTAGGTGAGGTTCTAGTAAGCAATTTTGAGATCCATAAGACAATATTAGAGTTAATGGAGGAAATGAAGCACCATACTGAAACATTGGAACAATAGGAGGGAGAATATAGGGGATATGTCTAGAAGATAAAAGCTATCAATAAATTTCCAAGGTCCACTCTTCTTGAGCAGTCAATCTTTGAGGAAGACAATGCATAATTCTTGGAAAAGGCATCTAGCATAATCCGGTTTAGATCCAATTTTATATACAAGAATAGGAATGAAATCCAAGAAACTAGTAAGGATTTGAATGAACAACTTGATGAACTAGAAGTTGTTGTAGCTATTCTAGTTAATGTTGATATACCAGTTAAGGAAGGCATGCCTCTAAGTCAATTAAAAGAGAAATGGGACAATAGATTTCAAGAGGTGATGCAAAAAGAGGATGATGAAGAATATTTTCTATTAGATAGATTGATGGATGTCAGGGAAGAAGTGAAGGCTGCAAGAAAAGAGTTAGCCAAATTGAAGGACATGAAGGAGTTTTCTGCTAGAGAACTTAAGAGGATTAAATTAGAGGACAGCTAGATTGATGGGCCAGATATAGATATTCTTCAATAGGTCTTCTCCAGTTATGATGAATACATTCTGGAACAAACTACGCAAGGATGAGTTGGCAGTCTTTTGGGCACATGAATTTCCCCCTCTTTATTTTCTTCTATTTCACAGGATGATCAACGTTGGAACTGGAGATCAACCAGTCTGAGTTTCCAAGGAAATTTCAATTCCTTAATTTGTGGATCTTAATTTTTTATTAAGAGTCTTTTATGCTTTGCACGCCTATATATAATTTTGGGTGCCATATTGTAAAGGTCGGCTAATGAGAATAGAATTAGCCACCTAATAGTAGGGGATAGGAATTTCACAGCTTTGAAAGGATACTTTGTTTTTTTAGTTACAGTTGAATTTAATAACACTTTTTATACAGTATCATGTTGGAATTGAGTTTACTGGATGAGGTTAATGAATTAAACCTTTGTCTATATGTTAGTGAGTTTTTTGAAGCATGTGTTTCTTATTTGATGAGAATCAATAGAATGAACCAGATTTCAAAAATTATTTCATTAAATTTTCTATGGATGGAATTGTTGAAAGTCAGTCGATCTATGATTTTAGCAACGAATGAGATTTTGTTATTTTTCTTTTAAATCTTAAAAAGTATTGTAATGTGTGATTGTGATGGTTAAACTAAGCACCGTAGATGCATGCAATAGTATGGATTGTTCTATAAATTGCATCATCTTATGGTTTTCTTGATCTATTGAAGGAACATTCGTTGTTGAAAGTATATGTCTGGATATCAGATACTTTTATTCATGTTTCATTGATTTATACCCTGGTCTATCTTTTTTTGTTTATTTAAAGCCCCTTTCATTAAGTATAGATTGATGAATCTATTATTGCTTCCATTCCTTATTACCAACAAAGGCCCCTTGAACATTACAGTTGCATGGACCAATTGAGTGACACCAGACAGTTGAGAACCAACTACTAGGACCTTGGGAGTTAGGCTACTATATGTTGTCTTTCTTTTTTAGGAGAAATAAAGTAGAAATATTTTTTTTAACGTTGTTTGTGTCATTTTCACCATCAACGAGGCCTTCAGAGAAAATCCCTCTTGATTCAGAAGTTGGGGGGATCTAGGCCAAGAAGCGGTGGATGAGAGAGACATATCCAGTCTCCTCTATCAAGATGAACGGCGTGTACAAGCCCTTTCGATGGATGATGCTAACATAGGAATTCAATTAATGTTGGGCATGGGCTATCACAGGAATGAAAGTCTTGGAAAAAATAGCAATGGCCGATTGGAACCTATCATTGTGGAAAATGGCGTGAAAAATATTGGCCTGGGATGTACCCCTCCGAGTGTAACCATATGTGGAAAAATTCCCCTATTAAAGTAGTCAGGACTCCCCCTCAACTATCGATAGCTTCCCTTTAATTACCAATATCCACAGGTCAAGTCATACACAACTTTACCTTTGACATAACCGATGTGTGTAGCAGCGACGAGGATCCAATAATTGACTTGCCTATACTTTTTGAAGATTCCTCCCTATTAATGATCAACACCCTATCTTTTGAGTCAAATCATCAAACCCATGAAATAATCCTAGTCTATCATCAACTCATCGATTACAACCAATGAGTACCCCCAATTCTGGACACATTCAAAAATGATGAGGCGCTCTCAGAATTCATGGGATTGTGGGATACTGTGCCATATCGAGATCAGAAAGCTAGGTTCGCCATCATACTGGATACAAAATCCTATTACAGGGACATGATTGAATCCTTTAGTCGCAAAAGTGAAAAATTGAGAATAATCTCAAGGTCTTTGAGTGAAAACCACACTATGGCATTCTCTAATCCAAAAATAGTAAAAATAAAGGATCCATCCAACGGTGAAAACCTCTTTGAGGCATCAGAGGATGAAGGATTCAATCTTCCTCTTAGTACCATTCATTAGGAGAAGTCAACATTTCTGGCAAAATAGTGTAATCCAGTCAATCTAGGAATAGAAGAACTACCATACATAACATTCTATGCCGAGTTACTTCTCACAAAAGAACATGAACTCCTAGTTGAGTTCCTAAAGGAAAGAAAGATAAAATTTGCATGGACCTATGCCAACATGCTTGGACTTGATCCAGAGGTTGTGGTTCATCACCTAGCTGTATATCCCGAAGCAAATCCAGTGAGAAAAAAGCTGAGAAAAATGCATCCCCAGATAGAATTGTTGGTCAAAATGGAATTGCAGAAGCTCCTGGATGCATGGTTTATACGAACGATCGATTATCCAGAGTGGGTCTCAAATATTGTACTTGTTTCAAAACCCACTAGGGGCATCCGCATCTACATGGACTTCAAAGATTTGAACAAAGAATGTCCAAAGGATGACTTTCCACTTCCAAACATTAATATGATCATGGATATGATGGTAGGACATGAGATGCTATCATTAATGGATGAATTCTCATGATATAATCAAATCATGATAGCTAACAAGAACCAACAAAAGAAAAATTTCACTTGTCCCTAGGGGACGTATTGCTAGAATATGATGTCATTCGGGTTGAAGAGTCCAGGGGCAACCTATCAGAGGGCCATGACACTCATCTTTCATGACATGATCCATAAAATTGTGGAGGATTACGTGGATGAAATACTAGCTAAATCAAAGAAATGACGGGACCACATATCAACCCTAAGCTCCTTTTTTGACAGATTGGAAAAGTATAAGTTCTAACTTAATCCAAAGAAGTGTGTCTTCGGGGTACAGTCATGTAAGATCCTAGGGTACATTGTATCAATGAGAGGAATCGAGGTAGTGTTGGAAAGAGATACTACTAGTATAATTTGGTGTTGTCATTGATGGAAACTCTAATCGATGACTAGATACGCACATCATCATTTGATCATATCGGCAGACAGATTGAAGATTGACAAAGAAGAACAAAGTATCTGGTAACACAGTGTTCATCGATCTGTATGAATATTTCATGTTATTGTTTTGTGTTTCACATCTCAGGAATTTTTTTTTAGTATATTATCTCTATTACTACTGAAGCACAGTGGCTCATATCGATTCATGTAGAAGCTAGAAGGTCTGGTTGACTAGTTCTCAGTTTTACCAGTACTACAGCCGACTTCATGAATGAATTCGGTTGCGGTTGTATGAGAAGCAATTGGTTAATTATTTTTGTGTTCGTACATATTTTTTTGGGTCCTAGCCAAGTTGTGGCTGACTGTTGTGGATACACATTGCATATTATTCATGATTTAAGCGGACAAGTTGTAATTATTTTGTGTTCTATTGAAGCTGATAAAGTGTAATTGAATTCTATGTTGCAGATATATATATAAGATCATCTGTATCATTTTTTGAGTAGTATGAAGTGTGTGTTGATGTGAATTATGAGTTAGAGAAGAGCAGAAGAGCGATAATGCACAGTTTCACTTGTGCATAGATAATATGTATTGCGAGTATGAGCATAATAGAGAAAAAGTGCATAATCGGTCTGTAGGACAGAAGATCAAATAGTGTGCTTAACCGAAACTGTAATCAGGCATATGTAGATGTTATTTTTATCAGTTCAAACTCTTAGATGGTTTTAATCTGATTTTATTTGTAAGGAAGTGTGCCTTCCCTTTGAGTGGTGAGCTCTAGGCAGTGTGCTTGAATGCAAGTGCATTCCCCTTATTGTAAACTTCATTTGAGTATACTCAGATTAAATTGTGGATTGGGCATCCACCGTGGTTTTTCCCTTAACAGGGTTTCCATGTAAAAATCCTTGTGTTATGGTGTTGTTTTCATTTGCTTCATGTTTATGCATTATGGTTGAATGTTGTTAATGCTTTGAAGTTAAAGGTTAATAAAGTTAATTTTTGCACAACACTGATTCATCCCCCCTCTTAGTGTAGCTTGTTTCCAACAATTGGTATTAGAGATAATTCCTCTAAAAAAAGTCTAACCACTTGAGGAGATTTTGGAAGGTGTTTCAATGGATTCAAGTAGTCTTCAACAACAACTTTTGGCTGCCCTAGATGATCTTGATCAGTCAAAGGTTGAAGTTCAAAAATTGCAAGAAAACCTCTCAGATGCTGAGAAATTCATTTTGCCTTTGAAAGACAAAATCAATAAGTCTAGAGAGAGGAGAAAGCAGTGCTGTGATCAGATTAAGCAGAGTGACAATAAGATCATTGAAGAAGAACAACTCAGTCAAGCCCTGAAAGAAAAGATAGAAGAATGTGAAAAGCTTACCAGAGATAATATAGTCCTAAATCATGAGATGGAATCTATCATGATGAAGATGACCAAGGAGATTGAAATGAGAAAGAAGAATGAAGAGAACCTAGCACAGTCCCTGAAAGAAAAATCTGAATTATGCAGCTGATTGTATGATGAACTAGAACAATCTAAAAACAATGAAGCGGAACTTGAAAAGTAGATGGATGTCTCAAAAATGAACTTGCTGCTGAAAATGAGTACAAGGAGAAGTTCACAGTTAGCTCAACCAAGCTTGATGAACTAAATGGCAGTCAGAGGACTAATGGTGACAAGAGAGGTCTTGGATATGAGGAAGGAGAAAGTTCAAGATCTGGTCAAAGGAGATTCAAGCAAGGAAATCAAATGAACAAATCTGGAAGGTATCCTATAAGGCAACCTAATGGTCAGAGATTTAATGGATATTGTTTCAGTTGCAATAAATTTGGACACATGTCCACTCAATGTAGAAGTAGAATGAATCAAAGTGATCCATCTTTCTCAGGTCAGTGCTTTAATTGTCATAAGGTTGGTCATAAGTCAAATGAATGCATAAATGTGATGAATCAATTCCATTAAAATATTAGATGCTATACATGTAATAGACTTGGCCATACTGCTAACTAGTGCAGATCAAGAGGAAATCAGTGGAACAACTAGTCTGGATAGAGAAATTTTTTGTGCTATAACTAAAACAAAATTGGACACATTGCTACATTCTATTGGAACATAGAAGGTCTGGTAAATCAAAGGAAAAACATGAAGAAGGATATCAAAGGAAAAGGAAAAATCACTACAGATGTGGTCCGACAATAGATGCAAAATAAATGGGTGAATAAATATCCCTTTGTTGAAGAAAATGTGCCTGCACCAGAACCTGCTTCTGGTAATTCCTCTGAGAATTAGCTTCAGGCCTTTGGCCTAGGGGAAGTTGTCAAGAAAATCATATAACCTCCTAACCAGTAAGTAACACCAGATGTGGATGTGTATATTAGATGCATAGATTCTCAACAAATGTTGTTGAACTCATTGGAGGAAGTGTTATGCCGTATTGAAGGTCCACAAAAGATTTACCCATCACAATGCACAAAAATAGGGTAATCGGATGTATTAGGGTTAAATCATTTATTGCGAAAAAAGGGTTAGGTATGCAAGTGATAAAAGTTCATTTATATTCTTCACTCTTCACTTTGCATTTGGAAGAAAATAATTTTATATCTCTAAGGAAAACTTTGGCGAATTGAGGTGAAATTCAAGCATGGAAGTGATTTGGAAATCAAATTTTGATCCGACGAAAAAAATATTTTTCAGAAAACTTTGCGAATTTGTGATTTGGTCAAAATGAATACTCCTCTGGTAGTTGAAGGCAAAGAGAAACCTCGTCCTAAATTCAAATGGCATCCTTAAAAGTCTCTTGAGACTGATCCATTAGGAGCATTTTTGTTTGTTTCGTATAGAGTATTACACACAAAGGACATTAGCGTTTATATTCATGCCAATA